>OY856187.1:334006405-334660405 GCA_963693315.1 Diogma glabrata
TTTAAAGTAAACATTTGCAGCTATGAAATTGAGAAATAAAAAGTCAGCAATTCAATATGGATTTTTTCTTACGATTTTTTAAAGTTTGGTATATGAAAAATTCACATGTGTTTTTTAATTAAGTTAATAATCCTGTACTAAATGTGGATCTAATAAATTAAACATTTCATATTTTAACACCTGCAATAAATTTGAACCATTTTCTGTGTATTTCTGATTGAGAAACAGGTTTTTATTCAGAATAAGAATCGGAGATCCCAATGATCGAAGATTTTGTTATAATTTCAACATCACCAACACTAACACTTCTATAAACATTATAATTTAATCAATATTATAAATAAATACATTAAAAAATTAATTTATATATTTTTTTTAACTACTAACTTGAGCAATCGTCATTATTTACTCGAATGCCACAACGAGAAGTAATTTTTCTCAAGCTAGGTCAATAATAATAACAAACAATTACCTAGGTTAATAATGACAAATTTTCTTTTATTTTTGATTGAAATGAACAAAAAAACACAAACAAATAATAATTGCATTGCTTTGTTTCGTTTTATTTGTATGAAACTAAACTTCCAGGCTACTTGATATTTTAAGATATTTAAAAAATGAAATGGAAAATGACTAATATAAATATCCAATGCAAGCAAATATGATAATTAGTGTTAGTAGTTAAAAAAATTCTATATATACCTCGGTTGAGAAGTCTAATATAGACCTCGAACATTATATCCCTCGGCGCTACGCGCCTCAGGGTCTAAAAGTTCTCGTTCAATAATAGCCTACTTCTCAACCTTGTTATATAATGTACTATTTTTTGCCTTTAAATTGAAATATTTATGATCATTAGAAAAAGAAAACATTTTGGCAATTATTTTATCGGGTGTAGTGTTATCCGGTAAAAAACAGTGGAATCCTTGAGTTCCACTTATGGTTTTAATGTCCGAAAACCGTTTTAAACCCGAAAGAAATTGTTCCTGTAGTTCGATATCTTCTGAAGACACATATGAACACTTCATAACGTGGTTTTTTTTTCGACCAAATTTCCGCCCATTCAAACAATTCCCTTGCTGTTGATATTTTTTCTCCTCTAAGCGAAGCTCTCCGGGCTTCTCTTTTAAGTGTTCCTCCAATCCCATCGGATGGATCCTTTCCGTGGGCAGTTGCAAAGAAATGCCATTCTGCAGGTATTTTAAAATCATCAATATGTTTGCAGAGATTTATGAAATTCTTCTTATTTTTATATTGAGCTGCTGAACCATCAGTAAAATATAAAATTTTTTTGATACTTGGATATATTTCTTGCTGTTTTGAAATGAATTCAATACACCTTTCCTGGTATTTATGAACTGCAACTGTGTTATGCATTAAATGATCAGATATAATGACAAAAGATAAGACCTCTAGTTTATCATTACATGATTTGTAGTAAACTACGATTGGGTGAATTGTGGCTTGAACTTTATTGAAATGTGCAGCTTGTATCTCATTCTGCGTTATCATTGAATAGTTTTCTGAAAAATCCATAATAAATACGTATTTGCCATGACGTAAGTTTTGTTTCGTATCCTTAAGAAACTTTGATTGCTGCCTTGCGATGAAATCATGAATTTTTAATTTGTTTACCGATGTATGTACTAAATCTTCTACAAATTCTTCCTTATTTTTTTCCATGCGTTCTAACGAATATCTATCTTGCATTAACCATTTCTCATAATGTATTTCTTCGTAAAATTCAAGAGATTCCAAAATTGTTTCTGTGTAAGCTTCCACGATATTTTTACAATCATTGCATATATTTGTTGCACAATCCACGGTATCATAAGAACAACTCAGTTTCTTAAGCAGATCTTTTTCATTTTTTACTAAATTTAAGATCGGCTTACACATTAAACGTACATTTTCATGTATCATGCATATACAGACATTGTGTGTTCCAGTAGGTCCGGCTAAAATACATTCCTTCGGTCGCAACGTAGTGAACTTTGAGAAGCTGATTTTGACATCTTTGTTTTCTTTCAAGAACATTTCGTAGATGTCGGTGAGGGTCCATAACACTAACCGCTTTGATTTCCTAATTTTTATTGATCCTTCTGTAATAGTAACAACATCTTTAAGGCCAGGCATTGTTCTACTAATTTCCTCTGATGAGAAGTATGTTTGAATTTGTTTTACTATATTTTGTGACAAACTGTGCACTTGTTTGCTTTGAGGCCAACTGTAAGGATCTACTGTTTCCAACAGATCCATGGCGAATTCTACCAGTCGTCTTGATGCATTAAATTCATCCTGGATACGTTGATTTGACCAAAATTTACGTGGTAGAGTTGTCAATAAAAACACTTGTTTTGATTTAGAGCTGGCATCTTTAAATTCTTTTTTAAGGATCATAAGCCATGATGTATATTCACATTCCTCCTTTGGTGATAACACTTTAACTGAATCTACTTGAAATATTCTTTGACTTATTGCCGATGTGACACTTGCAATTTTTTTATAACTTCCTGTTGTAATATGTTTTTGTTTGATAGGAGATTCGGCTAACCTTCCAAGAACATTGTTAATATCTTCTAAAATGTCATTAAGTAGTTCAGGAACTGGTGGAGATATAGTATCAACCGAAACTGGTGATGGATCTAAAGATGCTGGAGGTATTTGAATATTTTCGTTCGTTGGAACATTTTCAACATCCTGATGTATAGAAATAATTTCACTATCGATAGTTTCCGAACATGAAAGCTGCTGTATAGAAAATATTAGTTGCATATGAATTTTTATTCATTTTAATAAAATAATTGAATTTACCTTATTTTTATAGATATAAGGGCGACATGTTTCACATATAAACTGGTCATCACGCAAAGTAAAATTTAGGGTCGCAGCTTTTTGAATAACAGCTGGTGTGACCAGTTTCACATTTTTTGATGTCCGCTGATGATTGTTGAGACCGTACAAGTTACAGCACAATTTGAGAGGCATTCCTATTATTATATTTTCTAAACGTTATGTCTTCTAAATATTTTGGAATATAATTGATTATAAGGCAACCCAATCAATATATATATATATATATATATATATATATATATATATATATATATATATATATATATATATATATATATATATATATATATATATATATATATATATATATATATATATATATATATATATATATATATATATATATATATATATATATATATATATATATATATATATATACCCTTGAAATAGTTTTGACATAGGTAGAATCAGGTAAAATTAGGTAGGTACAATTTAATATATTTTGATTGGATGCAAGTATGATTTGGTCAAAAACCGTTTGTGGGCGTCATTAGAAATTTTAAATGTTAAAATTATGAGTCTCTAATGAGATTTTAATTAGTAAAAAGGGGCTGAATAGACATTTTTTAAAATGAATAAACATTTTACACACCCTTTTAATAATTTAAATTCCTTTATTTTACCACATAAATTAAATTAATTTTTAATAAGTTTTTAACCATTTAACCGCACAGAAAATGGTTCAAATTTATTGCAGGTGTTAAAATATGAAATGTTTAATTTATTAGATCCACATTGTCATTTAGTACAGGATTATTAGCTTAATAAAAAAACACATGTGAATTTTTCATATACCAAACTTTAAAAAATCGTAAGAAAAAATCCATATTGAATTGCTGACTTTTTATTTCTCAATTTCAAAGCTGCATATGTTTACTTTAAAATTTGTGAAAAACAAAAAAAAAGCCTACTTTTTGAGATATGAGCTTTGAAGTAAACCAAGGTTTTACGCGCCGCCTAGCGGAAAAGAGAAAAGTTATTAATTTTAAACTTACTTATTTCAATTATTCAATTATTTTCCTTTTTACTTGCAAAAATATACCTAAGTCGGATGAAATTTGTGGCACCTATTCACAAAACATTGCCACCATTACCAAAAACTACGTGAAAAAGCCTCAAAATTCAACCGCGCATAACTCCGATTCAGAGTACTCAAAAAATAAAAGCAGAAATCACTTTTTTCCTTTCGTCAATGCCAACAAAATATCAAAATTTCAGATTTTTTAAAAATCAAAAATTTAAAAATCAACAAAAAAATGTACGTTTTCAAAATAATAGCCCATATATATAAATGATATATCCTGGGTGGTTCAACTCAAACATATTTCAGCAAAGTATATTTCTAGAAGTGCTGTTCAAGTCTGCCAATGCATCTACGTCATCTATATTTGTTTAAAATATTGTTTAATCAAATCAGAAGCATTTAATTCAGTTGAATATCTGTGTGATAAATTTAAAATTTGAAACAAAGAACTAGACAACCCATAAAAGAAAGTATTTATAACATAAAAAAAGCAAAATTATTGACTTTTGCCTATTAAACCATTGAATAATGAAAACTCATTTCTCTTATTAAAAAAAAAGTTCAATAAAACCGCAACGATTTCGCTTACATTTTTGTATCACTCACTCTCACAGGTTGAACGAACTATGAAACTATAATTTTTTATATTTATATATTATTTTTTTTTGACAGAATCTATATAACACATAACGAAACATATTCAATAAAAATACAATTTTAAAAGAAATAAAAAATAATACATTCTTATTTTTTAAGAAAAAATTGTTATGATAGGTTATGTTGTTTTTATTTTTCCAACAAAAGCCGGTGAATAATTCTCTTTTGTTGTTGATGATGATGATCATGATGTTAATGATTGCTTAAAAAACGAATAAAAAATTATTGTTTATAATATTATCTTTTAGAAAATGCTTTAGCAAGAACTAGGTTATTTGGATTGTTTTGTATGTCGTTTTCATTTTTAAATGTCATTGACCAAAGTCGAACTTTTATTTTATTTAAAAATAAAAAAAAATAAACTTTTATACAAAATTTTCGTCATGTCTATAAATTTTATGTTCTTTTAACGATGGAAATAACAAGTCTTTTGTCTGTAAGATAATCATACTTGATTTCTAATTAATAACAGTTCCATTTATAAAAGAAAAATATAATAAAAACCACTTAACCCTGCTGTCAATCAAGAAAAATAAGCATTAGTACCACTTTAGCATCTGTCTACCCGATATCTTTTAGTATTCACAGTCGGTGTTTTAATTTTTCTTGTAGTAATAGTATTTTTGTTGCTTATTTTGTCAGGCTATGACCATATCTACGAAAAATATTTAGCTATCTGGTCATTTATAGTTTTAAAGTAAATGCAGTTTATCAACTAAATAAATAAAAATACACCCTGGTTTTAAGAGTTTCATTAGATGCAATTTGTTCGTTCATTTCTGACTCAACATCAATGAGAACAAATGTAATTCATAATTAAATAACTGATTGAAAGATTGCAACGACGGGTCTATTTCGAGTGAAGCTTTCGCGGGGAGCTTACCAAAAATTATAATATTTTCTCCTTCAAAAAATAAATCCTACACAAATTCAGAAATATATAGGGATTTGTATGATTTATCATTCGTTAGATTTGGAACTTGAGTCTGGAACTTTGACTGGAAATTTGTGAAAAGAAATTCGATTTTGTCTACAATTGCCCATTATCTCCACCAAAAACTAAATCTCGTATGAACTTGAGACCATCTAAGTTTTGTTTATAAAATCGAATATAATTTATTTTTGATAGTTTTCTCCATCCAAAACGTGGAATCCATAGGCTTTTGTTAAGAATAAGTACTGGCAAGATTCTATATATTTGCCAAAACAAACCTAAAACTAAGTTTCAAGGCTCAAATAATAATTCATAATTAAAGTTAATACTATAAAACTAAGACTTAGAGTTGTGTTGACTGAAAAGTGTTCATTCGAATGCACTCTTAAGGTATATCACCGCGGCTGCTGATAACTTACTGATTTTGCCAGTGGTATATGATATCTCACGTAAACTCGTATATCAACAGCAGGAACTGAAAAATGTGGAGTCTATACCGGTAGATCAAAAATTGACCAAGATATTACAAATCAACAAAACTTATCTCCAAATGTGTCAAATTATCGCTACATATAACAATAAAGGGGGTCATATCGGCTATGTCGTAAGTCTTCGGCGCGATTTTCAATATTTTTACATCTCAACTTCGCGATTGTCAGTTCTGTTTTTTATAATTCTTTTTCTAAATTTTAGATTATTTCAGCGCATTTGAAATTTAGGTCGATAACGGTTAAAGTGAGGTGAGAGACATAACGCCCGACCACATGATTAGTTTTCTCTATGAATATTATGTCTGTATTTCCAGTACAACGAAAGTCACAGAAGTGATTTTCACGAAACTTTATTAAAATTTATAAAAGTAATAAGCAAGAAACTAGGGCGAAGTAACACAGGGAGAGATATGCCTTGATGAAAAAGTAAGACGCACTGAAATACACAAAATATTCCAATCCACATATTTTTTAAACTCATAAGTGTATTAACTCTATTTAATTTAAATTGGATGATAAAAATCGAAAAATGAGCACATCAACGTTATAAGTGCAGAGTTTCACTTGAATTAGCCCACTAACAGTAGAATAAATAGTAACATTCAAACGTAATCCAGTGTATAACCTCAAGAAGAACTATGGCAAACATCTGTAAATGAAAAAAGCTGTAAATGAAAAAAAAAATAGAATTAAGAAACGAAAACAAGAAGTAAAACCAATCAGTCTGGAAAAAACAAATCTTGATAATATAATACTATCGTGCTCTCATGTAAATAAAAACGTCAGAACTCTAACCAAATCAAATACAGTAGCTCAAATTAAGAAGCAAAACAAAAAAATAACACTGAGATATTACGACTCGGTAATAGTTGTGATTTAACAACGAATGCAGATAATTATCTAATCTTCTCTGGCAATTCAAACACACATAAACAAGACGTAGGAGTATTTTGGGGGGTCTACGGACGGAGTATTAACAACTGCCAAAGCTCAGGAAAAATCACTCGAATGAAAATCAAACCCGATATGCTTCAACGTGTGAGATGTCATATCTAGCCAAAGTAATATCTTAGAAATCCTGACGGCTGAACTGTATTGAGTCAACAGTAGCACCCTCAAACTTATTTATAAAATATTCTCTGATGATAGCGCACTATTGCACGCTCGACCTAGTTTGCTATCTAACCTTTTATTTTGATTTTATTTCCCTTATATTATCGTGATAATGTTACGTTTTTCAACCTTACTTCGTATTTGCCTTATACTCTCAATTCGATAAAAACCATTCCCAAATCTCCTTCTGGGTTCGATGACTAATTACTAAGCAAAACGCCAGGTTTTATTAAGTTTTCCACAATTTAATTGTTTCACAACAACAGGAAAACCATACAGCAAACAATATTCCGATGTAGAATATGCAATAGCTTCAACGGTTGTTCGTAGAAATTTCCAGTATAGACACCGCGTACAAAATAATATATAGATGAAATAACACATAACGCTATTCATAATTAAATTAAACTTAACATAATAACATTTGACTTAAATTATCGCAGTCTATGTTAAACTATAAGTTTACATCATCGCAGTCTAATAAAAATTTATTTAATTTTGCTAGAGGAATTTCTTATTTACAATTTTTCTAAATTTCTCAAATATTCCATATAAGTTCATCTTTTACAAAGAAAGCTTCAGAAACTGATGAAATTTATTTTATGGTGTTTTTTTATTGTTTTTTAAGCTTTTTACTTTTTTCTTGTGACCTTGATTTTAGATTTGAAATATTGGATAGGAGAAAATGAAGTTGAATACAATTTTGTTTTGTATTTCATTGCGATTAGTTATGGTGTTATTACACACAAATTAAATTCAGTTGCTATCATCAACTTTTCAGATGATAATATTTATTATTTTTGACTGTAGATGGCGAAAAGATCAAAAACTGTAAGAAAATACAAATAATTTTTAAACAACAATTTCTAAAAAAATCATTAGTTATTTATTATTAATATTATATTATATAATCGATTACATTATACATATATCTAAATTAGTGGTATATAAATTGTAAATAAATTATATACTGTAACAGTAAAGGAAACGACAAAATGGCGACAACACATTATAGAGCAATTGTTGTAGCTTGTAAAATAAGAAAATGCGCTAAGATTTTAAAAAAAATATGAATCGAAAATACGTAAAGAAAACGTAAAATTTTTGCATTAAAATCTTGAAAATATGTATTTTATACCTAATATAACATCATTTTTACTATGATTTCAATATAAAAATCAATTAATGTGATAATCGGTTTTAAACCGGTTGAATTTGCAGATGAAATCATCTGACAATTTTCTAGCAGTTAACTAATAAACCAAATAATTTTTCAAAAAGTCAGTTGCTATCAGCTAACTTTTCTTGCAGTTTTTATATCTATCTCGCGCATGCTATCCCTCTTTTTCTCATACAAACTATTTTCATCAACTTTTCAGATTATGATAACTGCAAAATTGATTATGGGAGCTGAATTTAATTTGTGTGTAATAGGCAATAGCACCATTAGAATCCTAACGATATAGTGGTCTATGTCATACATTATATGTGATAGAACAATACACATAAATAAACAAACAAATTTGCGTACATTAACACCTTAGAACGCAACAACATGCATTAAACCATTCAAAGTTTCTATGTGTATATATATATGTAACACGTTTTGTAATTCCTACTATACACAACACATTTTGTTAAAAAAATCATTAATTTAAAATAAAATGAAATGTCTTTTAAAATGGTTTATGAATACAAAAAGCAAGATACTCTTATATTTGGCTGTCCATTGTGTTTCATAAAAAAGGAGTTAACATGTAATGCACCTTATCTTCAAAGAACACTTTCCATCAAAAATAAGTACCTCCTTAACAGGTCTAGATGTAAATCGACCTAAACAAACTGAACAATTTTAAATAATTTCCAACAATATCTTGTCCATGCAAGGTCCATGGGAAATGAAAAAAAATTTAGTAAGATTGTTATGAACACAGTGCGTTCTTGATAATGGGATCATAATCAGGAACATCCGAGGAGTTGCGTGCCTTGAGATTAAAATTTTAATTAGGCTCAGTCTGTGAGCTCAAATATGTTTTTTCAGCGCATCACAAATGCTGAATTGCAGGCAAATATTTCAAAAGAAAACGGATTTATATGAACAGAGAACGAACAGGAACTTTGACGACCCCAAAAGCAAGAGGAACCAAGACTATCACCACCACTACATCAAATATAATTATTACATTCAAAAACAAAATTCGTTCACATCATTATTGGCAATGGATTCAAACTTCCACACCTCTTCAACACTAGGTAGCCAACCATAGTGTCTAAAATCTGGGTTCACAAAAATCAATCGTTGCGCCAATGGTATGGCGATTGTTGAATCAGAATAACACCGAAAGAAAAAATCTTGGTTGATTCAAACATGTTGCATTGTTAATCGAAAATTAAGTGAAAATTGGGGAACTAAATACGTGTGTGATTGAATCAACCAACGCTCCGTATTTAAATTAACAATTTAACCGTTGTTGATATATTTTTTTTTACTATCACAAACATATTTGATTTAACCATGTTTGTAGTTGAGTCAATTATGATTTAATTTTCAATTGACTACAAACGGGGTAAATTAAAAATTAGACTAAAAATAGTGATATTGAATACGTTTGTGATAGAATCAAGCAATACGCCGTATTAAATCTTTTGGTTTGGTACATCTTTGTTTTGTTTTTGCTGCTATCGATGTTTGTATGGGTTCGTTTTTTTCGTAAATATAATATTTGAAATTTTTTATATTAGAAGTATGTATTTCGCATCAATCCCGACAAACATTTTTATGCATAAAGCTAGCGTTCGTATATTTACGTTCTAAATAGGAAATGTATGAGTGTGATTTTGTTTGTAAAGGATGCGTCCATTTTTTCGCCATTTTTTTAATGATACAATTTAAAAGACCAAAATTCAGAAATCACAAAATTTAAATATTTGAATTATGTGTAGAAAATTATACTAATTTTGAATAATTTTCTCATTATTATGAAAAATTAAATTAAAATATCGATAAATGGACATGAAACAAGACAAATAAAAAATATTAAAATAATATAATAATTTTTTTAAATCACCAAAATTAATTATAGAAAGGGCCTGTTTCATTAACGATATTTTTGTTATAACATTAACTGAAAAATTTCTTTCGCACATAATTTTATATGCAAATAATATGAAAACTATTTAAATCAATTAAACACATCTAAATTATTTCCTAAAGTAAAATGTTAAATAAAACCAGCCATGTTAAAATATATAAAAACCTTTTATTTTTCTATTCTTTTGTTTATTATTTTTCTTTATTTTGTTTATTAGTTTCTTTTCTCCTAGTTTTTTATTTTTTAACAAACACAATAATTTTCAAACAAAAACATGAACAAACTGAACTGAAAAATATGAACAAGAAAAATTGATCACGCCGTGGTTGATTTAAATAATGAAAATTGTTACGTTTTTTAAAATAAATTGACAATGCTACATTGGTTAAAATAACCACGTTCGTGTTAGACGCAAAATCAAACAAGCTTTGTAGTTGATTCTACCAACGTTTTTTTTTTCGGTGAACAAAAAAATATTATAACCAAACGTCGTGCCAATGGTTCAGGCGGTTGTGGAATGACATAAGTAAATCGTTGCGCCAGAGTTATTTTTAAGGCCAACTTCCAAATTTTCCTCACACAAATCACAAAAATAAATCTATTGTTATTTTATTGTATTTGTTTTAATCCATATAAAATAAAAATTAATATATGTAATTGTATAACAGAAATTTGTCAAAATGTATATTTTTACAGTTTTTCCTTTTCTTTTTATTTAATTTTAACAATAAATAAATAAATTTTATATTATTATAATCACGATAGATACGTACAGTCAATTTTTTTTTCAACTGACATCACCACAAAAACAAACTACGAATCAGTTAAAATCTGATTCCTTTACTTATCTTTTCGGTTATTACTTATCTTTTTACTTATCTTCTCTAATTAACAATCTGCATTTTATATTTTTCTTCCCAATCTCTCTCAATATGACCCAACACGATAATTTTTCTAAACAAACGAATAAAACTAACATTTGTTAAATCTTCTATTACTTCGGTTTTGAAAAATTTATGAGCCAAAAGTGAAATTCTTACCCCCACTTTTTTTGGCATTTCTCGATGTTTTAGGACTTACTGATTCTAAAAAAGCAACAAAAAAGTGTATGTCTGTCTGCCGGCCGGCCGTCCGTCATTACCTACGAAATCTAGAAAACCGCTTTATACGGATTTCAAAAAATTTTATATCTAAAAATAGGTTATACTCAATGAACATGTCTGAAAGGACGTTGTGTTCGATAACTGTATCGAAAGTGTGTCAAAAAAATAGTCAAGTGTGTCAAAACAAAGAAATTTGCATATTTTTTGCTTAAAAAACGTTCATTTTAAGTAATTACGAATAGGAACATTGAATTTGGAGAAATCTTGATGCGATGGGATTGATATGTAAGACCAAAAACTAGATTATTGCATTACAAGTTTGTCAAAAAAATGTTGTCAAGTGTGTCAAAAGAATGATTTTCATTAATTTTTTTTGAGAAAAATAAAATTATTTATTTGTATGAAATGAAATGTAATGAACATGATATTATTATTATTGAGAATTTTATTGTACTATAAGTTTGTCAAAAAAATATTGTCAAGTGTGTCAAAAAAACAATTTCATTTATTTTTTTAGACAATTTTATGCAAAAAATAAATTAGCTGTTTGTATGACGTAAATGTAATTGAACATGAAATTGGAATGGAAATTTTTGAATTTGTTATAGTTTTTGAAAAATTTTTGGAATTTTGAAAAAAGTTTATATTTTTTATTTTGTAATAACTTTTGCAATATTTTTAGAATTTTGGAAAAAGTTTTAATTTTTGATTTTGTTATAATTTTTGCAATATTTTTAGAATTTTGAAAAAAAATAGAATTTTTGAATTTGTGAATTTATATATATATATATTTTTAGAATTTTGAAAACATTCTCAATTTTTGATTTTGTAAGAATTTTTGGAATATTTTTAGAATTTTGAAAAATTTAAAATTTTTGATTTTATTATAATTTTTTAATTTTGAAAAAAGTTTCAATTTTTGATGTTGTTATAATTTTTGCAATATTTTTAGAATTTTTGAAAAAGTTTGAATTTTTGGAGTGTTATTAGAATTTAGAAAAAGTTTAAATATTTGATTTCATTCTAATTTTTGAAATATTTCTGGAATTTTAAAAAAAGTTTCAATTTTTGATTTTGTTATAATTTATGCATATGTTTAGAACTTTCGAAAAAAAATTTAATCTTTGATTTTGTAATAATTTTTGGAATATTTTATTTCTGGAAAGTTTTATTTTATTTAATTTTTACAATATTTTTGGAATTTCGAAAGAAATATGAATTTGTGATTTTGTAATATTGTCTCGAAACGCTAATGGAGATGTTTTTGAGTAGTTTGCTGATTGTATCATCTTTTCAGTAAATTATGTTAATTTATGATCTGTTATAATTCTGTTATAAATCTGATTTTCCGGCAACTTATTGATGTTTCGTGTTAGTTCTGTAATAAATTTCTAAACAGAGATAAAAAAATACAAGTACTTTAACAAAGAGTTATGTTTGATATACATCGCTGCCGATAACTAAAGACAATGTCCTCATAAAAGTTTTATACCGAAAACTATATCAAAATCCCTAACTGAAACCGAAGTCTCGTTATCTCAGAGCTGTGAGATTTCAGCCCCTTCATATTTTTTAAATTCCGCTATGATCAATATTCATCAACTAAACTATAAAACCGATCGACTGCCAAAAATGCACACTCGTACAAGTATATATTAAATTTAACAAATGAAAGCATTACAAAAAAATGAGACAAAAAACCAACAAGCTAATAGCTCTGTGTGGAGACGAATTACATTGACAGAGTATAATCAGGAAAGTGCCAATTCACCGTAGATGACAGAAATTATTCCAAGACAAATTGCTTCATAACAAGATATTGATCTTTAATTTTTTTTTCACTAAATTTGAATTTTTCACTGAATTTTTTTTCACTACTTTGATAGCTAAAACAATCAACTGTGGAATAGCAGTTGCTTCGGTTAAACTTGCCCTGAATTCAAACCGAATTGTGTTAAGGATGAATGAATTTTATTAAAATAGTTTTGCATCCACAGATTTTAAAGTAATTAATCTTTTTAAATATTAATAAACTCGTCAGCGATAATTGAACAGAATACACTATTGTTAATAATTTCCATAATTTAGTCTCTTAAAATATTTACACAAATGTCAATGCGATTGTTTTGTTTTTGGAGCAACAAATATCTTGCATTCTAACAAAATTTACCAAGTGATTTTTTAAATCCCTACACCTACCGACAAGCATTTTTTCCAACAGTCTGTGTCTATTTAATTATGTGTTCAATTAGAGAACAATTTTCCGATGCCATCAAATAAGCCAAAACTTAAATTCTAGAGAATAATTCCAATATATGTGTAAAATTGCTTACATTCTTACAACTCCGATCATTCATGTTGTTTCATTCAATTCCATATTTTATGTCACTCTTAGATCATGTCGTAAATTTTGTTATTTATAAAGAAACTTTATTCTTATATTTTTTTTTGTTATATTCTAAAAGAAAGGTTTAATAAAGTAAAAATATTTATCAGATTTATTTACGAGTTAATTGTAATATAAATTCAACAATCCTTCTATTAGTAATTTCTGATAATTCATTTATAATGAATGCCCTAACCTAATTTAAAAAATTCATCTATAATCCCACTGTTGACTTAGATTTGTTAAGATCGAGATGTATTTAATAAAATTAAGGCTTTTTCTTTAAAAGTGCTACAGTTAACAGTACAGTTTAAAGTACAACATAAAAAGATACACATAGTGTGTGATCTAATAAAATTTTTGAGTGTGCGACTAAATAAAAATGTGCAAAGTATTTAATATTTGTCAATTTGATGTTACAAGTTAGTCGTTATATACAAATAAGTGGCAAGAAACTGTTAAGTTTTAGGTGTAGTTTGATTGGATAAACGACGTAATAAGACTTTAACCGTTATTGCATATTACACAGAAGAGCTGAGTTGGGAAATGTTTGAAACTTTTATTAAGATAATTCCAACGATATTTTGTATCAAACATGCACTCTTAAAGACTTGGTTCCACCGATTTTAGCATTTTAGCTCCTTGATTTAAAATAACCTATTTACAAGATGCTCAGGCAAGCAAGAGAAGAATTTAACATCTGTTGTTTTAAAATATTCTGAGATCATTGAAATTGACCAATCACATTTCAATTACACTGAAAATTTTTTGCCTTAGTTTTATTTTAATTTAACCCAATGAAATTCTCTAAAATGTAATGACATCATTCAATTTCACCAATAATATTTGAATTATACTAATAACAAATAGTTATATGTCTGGCCTTCTGGGATATTAAAAATTATCAAATAGTTTTTGAAATAATTTATTGATATCGCTGTAGACCAAGAAACAAAAATGGCAAACAATTTTCTAAACGAATTCCCCTCGTTCGTTGATAAATTCTTTTAATTTTTTGGAAAATTCCTCAAGCAAGTGGTATTGATAATAGCCTCGGCCTACGGGCTCGTGCTATTTCTATCGAATTTTTTGGCAAAAAATTATTTCGAATTATCACCGCCCTTGGGAGATTACCACTGAAAATTTTTTGCCTTCGTTTTATTTTAATTTAAACCAATGAAATTCTCTAAAATGTAATGACATCATTCAATTCCACCAATAAAATTTGAATTATACTAATAACAAAGGTTTATACGTCTGGCCTACTGGGATATTAAAAATTATCAGTTGTAATTTCCCAAGGGCGGTGATAATTCGAAATAATTTTTTGCCAAAAATTTCGAAAGCAAGTATATTGATAAAAGCACGAGGCCGTAGGCCGAGGGCTATTATCAATACCACTTGCTTGAGGAATTTTTCCTAAAATTATGAGAATTTATCAACGAATGAGGGGAATTCGGTTAGAAATTTTTTTGCCATTTTTCATTTCTTTATAAATTTTTTATGAATTATACGTTGGCCTACTGTGATATCAGTTAATTGTTTCAAAATTAAAATGATAATTTTTAATATTCCAGTAGGCCAGATGTATAACTATTTGTTATTAGTATAATTCAAATGTTATTGGTGAAATTGAATGATGTCAATACATTTTAGAAAATTTCATTGGCTTAAATTAAAATAAAACTAAAGCAAAATATTTTCAATCTAATTTTGAAATAATTAACTGATATCACAGTAGGCCAACGTATAATTCATAAAAAATATATAAATAAATGCAAAATGGCAAAAAATTTTCTATACGAATTCCCCTCGTTCGTTGATAAATTCTCATAATTTTTTGAAAAATTCCTCAAGTAAGTGGTATTGATAAAAGCCCTCGGCCTATAGCCTCGTGCTTTTACTTGCTTTCGAAATTTTTGGCAAAAATTATTTAGAATTATCACCGCCCTGGGGAAATTATAACTGATAATTTCCATAGGACAATTATCACGAATTTTTTATTTATTTCTTTACAGAAATATGAATAGGATTATACATTAATAAAAAAATTAAAAATTGCTTAAAAATTGGAATTGATTATAGCCCTCCGACTATCGAAGTTTTCATCGGATGAAAACTATATTCACATTAATGTTTAAATTACATTGTATTGCAAATAAAATTCAATTTATGTTGCTTTAGGTGAAAAATTATTTTTTTTATTTTACTTTTATTGGTTTAGGAGGGAGCCCATATCACCAAAGGATTAAGCTTACATTAGTGGACCCGATCTATATGATGATATATTTTGATTATGTCTCTACGACTAATTAAGAAACCAATTAGACATTACTTGAAAATTACACAAGTGACTATTGTTCTTAAATTAGGACACTGAAAATAATCAAAACAACCCTCCTATAAATTAAAATTAATGTAGGTGAGAGATATTGACTATGAAAGGAACATAGTTTTAGTAGACCAACTTCAACAAATTTTAGCGATTGCGAGCCGACTTTGACTCATTATTTTCTATGTCTGTTGCGAGTATATTTATGGCATATTTTTCATGTTTTTTAATTTGAGAAACTTGAATTATAATTTTGATTTGATTGAGAAAACTCAAAGCTTTTGAGGTCGCGATTCATAAATTGATATAATATGATCCTCAATATGTCTCTTCATATCTTCAAAAGATATGAATCTTCACGGTGCTCCGTTGAACCCAGATGTAGATTTCATCAGTGAAGGTCAGATCCATATTATACTGTTGTTCATGTGCTTGGTGAAGTATATCTTCAGATAGGTTCTCTTGATGGATCATCCATATTTGTTCTGGACAATACTTTAAGCATACCTGGAGCATAACTGCACAATGCAGCGCATAAAAATAAAATAATAGCAAAAAATATTTATAATAATAAAAACACACATATGATGTTTTATGAAGGTCTTGATTCTATGCTTTACTGAATAGAGTTCATCAACCAGCACCCCTAAAAGATCATCTGGGCTAGGGATATATCCCAGCTATTGCCAATAGTATGTGGTTATATGTAGTAAGAGTCGTACAAAAGTATGCTCAATTGCTCACCCATGTACATTGCTTAGCTTTATTCCGGTATGCTTATGTAAAATTTGTTCTATTTTACTACAACAAGTTGTATTAAAATTAAAAATGAAAAATATGGAAAGCCATAATAACACATATAACAAGTTTGAGTATATAAGGTAGATCGTAAAGATTTGGGCTAGTTAGACGTGCACGCAACATCTTCCTTCACCCGCCGCTAGCTCAAGCTGGCATGTATTCTAGTGACAAACCTCTACACACAGGAAAATTTAAAAATAACAAAACAAATTAATCTCACCGCGTGGCTACATCACCACCCAGGTTCTGAAGAGTGATAAGCCGCCATATTAGAACTTTACCTTAATTATTTACCCAACAATTCATATTCCTTCATTTTGGTTCCTTTTCTAACTATAATATCTTATGAACCTTAATAATAAAAGGTTCTATGTTACCTTATATCTCGACTATCCTGTAGACCTCTATTGGATGCTTGGAAGTTTGATAGGATTGCTAAAGATATAAATAATTCACTCCACAATAAAAATCAGACAGTAAAACTCTATTTGACTACCTATGGTTTATAATGATGTTAGCATAGTTTTGACAATGGACACCAAATGAGCTATCAACCAATACATATTATGGCTCCGTAATTGACATTGAACGGTTAATTCATTATTTATTTTATTTCCAATCACTTCTAACATCCACAGAAATCGAAACACAAAACAAAAACCATTTTACACTAAATATTTTTATTACCAAAAATAATTTATCACAACCATATGGGTAATAGTTTATGGTTAACTTGTGATTTTTTTTTCTTGTTGAATCTTAAACTGATAACTTAAACTGTAATAACTTTCACTTTCTATTAATACATAAGCAAAAACAGAACTAAAGCTTTAGTAAAAAAACATAGAACAAAAACAAGAACCGACAAAAAATATAAGGAGCCAAAACCAAAATAGAGGAGGAAACGAGAAAAATCCATTAGGATAGGTGGCAGTAGAATAATCGAGCTTATTCCAAAAAACAAAATCAAAAGCAAAAAATTTAATATAATAAACAAATTGGATTTTGGCAGGCTGCCTCGGTGAAGTCGAACGATGACCAGAGGTCAGATGCGGTCTAGTTATGACTCATAAAGCCAAAAGCTTGCATTTTCCAGCTTCCAGAAAAGGCAAAGACACCATCGGAACAACCTGTGTTGAGAATAAGAGGTTGGGGTAGGCGTAGAGAGCCCGGCAATCACAATGGTCCCCCGAACGACATGCGATCCATTTCCCTATTATCGTCTGCTGATCTGCGTTCTTTGTAAACTCCAACAGGTTACGCTCTAACGAATCCAATTTTTGGAAGACCCTGGCAGTTAAACTCCTTGAGCGTTACCCTTCGTGGTCATGACATCATTGAAAACCCGTAAACGTGATGAAATAGCGATGGTGGGATGATCTAGATTCTAGATGGTAAACGGGTCAACAAGAACCGTACCATGAAACTTATCACTCACAACCCTCTTACGGCAGTCGGCATTAGGAATACGTCTGAAGGACTTTTACTACCTAAATTAATGTTGAAATTAAAATTATGTTGTTGGTGTGTCAAGGACTTCCGAGTTCTGATTTTTATCCCTAGGACAACAACTCACAAACAAACACATAAAACAAATATAAATAAAACTAACATAATTGTCTGCGCGTCAGGATTTTCAAGAATCAGGCCTTTCGTCCACAGTACAAAACTGACCTCAAAACGCAAATGTTGTCTAGCCCACAGAACAAAATGCAGACAAAAACAAACTCACACATCAAAACACAATAATGTTTTCTGCGCGTCAGGACTACATTTGTGTTTTGAGATCAGCTATGTTATAGTATGTTACGTTTGGAAGCGGATAGTTAAGAATCATCTGATTTCATTCTGATGAATTTTCACCAGTATAATATCAAAAGATTGAAGGCCTTCACTGATGAGGTCAAAACACATTCTTACAAAGGCACTGATATGGGCATGAAAGTTTTTGTTAAAAGAGGAGAAAACAAAATAAGTCACTTATTCACCGCATAAATGTTCCAACCTCCAAAATTAATGTTTAAAGTTAATTTTAAGGACTGTGTGTTTCTACGCTTATTCTATCATGATATATGCACAATTTTGTGCTCGGGGATTTTGTATCATGCACAATAAATGCATATTTCAAACATTTTTCCAAAATTGTTTTAAGGTATAAATCCCAGAAATTTTTAAATACTTTATGTTTATACGATTTTTTCCGAAACATTTATGTTCACTTTTGCTAGAAAATAACAACCAATAAACGCAGTCTTAATAACAATAATTACAATAATTATTGTTATTACAATAATTATTGTTACAATAATTTTTCTTAGAAGAAAACAACGATTCATTACTTCGGTCTGAAAGACCTAGGTATTACATTCATGAGCTAAAAGTGAAATTCTTACTTTTTTGGCATTTCTCGACGTTTTAGGACCTACTGATTCTAAAAAAGCAAAAAAAGAATGTATGTCTGTCTGCCGGCCGGCCGTCCGTCCGTCACAACCGACGAAATCTAAAAAACAGCTGAAGCAATTTTAAAAATTTTGGTTTCTAGAAGTAGGTACACTTAATAATAAGAGCCAAAAGGACGATGTGTTCGATAGTTGTCCCGGAAGGGTGTCAAAAAAATTGTCAAGTGTGTCAAAACAAGGAAATTTGCATATTTTTTGCTTAAAAAACGTTCATTTTAAGTGATTACGAGTAGGAACATTGAAATTGGAGAAATCTTGATGGTGGTAGGGATTGGTATGTGAGACTAAAATCTAGATTATTGCATTATAAGTTTGGCAAAAAAATGTTGTCAAGTGTGTCAAAAGAAAGATTTTTATTTATTTTTTTACCCATTTTTTGGAAAAAAATAAAATTAATTACTTGTATGACATGATATATTATTATTATTATTAAGAAATGTGGCATTATAAGTTTGTCAAAAAAATGTAGTGAAGTGTGTCAAAAGAAACATTTTTATTTATTTTTGTACCCAATTTTTTGGAAAAAAAAACTAATTATTTGTATGACATGAAATTTTATTATTATTATAGAGAATTATGGCATTATCAGTTTGTCAAAAAAATAAAGTCAAGTGTGTCAAAAAATGATTTCATTTATTTTTTTAGCCAATTTTTTGGAAAAAAAATTAGCTGTTTTTATGACGTAAATGTAACTGAAAATGAAATTGGACATGGAAATTTTTGAATTTGTTATAGTTTTTGAAAAATTTTTGGAATTTTGAAAAAAACTTGTATTATTGATGTTGTTATAATTTATGCAATATTTTTAGAATTTTGGAAAAAGTTTCAATTTTTGATTTTGTTATAATTTTTTCAATATTCTTAGAATTTTTGAAAAAAGTTTTAATTTTTGATTTTATTATAATTTTTGAAATACTTTTAGAATTTTGTTTGAAAAAAGTTGTAATTTTTGATTTTATTTAATTTTTACAATATTTTTGGGATTTTGAAAGAAATATGAATTTGTGATTTTGAAATATTTTCTCGAAACGCTAAATGGAGAGGTTTTTGAGAAGCTGGCTGATTGTATAATCTTTTCACTAAATTATGTTAATTTATGATCCGTTATAATTTTCCGACAAGTGACAACGCATTAATGTTTCGTGTTAGTTTTGTAATACCTATCTAAACAGAGATAAAAAATACATGTACTTTAACAAAGAGCTATGCTTGATATACATCGCTGCCGATAACTAAATACCATGTCCTCATACAAGTTTTTTGACGAAAACTATATCAAAATCCTTAACCCAAACCGAAGTCTTGATATCTCAGAGCTTTAAATTTCAGCCCCTCCATATTTTATTTTTATTTCCATTATCACTTTATCTTGTTTACATAATTTTATTTTCAATAATTACACTGTGCGACAAATGGTAGGGGTCAGTCGCTGGGGTTTTGACTACCGGGAAAAGTTATATCGGTAAAAAAAAAGTTATACGTGTCCCAGCGTTTCGCTGAGTCACGTCTAGGAATCGAGATATATCGATTTGAAGTTAGTATGTATCATATAGGGGAAATAGTCACGTTTTGGGGACATAACTCAAGAACGACTAGTTAGATTTTACTGAAACAAATTTAAAAAAATCAAAAATTGAAAAATAACAAGTCCTTTAATCTACTAATACACTATTTCCTTACACAATCAACAGTTTCGCTGTTATAAATAAATTTATGAAGAAAAAAAATAATTTTTTGCCTAAGAAATAAAAAAATTGTATTTTAAAAAATCATGAAAAATTCAAAACGGGAAAAAGTGTAAAGTCTTATTATTTTGACGTAAAGTCACATAATTTGTGCACAAAACGAGACATGGATCATGAAAATCGATGAACGCATTTCGCTTTTATTCACAATTAAGTAAAGTCAAGAATATTGATTTTTCACAGAAACTTTTTTTTTAAATATTTTTACTGGAATAAACTCTAAAATTTATTGTTTAAAATGTATTTGGACATGTGTCTTTGTGTTTTTGTGTATTAATTTTATTTTTTTTTTTACTTTTTTATTTATTATTTTAAATTTTTTATTTTTTTTATTTTTTATTTGTTTATTTTATTTTATTATTTTATTTTATTATTTTTAGTATAATTTAATTTTATATTTTATATTTTTATTATATTTTATTATATTATTATTATTAGTTATTATTGTTATTATTAACATTATTGTTTATTATTATTATTTTTTATTATTATTATTATTTATTATTATTATTTATTATCATTTATTACTATTATTTTTATTATTTATTTTTATTATTTATTATTCATTATTTGTTATTATTATTAATAATAATAAATATATTTTTTATTGTTTATTTATTATTTATTATTTATTTATTATTTTTTTATTATTTATACATTATTTATCTATTATTTATTTATAATTTATTTTATTTATTTATTAAATTTTTTTTATTTTATTTTTATATTTTTATTTTATTATTTTTATTATTTTTTTATTTTACTTTATTATTTTTATTTCATTTATTTATTTATTTTATTTTTTTTGTATTTTTTATTTATTTAATTTAAATTTTTTCTTCTATATGGTACTTACTAACTTCAAATCGATATATCTCGATTCCTAGACGTGACCCAGCGAACGGCGGGACACGTATAATTTTTTTTTACCGATATAACTTTTGCCGGTAGTCAGAACCCCAGCGGATTTTGGCTGTCGCACGGTGTTATAATAAATTATATTCAATTCTTGTTTACTACATATTACATATATCAAGTCGATAATAAAGAAAATCAGAAATAATCGTAGCCTATCCACAGAAAGTCCATTCCCTAATTAACCAAAGGACACACAAATCGAGTCCATACTTGAGCCAACTTGACAGTTCTTTTCTAAATTGATGCTGCTCTTCGAAGCTGAGAATCCAAGTAGTTCCATGTTTTTGCTGCACTGAAAAAAACATGTCCTATTTCCAATCGAAATGCAATTGTCTCAACCTCACCGTGCGGTCACGTATGGCGAATCAAACAACGAAATTGTTTCAACAACTCTACAATTATAAATCGATGAAGTTGAGACAATCACACGAAATATTTATGTGAAAATAAAATATAGTTCAATTAATCTCAAATGCTTAAACTTTAAAATGAAAAATTCATGATATAAGGCCAAACAAAATTTTTTCCAGGGAAATAGTTATTATCTTTATTCAACTACTGTTACGTTAGATATAACACTTTATATTTTAAATAAACCTCATTCTGTTGTTAGGAAAATGTTATTCATCAAGATTGAATCATCAAGATATACACTCAGATTACGTACTTTATCAACCGGAAAAAGGAGATCATAACCTAACAGCAATTTAAGTCTGCCATCCATCAATGATTTTTTTAAGGGTTGAACATCGCGAGGCTTACCGCAAACAGTTAGTTGAGTTTTGCTGGAGACGCAGACCATTGTTGCAAGACCATTTATCAATAATATTCAAGTCATGATTAAGCTCAATAACAACCTACTCCATTCTTGATACCGGAAATGAATGATAAGCCTGACAATCATCCGCATACAAATGGTATCTGCAATACATAAATAACCATAACTAATGTTGTTAATAAATAAAGAAAACAGCAGTGGACCGAGTATGCTCCCTTCAGGAACACTAGAGAAAATTGATTGCCACCCTTACATTTTTCCCTCAATGTTCACTGATTGTCACCGATTTTGGAGACATGATCGTACCCATTTAGCAGAGCTATAGGAGAATCCATAGTGATGGATCAGTTTGTCAACTAATAGACAATACGGCATAGATCTAAACGCCTTGGTAAAATCAAGCAAAGCTAATACAGTAACCACTCCATCATTAATTGCTACACGAATGTCATTCGTTACTTTAGGCAACGCTGTTACAGTACTGTGCCCAGCTCAAAAACCTGACTGATATGGGTTTAAGAACTCATGCTGATTCAAATACAAAGTCAATTGATCATGCGCAACGCATTCAATAATTTTAGAAATTCATGGCAAAATGCTGATGGGTCGAAGGTCACTGACGGTTTTAACATCCGCAGTCTTTGGAATAGCAATCACAATACGTTTCTTTCACAAAGATAAAAACCTAGATGAGCTAAATGAAAAACTGATTAAGTGAGTCAAATGACTAATGATATAAAATACTATCAACTTTAAAAAACGGATTGAAATATCGTCATAACCGTCATATGTGGTGGTGGAGAAGATAATATTGAAGAATTCGTATTGTTGATGCTATAAGTTGACGCCACAAAGTAATCACTTACAGTATCGGGATCAAAATCAATATCAACAGATACATTTGAAGACTGAATTCCAAAATTGCGGGAACCCTTCCAAAGTTATTTGGGCGTAATATGACCGCTAAGCTGATTCTTCAAGTATAAACGTTTTAGTAAACAGTTTTAACGAGTGCAAATTCGTCATAGTTCTCTGAACTCTGAAAAGAAAAAAACACTGTTTGGCGAATAACAAAACCGTCTGGCATACTGATACGCCAAATCACATTTGGCCATGCAACACAACAAGCTAGGTGTTATCCAAGGCTTGGGTGGACTTTTTAATTCAATCCTTTTAAGTGGACAGTACCTATCATAGAGATATATTATCTTATTATTGAAAAAGGTAACTTTTTCATCCAATTCAGTAGCTATATACAAATCATCCCACTGTAGAACAGACGCCTTACCTAACAGCTTTTCCATGTCAATTTTTTAAAAGTGCCTAAACTCATAAATTTTTGACTTAGATTTAGATGGTACTAACTTAACCGATGCAACCAAAAATGAATGAAAGCTGATACCAGGCACATCAGCAGTATCAAAATAAGCTACTTTTAAAGGTACGTTAGTCAAAAAGAGATCTATTAGGGTGGGTGGATGATTAGGAGGCCAATGAGTTGCTCTGGTACCAATCGGTTTTAATTCATATGGGGAAATTAAATCTAAAAATCTCTGGTCTACTTCATTTACCAAAACATTTATATTCATATCACAAATGAAAATCTCATTATATAAAAGTGATTAATTAATATTCTCATTATTTAGAACTGAATTAATTCTCACTATATAGCGGTTCCCTTAAATCATGAATAATTTTTAATTAAATATTTTCAGTAGGTTTGCTTAATAAACGATTCTTTAAAAACATCCATTAGCATCCCTAAGGTATCACCTCGGCTACTGATTTCTCACTGCTATTGCCGGTGGTATGTGATATCCCACGTTAACTTATAAGCCAATAGCAGGGACTGGAGTACGCGGGGTTGTCACACGTAAATAAAAAATAAAACAATTTACAAATCAACAAAAACTGATCCTTCCAGATTCGTAAAATGAGTAAACTCAGTATTTTTTACCAATGCTCCCCTTAAAAAGACAAAGGATATACCAAAAACTTTGGTTGCGATCCATATGCAAACAACATTTTTTAAAAAAAAGGCTCTAAAATAAATCATTAGAACTAGTTTGTAATTTGTATATTCACAATTTATTATTATTGTCATGCTAAAATAATGCAATTTTCTAGTAATACAGCAAACATAAATTCTCTGTCAAAATGGATTTGAATATGATGTCGGTTTTATAGAATCACGCATCATATCGTTCTAATAGAACTGTGGGTGTAACGTATCTAGACCAAACATAAAATATGCAATCTATGCAATTGAATTTACAATAGAGAAAAAGTTAACGTAGTTAATTATTAAATGTGTTTTATTTAAATTAACTTCAATTTTCAAAATATGTAAAAGAAATGGAATTGGTAATTGATAAGAAAGGTTTGGAGTAAAATTTTTTCTTTAATTTGCATGCTGTCGCAATTTTTGGGTTAACATATTGAATGAAATCTAACTACAAAACAAGAAAAATGTCTATTTTTTAAATTTTATTTTCTCTTCTTAATATTTGATAAAAATAAAATCTATAAATAAAGTTTTCTTTTACATGTTTTTTATAGTCAATTAGAAAATAAAGTTTTCCTAACTTATACCTGTATCTATCTCTTATGATAAAATTTCAATAAAAATCAACAGTAAATAAGTATATCATCAATAAATTTTTGATTAATATGCTTATGTCTTTGGGACATAAAACCATCGGAAGTGTTGTTTTCTAATCTTCATTAAATCATTGCTATACATATTGATGTAATTGGTATACAAATTTTTTTTTTACAGACACAAATTACATTGTAAAAGAACCGAGGAAGAGAAAATTAATAGAAACATTGAAATTGAGAACATTTGATTTTAATACAAAATTTTAATATTTTTGTAAGAAATATAATATTTTAGATACAATTATTTAGAAAGTTGCAATATTCTAAATATTGTGAAATTTTACAGTAGATATTTTATAACTTATAACGATTATTATATGTAGTTATTTGTAGGGTATTGTTTTTCGTAATTTAACCGGATTATGATTCAAAATATGTAAAGCTTGTTTTTAAAATTCTAACAACTTTGTTATTTAGTGTTTACTGATTTTTAAAAGGGAAGTAAGTAACGAGGGAAACAAATTGAAAATTGTAACATTTTTTCCAAGTTGGTATTTCTAGGTCGTACTTTCAGTTATAAATCTTAAATCTGACCAAAAACCAAGAGCAGGAATTTAACTGATGGGAAAATGGGAAGACAGAATAAAACTAAAATGTAGTTGCCTATAATCCAACTAGTGGCATATTTCTTGATCATCTATTAAAGCCCACACAAAGAGTAATAAAAAGGCTTGTTTCTTCAAGCTTATTGCTTATTGCTATTCAAGCAATAACGTAATCAAAGTAACGTAACGTTTCTTCAAGCAATAACGTAATCAAAGAATATTCCATAGTAAAGATTGGGGTTCTCCTGAATGGAGTTGATAATTGAACATAAAAAGATGATTTCGAATAATGAAGAGTATTTTATCAATAGAATAAAATGTGTAAATGTAAAAAATGTTTAGAAAATCGTGAAATTTGAAATTGTTAAGAAAAATACGCTAAAACAGTTGAATTTATCGCAATAAGAGCAACAAATTGTTTCGGAGGTTTCGTTGAATTGAATGAAATTTAGCTTAGCTACATTTATGGAGAACGTACGCTCTACTTCATCTGATACCATTGCTACTGATACTATTCGTCAATCTTTGTTTTTTGACCGACTGGCATTTCCTCAATGAAATTTACGTCGGGTTTTTTCCAAATCTCTTTCCAGCTCCTCCGATTCAGCACCACTTAGTTTATTCTTAACTGGTGTTCAAATTGTCAATTATTTCAGTACGGTTATTCCATCGCTTCCATTTTATTTTTGTCTTCTTCAAATTGGTAACTGCTTTCGAATTCTTACTGTACAAATCGAGTGTAAATTCTTTGATGGCTATTGAGTGGCTATTGATCTGCATAATAGAATCCAGCAATCAGCCAGGTATTCAATTTCATCTGATGGCAAGGCAAATCACAGATGTCACGAAATGTTTGGCAACGATCATTTGGTTTTACATGTACGCCAATTTAATATAGTCAATAGTCAATTTAATAACGTCGTCATATTTGTCCTTGATAAACTCGCATACGCGATTCAATCCATGTATCAAGCAAATAATGTGCTTCAAATTCGTAAATATTTCCTTCAATCCTTTACCGGCTTTCAACATATACGTAACTTGATCCGATTAACTGATCAAACTGAACTAGTAGACATGATTTACCAATACCCGTATCTCCAATGACGATGTGTCACTAAGCAATTAGTTTTTTTGAAATAGATTGAAAAACTTATATTTTTTATCTAGTTTTATAATATTATCTTTTAAAATATCATAATTAGTGCAAACAAACATTGTTGTTAATTTAATAATATGATCAGAATTTAAAAATGTAATTAAAATTGATATCATTAAACACTTAAAAATATGTTCATTTTATTTCAAAAGACCAGAATATAATGTTTTCGATCACATTGATTTAAATTTTAGCGCGGTTTTCATATTTCTGTTTTCTTTTATAGTCTCTTGTTGCTCTACTTCATTTCCCAAACAAAAATTTCCAAGGTGAGTGGAAGCTGCAACTTGCCATAGAGAGGTGGAATAGTATAATAGAACATAATAGCTTAGTTTAAGAATGATGACAGCTTCTAAGTACAATGGCTGGTATACCCTCATTCACATTTTACGTTTAATTATTTAAGAACCTTTGATATTGGAATCGAAAGCGGCAAATGATTTGAAGGTGGCAGTTGAAAGACGTTAGAAGCTAACAGATCAGTTTTTGGTTCAGATGTGGAATGAATTATATTCGTGATTTGAAAAGAAGAATTCGTGATGCCTTTTTGCCCAAGAAATTGGCCCGAATATGACCATAATGATTTGAGGTTATTAGTACCGTTCAGGATTTCTCTGATTTTGTCACTGGTTATCAGGTCATCCAATCCTTTGGTTTTATTTATGGCACTTTAGGCATTTCTACGAGCGGCTACCAGAAGTTGACAATTGTTCATAGTAGATGTTATAGTAGATTTCATAGTAAATTAGTAGACCTAGTAGATTTCATAGTAGATTTCATAGTAAACCATAAAGTTTGTAAAAGTGGATTATTATCTATAACAGATGGGTTTCATTTATATTCTGCCTTCACCAGGCATTGATGAGATGAGCCAATAGGCGGGTCAACCATTATTTATATAATGTATATGTGTGAACTCAAGTCGTTACGAAAAGCATAATAGAAATAAAATAACATGTCACAGATTTCCAATCGATACAAAATATTTAAATGCATGGTTAAAAGCACTAAATTTAAAACCTTGGAATCCACAGAAACATTATGTAATTTGTTCGCAGCATTTTCAGGAAAAGTGTTTAGATCGAAGTTCACCGTTAAGGATACGTCTTAAGAAAACGGCAATACCTACTATTTTTAATCAAATGTCTGGGGAATCGTTAATAAAGGGAGTTATCACAGAAGATAAACGAAGACGTAAAATAAAACATGAAGAAGACAACATTCAAGAAATAAATTACTGTAAGCTTTTTATTGAATTTTAATTTATATAATTTTTTGATTTGTTTTTAACTAAATTATTTTATTTGTTAGCCAATTAATAAGTTTCTTTACAATTTCAAAGTGATTCATGATAAGAGATTTGCAAGTGTTAATTAGTTTGTCGTATAAATTCAGTGTGACGGTCTTATATTACAGTATTCATATACTTTTTTTTAGCTTTCCGGTGTAAAGTAATATTATAATATCGTATAAAAGTCCAAATCAGTTCACATGGCGTCCAAAACGAAGGGACCCTTTAGTTTTTCATAAAATTTAGATTATTAGGTTTGTGTATATAAAGTATGTGAATTTGATGCTTGAAGCCTAATTCAGCCATTTTCTTGCACAAAAGCCTCCCATACAGGTTTCATGTGAAACTCAACAAACAGTTTTACGGTTTTTAACCTGTGAATCTATTTGTGGGAGAGCTCCAGATACTAGCTTTATACAATTCTTTTTGTTTGTAAGCTGCAGCTGATGTGATACTGAAAGATTTGTAATTTGATTTGGAAGCTGCAGATGTTATTTGAAAGCTGCAGCTGCAATGATGATTGAAAATTTATACTCAGATGGTTTGACGCTGTGTTCGTGTACTAGATTAACTTATTTTTTTTTCTTTGTACTTTTGATATAAAATCTAATAAATTCATTTTTTCTATAACTGACAGCCTATACAGCCAGAAACGCGTTACATAAAGATCTTTATTTAATCGAGTAATAAAGAGATCTGAAAATTATGGCACAGGTTTTCACACTTGTATTCGTTTATTTTCTTATATACCACACATGCACATAAGTAGTATAGATAACCGATTTATATTAAGTTTTTTTAAGGGAGTCCTTTAAAAATATTTAAAAAAAATATATATACATCTTTCTTATATATATAAAAATCAGATGTCACGATGTTTGTCCGCGATAAACTCCGCAACAACGTAAACAATCTTAATAAAATTGTGTTCAGTGTGTGTATAATGGTCCAACTTGAGAGATAGGATAGTTTTTATTTTGATTGAACGCCTAAATATTTTTTAATTACGAATTAAATGTTAAATATGGATAGTTCATAAGCAAACTTTCAGATGGCGGCGTAAATTAATTAATTTACTGTCAAACCTGCTTTATCGACTTTTTAATCATCCATGTAGGGCCCATATAGACTATCATATGTTATTGAGCGATTATTTTGTTCCGGTATTTGCTGCAATGGCACTGCAAAAGGGGGAAAAGAAACGAAATTCAATAAAACTTATATGGGATTTCATACAAAACACAACTTGAATAATTTTAAAAATTATCTATGAAATTTCTCATTTTGCTACAATTAAATAATTTAAATTTCTTTTGGCGCTGCAAAAGGGGGAAAAGAGAATAAATTCAATAAAATTTATATGGGATTTCATTTCAAAACACAACTTGAATAATTTTAAAAATTATCGGTTGTAATACCACGAGTCATTGAAATTTTTTCGAAAATTTTTTGATTTTACGAATTAAATTATTTAGCAACACTGCGAATCAAAGCGCACAATAAACCACGAGTCCGAAGGACGAGTGGTTTAAGTAGTGGTTTGATTGAGCAGTGTTGCTTAAAAATAATTTAATGAGTAAAATTGAAAAATTTTCGAAAAAATTTCAATGAAGAGTGGTATTTAATGAGATAATTTTTTTTTAGTTATAACTTTGTTTAAAATATAATTATTAGTTTCTAAATAAAATTCTTTCTACAAAATATTCAATAATACAAAATTATGTAAAAATGCAATTCACAAATAATAAAAATGTCCGTTTTCATTCACAAATGGTTGCATGTTTATGTTTATTTCTCAAAAATAAATTACAAATTTATAACAGTTATGCGCCTACTAAGATAAAATTATATTTCATTTTGTTAGAAGAAAAAATGACAACAAAGAATTTTCATAACGACAAAGCAAAATTATCGACGACAAGAAGAATTGCCGACAGTTAAAGCAAAGCCTACTGTTTAAATATCATAGTTTGTATGAATGAAAAATAAAATTTCTGACAGCAAAAAAAAATTATCTATGAAATTTCTCATTATACTACAATTAAATAATTTAAGTTTCTTTATGATCTATTACTGACAATTACTGACAATATTGAGCATAATATATAAAATACTTTATTTTCTTCTGTCCGTAAAAGAAATACGAAAATAGGTTAAATTTTTCATACAAGTTTGTATGGTAAATTTTGGCAATTTTCATGTTTTGGCAATTTTCACTTAAGAATAATCTTATATATATAAAAATCACGTGTCACGATGTTTGTCCGCGATGAACTCCGTAACAACGTAACCAATCTTAGTGAAATTTTGTACAATGTGTGTATGATCAGCTTGAGAGATAGGATAGTTATTATCTTGATTAAATGCCTAAATATTTTTTAATTGTATATTAAATGTTAAATATGGATTGTTCATATGCCAACTTTCAGATGGCAGCGTAAATCAATTTATTCAATTGATAGTAAACTTCAGGCGTGCTATACACCTGAGCTAAACTATGCGAAATATGCGAACTATGTTTTTAAAAAAGTAATGTTTTAATGCGAATAAAGCTTTTTCAAAAAAATGTAATGTTTCCGTTTTTCTTTTCTTTTTTAAATATTTTGTTTCGGTAATGTTTTTTTCTATAATTACGTTATATACATTATTTTTTAAAAACATAGTTCGCCTTTTTTTATAGTTTCGCTCAGGTGTATAGCGCTTAACTTCGTATAAGGCCATTATTAGACGATCAAATTTGTTTTAGTAAAAAAGTTTTGTTTTATATTTGATAATAAACGAAAAGCATATTATGCTATGTCAAATACGTTACCAAAGATTATTAACAATTTTGTGGAGGTTATATATTAATTATTATTAATATATTATGATTGTTAAAATTGAACTCTTTGTTAAAAGATAATCTTAAAACAAATAAATTAATAATAATAATAATAATAATAATAATATTAATTATAGTAGTGTATAAAGTATCGAAATCTGTAAAAAATTAGGGTATTGGTTTTTATAAAGTTTGAATAAAAATAAGAGTAAAAATAAAGAAAACAATAATTTAAATTTATTTTTTTATTTTTTTAAATTTTTCATTGGTCTTCAATGTTAATTTACAAAAATCATTATCAAATTGAAAAATACTCTTATACGTATTGCTAATTAAAATAGAACGATTAGAGGTAAAAAAATTGTCATCAAAACTGGATGAAAAACTAGCAAAGTTTATTTTACAACCTTTATGCTTGATTTATAGTCGGTAACTTTAACTTAACGTAAAGTACAAATGTATGAAAATGCACTAGAACATTTATAGTCGGTACGTAAACTTAACGTTAACTTAACGTAAAGTTCATTTCATTCTATCTTAAGGATTTTTTGACGTTTAGTATAAAAACTGAAGAAAACTAATATTTAATTGCAAGTGTCCATAAAAATAAAATTTTATTTATTAAAAAATGCAAAAGATATAAAAAGAGCGACTTTAATTAAAGCCAAATATTAGCATGAAATTAATATGAAAATAAATTTTTTTATTTTTAAATTTTGTATCAAATGTTTATTTCGAAATTTATTATTTTAAATTTTGATTGTGAAATCAGTTTGTTACTTTTAAAGCATTGATTGATTTATAAAATTGATTACAAAACCAAAATTAATATCAAATCAAACGTCAAAGAATACCTAATTTCTTACCAACCTTAAATCAAAATTTTGTATAGAGTCTTAAGTTACGGTTAAGTTAAAGTTAACGTCAACTCTCCAATTTCATGTCAAATTTTTTTTATTGACCAATATATAGATAGTGTGATATACGCCTCATAAATTTGGGTTAGCCAATAGATGGTGCCATATTTTTATTTAAAAAATTGGTTTTAATGTTAAAGTTTTCCAAATACACAACGCTTGCTTTTTCCAATTGTCGTGTATTATTTTTTCATTGGTGATTGGTGATAATTATTTTAATTGGTTTTTTTTTAAATATCGGTTTATGCGCGTAGCTTGCTTTGATCAATGTTTTTTTTCGTTGAATATAATTTTATGAAATAGAAAAATGAATGTATAATATTTTATTAAAATAATATGTCAAATATTTTGAAATAGCACATTTTTTTGGAAATTTTAGGTGAAAAAGATGATGAACAATGTCGTTGAAGCTACAATTTTGAATGGAAAATTCAAAGTGGAAGATGTACTGTTGCTACGTATTTCAATGATCGCAACAGATATGGCATTTGAATTCAAACGTTTAGTTTCCAATGCGACTCGCTTTTGCAATGACCATCAACAACTCAAGACGAGTTTTCTTGAATTTTCTTTCTTATGAGATACCGACAATATGCGACGGGTTATAATGTTAAATAAACAAAAGGTTTACACTATTTGGTGTAAAATAAATAGTTTTTAGAGATTTTTAGAGTGATTAAGCTAAAGTAATTATTTTAATTCACATGAGTTTTGCAATTTTAAAGCATTTTTTATTTTCTCTCAGAAAAACTTCTTTAAAACAGTTTTTGTGTGTTTCGTGTCGGGAACAAATACAATTTACAATTGTATAATCACAGATGAAGAATTCAATTTAAATAAATATGCGATAATGAAGTTTCAATTTAGAAATTATCTGAACATGAAAATTGAAATATGTTTCGTTGTTGTTTCATCCACTGTGGCTGAGTCTGTAAGATGGCTTTGAGCTATGATGTCTCTGATGAGCGTGAGTTCAATCCCGACAATAATTACTTATTATCGGGAATAATACTTTTAATAATTACTTTGAGCAATAATTACTCAATTCGCTTAAAAATTAATATTCCATTAATGTTGTCCATATATGGAACATTTATGCCAATATATTGACCGTGTGTAAGATATTAGTTTCGCATTGATTTGCAACATTCAATAATAATGACTTTAAAATGACTTAAAATGTTGACTAAATAGAAATATTTCTCATCCTATGAATTCAAATCCTATGAATTCATATACAAAAACTTCCAAATAATTTTGATTTTTTTTGCATCACTTCTTTTATTCCTTTTTTGCATCACTTCTTCTATACCTTCATCGAATGTATTGTCGCTATTCTTACTGCACTTGCTTGCCTACCGGTAAAGAAAGCGTATATTAAACCGCATGAGCACTGTGAAAATTTGTGAATCGATTTTTTTTCCGTATAATGTTCTAAATAGATTACACAACTGAAAACTTATATAATCGCGTATTTTTTATATATTCTTTGTTTTATATATAATACTATTTTTTATATTTTACTGATCAACTAGAGTGCTGATCCTTTTACATTCATATTAAAAAAAAAAATAGAAAACCATTTCTCATTACTACTCTTTGAAATTATTGCTACGTCAACAAAATGTATACACACAAACTTTATTTATAGGCGTAGCAAAGCACGCCGGGTCCCGCTAGTAAGTATATATAACAAAATTAATCCTGAAATTAAAGTTCAAATATAAATAAAAATGGAAAATGGTTAAGAAAACTGGAATATAACTTTTCTACATCTCAATCTTATGTATGCACTTGCGAATTGCGTGTGATATTGATATTGCGTATGAACAATCTCGTCCGTTAGGTCGAGTTTGTGATTGAAATTCAAATATTCTTTCAGTTCAATTACGAAATTCTTCCGGAAACGCTTGATTACTTTGTTTTGTATAGGTCCTTATATGGTGGTGATAAAACCTGTTTAACGTTTTCCGCCGTGATGAAAAGGAAGTCGCATTCCACGAGATTTTTTGAAATATAAACGTTCTCTTGAGGACATTTGGGTTGAACAAGATTGTTGAGTTCTATCAAGACTAGCAAAATTGATAGTCATTCTCCTAGCTTGTGAAAGTGTATTGCAAGCTACATTGGCTCTAGAGATGCGCCGAAAATTTGTTGTAAACTAGGAAATGAATTTCCGATAGATGTTACGTTTATAGTCAGTGAACGCTGTGAACAAATAACGTCCTGTACGGTTACAAAAAAGTTTTATATTTAGCAAAATAACTAATAATTTGCGGTCAAAGTAAGAATATTTTTTCTACGAAGACGCGAAAGTTTTGAGAGAAAATTTCTAAGGGCCAACATTGCCAACATTCTTTATTAAATAGTTCGAGTACTGCCTCTGTTCCACTACCTGAAGCATCAGTTATGATACGAAAGCTTGAATTGTTTAACGGATGAGTCAGAGTGTGCAGTTTATAAGCATTAGTTTCACTTGGTCAACGGATGTACTGCATTGGACAGGCCAGATTGAAGCTGAATTTTTATTGATCTTGGCTAGTTCAGCAAGATAGCCGTAAAGTGAAGCTATCAGTTTAGCTAAGTGGAGTATAAATGTATATGGTAATAATTTTCCACGCCACGAGTCGTTGAACTTAACGAAGTAATGCAGACTGAGGAAAATCTTGGATTTCCATGATTCGACCTGATTTTGCTCGATCCTTTGTGATTTCATGGCATAGAAAATTAACTGGTATGTGCATTTATATTCCTTTATTTTCTTATTTACCACTCACACATTTATTTTTTAGACCAATTAAAATTATGATTTTTTTTAAATTTTGGATTTAAAGGAGAAAGGAACGTTAGGCTCTTCAGGCTAAGTTACATTTAAAATCACTTTTCACGCATGTTTTGATGCATAAAGAATTCCAGAAAATTTAAATCTCCAATATTTGGCATAATTTGAGTTCCTTGGAAAGCTTTTATTTTCTTATGAAAACGTTCTGTGCGAGTTTTTCGAGAGCCAATTTTTAGTCAAACTGACAGCTTTGGTGACCGTTCTAGAACGGTGACCGTTCTAGAAAATTTTTCTACTTTTAATTTTTGGTATAACCACTACTCATAACTTCTTAAGCTTGAAAAATTAGAGAATGAAATATCGGAAATTTGATGAAAGCCTAGTTTTTCCAAACAATACTAGGTACCACAACAGCTTAATATCAAAACACGATAATAAATACACATCTCTCGTTGTATTCACTGAAAAGTAGCAACTGGTACAATTAGGTAGCGATTTTATTTATTATTACCGATAATAAAATTAAATATTAATATTTTGTACAACATGCTACATGCATAATCTCACCTAATAACCATTAAAATAAACTTAATCCGACTAATGATATTACTAATTGAAATTTAATCTTAAATTTTAACATTTTTTTTACTTTGATTTTGATAATTTTGACCCTCAAATTCCGTCACTTTAAACAAATTCATAGTTTAACACCAATAGATTTAAAAATTATAGAAAAAAAATATCCGGTTAAAATATTAATAATTATTTATTCATTAATTTCCATTAAAAAGTAAATCAAGTTCAAAATTGTTATGATTTTTCTTTTTATTAAAATTAAAGATCGAAACTTTACTATTGAAAGAAAATGCTTTCTTTTCTCATAAAAATTACATGTTTAATTATATACCATAATAATACTTAGCACAAGCATTATAATGTATAGTTTTTTCATTCATTATTTTTTTTTTTCAAATTATTAAATCAACTACATATTTGATGATTGATTGATTAAATCAAGGAAAGAAAAATTTTATTTACAACTTCATATTGTCAAACACTTTCCGCCAACTATAGCAAATATGGTAAACAAATGTAGGTCATGGTCAAACAAATTATTTATCATTAATGTTTTAATAAAATTAATATAAATTAAAATTAAAATTAATTAATCAATCAGGGAAATTTAAATGTTCAATAATTGTATTTTATACTATCATGTGGTTTGTATTGGGCTTATTAATTGTGAAACTCAATAGACTTGACGATTATCAATAAACGTGAAAATGGTCTAAAACGATAAAAATGTAAGACTTTCCTCCTTTTGATCGAGGATATGATCAGAGGAAATTTACACTGAGTTTTTGGAATGAACGGGATATGCACTTAGATTTCTAACGTCTTGTATTTTAAACCAATAGAGATTTTTTAAGACACTCCAAAGTCAATTGGTAGCTCCTTTGTGAGCTGACTATAGAAAATTGTGTGCTTGGTTGAGCAATTTATGTTGAAGGGCTTTTGAAACAATTAGCTTCCCCTTTGCGTTCTAGGAAACTCAAGTTGGGAGAAAGGTTTTTAAAAACTTTGCAATCCTCGTTTTTCATGTTTGAAACTTGATTCACGATGGAAGAGATAAGTGTTAAATAATTCGACAGGTATACACAAATCGACATGTATACAACACACCTCCTCTATAGAGGAGAGGTGTCTGCATCGTCTAAGTCTTTAATTTTAGACATGAAGTGCTCTCCATACACTAGAGAGAGAGTGTATCAAGGAATAAAGTGAGTTCCTTGATGATATGTAATGTCAAATTTAAAACCTTTAATTGAAAATTCCAACGCGCCAGTCTGCTTGTCAGTTTTCTTTACTCATTAACCATTTTTAACTAGTGTGATCTGTAATTATGGTTACAAGCTGACCTTCGATGTTTGCTCGAAACTTCTTTGCGCTTAACTCTGCTCTCAAACATTCTAGCTCTGATACGCTATAGTTACGTTATGCTGCGTTGAGCTTTTCACTCATGTAAGCCATGTAAACTCTTTCACTGTCATTGTCTGCTTTTTGAAACAACACACTTCCAACGCTTGTACTGCTAGCATCACGCTGGATATAAAATCTTCGTGTTAAGTCAGAATTAACTAGGACTGGCGCTGAAATTAAAAGTTGCTTCATTGACTCAAATGACTTTTGTGCAGTTTCAGATCAAACAAACTTTTTTGATTTCTTTAAAAGGTCAGTCATTGAGGCTGATATGCTGGAATAATTTTTGCTTCGGTACCAACCGGTAACACCTTAGAATCGTCGAATTTGTATGCCAGAAGATATTATCAGATTTGTCTGAACTTTATCGCTATTAACGCGTAAACATCCACCCAACTAGCGTGTCCAAATTACTCGACTTTGCAAGTACCTGAGTAGTCGAGTATTTAGTTTAAAAAACGACAAAAAAATAATATATATGAAAGTAAAGAAGTTATTGTAAGGAGGGAGGAAGGGCGAAGCCGTTAATATACTTATTTAGGTTTTTTTTCTTAATAAGCTCTTACGAGTTCACTAATAAATTAAAGCTTGTTCATTGCAAAAAAAATTTTTGAGAAATTTGTTTTATAAATCAGCCAGAACAGAGAGTAGAGTATACAATGCTAATATTTTTTACACTTGCAACACCGACAATACTATTATTACTATATTGTTAAAAACTGTATGGAATGTCCTCACTTTTATAACACAACCAAAAGATTTACGTTTATAACTTTTCTTTTACACATGTTTTTTTTTGTGTCTTCAAAAAATTGCACAAAATGACCAAGCATCAATAGGAATAATTCCAATTGCTTAAGATCAGTGTCGACGTTATTTCATCATTGGAATTCAATTATTCTTTTTTACAAAAATTTGAGCTATCGTTAACAGATGTCTGTGCGAGTAGAATTGTCATTAACGATAAATCTACACAGTTTTGTCTACACCAGCATCTTTTCCATGGTCTTTTTCACCATTCTGTTCAATATCCCAATCAACAAATTATGCATTTTTTTACAATACAAGACGCACATGTGCAAGATTATTGTTGAAAATAATAATAATTTATGTAATTTTCTAAACCTCGGTATGAAATGCATGAATTTAATTTTTCATAAAATGTGTTGTGTAATGTGTACTTACAATATGAGTCAAAACAACACATTGAATTTTTTCAAGACCTTGGTCCCACTAACTCTTAAATAGTTCTAGGTTCTAAGTCCCAATGAATAGTAATTCTAACCTAGGGATCTTTTGATTGCTTGTGGAAAATCAAGATTTTGTAGTCGATTAAATTATCCAGGTAGTTTATCAAGATACTTGGGTAGTCAAGTATGTTAAAACACCAAAAATACCCAGGTAACAGGTACTCGATAATCGACATTGGATACCTTACACCCGGTTTTCTTGGGTACCACAGTTATAAGTTATACAACCACAACAACTTTCTTCTTTGTCACCTATAAGTCCTAAGACAAGCATGCGAACAAGTTTAGTATACGTTCCTTTTTGAACTGCTGTAGAAATAGCATTATTGAGGTTAATTGAATGCTCAACTAAATGAGTCGGACCTAACCCTAGCTTTAAGATTCTCAAAACGATTCTACAATATCAGCAGGCTGAGAGTGTTCTTCGGTCAATAACTAGTAACTTTTACCATTTATGTATCAGTGATGTACATCACCGTTGCTTCCTTGAAACGGTGGGGTTTATTTTCTTCACTGCCAATAGTTGGTGTTATAGTGAAAGCATTCAAAAAATCAATCCCTAAATAAACTGCTTAGTGCAGAGATGGAACAAGATAGAATTTAGTTGTCCTTGAATTATGATGGTAGCGAACAGATGTTGATATGTATATAATAGCCCATAACTCTTTAGTTCTGCCTGCCTGCAGTACAAATGCTTGTGGTAAGAGAATGGACTGTTACTTGGGGATTAGTCCCCAAGTGCATTGTCACATTGTCGCTCTAAATAAATCCAAAAGAATTCGCCGGCGATTCCCTGGAGAACGGCGTGGATGTCTGTGGCTAGCTGTTTTCTTGGCATTCCATATGTCGCTAGGCTCTCTAAACGGAAAATAAATCTCGTTATTGGGATGTCAGAGGAAAATCCGTTAAAGATGTATGTACTTTGATGTAGCTTATCTGCATCTTTGATGTAACTCATATGCATCTTCTCATCTCATGTAACTCATCTGCATATTCTTCTCTTGAAGGGCAAGTAACAGAATTGGTATCGTGATAACCACCACAGTTGATACACCCATGCTTATGGTTTTTCTTGATAGTAGAACATTGTTCATAGTCCTCACGAGTAATTGAACAATATCTTCATTTAGGGGTCTTATGACATTGGTTGCACCGGGGCTGTACCTACATGTAACATTTGTATCAATGAGTTGAACTATCGGATGTTGGTTTATATATGTTCCACTTGCAAACTATATTAGCTGCATGTTTATTGGTTTTTGATTGGTTGAATTTAATTTTTTTGTGTTTGTAGAACTCGAAATAAACTGGATCATATTCGTATGTTTTATTTTGGATACTTAACAAAGTTACTTTACAAGGTTCTAAATTTTGTTAGTTAGACTAACCTTTATTATGTTTTAATCAATTCACCCATATAACAAAAATTTTAGTAATTTGTTTTCATTCTTCACAAATGACACACTTTTATGCTTTAAATTCTAATTGAGTCATCTTATAATTTTGTCATAATTACTATTACTGTAAGTAATAATTTTGGTACCTGTGTTGAGTAATTAGACGTTATCATTTTTTACTGTCATTCAATTTATTATTTTACATTCGTTGTAATTTAGATACGCCTGAATTCGATCACTGCCCATACAAGGTTGTACAACTGGTCCAGTTATGGTCCATCATTAGCGACCAGTAACGCAGCAATGGCCTAGTATTAGCAGCCATGATTGAGCCATTAATATAATTTTTCTGGATGATAACATCAGACAATAAATAAAAAAGAGCAATGGCCCGTACAATGTTGTACAGTTGGCCCATAAACGGAACAATAATAATGAACAGTATTGCAGCAATGGCCGAGTACTGGCCGCCATAACTAAGGCATTAAAAAAAATATAACTTATTATCATAGGCAAATTTAAATAAATTTAATAAAAAATAATTTAAAATAAAATAAATTTCTAATGAAAAATAATTTAAAGCTTATGTCAACTTAAAACCTAATCAATATTATCAGTCTTTCAAAAATGTATTTCTAAAATGGATTTTACTCTAGTGAATTTTAAGCAAATTACAAAGAACGGCCAATATCCATGGTTGAAGTACTGGCCCAATAACAATAGCCAATTAATATTAGTCATTGCTTGATCATATAAAGTTAAGTGTACTGGTTATTTTCTTAAAACCTTTTATTTACACGATTTTTTATTTACGATATAATGTTTTGTTTACAATTAATTCTTCCCCTTAAAACAATGACATCTAAACTTAAACTGTTAACCCAACCGCATTCCAGTTTGAACTGTTAACAGAATCGCATTTCATTTTAAACGGGTTTAAAGGAATCCTTCTGCAAAAGGAATTCCTTATATACAATTTTAATTTATTTCTAGATTATAAGTAAATCTAAAATTTATTAATTGAGGAAACTTGAGAAATTGTAGAACTCATCGACGTTAGTATCTAATGTGTTTGACCATTCTTCTTGGAAGTAGTATCACGTATTGATGACAGTAATGTAAATGATTTTAGGTTTGTTATTGAAATATTGTATTAGGTGAATTGAGGTTGAATACATTTTGTGATTATGCAGAATCGTAACAATATGTAATGTAATAGAATTCAGTATCAATATAAATGAAAAGATTTTTTTAACACGTTTAACTATTTTTGACACGCTTACGAACTAGAGATTACGCCTTTGACCTAGCATATATATAGATGGCAACCATCAATCTGAACCTACATTAAAAGGTACAATGCATTGAATAATTATTAAGCTAAACGATTTATAAGTAAAATAATGCAAATGATTTTTTGACACACTTGCAGTACAGCTATCGACTACATAGATAACTGTACTGTTGGACTCTCCCCTTTAATTAAGCCTATTTTTAGAAACAAAAATAATTTTAATCATGGTTTAGTATTTTTCCAGCTTTCGTCAACCTTGACGGATGGATAGCCGGCAGACAAGCAGATATTTTAAAGCTTCAATAGACTCGTTATAACCCAAAACGTGGAGAAATATAAAAATTGGGGTATGATTTGTATATTTTTTTTATGATTGTAATACGTAGGCCTTTCAGATCTTTCATCGTCAAAATTAAATAAAATACTGGTGGAATAGGGGTTTTAATGATCATGCGACCTTAATGACCACGCTAGGCGCTTATACAGTTAAACAACTTGTTAAGGTAAATTTAAAAATTGCATAGACAAAACATCAAAAATAAAAATTATCTTAATTTTATTCACAATCCCTAAACAATTTTAGTACTAAAAATTGTACAAACGTTGCCCCAACATTGTTTCGATTTCCGAAAAATAGATTTCATTTTAAGCAAATAACCACATCTGGACAAAAAAACATAATAACTCATAGGTTATGTCAAAAATAAAAATGAAGTGAAGTGAATGAAGTTGCTATAGGTTTTTCTAAGTTATAAATATAGAATAATTAATTACAGTAAAAGTACTATGAAAATTATGTTACTAAGTGTGGTAAGCCAAAATATAATATGAAGAATTATTGTTAATTAGTATTCCAAAAAAATTGAAAGCTGCTGTACTTTCAAACAAAATCATGTTTGAGAGATCCGCACTACTTTGTTTGTTAAAAACACCAAATAACTAAACAGATCGAAAGAAACAAAATGAAAAAAATCAGCAGTTGTATTGTAGACTCGCCTCCCCCTATCTCTTGTGCCACATACTCCTAAGGCCAATAAGTTTCTAAGGTTTAGCGAAACATTTCACTTCCATCAAAATTGCTAATTGCTATTGTGTAGATAAAGACTTTAAAAAACACACCGAAAACTTTTACGGAAGTAACAAACCGGAAGTTAAACGGAAGTTCCCTAACATTGTAAAACCTTATATAGCAAGTTTCAACAACATTAAATATTACAAACAAATTATTTTTTAATAATAGTTAGTTATTTCCAAACCTCATTCCCCCCTCTTTCCAACGCCACAGTTTCATAACAATCTCATGCGTTTACGTTAAAGAAATTACACTTAACTTTTTCACAATTTCTCAAAAAATTCAAAAACGTAGGTAAAATTGTTTATTTAAATTTTATTATAAATAGTTAATATGATGACAAAATTGGAGGTCAACGACCTTGATTCATTCTCAATTCTCATGATATTTGCAAGAGATTATTTTCAGTTTTTGGAACCTTTCTACATAAGATCTTGATGAAACTTTGGCAAATGATACAGGTTCACTTGAAAATGGAAGATCTGGATCCATTTTAAATTTGGGCAAAATTGCGGGGGTCTCCCGAACACCTCTACGTTTAAATCTTGAATAACTTCTAATCCCGGACTGTGATCTTATTGAAACTTAGTATATAAGGTTATAGTACAGTTTCCAATACTTCTCACTTCTGGTTTGTCACTTCTGGTTAAAACGATTTTTTCCAAGTGTTTATCCCTACTGTAGCCTACAATTACCGATCGATTTTCATGAAACGTTGGTAAAAGCTTTCAAGTATCATCAAAAAGATTTTATCAGCTTTTGGAGTACATTGGATAAGGGGTTTGGGGGTCCACCATACAACAGGTGGTTTTTTCCACAATGTTTTTATGTTTGTTGGGAGCATAAAACATTCATTCGTGAATGAATTTTGATGACACTTTGGAAAAAGTTGCAAACATATATGACAAGGAACTGATTAGTTTTTGAGCGATAGTGAACAAAGTGGTGTGGAGTCCCTGGAGCACCTGTTTTTTCGAAAGCTCTATAACATCTGTACCTGATAATTGAAATGGATGAAACTTGGTACATGAGTATTTAGTACGGTTCACAATAGTACTGCATCCCAACTTCCGGTTTTTCACTTCCGGTAAAAAAAATTTTTTTGTAAATTTTTTATTTTTTTCAGTGTGTTTATGAACACTACAGCCTACAATAATAAAGTGATTATGACGAAACTTATGAAAATGGTTCCAATTAGTGTGAGAAGATAATTATCATCTTTTGGGACACATTGATCAATGTGGCGGGGGTCTACCATATACAAATGCCGACTTTTCACACTTTGTTTTTTAAGTTTATGCTCCCATACAGACTTCATTAATTAATCAATTCTAATGACACTTTGGAAAAGGATGGCAACTTAAATGACAAAGAACTGATTAGTTTTTGGACAATATTGGGATTAGTGGGGGGGGGGGGGGGGGGTCTCTGGAACACCTGTTTATTGCGTCACCCTTTTTTTCAATGTTTGTTGGGAGCATACAGCATTCGTGAATGAATTTTGATGACACTTTGGAAAAAGATGTAACTATGTATGGCAAGGAACTGATTAGTTTTTTAACGATAGTGGACAAAGTGGTAGGGGGTCCGCCGAGCACCTGTGTGTTTGGAAGTTTAATAGCATCTTTTTTCTGATAATCGAATTGGATGAAACTTGGTACATAAAAATTTAGTGGGGTTCACAACAGTTTTGCATCCCAACTTCAGTTTGGTCACTTCCGGTTAGTGTTTCTGATTTCTCGACTTTTAAATTTCTCGAGAAAGAAAAGGAGAAATATATATTTCTCGAGAAATCTCGAGAAATATATTTTCTTAGAATTCTTCGTTTATAACGTCAAATTAAAAACCAATGTATCTTTATATTGATTTTTTAACAATGCATATTAAATAAAACAATTTTTTTAATTGTAAATAATAAATCCAATAATTTCCAACAACTTCCATTATAAGGATTAATCCCAAATTATTTGATTCAGTGATATTACTGTATCTGTCCTTCATAATGACATCCATAAACCTTTTTAACCGACTTCAAAAAATAAGTAGGTTCTGTGTTTCACTGCAGGTTTTTTTTATGTATGTACACCGATTTCTCAAAAACGGCTCGTTCGATTTGGATGATTTAAATTTTATTCTATTTGGGTTCATTCCCAGAGGGTCCCATAACTTTTCTATGATGTGAAAAATACCGTTATTCAGAAAATTAGAAAAAACCATATTTTTAATGCATTTTCGCTGATTTCGTCAAAACATATTAATCTGTTTGGATGTTTTGGGCAGTATTATATTGCTATACTTGTCATTATATTGCTTATATTATATTGCTTGTACTATTATAATATTGCTTGTATTATATTGCTATACTTGTATGTATGCCGTTTGTGCAAAATATCGCAAAACCATACTTAATAGATTGTCACTAATGAAAGTTTTTCCGGCATTTGAAGTTATTACTTTTAGAACGCTTTCTAGCCGACATTTGCTTTATGACTAAACTAAAAATAAAAAATTTAAAAAAAAAATCGAACCGACTTCAGAAAAAACAAAAGAGGCACAAAAAAGTGAAAAATAACTCAATTGTTGCTTTGAGAAACAAAAATGCGTTACGTTTTGATTAATTTAATTTAATTATACCTGACTATAGACAAAAAAATTACGCTATTATACAAAGTTACTATATTAAAATAGTTACTTTTTATTATAATTATTATAGTTATTATAGTTGTTATAATAGTTATTATATTTTAAAAGTTATTTGTAGTACAAAACTGTTCGAAATCGGTGCCACATTGACGAAAAACAGACTAATGGGACCGATTCAACAAAAATCTTTTATTCTTTTATAAAAATCTTTTAAAAAACGTAAAAGAAATCAAAAAAAAAAGATTAATGGAAATTGCTATTCGAAAGTATTGGTAAAAGTTTCTTTTATTTTGAATGTCGATTTTTTCGAGATCGAAAAAATCTTTTATGTTATCTGTCAAATGGATAGTTTCTTAAATAATTGGAAACTACAAATAAGATAAGTAATTCAAAATAAGTTAATTTTATTATGTTTTTGGCTAATAAAGCAATTATGATTTATATATAGATTGTAATATAAATAGTTTTAATAAACGATTTTCTATTTTTCAGCAAAAATGGATAAAAAAAATTGTATGGAATCAAAAGGATATAAACAAGTTTCATGTATATATGAATAAGAGTTATGTGAATATATGTATATGTTATGTGAATAAAGATGTGTTTGCGATTAGCAAAATTTTATGCCATCAAATGTTTAAATATTGAATTAATACATTTATCGAATGATATGTAACATAATATAATTTAAATTTTGATTTAAATGAAATAAAATAGTTTTTTTAAATAAAAAATACTAGTTCTAATTTTTATGCTTCACTCACAAAACAATTCACTTTTAAATAAAATTTAATTAAAATAGTATTTATATTTGATTAGACTTTGTGTTTTATTTGTTTTTGTTAACAAATAGTACTTTTATATAATTAAAATAGTAATTTTACAAGACCACAACATTTTCTTTTATTGTAAAATGTCAAAATCTTTTACACTTAAAAGATTTATAAAATAAAATTTTGGCGTTCGAATAGCAATTTCTGTTATTTGATCTTTTATTTTGAAAGATTAAAAAATTCATATAAAAAAAATAAAAGATAAAAGAATAACAGAGTAAAAGATTTGTATTGAATTGGGCCCAATATGTCTCGGGCTTGGCACCGATTTCCAACAGTTTTGTACTACAAATAACTTTTAAAATATAATAACTATTATAACAACTATAATAACTATAATAATTATAATAAAAAGTCACTATTTTAATATAGTAACTTTGTATAATAGCGTAATTTTTTGTCTATAGTAAGGTATAATTAAATTAAATTAATCAAAATGTAACGCATTTTTGTTTCTCAAAGCAACAATTGAGTTATTTTTCACTTTTTTGTGCCTCTTTTGTTTTTTCTGAAGTCAGTTCTATTTTTTTTTTTAATTTTTCATTTTTAGTTTAGACATAAAGCAAATGTCGGCTAGAAAGCGTTCTAAAAGTAATAACTTCAAATGCCGGAAAAACTTTCATTAGTGACAATCTATTAAGTATGGTTTTGCGATTTTTTGCACAAACGGCATACATATTTCCCGTGATAGAAAATTATTTACGATAACCTTGTCAAGTATAGCAATATAATACTGCCCAAAACATCCAAACAGATTAATATGTTTTGACGAAATCAGCGAAAATGCATTAAAAATATGGTTTTTTCTAATTTTCTGAATAACGGTATTTTTTTATGCTTGGCGTTTTCGTTAATTCATTCAGAATATTCTGAATGTACTAATTATGAAATTGTTGACAGCATTTGTTCAAAATTAACACTATCTATTCTATCTCGAATGAATTAACGAAAACGCCATTTGTTGACGCTAGCCCATTCGTCTAGGGATCTGCTTAACTTTTTGTTACTGTTGAATTAATTTTATTTAGTAACTCAAGCTTTTAGTTTCCAAAAATTTAATGACTAGTTCCTTAACATCTGAAGGGTTTTTTTTAAAAGTTTTTATCGAATAAAGCTGCTTTTTGTAATTTTGGGGAAATAAACCCTATCAACAGCAACTAATTGAACTATTACTATCGACGGACACCGCCTTTTCATGAATTTATCGCTTTTTGCATATCACTGTTGATTTTAACACATCTTTTATGCACAGGACTACTTGTGCCCGACTCCGGCTGTTTTCTTTTCAAAGAATGTATGGAATTGAAATGTCGGTTGGAGACCAGGTTTGCAGGTGCAGATGCAGATCCTTTACATATAATATCGTTTTGGGTTGCAGATGCAGATCCTTTACATATAATATCGTTTTACCACAAATATAGCAGTTTGATGCATCCTTATTGTTTTTGGTAAAATGTTTCCAAACATCATCGAATTGATTTGGGTTGTTCATTTTAATGGTTATTTGAATTTGATCCAAATAGCTAAATTTTTAAGAACAACTTAAAAAACTGCTAGCTACGTAAAATATTTTAATTATCAGCTTATTATCAACCATACGCTAAATAAAACCGTAATTTTAGTTCTCTTTTGTTCCGAACAGCGCAAAAATTTATAGTTTTGATTGTTTTTAGTAAATACGACGTTTGATTTTTAAAATAAAGGAAATATATTTTTCTCGAGAAAAATAAAAATTTTCTCGAGAACTTGAGATTAGATTTTTGTTAAATTTCTCGAGAAATATTTCTCGAGAAGAAACACTACTTCCGGTTAAATTTTTTTTTACTTTTTCTCGTGCAACAAAATTTAGGTTTGTTAGGATACTACTGCTTTCTTTAATATTTTTATAATTAGAACTACGCAAAATCTACAACATTGGTTAGCTTTTAATTAAAGTGTTTGATGGATATTAGCTCATTATATATTCAGAACACTGTGTTTCCAGAGCTGTGGTGAAGTCAGCCTATGCATTTTTTAATGTGTTCAAAGCTTTCTTCCACCCAGGAAAGCAGAGAGGATTGTTTTGACATTGAGCCAAGCTTGTTTTAAGGTCGAACAATCTTGGGAAAAGCTTTAAAATAAACTTGGTTGAATGTTGTTTTAACCTTAAATGATAACCACGTACCATTATTATTTTTAGACATTGGAACAATATTTAAATACAATGCTGGCCCAATACTACCCAGGTAAGGACAAAGGATTGTTTTGACATTGAGCCAAGCTTGTTTTAAAGTTGAACAACGTTGAGACAAGCTTTAAAATAAAATTGGTTGAATGTTGTTTTAACCTTAAATGATAACCACGTACCATTATTATTTGTACACATTGGATCAATATTTAAATACAATGCTGGACCAATTCTAAAACAAATAAATCAAATTCATAGCTTTTTAAATTTTTTTGCAATGTATAATTCACGATATGTGTTGTTATGGTTTTCCATATTATTCACTGTTTGTGTGCTTTTGTCACTTTTGAATTAAAATGCAATATTTAAAAATATACTTTTTTAATATGTTTATTTTTAATTTTAAATTTTATTAATAATAATATAAATTTCCTTATAGTAACAATTTGAATTTGATTTTTTATTTTAATGAATATCGATTTCGACTTACGTCATCCTCAGTTCTTAAATTATTATTACAAACTTTGCTTAAACTAATGCCTTATATATATACTATTTCAACTGCTATTTTTTATTATTATGTCATATATTTTATTAGTTTTAGTGTTGCTTTCATCATTTAAAATGTTGTTATTGTTTTTATGTTTATATATTTCTATTTCTTCCTATCTATCTAGATGTTGTCCTTTTCTTTTTTTATGTAATATTGTTAAATTTGTGTTGATATTGGTATATTTGTGTTTTTCTATTTTTAAATGTTGGGCATATCTGGATTTTGGATCACTTTTATTAATTTCACTGGTGTGTTCAATAAATCTTTTTGTGAAGGACCACCCGTTTGACCTATATAAAATTCACTGCAGTCATCACAGGTAATTTTATAAACACCTGTGTCTAAGGTTTGGGTTTTTTTGGCTTATAGGTAATTTTCTATTTTATTTTTGTTTTTTGTAAGCTGCAATATATCCGTATATTTTAAAGTTTTTTGCATTATTTTGAAGGTTGTTTTATTATATGTTACGCCTATGTATTTTTTTCCTGCTAAGTTTTCTTTATTCCTCAGTGTTGTTAGGGTTTGCAAATTTTTCTTGTTTTTATGGTTTCTATTTAATGTGTCAATTATTTTGTTTTTATATCCGTTTTTACTAGCTATGCATTTTATATTATTTAATTCGTCTTGATAACTTTCTGCATTCATTGGTGTATGGAGGATGTGATTTAATATTTATTGTTTGATCCGTTTGAGTTGGTTTTCGGAAATATTTGGATGTGTGTTTTGAATCTACATTTTTGATTGATAAATCCAAAAAAATTATTGTGTTATTTTCTTCATTTTCTAACTTGAATTTAATGGAATGTTCTATGCTGTTTTTGTATTGTATATCATCAAATAGAATATGAAATAATAATGGAATCAGTAAAGAATGATATGGAAAGCACGATAAAAAAGAAAAGTGAAATAAAAAATTGAAATTAAAAAAGTTAAAAGAATCAAAACTAATAGAAACGGGTACTCATCATATTAACATAATAAATCAATACAGACCGCCACAATATTGCAGCTTACGAAAAACAAAAATAAAATAGAAAATTACCTAAAAACCAAAAAAGCCCAAACCTTAGACACAGGTGTTTATAAAATTACCTGTGATGACTGCAGTGAATTTTATATAGGTTAAACGGGCGCTCCTTCACAAAAAGATTTATTGAACACACCAGTGAAATTAATAAAAGTGATCCAAAATCCAGATATGCCCAACATTTAAAAATAGAAAAACACAAATATACCAATATCAACACAAATTTAACAATATTACATAAAAAAAGAAAAGGACAACATCTAGATAGATAGGAAGAAATAGAAATATATAAACATAAAAACAATAACAACATTTTAAATGATGAAAGCAACACTAAAACTAATAAAATATATGACATAATAATAAAAAATAGCAGTTGAAATAGTATATATATAAGGCATTAGTTTAAGCAAAGATTGTAATAATAATTTAAGAACTGAGGATGACGTAAGTCGAAATCGATATTCATTAAAATAAAAAATCAAATTCAAATTGTTACTATAAGGAAATTTATATTATTATTAATAAAATAAAAAAAATAAAAAAAAAAATAAACATATTAAAAAAGTATATTTTTAAATATTGCATTTTAATATATAATGCAGTATAATCCTTGGCTAGCTAACTTTGGTTACAGTCTGGGCCAGTTGTAAATGCCTAGACTGAACCAAGATTTAGTTTATTATGTTACGCATTATTTACTAGTCTAATGTAGTGTAAACATGTGCAAGTCATTTTAAGCTTTTCTCTAATTTTATAAATGTTACTCTTTCAACAACTTCTTTCCACACATTTAAAGGAGGTCTGGGAAAAAAATTGGTTTGGTAGATCTAGCCCAAGTCTTATTTGCCAGACATGACTTAAGGACATCAGTCCAAACTTGGCACGAACTTGGGACGTTTGAAAATATTAAGTATGGCCAAAACCCCGAAAGCTGTTGCGGTGCGAGCTTGGCGCAGGTCTGGCCCCTTAGCCTTTTATTACCCGGGTATTGTAGTGGAATTTCCTCATACATTGTAAATTTGTTGGTTACAGTCCATCATTGCACAAATGCTGAAATTATATAACAATTACAATAAATTTGTTTAAACATTGAACCAAGCTTGGCCCAAAACTAAATATAGTAGTCAAAAGATACAATTTACATTTATTTATTTTAACCATTGGCTTAGTATGACAAAATGTATCAAACTAAGGCTTGGCCATGCCTTGATAATCATTTCTTAGTTTTCCAAGGTTGGGCCAAGCTTGGCCCATTCGATAAGCCTTGGTATTTCTAACCTGGGCAGTATGATTTTTTTTAAATTATTTTGTTTTCAAAAGTTCAGCCCTTAGAGAGAGGCCAAATGATTAAATTAATTATCATAAATAAAATATGTTCTTCTAAATACGGAGGTTTACTTTAATTTTTATTTTTGTAAGTGAAATATTTATAGCACCTAACAACCACATTTGCATACATAATTCATTTTAATTCAAAATTTATTTGAATAATAAACACGATTAAAAAAATTCCATTAATTTATTATTCAAATAAGAGAACAGTTTCAAACCACTCCAAAAGAGCTCCAAAAGGATTAAAACTATTTTGTGTTTCTGTTATAGGATGACAAAAGATCGGTTCATACATTTTATTTAGTTTTATGATATCCTTTTCACTTAAACCTCTACGTTGTCCCAATTTAGCATCACCTTCCTGTAATAAGTAAAACAATTGTGATAAACTCATAACAAAAAAAACTTAAATCTAAAATACTAATGACTCTATTGTTGGATTTCCATTTTTTGAAAAAGCTTTTTCACTATAATGCATAACACTAGAATAATCATATGTCACATTATAACTCGTAACAACACTTGAATTGTATTTATTGAAATTATTTTCCGCTCCTTTAATTATATTTTCCCAATTAATTTTTACATACTCATCGCGTTCAGAAGCACTTTGTTGATGATAAAATCCTAACGCATGTAAGAGCTCGTGAACAATAACACCGTGTAAAACACATCTTGGGGTTTGTAAGTGTACCACTTGTCCCTTTGTTTGCATACCAACACTTGACCAACAACCTGTAGCATTTCCTTTAATAACAACAAAATTTTCGTCTTCTTTTTTATAGGGACGAAATCGAACACAAGTTTTCGTATGATATTCATTAATCGCTTTGAGAATTGTTGAAACTTGAGAATCAGTAAAATCGGTTTCATCAATGTAGAATGGAACTGATGAATTTGTCCATCTTCCACTGTCATCCAGTAAACCATTTCGATGATCATGATGGTGATCTTCATAAAACATGATATCACCCTCAGTTAAGCCACTTAATTCCCATACATTATTGTCATTATTTGAATCCCATTCATCAATAGCAGTTGCAACTTCATCGTTTATTTTAAAAGTGTTATGATTTTTGTCGAATCCATATTTTGGTTCAGGGGGTTTTGTTTGACTCCCTGGTTTAATTCGACTTTCAGTGATTGCAATAATAAGACAATATATTAAAATCGGTAACATTTTTTAATATTATTTTTTTTTTAACAATTTTGCATTCCAAATATACAAATCAACTAATTAAAATTGCATAAACTTTTATTTATATACCAAATGTAGTTCAGGTGGAAAGATAACCCCCCCAGCTAGCGTGCTAGAATTATATTTGTTTACGATACAAAACTTTTATTCAAAAATTACTCATTCTGACAGTTTCTCATGATAATAAAATTTTGTTTTATGCTTAATAAATGAGAATTATAAGTCACTGGTAAGTCGTATAAAATATGTTCAATTGAATTGATTGAGTGGAAGTAGCGTCATCATTTTTTATCTCAATTCCAACTCCGCGATCGAACAGGCGTCCTTCTGATCAGATTTAATGGCTAACCACTTAGCACCCTCTTCCTTGTTTTTGGGCATCGCTTAAATTATGCCTAAGATTGATCTAAAATATTTCATTTAAAACAAATTAATAAAGTTAATGAATTAATTTCGACTGAAAAATATTTAAAACTTTAATGCCCGGTTGCTTGAACATTTAAATCTCCGATAACTTTTTTAATTCTCCATATAACTAGTTTTGCGTATTTTTATCGCGATTGGGCCGCTAAATAAAGCATATAGATTCAAATAAGTTTTCTTATTTTGTTATTTAGTTAAATCTTTGTTTATACTTGTCAAAAAACGGCGTGATAACTGTTTCAGTGATGTTTCTTATCGACGATTTAATTAGTCTTATTTAACTTATTAAATTAGTCTTATTTAACAAATGTTCAAGCAACCGAGCATTAGAATATAAGATAAAATACGATGCTAGTGCTAACAACCAACAATAGATGATGTAAAATTTCGCCGAAATGTAGGCTAGGCTTTTGATTTAAAAAAAAATATCGTTATCAATTTTCACCACAAAACCAAATAGCCTAAATATGCACAATAATATTATATTTAATAATATTCTTTTTATGGCAAATAAAACTTAGAAAAATGGGTGAAAGAATTTTAAAATTAGAGGGTGGCTCGATAATTTTTTTTAACGACGTGTATTATTGAATATCTCAAATTTTTATAAATCTCATCAATTGAGTACCTCTTGTGAAAGGTTTATCAAAACCGATATAAAAATGTAGTTCATCACCATCATGTGAAACTATTTGTTTTTAGATGAATATTTACTTGGTCGTATAGAAGTGACATACGACAACGTATGGGATTTAGAAGAACGGCATGTATTTACCATAGCATGTCATTCTAAAACCTTCCAGCAATTCAACTACGGTTTGATTCTAAGAGAATTGGATGATTCAGGCCACAATTCTACCTTTATTTCATTGAACGATGGGATGAATATTGGACCTTCGGTGTAGAATTGTTTAATCATATATATAATACAGAAGCCACGAAAAAGCGTAGTCATATCATAGGAAAGGAGAAAATGCGGAAAGGAAAGAAGAGAATACAAAAAATATAAAAAAATTAAACGATTAAAAACAATAAACGAAATTTAATTTCAGTTTCAGTTTATGCTTTGCCTGAACTAGACGTTGCCAACAGTTTTTTTTAATTAGTTTAATATTATTAATTTACGAAAAATGTGCAAGAGCACATAGGTCCCCTAGTAACATGTATTTATTTTCGCCTTCTGAAACTTGTTGTTCTGAAAGTTGCTGATCTAGTGATTTAAATTTTCAATCGATATTATGGAGATTTCTCGGCTTAATGCTCACATGAGTATTAGGCTTTTTACGCACACTTATAGAATATCGATAGACCCAAGGTCTTGGTAGTGGAAGAACGTGAACGGTTTCCAGAGAACGGTTTCCATTAAAAGAATATACGCATAAGGAGCTATAACGGCGCTACAGTGAAATTGACACTTTGTAAAGTCTAGTATGGCGTTGAAAACTGATTTAGAAGACATTTCAGATTTTTTTTTAAAATAAAAAGTGTTGTATTATAGGGTTTACAATATGTACCACAACAACACATAAACACCTTTTAAGACATAGGTCCCACAACATAGGTCCTAGGTTTGAGGACATAGGTCTTGCTGATTGAAACCACCTGAGACTATGGATTCCGGCAAACTATTCCATTTGTATGCAGTTCGGACAAAGAAGTTTTTCTGCAATCTGCCAGTATGACAGCGCGGTATCTCGACCGTTTGACTGCTTGCGCTAGCCGATTGCCGAGTGAAACGGGGGTAAAATAAATTTGAGGCATGATGCTGCTGATTTCATCTGAGCACGGTTGATGACGATATTTGTAAAAAACAACGAGGTCAGCAACAGTGCGACGATGTTGTAGGGAATCAAGGGTTGATGTCAAATCTCGATCACCATAATTCGTATAGCCCGCTCGCTTTTGAACAAAGTACAAGAGGGCCAAGATGGAAACAGAAGCAGCACCCCAAATTTCACAACAGTACTCCATACAGGGACGAATATAAGACTTATAAACATGAAGTGAAACATTTTTTGCAACTATTTAGGAGACCGAGTTTTCCAGACGCACCATTACATAATCGTTCCAGAGTAGGTCATTTGAAACTGTGACACCCAATAAACGAATGGTTTTACATTCACCTATTGGTGATCACACATACTGAATAAAATATCTTTGGGGAACTCGGTCTTTGTTCTGAAAACAATCAACAGCTGTGATTTTGTGGAGCTGAAATTGACCAGGTTTGGTCGCCCTAATCGGTGATTTTTTTGGAGTCTTACATTTACTTATAAAACAATAACATTTAAAAGGAAGAGGATTATGGAGTGAAGACTTTGAGAATTGTATGGCTGCCAAAATCGGGCAAACTCCTTTTCAAATAAAGGAAAATAAAAAATAAATCCTACCACACAATAAAATATGACATTAGCCAAGGTTTCATGAAAAGATAAGGAAAATTAAAAGAAAATAAACGGTGAAAACAAGATTTTAGAAAAAATTTGCACGAACAGAACTAAAATTGGGTTGCCAATAATTCAGTAACTGGCATAATCCTTGATAACGTAATACATTGTCTTCCTCAATGTTAAAAGAAACTCCATAGGTTACTCGTGACATGAACTTCTTTACCATTTTGGCGGCATCAAAAAGTAAAGCAAACTTCACTTGCACTTAATTTTCTTTTTTTCACTTTGTTTTCAAATTGTAACCAACATACAACTTTTTATATCGCGAAATTAGATTACATGTTTACACTGAGTAAAATTGCGTATCGATTAAAAACATTTATAATTATTACTTATAATTAGACAAAATAAATATGATAGTGTTTAAAAAATAGGATAGTGTTAATAATTAGATCAAAGCAAACTCGGAGGGATCAACAGTCGATCTCATCATTGGTGACCCTCAAGTGATGTTTTCAAATCAAAATAATATTGGATGATGAACTTATTGAAATTTATAAATGACAACGATCGTTCATCAATAATCATCAAATTTGGTCGCTGTCTTCGTTGGGATTCATTCAGATAAAAAAAAATTTAATTTTAAATTTTGTTTAATTTTAACATAATTTAATTTAAAAAAATCTCAAAAAATCCAAAACTTATATTTTTGCAACGGAAGACAATCCAATGTGGAAAACAAAATTGTGTGCCGATATTACACAACTGGATCGAGCTAACAAAAAATTCTAATTGAAATAGTAAAAGATGAAAAGCTTCTTGAAACAATAAGTAAAGCTATTAGCAGCTTTTGAGTAGATCACCAATGGAACGCCGAAAATTTGAAAAATTTTCAAATATAGCCAGCCACACAATTTTATTATTATCAAAATAATTTATTTTGTGCTGATATTTAGATCTGACTGGTCCATTTTATTATTAAAAATACCAAAACAAGCTTATAGCCGATCTAAATAAAATCGAAAAATAAACTGCTTTTCAACTGCACAACTTGTTCGAGGTAGAGTAGATCAAAGCAAATTTGTGTAAGTTTGATCTTCAATGGAACGCGCATATTATAAAATATTAAACTTAAATAAACAACATCACATTCAAAATTCATAATATTCTATTTTTTCATGGTTACTTTGTTTAAAAAACTTTGTAAAATTAAATGAAGAACCATAGCAACTACAATTTGTTATTTAGCAAAAATGATACACAAGGGAAAAAACCCCACTTTCACAGGGAAATTAACCTGCATGAAAATGACCTTTTCATCTGCTATTGTAGAAAAATAGTATATTTTTCAACGAGGCCGAAAACAACATATTTTGAAGCGAGAGGACAGTTTATCAGCCGAGGCGATAGCCGAGGTTGGTAATGGTCGCGAGATTCAAAATATGATTTTCGGCGAGTAGAAAACTGTACTTTTTCTACTACTTTTTTAAAAATTATTATTAATTATTAAGCATTTTCATTTAAAATTACCTACAATTCAAATTTTAAAACATATAAACATCCAAACAAAATCTTTCAATTTATATTTCTGCTATTAAAATATAGATGACTCAATATGAATAAATTATCCGATTTCTATGTTATAAATAAAACCGTCTTTAGTTACAAGCCCGATTGTCCTTTCGTTCAAAAAAATCGTCAACTGTATTCATATACATATATTTTTTCTATTTACACTACAAAATTCTATAATTTTATTCTATTTGGTGTATAAAGTCCGTAAAATCATTAAATAACTCATCTTTAAAGGTTTATTGTTTTTTGCATTTGGCGTCTAGTAGGCTTATAACTAAAAGCGGTTTTCTAATAAACAAAATCAAATTTAAAAATTTTATTATTATTTCTAAAATAAAAACAACAGTTTTGATTTAGTTTTTGGATGGGGAGGTTGCTACGTAAATTCCTGATATATTTTAAAACAACGTAAAATATTTTATGCAAATAAATATTTTTTTTCGTTTTCCTTAAATAAATAGGTGAAATCAATTTTTTTAAAATATCTTAACACCAACTGTTTGTTACCATACTATTTAAAAAGAATATGTGAATCTTATATAGTTAACTATTATATTATTTTTACATTTTTAATGTAAATTGTCCGTAAATAATTCTAAAATTAATTAACGTCATCTACCTAAGAAAGACAAATTAACACTAACAAAATTATTTCATTCAATTAATTGATTCTCTTAACGGGTGTTCTAGGATGATTTATTCTAGTTAAGAAATTAGAAAATAGATGGCTTTTAAAAAATTACTTTCGTCACTAGGTACGAAAGTAATTTGTATAGGTTTTTTTATCACTGGTGACGAAAAAGAAATTTTCGATGCAATGAACAAACATCGAAAGTAGATTTTTTAAGTTGGGTAGTAGAAAAATTAGTTTATCCATTTGACGGTATTAAAACTATCTTTTTTAACTACTAACTTGAGAAATCGTCATTATTTACTCGAATGCTCCAAGTCCAATGAGAAGTAATTTTTCTCAACCTAGATCAATAATAATAACAAATTGCCTAGGTTAATAATGACAAATTTTCTTTTATTTTTAATTGAAATGTACAAAAAACCACAAACAAATAATACATTGCATTTCTTTGTTTCGTTTTATTTGTATATGAAACTAAACTTCCAGGCTACTTGATATTTTAAGATATTTAAAAAATGAAATTTAAAATGACTAAAATCAAAATCTAATCAAAGCAAATATGATAGTTAGTAGAGAAAAATATCTATATATACCTCGGTTGAGAAGACTAATATAGACCTCGAACATTATATCCCTCGGCGCTACGCGCCTCAGGATCTAAAAACTCTCAGTCAATAATAGCTTACTTCTCAACCTTGTTATATAATGTACTAACTATTATTTGGATGTTTTAAAAACAATAATAGTAGGTATTATTGTATACATTCTTTTCTTACATTTACAAATAATGAAATTTTATTGAGTTAAGCTATATAGTTTTTGAAACAGCGGAACACAATAATGAAAATTTTGTTGGTTTGTATATGAACATAGTACACACAAAAAGTTTAAAATAAAATCGCATATTCTGATTTAAAATTATTTTAATAATTATGTATATGCAATTTTTGCTTTACTCTGTATGACATGTAGCATCGCATACAGAGGCGTAGCTAGGGGGGCGGTCCGCCCCGGGTGTCACCCGTTTTGGGGTGACACCCGAACGTAAAAAACTTAAACAAACCATCACAATGTTTTCAACGATAAATCACTTTGAAACCGTTTTGGGGTGACACCCGAACGTAAAATACTTAAACAAACCATCACAATGTTTTCAACGATAAATCACTTCGAAATTGTTTTGGGGTGACACCCGAATGTAAAAAACTTAAACAAACCATCACAATGTTTTTAACGATAAATCACTTCGAAACCGTTTTGGGGTGACACCCGAACGTAAACAACTTAAACAAACCATCACAATGTTTTCAATGATAAATCACTTCGAAACCGTTTTGGGGTGACACCCGAACGTAAAAAAGTTAAACAAACCATCACAATGTTTTCAACGATAAATCACCTCGAAACCGTTTTAGGGTGACACCCGAACGTAAACAACTTAAACAAACCATCACAATGTTTTCAACGATAAATCACTTCGAAACCATTTCAACCAGGTTATCCATTTAATTTTAATTTATAAATTGTGATAGCTTATAAATGTGTCCTATTGGTTCAAAAAGGATCTATTCTACTTTTTAAAATTCTTGAGTAAGTAATAACTGTTATTGTGAGTTATACAGTTGTACAGTTACTGAGTTATTATTTGGGGTAGTTTGTTGAACGTCTTTTTATGTTAGTACAAATCCAAAGACATGCTAAAAATTTCAGTTTACTTTTTAAACTAAGAAGGATTAATTAAACATCTAAACTAAAGCAAAATTAGATTACATTTTAGTGTTCCTTGGTCTTGATGGTTTTACAAGATATATTTCGTTTACGTTCTTGGCTATATTAGTAGAAGAGAATAAGTACGTTCGATTTGACTGAAACAACTTAAAAAACAACAACAATTGCATTCAATTTATCAGTTGTATCAGTTGCTTCAGTCAAATCGAACACGGCTTATGTTAGTAGAAAAAACGAAATTTCAGGATGCAAAGTTTAGGTTTTTGGGCATATTATTATTATTGAGGATGAAGCTGACTTTAGTTTATTCAATTCATTTTAATTGTAAGTTAGAATTTTATGATGCCAATTTTTGCAAACTTTTCATTTATTTTAATTTTATTGAAAAACGGTTTCGCGATTTCTAAAACAACCCAAAATGCAATAAAAAGTATAACCCTTTGCGTTAAAAAGCAATTGTTATAGAATTGCTTTGCATTAAGCAATTGATAGTACATATATCAAAACTAAAGTTTTACTCAGCGTTCTTTGGATTACATAACTATCATATATTAAACATTCTAAAAAATTATCAGTAGTAATCATCTAAGGGCGGTGATAATTCGAAATAATCTTTTAAAAATTTCGAAAGCAAATACATATATTGATAATAGCACGAAGCCGTAGGCCGAGGGCTATTATTAATACCACTTGCTGTAGGAATTTTCCAAAAAATTATGAGAATTTATCAACGAACGAGGGGAATTCGTTTAGAAATTTTTTTGCCATTTTTCATTTCTTTATATATTTTTTATGAATTATACGTTGGCCTACTGCCATATCAGTTAACTATTTCAAAAATTATTTGATAATTTTTAATATCCCAGTAGGCCAGAAGTATAATTATTTGTTATTAATATAATTCAAATCTTATTGGTGAAATTAAATGATGTCATTACATTTTAGAGAATTTAATTGGGTTAAATTAAAATAAAACTAAAGAAAAAAATTTTGTATTTTATTTATTTAAAAAAAAATTAAAATATAAAATGATTTTGGGCTCCAAGTTGTTTTAATTTACTAATATAATAATTTATTTGAACTAAATTTATTTAAAAAATCCTTGTAACATAAATGTAAAGCCTTCAAATTTTGTTTAAATGTGGTGTAGTTATGATTGTTATTAACTAAATGGTTTGACTTTAAATTTAAAAATAGACTTTAAATTTTGATTATTTTTCTTCTTAGATTTTTAGACAATATTCCTTAAATCAGTCTTTAAAACATTTTCCGGTTTTCCAGATGTAAAATTTTTCAAAAGAATCACAATTAAATTTGTAAATTATTGAGCATGATTCTAATTGGATATTTAATTTTGGTTTCAATACTTTATATAAAATTCGAAGAGATGGATTTTATATTTATATATTTTTAAATGACTCCTAATAATATTAAGCATATGATTTGTATATTCCATTTTATCAAATATTGTTTAATATAAGTTGTTGCAAGGAATTTTAAATAAATTAATTCTGGTAGTGTATTTAATCGTTAACACAGTGTACTTATTATGAAAAAGACATATGTATCCTACATATATATTTAGAATTATAGGCTTGCTGATACCTACTATAATTAAAAATATTTTTTTAGATTTCGTCTAGAAAATATCCCAACAAATAAATATGCCACGAGGAGTTCATACTTCTAAAAGAAAAAGCGGGTTCCAGCAGAGAAAGACCAAACAGGCTAAAATAGATGATGTTCAGAGCATATCTGGATCGATTTATAAATATGTTACAAAACCTGATGATAGCCAAAGCTCATCAAAAGAAACTGATTCTCACGTAAATGCAACGAATGTTTCAGAGAATATTGGCTCATCTTCAGAAAGTAACAGCGACAACACAGAATTAATAATGATAACCCATGATGAAGACGAATCAGAAAAAAATACTGAAAATGATAGTGATAATGCTGCTAATGCACCTACTATCGAAGACAGTATTTGTATGAGTGAATCACTTCAGGACTTAAGAGATGTATCACATTGGAATATACCCGTCTCTGATAATAGCCGTGTTCGATTTGACTGAAGCAATTGAAGCAGCTGAGAAATTCAATGCAATTGTTGTTGTTTTTTCAGTTGTTTCAGTCAAATCGAACGCACCTAATGTTCGCATTGAAATCATAAAAAAAGGAAGTGAACATTTTCAAAATAGAGAAGGGCCGTTTGCTACTGTATCTAGATCCGGGTTAGACACAAAAGGTAATGTTCGCCATCTTTCTAAAGAATGGTTTTATAAAGTGATGCCTTATATGGAGAAAAAATTCTGCGGTCATGGATGGTTTATTCTCCTATAAATAATAACCTGTACTGCTTCTGCTGTCGTATATTTGCTGTCACCAATAGTTGTAATATAAATTCAGCATTTACGACTGAATTTCAGAAGTGGTGGAAGCTAAATCATAAAGTAGCCGACCATGAAATTTCAAATGAACATCTGGAGAATTTTGAAAAGTGGAAAACTTTGGAAATGAGGTTGAAATGTCATAAAACGATAAGAGACGCAGCCTTACAATTAATAGATAATGAAAAACAGAAGTGGAAACATCTTTTATCCAGATTATTGGATATAACTTTCTTTTTATCTAAGCAAAACCTAGCATTTCGGGGACATGATGAAGGACAAAGTTCTTCAAATAAAGGCAATTTTTTAGAACTAGTCAATCTAATGTCAAAGAATGATGTAGTGTTAAAAGAACACATTTTGAATTTGGAGCATGGCAAATCACCAAAAGTATCATATTTGTCACCAGATATACAAAATGAGTTCATAAATGTTTTAGCGAACCACGTGAAGTTTAAGCTTGTCAACGAAATTAAATCAGCTAAATATTTTGGAATTATGTTTGATAGCACACCTGACATTTCAAATATTGATCAAATGTCTGAAGTGATTCGTTATGTGAAAATTGGTGGTAGAAAAGTGGAAGTCAAAGAAGTATTCCTTGGATTTTTTTCTTTACATGGAAAAAAGCCGCTGATTTAAGCGATGAAATTCTTAAAAACCTTAAAAATGACGGTTTAGAGGTAATGAATTGTCGTTCCCAAGGTTATGATAATGCAGCTGTTATGAGTGGTATACATGGAGGAGTGCAAGCTATTATTAAAGCAAAAAATAAAAAAGCAATTTTTGTGGGCTGCATAGATCATTCAATTAATTTATGTGGCCAACACTCATTTGCACAAAATGTAGCTTGTGTAACGTTTTTCGGAACAGTGGAGGCCATTTTTACATTTTTTCTGCTTCGACTAGCCGCTGGAAAGTGCTTGTTAAACACAGCAAAACAACTGTTAAAAGACTCTCAACAACGCGTTGGAGTGCTCATTATGCTGCAGTAAAAGTATTGGCCGAAAATTTTGATGGGATTGTGGCTGCAATTGAGAAGCTAAGTGATCAACAAGAAAATGTAGACACTAGAGGCTCTGCACACAACCTTATGCATGCAGTGTGTGATTTTACGTTTCTTTGCTATCTTTTGTTTTGGAATGATGTTCTTAGGGAAATAAAATGTGCTCAGATTTTTTTTTGGTTAGCTCTTGTTTTTGAGATATTCACGAAAAACCAAATTTTTTGGTGATCAAAAATGTTGTTTCGGTTTTTGGGTCTCATATTTTACAAAACAAACAAATTAAATATATTAATAAAACAAATGCATAGTAAATATGCCAACAAACATTTTGAGTTATATTTTGTAAAAATCCGTTAAGGATTCTGGAAGTTACAGTCGAAAAAAGTTGAAAAAATACGAAAAATTCACGTTTTTTTTAAATTTTTCCATTTTCAACACCATAAATTTTGAACAAATAAAGAGACAATTTTTTTTAATTTCTTGGAACCTATAGTAGCTTCAATTTTCTTTCTTTTAAGGTAAAAGATACGAATATTGGTGCAGTTTGTACCAGGTTATTCAAGTTTTCCCAAAAAAAGTCAAAACTCAAAGTTTGGAAAAAATAGTTTTTTACTTAATTTATTGTGCCATAAATAATAATTTTAAATGTTCAGTCGTTCTCAAACATCAGTAAATAATTATTTTAAAATAGTAAAGTATAATTTCCATTTTTGTTTTCGAAGTTGGGAATTGGATCGATTGAGACGTATATAGAAAAATATAAACAAAAGATAATGAATTGTGAGGAGAGGCAAAACATCATAACATCAGAACTATTTAAGTTAGTTCAAGCACCATAAAGTTAAGCCCCTATTTATGTCTATTAATACCTGTAAGGTTTGTTTCTTTTCTGTTTTTGGTTTTTTGATAATGCAAATTTTTTCTATCACCGCCCACCTTGTGTTACTCCTTACGTTTATGATCATTTTAAGTTTAATTTAAGAAAGCAATTACTTCTCCTTTTTAATAGTTTTTCGGTTTTACCAACTTTTGTTTAATTAGTTTAATTTCTTTTTAAGTAGATAGTTGTCGTATGATTAGTTGCAAATATAATCTCTCTGCGGATAAATTTAATTCCAAACATTCAAGTGAAAATATTAATTAAAAACGAAAAAATATTACAAATATAAATTTTAAATAGTGTATTGTTTTTAAAAATCAATAAATCAATAGTGAAACGCAGCTATAAGCAAAGCAACATAAATTGTTAGTAAAGTGTAAGGTCAAGTTTATTAAAATGGCGTCGTCAAGAAGTTTCAAGTGTAAAAATAGCCCAAATTCATTTGGTTTTATTTGTGGAAGTAACATAATACATACTGCTAAAAGAATCACCCCATTTATAAGAACTGCCTATCTTCATTACTAACTGATATTATTTTCAACTCCTAAAATAAATCCGCGGTGGGATGAGCTAGATCATGTCAAAAAACTTCACAAAAAAATCTCAATTTCGAGAAAAACCTTATAAAAATAAAATACATCTTTTGTCCAAAAAAGACATTTCATAATCAACTAGATGATATTTGTCAACTCCTAAAATAAGTTCGAGGTGTGAGGAGCTAGATCATGTTAAAAAACTTCACAAAAAAAATCTCAATTTCGAGAAAAATCATAAAAAATAAAATACAACTTTTGTAAAAAAAAAGACATTTCATAATCAACTAACTGATATTTTCCAACTCCTAAAATAAGTCCGAGGTGGAAGGAGCTAGATCATGTCAAAAAATTTCACAAAAAAAATCTCAATTTCGAGAAAAATCATATACAAATAAAATACAACTTTTGTCAAAAAAAGACATTTCACAATCAACTAACTGATATTTTCCAACTCCTAAAATAATCCCGAAGTAGAAGGAGCTAGATCTAATACGAAAACAACCTATATATAAATCAATTATGTTGCAGAGTATAAATTATTCTTATAGTTAAATTTTTTTTCCAAATTTTGAGTTTTGACTTTCTTTGGGAAAACTTGAATAACTTAGTGCAAACTGCACCAATATTCGTATCTTTTACCTTAAAAGAAAGAAAATTGAAGCTACTATAGGTTCCAAGAAATTGAAAAAAATTTGTGTCTTTATTTGTTCAAAATTTATGGTGTTGAAAATGGAAAAGTTTAAAAATAACGTGAATTTTTCGTATTTTTTCAACTTTTTTCGACTGTAACTTCCAGAATCCTTAACGGATTTTTACAAAATATAACTCAAAATGTTTGTTGGCATATTTACTATGCATTTGTTTTATTAATATATTTAATTTTTTTGTTTTGTAAAATATGAGATCCAAAAACCGAAACAACATTTTTGATCACCGAAAAAATTGGTTTTTCGTGAATATCTCAAAAACAAGAGCTAACAAAAAAAAATGAATATGATATTCGTGTTCAGAAGGTCCAAATCCATAAGAAAAGTTGGGTTTTATTCAGGGAGACAAAAAAAGTTCAAAATTTGTAAACTAGTGTAATCATAATAATAATATACCTGAAGGTTGATTTAATTTCCATATTTTAATGCGATTTTATTATTTCAGTATCCCTAATGCATTAATAACTTAAGAGCACAAAACAATTAACAATTTAATTAATTATTGTTTACAAAAATTCACTTTTAAAACACTTTTCATTGCAATCAAAATAACCAAATTTGCAAGGGAAATCAATCAATTTTGATTATTTTACATGCACAAATTTTGACGTTTAAAATTTAAAGTTTAAAGAAAAAACCTATTCGGGTTGAAATAAAAAAAATTCTGCGAAATATGAAATTTCTTACGCAAACTTCCTAAATTTCCTATATCAAAAATTGAACCAGAATCGCGTTTTTGATTGGGTTCGGGTTCACGTAATTTTAAAAAAATCTTGCTCCGGAGTGGGTTCAGGGTTCGGGTTCGGTTCGGGTTCGAAACCCTGTTTGAAACAATTGAAGGTCGAAATGGGGAAAATATTTGGTGTGAATCAGGATCGATTTTTAATGCGTCGTAATTTTGAAAAATGTATTTGGAAGAAAGGGGAGCCATTTTCAGATTACTTCCACAATTAGTTAGTGCTGGGAAATAAACTAAATTTAGATGAGGAGGATATTGTTGACGAAACTAGATGAGGAGGATATTGTGATCGAAAGTTTAAACTATCCTGTTCTCAAATCACAAGCTAGAATGTATAAAATTAATACAACTGCAGAGTTTTTTGATGTCATGTCAAGGGTGTCAGAAAGTGACCGTCAAAATTTGATTAATGTCAAAATGGGTGTGTCCGAGGTTCTTCGCGAGAAAAATTACCAAAATGTACGACAGATGTTTCAAATAAACGTGTGATGAAGTGTTACAACTGTGGTAAAAGTGGACACATAAGCCCTAACTGTAAGATGCCGAAAATTGAGGTAGGAGCCTGCTATGGTTGCGGTAATAAAGGTCATCTATCATCATCATGTCCTAATCGTGTCAAAAAGGAAATTAACAGTATGGAAGTATCCAAGAATGTTAGTTTTATTCCTAATTATAGAATAAATGTTTGTATTTAAAAACCTATTATATTAAATAATATTAATTCAATAATTGATACTGCCAGTCCAGTTAGTCTTATCAAAAGGAAATGTATTCCTGATGATGTAGTTAAAGTTAATACTAATGTATCTTTTACTGGAACTGCAAATTCAGTTTTAAATGTAAATGAACTAATTAATTGTGATATGCTTACAAATGATTTTAAATTTAAGATACAGTTGATGGTTGTACCTGATAATACGATGGCTTCAGACATGTTATTAAGAAGAAATTTTATTGCATATCCGGGAGTGAGCATAATTTTCTGTGGTGAAACAGTTAACATATCGGTATATAAGCCCGAATCAGAAATTGACAACGCAATAAATGAAATTTGTAATATTGAACACACTTCAAATGGTTAGTTGCCTGAAATTAATCAAAGGGGGTAGTCTCGAAAAATATACCATTCGGAAACCGAATGGGATATTAGGTAGGAAAATAAAGAAAAGCCGAAGATAGATTCTATAATGAGTATCGTAGTAAATTCAGATGAACCATTTTATTATACTCCGAGAAGATTATCTTTTGCTGAAAAGCATATAGTTAGATCGATAGTTTCAGATTGGTTAAATAGGGGTATCATAAGAAAGAACAATTCTCCATATGCTAGTAGGGTGGTTTTGGTGAAAAAGAAAAATGGGAAAAATAGACTATGCATTGATTTTTGGGAGTTAAATAAAATTACGGCCAGGGATAGATTGCCACTCCCACTCATCGAAGAGCACTTGAGCATGCTAAGGGAAAAATGTTTCTTCACTTTATTAGATTTAAAAGACGGATTCCATCACATCAAAATAAATGAAGAATCGATCAAATTTACAGTTTTCGTTACACCGACGGGGCAGTATGAATTTGTTAGGTTACCTTTCGGATTATGTAATGCGCCCGCTGTATTTCAGAGGTACGTTACAGAAGCGTTTGCAAAACTAATAAATGAAGGGAAGGTATTGATATATAAAGACGATATTATGATAGCAACTACTACCATAGAAGAACATTTAGAAATCTCGGAAGAAGTTTTCAAAGTGTTGAATGAAAATTGTATGGAGTTGAAAATAGCAAAGTGCAGATTTTTAGAAACCAAGATTGTGTATTTAGGTTATTTACTAACGAAAGATGGAATTTTGCCAAGCAACGATCACATAGTATCGGTAAAGAGGTTTGGATTACCTAGAAATGCGCAGGAGTTAAAACGGTTTCTGGGATTTGTTAATTATTTTAGAAAATTTATTCAGGACTTTGCCATTATTTCAAAACCAAAGATTCAGCTTGGTTTCCTCATATATGAAGGATCGGTGAAAGAACATATAAAGAATTGCTTAAAATGTATTTCATTCTCCCCGAGTGAGTATAAAAGGGATTTATTGCATAATATTGATAAAGGTACAAAGCCATTTGATACCCCACACATCGACCATTATGGCCCATTGAATGAAACAAAAAGGAGATATAAATACATATTTTTAATTATTGATGCATTCACGAAACATGTAAAATTGTATGCTTGAAAGACGACTAACGCAAAGGAAATTATTGCCTCTTTGAAAGAATATTTTGAATATTATGATAAACCTTATAGGATGGTCTCAGATATAGGGGTTCTGCCTTTTCGTCGGATGCTTTTAAGAGTTTTACAGACGGTCTCGAAATAAAACACGTTTTAATAGCTACGGCATGCCCGAGGGCAAACGGTCAAATGGAGCAATTGAACAGGTTCATGACACCGCTGCTTAGCAAATTAGTCGATCATCAAAGAGGAGTCGAGTGGGATTTAGTTTTGAAAAAACAAACAAACAAATCAGTATGTTTTCTAACTAGCGAACATGCCACATATTGTTGTCCATACAAGAAACACGGTTTTTCTAAATTTAATTTGCACACTTGGAGACTGACTTTGAGTTTTGTTGACTATCATCGCACCGAAAAAAACAGGTCCTATTTCCAATCGAAATGCAATTGTCTCAACCTCACCGTGCGGTCACATATGGCGAATCCAACTACGGATTGCTTCAACAACTCTATAATTATAAATCGATGAAGTTGAGACAATCACACGAAATATTTATGTGCAAATGAAATATAATTCAAATTAATCTCAAATACCTAAACTTTAAAATGAAAAATTCATGATATAAGGCCAAAGAAATTTTTTTTCAGGGAAATAGTTATTATCTTTATTCAACTACTGTTTTTTAAATAAACCTTATTCTGTTGTTAGGAAAATGTTATCGTGTAGTTGTCCCAATTACAGTGAAATTGTTTGCAAATAATTTATCTTTGCATGAATAATCAACTGCCAACTTCGAGATGAGGTTGTCATGAACCTCAATTTTTTTTCAGTGCGCAAATTCCAATCGAACAGGGAACTGCATTTCTTTGAAATCATACGACAGATCTGTGGTTACAAAAAATAAAAATCATTCGAATACTACCAAATCAAAAGAACAGAATTATTCATATTATCAATTATTCATATTGCAAACATTATCCAGCCAAAATTAATAATATGAAATGCCCTGTATTAAATCAATAATTCAGCAAAAAAATAGTCAAATTTGCAAAGGATTTTGCTGTTAAAATTACAAATATCAGGGGTCTAATTCCCTAACGAAAAAATGCACAAAATGATAAAAGGATAAAATGATAACTCATATTTTTCCCCAATGGCGATTCCGTATGACAAATGATAAAATGATAATGATAAAAAATTTTTATCATTAGTGCAAATGATAAGTTTTTTTTTCTTAACCAAAACCTATTTGGGAGAAAACGTTTATCATTAATGATAAAAATAATTGTTAAAAACAATTTGATATTAAACTTATTTTTTTAAAAAAACGAATGAAAAATCACCTTATTCTTGTTTACTGAGTTTTATCATTTTTTATTTTTTACTATATACGCATTTCGAAAGCTATGCTTTCATCATCTGGGGTGCGTTTCGAAATTAACTATGGTTAACCGCGGTTAACTTTACTCTACCAAATGTCGTTCCATAATTAACCGCAAAATAAAAAATTTACTGAATGATAGATATACTATCGTTCCAAAACTATAAAAATTAGCTGTCATAGTAAATTGTGACGTCACTACTTTAACTTTGTTACTCAAGTCTAGAGTAGAGTTTGTTGAGGTTCTAATGTCGAAACGTATAAATATTTAAAACGACATGTCAACCGATTTATAAAACAAAATAATTTTAATTGTTGTGGAAAAAAAAGTTAGAAATTATATTGTTTTGTGAATATATCGTACATTTAATTATTATATACTAAATATTTAATAATTTTTAGTGAAATGTGTTATTTTCATTATTTTTATTTGATTCTGAAGACTGAAAAATAAATTATAGAAATAAAAAACATACATAACATGTTTAGTTTTATTTATCGTAATTAGAATATTAGTGTTTATTAATTTTGAATTTTTAGCGATTTAACAATTTTTTTACAATTTAACTTTGACAGCTTTACTATGGTAATTTTAATTTAATATTTGACGTCACTATTTTGACTATGACATTAGTGACATTATTACCTTATGGTTAACCGTGGTTAATTTCGAAACGCACCCCTGAAAGATGATGAAAGCATAGCTTTCGAAATGCGTATATAGTAAAAAATAAAAAATAATAAAACTCAGTAAACAAGAATAAGGTCCTTTTTCATTAATTTTTTTAAAAAATTATATTATCTTGTTTAGTTTTGAACAAACCAAAAAATGTATTAAACGACATAAGTTTTAAAAAAATATTCGAAAACTCTAAATAATTATATTCTTACAAATCAAGATTGTTTTGTGTTGTGTTTAATTTGTTTTTACTATAATAAAATTATTCTTATCATTGCAATAAATTTTAATTTGTAATTACTACAATAATTTAAAATTATCATTGCTGTAATTTGTCTAGAACATACCGATATGAAGTTAGTGTATTGCTTATGGACCTTTTTCCCGAAAAAAACTAGACCAGTCGGGTTCAGCTGATTGTATTTCGAAAACACGTGTTTACTATAGATGCATTATTATTATTTTTGCAGTTAATTTTAATAGATATTTATACTGATTTATAATTATTGTTTGACAGATTACATACATCAATACATACAGCAAAATAACGATTTGAAGTTTAAGGAAAAGGCTATAGTTTTTTAGATACTACTGTCAATTACTACGTTTCCATGACAGAGTTAACTCGAATTAAGAGTTTCGTTGAGTTAAAAACATGGCGGCGCTAATCCGTATCGTTTCCATGATAATATAAAAATTCTTGGAATTAGCAAAAATTGTGTATTAAAATACATTAAGTTAATACATTAAATGAAAAATACAAAAAGAGATTTGGTTACGACGTAAAAATTTGATATTTTACTAATGTTTTTTATTATTAATTAATAATTTACTAGTTTTTTTCTTGAATAATTTCAATTAAAATTTTATTTTCCTCTTCACTCCAAAACACTCGCGACGCCATTTTTACTTTTTTGTTTTGTGTTTGGTTTTTGTTTACCTTCTCTAATCGCGCTACTTTCGTTGCGTTAAGGTGAGTTAAGAAATTTAACGAAAACTCCGTTTCCATGACGAGATAATCCGAGATAATCCCTGTTAACTCGGTCATGGAAACATAGTAAATGTAAGCATAGCTTTCGAAATACGTATTGTGAAATAAAACTCAATTTAACAAGAAGAGGCGTCTATTATTTTAATTATTACTTTTGTTATGAACAATGTCAAATATATATATTGAACGACAGTTCTTTCAAATATTTGTTATATAGAACAATTTTTTTAAATTTAGAGCAGTAAATTTCCTTTTATCATTTTGCACTTAGGGAATCGTATTTTGTTACAAAATGATAATGAAAACATGAAAACGAGTGAGAATGAATTGAACGATTTTTTCATTTATCACTTTATCACGGTATTTTTAGGGAATTAGACCACAGCAGCCAAATTCTGTAGCTGTGAAGCGGTGAAGTGATAAAAATTTCTTCGTTTCCTTTCATTAAAAAACTTATCACTTCACCGCTTCACAATAACAGAATTTGGCTGCAGGTAAGGATATTTTGATAAAAAATGTTAAAAAACAATTTAGTATATATATTTTTAATATATTTACAATAAGTTTGTGTCACAGAATTAATTATTTTCTTATTTAATTTCTCAAATGCAAGGTTACCACAACGTGAAAACAATTTTGTTAGACACGCCCATTCACAGGGATTGTATAAAGTCATTGTTTGTTATAAAAAGTGTGTGTAAAAAATATGAATTTGAATACGATTTAAATTTTAAACGCATTTCACCTAGAATTTTTAATAGTGAAATATATTGTTCAAACATGTATAACCATAAGGATTTTCAATTTAACTACGATGTTTATACATTTTATTATTAGTTTATTAGTCGAAGTATGGGCCAGTATGGGCCAAGACCAATAGGCAGTACAAGCTAATTTGATCAATATTTAGGAACAATCATCTTTTGAAGTGGGTTTAAAGGTACTTTGGAGTATTTTCAGCATATGCCAATTTCGTGAGGTATATTCTAAAAATGGGCAACTGTTAGAGAAAACTGAATAGGACAGAGATTTTGGATAAGTTTTTTTATAGAAGTTATTTCATAGAAGTTTTGTAGTTAAATAAAAATATTTGCTTACAAAACAGCTTTACAAAACTGTATTCGTAAAGATGTGTTCATTTGTATTAATGTAATGATGTAATGATGTTAAAGTGTTGTCAGTGTGATACTGCTATTATTGCTGAAGATGATGGCACATAATTATGCTTTTATGTATTTGATGTTTAAAAATATCGAGAAAAAAATTATTAAAATAAAATCAAGAAAATATATTGTTAGTTACAAAATATATGACATAATAATAAAAAACAGCAGTTGAAATAGTATATAAGTAATAGTTTAAGCAAAAATTGTAATAATAATTTAAGAACTGAGGATGACGTAAGTCGAAATCGATATTCTTTAAAATAAAAAAATAAAAATCAAATTGTTAATATAAGGAAGTTTTATTATTATAAATAAATTTAAAAATAAACAGTAAAAAGTATATTTTTAAATATTGCATTTTAATAATAACGTTGTTGTTATTATCAATGAGAAAAGCTATTTTTTTTAAATTAAAAATATATTTAGATTTAGTATGATTTATAAGTTAATTTATTAGTTAATCAAATGATTGAAATTAATTCATTAATTAATTAATGAGCTTTAGTATTTGTTTTACTATTAAAACATATACCTGAGGTTGAATACAATTTTGTGATTATGCAGAATCGTAACAATATGTTATGCAATAGAATTCAGTATCAATATAAATGAAAAGATTTTTTTAACACGTTTAACTATTTTTGACACGCTTACGAACCAGAGATTACGCCCTTTATCTAGCATATATATTGATGGCAACCATCAATCTGAACCTACATTCAAAGGTACAATGCATTGAATAATTCCTAACTAAACGATTTATAAGTAAAAATAATGCAAATGATTTTTTGACACACTTGCAGTACAGCTATCGAGTCCATAGATAACTGCACTGTTGGACTCTCCCCTTTAATTAAACATATTTTTAGAAACAAAAATGATTTTAATCATGGTTTAGTATTTTTCTAGTTTTCGTCGACCTTGACGGATGGATAGCAGGCAGACAAGAAGATATTTTAAAGCTTCATTAGACTCGTTATAACCCAAAACGTTGAGAAATATAAAAATTGGGGTATGATTTGTATATTTTTTTATGATTGTAATATGTACGCCTGTCAGGTCTTTCATCGTCAAAATTAAATAAAAAACTGGTGGAATAGGGGTTTTAATGATCATGCGACCTTAATGACCACGCTAGGTGCTTATGTAGTTAAACAACTTGTTAAGCTAAAATTAAAAATTGCATAGACAAAACATCAAAAATAAAAATTATCTTAATTTTATTCACAATCCCTAAACAATTTTAGTACTAAAAATTGTACAAACGTAGCAACATTGTTGAAATTTCCGAAAAATAGATTTCATTTTAAGCAAATAACCACATCTAGACAAAAAAACATAATAACTCATAGGTTATGTCAAAAATAAAAATAAAGTGAAGTGAATGAAGTTACTATAGATTTTTCTAAGTTATAAATATAGAATAATTAATTACAGTAAAAGTACTATGAAAATTATGTTACTATGGCTTCGGACAATTTACGGTATTTAAATTTATCGATAAAGTAGTCTTTTAAGCTTATTGCTATTGTCTTTTAACACTACCGTTCTAATTAATATCATTTTGACATTTCATTTTCCTTCAAGATTCATGATGTTCCTTCATAAGATAATAAAATTAAATGACTGTTAGAAAAATATACAAATTTGGTTTAACTTTAATTAATTGTTCAAATTGTTTAACTCTAATTGGAGGTTAAACTCTAATAAAAAGAAAAATGGCTAAAATATTAAACCAAATTATTAAAAAAATACAAAATATTTTCTCCCAGCCAACTGCAATTTTTCTAATGAAATGAATTTTTTGATGAAGAATGTCTAACAATATAATAAAACTCCAAAAATAAATTCAAACTATAAAAAATATGAATTTGCAATAGAAGTAAAAACATTAAAATGACAATTAAGGTCTTATGGTCTTTTTTTAATATCATTAGAAATTTAATGTCTTTCGCTCTACTTTGCCGACACATGGATGCATTCAATGTAAGTTAAGGACTTAAGGTCTTAAAATAACCTTAATTTGAACAAGGCATAAGTGTGGTAAGCCAAAATATAATATGAAGAATTATTGTTAATTAGTATTCCAAAAAAAATGAAAGCTGCTGTACTTCCAAAAAAAAATTTTGTTTGAGACCCGCACTACTTTGTTAAAAACACCAAATAACTAAACAGATCGAAAGAAAGAAAATGAACAAAATCAGCAGTTATATTGTAGACTCGCCTCACCCTATCTCTTGTGCCACATACTCCTAAGGCCAATTAGTTTCTAGGGTTTAGCAAAACATTTCACTTTCATTCAAATTGCTTATAACCTATAGGCTATTGTGTAGATAAAGACTTTAAAAAACACACCGAAAACTTTTACGGAAGTAACAAACCGGAAGTTAAACGGAAGCTCCCTAACCTTGCAAAACCTTATATGGCAAGTTTCAACAACATTAAATATTACAAACAAATTATTTTTTATAAACAATTATATTTGAAGTTTCCACCCAAACCCCCTTCCCCCCTCTTTCCAACGCCACAGTTTGAACACAATCTCATGCGTTTACGTTAAAGAAATTACACTTAACTTTTTCACAATTTCTTAAAAAATTCAAAAAAGTAGGTAAAATTGTTTATTTAAATTTTATTATAAATAGTTACAAAATTGGAGGTCAACGACCTTTATTCATTCTCAATTCTCATGATATTTGCAAGAGATTATTTTCAGTTTTTTGGAACCTTTCTGCATAAGATCTTGATGAAACTTTGGCAAATGATACAAGTTCACTTGAAAATGGAAGATCTGGATCCATTTTAAATATGGACAAAATGGCGAGGGGTCTCCCGAACACCTCTAAGTTTAAATCTTGAATAATTTCTAATCCCGGACTGTGATCTTATTGAAACTTAGTATATAAGGTGTTAGTACAGTTTCCAATATTTCTGCATACCAACTTTCGGTTTGTCACTTCTGGTTAAAAAGTTTTTTTTTCAAGTGTTTATCCCTACTGTAGCCTACAATTACCGATCAATTTTCATGAAACGTTGGTAAAAGCTTTCAAGTATCATCAGAAAGATTTTATTAGCTTTTGGAGTACATTGGATAAGGGGTTTGGGGGTCCACCATACAACAGGTGGTTTTTTCCACAATGTTTTTTATGTTTGTTAGGAGCATAAAACATTCATTAGTGAGTGACTTTTGATGACAATTTGGGAAAAGATGCAAACATGTATGACACGGAACTGATTAGTTTTTGAGCGATAGAGAACAAAATGGTGTGAAGTGTGGAGCACCTGTTTTTTAAAAAGCTCTATAACATCTGTAACCGATAATTGAATTGGATGAAACTTGGTCCATGAGTATTTAGTACGGTTCACTATAGTTCTGCATCCCAACTTCCGGTTTTTCACTTCCGGTTGAAAATTTTTTTTTTATTTTTGTGAAGTTTTTTCAGTGTGTTTATGCACACTACAGCCTATAATAATGGAGTGATTATGATGAAACTTATGAAAAGGGTTTCAATTAGTGTGAGAAGATAATTATCATCTTTTGGGACACATTGATCAAAGTGGCGGGGGTCTACCATACAAATGCTGACTTTTCACACTTTATTTTTTAAGTTTGTTGGGAGCATACAGACTTCATTCATTAATTTATTTTAATGACACTTTGAGAAAAAATGGAGACTTAAGTAAAAAAGAACTGATTAGTTTTTGGACAGTAGTGGAATAAGAGGTGGGGGTCCTCCCGAACACTTGTTTAATGTGTCACACTTTTTTCAATGTTTGTTGGGAGCACACAGCATTCGTTCGTGAACGAATTTTGATAACACTTTGGAAAAAGATGCAAACATGTATGGCAAGGAACTGATTAGTTTTTTAGCGATAGTGAACAAAGTGGTGGGGGGTGTCCCATACACCTGTTTTTTTGAAAGGTCAATAACATCTGTACCTGATAATCGAATTGGATGAAACTTAGTACATAAGTATTTAGTACGGTTCACAATAGTTCTGCATCCCAACGTTTTGTCACTTCCGGTTAAATTTTTTTTTCTTTTTCTCGTACAACAAAATTTATGTTTGTTGGGATACTACTGCTTTCTTTAATATTTTTATAATTAGAAATACGCGAAATCTACAACATTGGTTATAGCTTTTAATTAAAGTGTTTGATGGATATTAGCTCATTATATATCCAGAACACTATGTTTCCAGAGCTGTGGTGAAGTCAGCCTATGCACAGGCGCCGCAATATTTTTTTAATGTGTACAAAACTTTCTTCCAGTATGATTTTTTTTAAATTATTTTGTTTTCAAAAGTTCAGCCCTTAGAGGTGGGAAAAGGCCAAATGTTTAAATTAATTATCATAAATAAAATATGTTCTTCTAAATACGGAAATTTACTTTAATTTTTATTTTTGTAAGTGAAATATTTATAGCACCTAACAACCACATTTGCATACATAATTCATTTTAATTCAAAATTTATTTGAATAATAAACACGATTAAAAATATTCCATTAATTTATTATTCAAATAAGAGAACAGTTTCAAACCACTCCAAAAGAGCTCCAAAAGGATCAAAACTATTTTGTGTTTCTGTAATAGGATGACAAAAGAGCGGTTCATACATTTTATTTAGTTTTATGATATCCTTTTCACTTAAACCTCTACGTTGTCCCAATTTAGCATCACCTGCCTGTAATAAGTAAAACAATTGTGACAAACTCATAACAAAAAAAACTTAAATCTAAAATACTAATGACTCTATTGTTGGATTTCCATTTTTTGAAAAAGCTTTTTCACTATAATGCATAACACTAGAATAGTCATATGTCACATTATAACTCGTAACAACACTTGAATTGTATTTATTGAAATTATGTTCCGTTCCTTTTATTATATTTTCCCAATTAATTTTTACATACTCATCGCGTTCAGAAGCACTTTGTTGATGATAAAATCCTAATGCATGTAAGAGCTCGTGAACAATAACTCCGTGTGAAACACATCCTGGGGTTTGTAAGTGTACCACTTGTCCCTTTGTTTGCATACCAACACTTGACCAACAACCTGTAGCATTTCCTTTAATAACAACAAAATTTTCGTCTTCTTTTTTATAGGGACGAAATCGAACACAAGTTTTCGTATGATATTCATTAATCGCTTTGAGAATTGTTGAAACTTGAGAATCAGTAAAATCGGTTTCATCAATGTAAAATGGAATTGTTGAATTTGTCCATCTTCCACTGTCATCCAGTAAACCATTTCGATGATCATGATGGTGATCTTCATAAAACATGATATCACCCTCAGTTAAGCCACTTAATTCCCATACATTATTGTCATTATTTGAATCCCATTCATCAATAGCAGTTGCAACTTCATCGTTTATTTTAAAAGTGTTATGATTTTTGTCGAATCCATATTTTGGTTCAGGGGGTTTTGTTTGACTCCCTGGTTTAATTCGACTTTCAGTGATTCCAATAATAAGACAATATATTAAAATCGGTAACATTTTTTAATTTTATTGTTTTTTAACAATTTTGCATTCCAAATATACAAATCAACTAATTAAAAATTCACAAACTTTTATTTATATACCAAATGTAGTTCAGGTGGAAAGATAACCCCCAGCTAGCACGCTAGAATTATATTTGTTTACGATACAAAACTTTTATTCAAAAATTACTCATTCTGACAGTTTATCATGATAATAAAATTTTGTTTTTTGCTTATATTAATAAATTAGAATTATAAGTCACTCGAATAAAATATATTCAATTGAATTGATTGAGTGGAAGTACCGTCAAAATTTTTTATCTCCATTCCAAAATCCAACTCCGGGATCGAACAGGCGTCCTTCTGATCAGATTTAATGGCTAACCACTTAGCACCCTCTCCTTCGTTTTTGGACGATCGCTTAAATTATGCCTAAGATTGATCTAAAATATTTTATCTAGAACAAATTAATAAAGTTAATGAATTACTTTCGACTGAAAAATATTTAAAACTTTCAAAATATAAGATAAAATACGATACCAGCAATATGATGATGTAAAATTTCGCCCAAATGTAGGCTTCTGATTTTAAAAAAACTTATCATTATCAATTTTCACCACAAAACCAAATAGCCTAAATGTGCACAATAATATTCTTTTTATGGCAAATAAAACTTAGAAAAATGGGTGAAAGAATTTTAAAATAAGAGGGTGGCTCGAAAATTTTTTTTAACGACATATATTATTGAAAATCTCAAATTTTTATAAATCTCATCAATTGTAGAGATTATTCTCGAGAATTCTTTTTCTCGATTTCTCAAGAATTCCCTATAGATTTTTATTTCTCATTTCTCAAGAAATTTTGTTTTATTTCTCGAGAATTTGAAAAAAGTTATAGACAAACAAAAATCACTCATTAAATTTTTTAAACCTTAAATTTAATTTTTTTAAAACTCACTAAGCTTTTCTTGCAGTCAGCGCAACCCTTCTACAATTTTACGAATTTTTCTGTCAGAATATTTCATTAAATTAGATTGAGAATCATGTTTTATCTTATAAACTAAAATTTTAAATTAGATAACGAACACTATATTTGTTTTATATGATAAATATTGTAAATATTGAGAGTGAGGACTCCGTTATCCATATGATAAAAATGATGAATCGCTGACGAATTATTAGATTTTTTCGTATAATGTCTATAAAGGAACGTAATTTTTATGGCCCAATTTCACTTGAAGACTTAATTTAATCGATTAATTTTATATGGGTGACCTAAGTAAGGACCAAAGTTTATTCAAATGGTATATAGTTGTTTTAATTACACCCCCAATAGAAATTGTGTTTCGCAACACTCTGTGAAAACCGAGAAAAAAAAAACTGTTTCCTCTATTTGATTTCAAAATTCGTAAGAATAGTTTGTTTACTTTGATAGAGCATTTTACAGGACTGGTTTCCCATACAGAAAATGATTTGTCTGTCAAGAAACTGTACCAAAGCGTCCGCTGATTTAAAAAGAAACATCTCTCAATTCTAGTTACTTTAAAAAATCCCAGATAGCTATTGATAATTTGGCGGTTATAATTAAAGAATAGGGTTTATGAGGAGTTATTGGGTTAGAAAATTATTTATTAATTAAAGAAAATTAATAAAGAATTATCTCGAGAATTCTCGAGAAACAGATTTCCCTTCTCAATTTTTCTCGAGAAACAGAAAATGTCGCGAAAAGCGTATCTCTGCAATTGAGTACCTCTTGTGAAAGGTTTATCAAAACCGATATAAAAATGTAGTTCATCACCATCATGTAAAACTATTTGTTTTTAGATGCATATTTACTTGCTCGTATAGAAGTGACATACGACAACTTATGGGATTTAGAAGAACGGCATGTATTTACCATAGCATGCCATTCTAAAACCTTCCAGCAATTCAACTACGGTTTGATTCTAGGAGCATTTAATGGTTCAGGCCACAATTCTACCTTTATTTCATTGAACGACGGGATGAATAATTGGACCTTCGGTGTAGAATTGTTTAATATCATGTATTTATTTTTGTCTTCTGAAATTTGTTGTTCTGAAAGTTGCTGATGCTTTCTAGTGATTTAAATTTTCAAACGATATTATGAAGATTTCTCGGTTTAATGCTCACATGAGTATGAGGCTGTTTAAGCCCACTTATAGAATATCGATAGCCCCAAGGTGTTGGTTGAGGAAAAACGTGAACGGTTTCCAGAGACTGCTGGATTGTTAAAAAAATATACGCATATAAGGGTGCTACAGTGAAATTGACACTTTGAAGAGTCTAGTATGGCGTTGAAAACAGATTTAGAAGACATTTCAGATTATTTTTTTTAAATAAAAAGTGTTGTATTATAAGGTTTACAATATGTCCCACAACAACTTGCGCTCTAAGGTGTTGATGAACGCTTTTTTCAAACCTCTGCGGATTGAAACCACCTGCGACTATGAATTCCGGCAAACTATTCTATTTGTATGCAGTTCGGCAAAAAAGGCTTTCTGCGTTCTGCCAGTATGATAGCACGGGATCTCGACCGTTTGACTGGTTGCGCTAGCCGATTGCCGAGTGGAACGGGGGTAAGAATAAGTTTGAGGCATGATGCTGCTGATTTCATCTGAGAAATGTTGATGATGATATTTGTAAAAAACAACAAGATCAGCAACAGTGCGACGATGTTGTAGGGAATCAAGTTTTGATGTCAAATCTCGATCACCCATAATTCGTATAACCCGCTCGCTTTTGAACAGAGTCCAAGAGGCCCAAGATGGAAACAGAAGAAGCACCCAAAATGTGACAACAGTACTCCATACAGGGACGAATATAGGACTTATAAACATGGAGTGAAAATTTGTTTGCATCTATTTAGGAGGCCGAGTTTTCAAGACACGCTTTTTATTATCGCCATTACATGATCGTTCCAGAGTAGGTCATTTGAAACTATGACACCCAATAAACGAATGTTTTTACATTCACCTATTGGTTCATCACACAAACTGAATAAAATATCTTTGGGGAGCTCGGTCTTTGATCTGGAAACAATCAACAGCTGTGTTTTGTTAGAGTTGAAGCTGACCAGGTTTGGTCACCCTAATCGGCGATTTTTTTTGGGTCTTACATTTACTTACAAAACAATAACATTTAAAAGAAGAGGATTATGAAGTGAAGACTTTGAGAATTGTATGGCTGCCAAAATCGGGCAAACTCCTTTTCAAATAAAGGAAAATAAAAAATAAATCTCACCACATAATAAAATATGACATTAGCCAATATTTCATGAAAAGATAAGGAAAATAAAAAGAAAATAAACGGTGAAAACAAGAGTTTAGAAAAATTTGGGCGAACAGAACTAAAATTGGGTTGCCAATAATTTACTTAGTGGCACAATCGTTGATAACGTAATACATTGTCTTCCTCAATGATAAAAGATACTCCAAAGGTTACTCGTGACATGAACTTCTTTACCATTTTGGCGGAGCAAAAAGTAATGCAAATTTCACTTTCACTTAATTTTCTTTTTTTCACTTTGTTTTCGAGTTGTAAATAACACACAACAATCTTTTTATATCGTGAAATTAAATTACATATTTACGCTGAGTGAAATTGCGTATCGATTAAAAACATTCATAATTATTACTTATAACTAGACAAAATAAATATGATAGTGTTTATAAAATAGGATAGTGTTAATAATTAGATCAAAGCAAACTCGGCCCTCAAGTGATGTTTTCAAAACAAAATAATATTGGATGATGAAATTATTGAAAATTATAAGCAACAACGATCGTTCATCAATAGTAATCAAATTTTGTCGCTATCTTCGTTGGGATTCATTCAGATAAAAAAAAATTTAGTTTTATATTTTGTTTAATTTTAACAGAATTTTAAAATTTTACAGAAATTTAATTTGCTTTAATTTTTTTGTTGTAATACAATTTTATTCATTTATTTTAATTTTTAGAGATTTTTTTATTAATCGAATCAACAAGAATAGGCTACTAGAACGATTTTATCGTCACGGCAACTAAATTTAAGTGAAGAAAATTTCGAGAAAATTATAATATTTTCCTAACACCGCTAATAGTCAAAGTCAACTATTTTAGCCGTAAATTTTATCGAAATGTTTGTAGATGATGAATCAAAACATATATTTCGACGATATTTCAAAACTTAAGTAGCCTAGAATTAAATATAAAATTGCAATCTTCTTTAAAATAAAATATCTGTCATTATAACAAATTGTAGTTGCTATGGTTTTTCATTTAATTTTACAAAGTTTTTTAAACAACGCAACCATGAAAAAATAGAATTTGAATTTTGAATGTTATGTTGTCGATTTCTAATTTTACAATTTATACTAAATATCGATTATATATTATATACTATCATAGAAAAAATAGACGCTAACGCGTCTCGTGAACAAATGCTTACCCACGAAAAAACAATGTTTTCATCTCTTGTAGGAAAATATACTATTATCCTAATAGGAAAATACCTATTAGGAAATGCAATTTTTTCTACGATAGTAAATATATAAAAGAAAATATATTATAAAATATGAAACTTAAATGGACAACATCACATTCAAAATTCATAATATTTTATTTATTCATGGTTGCTTTGTTTTAAAAAAATTGTAAAATTACATGAAAATACCATAGCAACTACAATTTGTTATTTAGTAAAAATGATTGTACACTAGGGAAGAAACCCCACTTTCACAGGGAAATTAACCTGCATGAAAATAAACTTTTCATCTGCTATTGTAGAAAAAATTAATTTATCCATTTGACGCTATTAAAACTATCTTTTTTAACTACTAACTTGAGAAATCGTCATTATTTACTCGAATGCTCCAATGAAAAGTAATTTTTCTCAACCTAGGGCAATAATATCAAATTTGTAAATATTCATATATAATATAACGAGTCGTCAAATAATAGTCGATTATTTTTCATAATCATTATTACGAATGTCATTTGAGGCATTTGACCTCAAATGGCATGAGTGGTAATGTTGAAAAATAATCAACTAATAATTTGATGACGAGTTGTATTTAGCAGACAATTTAACGAACAGAAATAGTAACATTATTTCATACAACATATTCCTTTTATTGTCAAACAAAATTAAATATTATTTCATCTTAGTAGGCGCATAAATGTTATAAATTTGTAATTTATTTTTGAAAAATAAACAAACATGCAATCATTTATGAATGAAAACGGACATTTTTACTATTTGCAAATTGCATTTTCACATAATTTTGTATGTGCATTTTGGTTTTAAATTAATATATTAAGTAGGCGGAAAATATTCGCTGTTCCTTCCCACCAGAAAAAAATAATCGAAACAAATCGTTTTGATTTGCTAAAAAATAGTAAATGAAGCGTTTTGATTGGACCTTATTGAAACTTTTTTTAGAGAGTTGAATTGTCATATATAATGTCATATATAATATCACGAGTCAAATAATAGTCGATTATTTTTCATAATCATTATTACGAATGTCATTTGAGGTCCCGAGTGCGCGTAGCGCACGAGGGAAATTTTTGACCTCAAATGGCATGAGTGGTAATGTTGAAAAATAATCGACTAATAGTTTGATGACGAGTTGTATTTAGCAGACAATTTAACGAACAGAAATAGTAACATTATTTCATACAACATAATCCTTTGTTGTCAAACAAAATTAAATATTATTTCATCTTAGTAGGCGCATAAATGTTATAAACTTGTAATTTATTTTTGACAAATAACATGCAATCATTTATGAATGAAAACGGACATTTTTACTATTTGCAAATTGCATTTTCACATACTTTTGTATGTGCATTTTTGTTTTAAATTAATATATTAAGTAGGCGGAAAATATTCGAAAATATTCGCTGTTCCTTCCTACCAGAAAAAAATAATCGAAACAAATCGTTTTGATTTGCTAAAAAATAGTAAATGAAGCGTTTTGATTGGACCTTATTGAAACTTTATTTATTGAGTTGAATTGTCAATTACATACACCGTAAATTATCCGCTTATATAATAAAATTAAAAGAAAAAGAAACTTTTATATTTTATATATTTTTATTATTATCGTTACAACTATAGTTTCATTCTCTGTGAGATCATCAACAGGTATCGATATGCAATTGGAATTGCCGAATTGCATATCGATACCTGTTGATGATCTCACAGAGATTGAAACTATAGTTGTAACGATAATAATAAAAATATATAATATATAAAAGTTTCTTTTTCTTTTAATTTTATTATATAAGCGGATAATTTACGGTGTATGTAATTGAATATTTACAAACTTGATACTATGGATTATTCACGTCACTCCTACGAAGAATTTTTTCAAATTATAGGTCAATAATAATAACAAAAAATTACCTAGGTTAATAATGACAAATTTTCTTTTATTTTTAATTGAAATGCGCAAAAAACACAAACAAATAATAAATTGCATTTCTTTGTTTTATTTGTATATGAAACTAAACTTCCAGGCTACTTGATATTTTTAGATATTTAAAAAATGAAATTTAAAATGACTAATATCAAAATCTAATCAAAGCAAATATCATCGCTTTAATAATGAAATAACGTATGCCATTTATACGTTGTTATTATATAATTGGTGCGCTGCATTCCCCATAAGGATGTCTATAGAGTTTTTATCATTTTCCAATTATTTTATAACTGGGGGTGAAAATTAATATATTGTTAATTAACGTACATGCAAATTTGAATTTGGTTAAATTTTGAAACAGCGTAAATGCATGTACGATATTCCAATTTACCCAGAATAATAACTTGGGTAGAATCAGTGTCGTATATTTTACATACACTACGATCGCCACACGAAATTGTAAATATGAAATATTGTATAAGCATCATTCATGACTATATGATATGCCGGTTCATATAAATAAAAAAGTGTAAGAATATCATGCGTTATTTCAATAATAATTAGTTTTAGGCTTAATCTTACTTCCATGCAGAATGAAATATCGTATATGAATTATAAAATAACGTATAAGGTACCTGATTGATTTTCACCTCTTTTTAGGTAAAAAATCCAGCAGGTACCAATGTGAAATTTTAATATGTTGTGGGAAAATTAGTAAAGAGTAATTGGTAGAATTTTTTTTCCAATATCTTTATTCATTCAATGGTGCTGCCGAGTTTACGAAAATCAGAAAATTGAAAAATCTTTAAACCCAATTATCTCGAAATTAGACTTTTGCGAATACGTTGTTTCATTATTAAAGCGACGATATGATAATTAGTAGCTAAAAATAGTTATTTATGTATCAAGGGAATTAAAAGGATGTTAATTCTCGCGGGAAACGTTTACTACCCGAGGGCCTCTGGCCCGAGGGTTAGTAAGTTTCACAGCGTAATTGACATCTAATAATTCACGTGATACATAAATAATTTTATTTTTTACTATAAAACATTTATTGAACTAAAATATTTATTTTTATCAAGTATTTGATAGCATGATTTTGTGTTTTAATTAATCAAGTTAGTTGTTTTTTAGTTCAAATTGTATTATAATTCCCTTGGGAATTAAGAGTATATATTATTATTTCGGTAACTAAGGTCTAAACGACTCATTATATATCAGTAAAACATAAAACTCTATATATACCTCTGTTAAAAAGACTAATATAGACCTCAAACATTATATCACTCGGCGCTACGCGCCTCAGGATCTAAAAGTTCTCAGTCAATAATAGCTTACTTCTCAACCTTGTTATATAATGTACTATAATTTGGGTGTTTTAAAAACAATAATAGTAGGTATTATTGTATACATTCTTACATTCACCAATAATGAAATTTTATTGAGTTGAGCTATAGTTTTTGAAACAGCGAAACACAATAATGAAAATTTTGTTGGTTTGTATATGAACATACATAGTACACACAAAAAATTTAAAATAAAATGGCATACTCTGATTTAAAATTATTTTAATAATTATATGCAATTTTTGCTTTACTCTGTATGGCAGGTATTGACATGTATTTGACATTTATTTTGTCAAATGGATAAAATATTGTATTGCTTTCGTGTTTAATGAATTTTATTTTCTCATAAACTTGCAATTCACGCTCGTACTCTCGCTCGCATTTTAAACTTTGGTTCGAAAATAAACTAGTTCATTAAACATCAGTTACTATTATTTATTCAATAATTAATAATATTGTAATGCTCGTAGATAGACAATATTCTTGGTTTTGGAATCTGGAGTGTAAACAAACAAATCGGTATGTTTTCCAACTAGTGAACATGCCACATATTGTGGAATGCAAGAAATACGGTTTTTCTAAATTTAATTTGCACACTTGGAGAGACTGACTTTGAGTTTTGTTGACTATCATCGCAAATTCCAATCGAACAGGGAACTGCATTTGTTTGAAATCAAACGACATATCTGTGGGTACAAAAAATAAAAATCATTCAAATACTACCAAATCAAAAAACAGAATTCAATCAATTATTCATATTTCAAAAATAAACCAGCCAAAATTAATAATATGAAATGCCCTGTATAAAATCAATAATTCAGCATCAACACTTCTGCGCATAATAAATTTACTTTCTTCCGTTTTCGTTTTGAAACAAAAGCTATGTTAATTTCATATTAACAAAGAAAAAATAATAAAAAGAAACATTTACTGTATTCGACGTATGGGAAATACGAACAAGTTAAACATTTTGAAATAAAATATAGTAATAAAAATATCCGAGCAGAAATTTGTCTTGGTTCAAATAGGGTTTTGATCAGGGTTCTGATCTACATACCCAGGTACACAGATAGAAATCTAGGTTTTTTTATGCTTAATAGGATATATTCCATGTTTAAATTACGTTAATTCTTAACCGTGATTAAGCCAGGTGTATTATATAATTATAAGGTATACTTGTTCAAAAAATCACTAAGGAGCTTATTATGAATATTATTCATAGAATTTTATGAGTATCGGGTAAGTAGCATGACCAATTAGGAACAGATAAATAACTTTGTTGTAAAAATTTTGTATACTTATTAGAGAACAAAATATAACTATTTTTAATAAAATAATATGTCTCTAATTCATAAATTTATAGCGCTTAGTAATAAAAATAAATTATAGAAGCCATTGAAATTTGATGTAGTGTCGAGATACCGAAATCCTCATGGTCATGATTTGTCATAAGTTAATTTCGTACTAATAAACAATACTCCATGCCTACAAATCATATAAAATAACTAAATAATAAAAACTATTATTTGGTGAGGAATGAGGATATATTGTATTGTACTATTCATAAAATTTTATTCTTCCAAGATCTATTTCATGCACATTTTCATATAAAAAATGAATATTAAACATGAAAATTATTTCAATTATTAGTAAATCAATTATTAAATTTAATAATTAAAAGTAATATTATTTTTCTAACAACTTTTATTAAAAATATAAATTTCAGACGCGTTTCGGATATAAATATCCATCATCAATGAAAGAATTTATATTTATGACATTATAATCTAAAAATTTTAGTTTGTTTCTCTATTATCGCTTTGTTATTTAGTTTGTGACTAGTAATCACAGTTTTGTTTCTATCAATATTTTATGCCAGCGTTTTATATTTCACGACTAAATATGCATAAAAATGTATGCCTTAAGGTTAGGGATATTGCAATAATATTATAAAAAGTGCTTATCAGGAATAAACATTTATAATTATCTTATACAAAACTTATGACCTGCAATCATAGCTTCATTTTTATCCGTGTATGTAGTAGGAGGTTTGTCTGGTGGTCTGTGAAGGCCCAGTTACTCGGTGCACGCAAAATACACTCTGCTGCTAGGTCGATTGAGCGAAGGTTCTTTCGACCAATCTATTTACAAGAAATTTAGAACACAAAGAGAATTATATTTGCGTGACTTTAACACGAACGACACCTAAGTTTTCCTTTGGGAGGGTTAACTACCGAGCCACCTCTCTCTTCCTTAACTACATAACTCTAACAAAACATTAAATTACTAGCACAAGTCGTAGAGAAAAATTAAAAATAATAATAAAACAAAAGAACTTCCCTGTAGTTGTTGATGTTCAGGAGCTGGTTGTTTCCCTTCTACTTCTTGGGGTAGCTACCAGTATCCATTTTTTAATAATCTTAGACGATCAACCTAAACGACCTACGACCTTAGTCTTAAACGACCAACTATCATTTAGTTCAAATATTTTATTTAATTCTATCTTGTAAATTTTAATTCAAAATTCAATTCATTTATATTTCATTCATAATAATATTTATGTTTTACTGATTTATTATAAGTCGTTTAGACCTTAGTTACCGAAATAATAATGACATTAATTCCCAAGGGAATTATAAGAGGGAGTTATGGATTCTTAATACACCTAGTTTTCATTATAAATTTTTGTTTTGTTTATTTATAAACAACATTATTTACATAAAGCCATAGTAACGAATAACTTTACCCCAGCAATACAATTTGAAATGAAAAATAACTAACTTGATCAATTTAAAACGAAAAATCATGCTATCAAATACTTGATAAAAATAAATGTTTTATGTTAATAAATAAATTAGGTACTAAATAATAAAATAATTTATGTATCACGTGAATTATTAGATGTCAATTACGTTGTGAAACTTACTAACCCTCGGGCCAGAGGCCCTCGGGAAGTAAACGTTTCCCTCGGTAATTAAAATCCTTATAATTCCCTTGATACATAAATAACTATTTGATCATTGTTTCATTTTTCTTTAAAAAACAAGTAAAATTTATATGTATGAAAAAATTATTTAATTCATAAAATGTTAGTATGCCATTTTTTCAGTCAATAATTTTAAGAATGAATTATTGTTTTAATTTGTATTTAGTCTTATATTTTTGTAGCCGATGATGAATGTATAACATTCGAAACGCGTCAAATAAATATATATAACTTTTAAAAGATTGTTTTGTGGATTTATTGTAACAATAATTTATTAATTTAAATTATTGATTTAATTTATTATACATCAACTTGGAGACCAAACAAAAATGCCTTTTCATTTATTTATAATAAATAAAAGCTTTATTTAAAATATGTCAATCTTAGACGGTTTAATAAACTGCATACATAATATTTAGCGAATAACTTACATATACATCCTTTATTTCAATTCTTATCCATTTATCCATTTACGCTATAAAATTTTCTTTTTCTTTTACAACCCTATGTTATTCACAACAATATGCTGAAATATTATAACTTTTACAAATTTGGCGTTCCCACAATAAACTTATTATAAGAATTTTTAATTGAATTTTTGATACTTAATATTTTATTTTTATCTATAATAATAAAATAAAGTGTTTGTCTGTCTGCGTGCGCTCTCCAGCGAAATCTGTAGCACACAGGAGTCTGAAATTTTGTCAGGAGAAGGCCATTAACCGGTACTATTGCACCTCGGAGCCGAAATTTTAAAATTTAATTTAGATTTTTTATTATTAATAATTTTAATTTTCCTAATGGTTAAATGTATGCCTAAATGTATATTATATTTTATACTTGAATTTTATTCAACTTTTACTCAGGTATCTTTGATCGATTTTTTTTTTCCGCAAAACAGAATTACCATTCAAATGGAAAATTAAAGTATAATGTGACAAACAAATTAATTTAGATGAAAATTATATACATTTATATATTTATTATATACATGATACAATTGTATGTATCCAACACATTATGTTTCAACAAATATTTCTAATTTACAACAAACACGTTCTTGGTTTGGTGTATATACATATGTAATACATATTTTATTTGGTTTAAATATATGTGATACATGTTCAAAATATAGAAGATTGGAAAATTGAAAAATTCTTTTTAGAAACATTGATGCAGCAATACAAAGGATTATGAAAAATTATATCAAAGCTACAGGTTGAAAGTGCGTCCCCATTAATTTCAAAAACAAACAAACAATGTAGGTTATTTGAAGAAATCGGTAAAATATATGCAAATATGTCAACAAATGAAGTGATTTGACTGGTTTTAGATTAGTGTATAAGTCTGGATTTATAAATGATATTATTCTTATTATTATTTTTATATTATACTACAAATTAGTCTTATTATTATGTTTGTCCAAATTTTTTTTTAAACTCTGGCAGAAATGTCGAAATAAGACGATGGCCATAAATCGACAAAACCCAAAAAACGAAAACCTTCACTAAAAATGCTGTCATTCTTAGACCGGTTTTTCGATCAAAATCGTGTTTCGTATCAAACATCTGCGCTATGCATATTTAGTCTGGTCTTCAAAGTTTTCTTTCAGTGACATGCTCCATTACTAATAAAAGCACACAGAGCAGAGCACATGTAGAGCATTGGAAATAGTTGGTAAAATATATTTGGAAATCTAAATTGACTTTATTTAAGATCAGCAAATAATCTGGATAGATTGATAAATGAAATTAGTCAACATGAAATGGTACGATAAAACAGTAAATTTTAGTGCGGTGTGCCTATTTTGTATCGCAAGTATGACGGTTCCAGAGTAAGTCATTGACAACTGTAACACCCAATAAACGAATGTTTTGACGATCACCTAATTTTTCGCGACACATATTAAGCCGATTAACGCGAAAAATTGCAAGTGTTTAATTTAAACTCTCCGAAACTCTTTACCAATCACTTTCAAATGTTGACCTTCCTTTCAATTTTCAAACTATCTGGATTGATCAGCTAGAGTGCTAATGATCTCTATTATTCATATTTCCCAAATAAAAAAATTAAAATAGGCTTCTTCTATTCTCATTACGACTCTTTGAAATTATTCTTACTAATTCAACAAAATCTACGCACACAAACTTTTTTATAGGCGTAGCAACGTACGCCGGGTCCTGCTAGTACTTAATATTTTCTAAATTAAGCTTTGATGTACAATAGTTCTTTTCTTGTGTTTATAAAATTGCGACTTATCGCTGTTCTGAATTCGGAATTATATCCCCTCATATAGAACTACCAAAAAAAACTTTTTGGTTGCAACCAGAATTAATTTATTTATTAATCTCACAGTTCTGGGATATCAAGACTTCGGTTTTGGTTAAGGATTTTGATACAGTTTTTGGCATAAATCTTTTATGAGGACATTGTTTTAGGTAGATTTCATATAAAAATCTACCTATTGCAATGGGCTTCATCTCAGAATTTCGGAAAAATTTTTGTGCCAAACGACTATATATGATAAGCGGAGACGGAAAAACAAAAAAAAAATTTATATATATATATATATATATATATATATATATATATATATATATATATATATATATATATATACATATATATATATATATATATATATATATATATATATATATATATATATATATATATATATATATATATATATATATATATATATATATATACACGATATGAGATATAACGAAAACGACCGGCACTCTCACGGTCGCATTTGTTGAGGTAGATCAAAAAAATTTTCTGTACATGTGTGTTCTATTAATATCTCGGACGAGTTTGTGAATCAGCAAAATTCAACACGTGGTTAAGGAACTAGAGCATTTTTTCTAAAAAAAAATTGATTTTTTAAAACCGTTATGACGGCCGTTTGGATACTAATATTTTTAAAAATTTAACAAATTTAAAATCTTTGAAATCTTTTTTATCAATTTACTCTAAAAATAGACCTCTGCAATTAGAGGTTTCTGAGTAAGCGGCTCCAACAAAGAAGTTTGCAAAAAAAAGTTTTTTTTTTAAACAACCGGCACTCTCACGGTCGCATTTGTGAAGCCAGATCAAAAAACCTTTTCTAAAAATGTGAGTTTTATTAATATCTTGCATAAGTTCGTAAATCAGCCAAATCCGACATATGGTTAAGAAACTAGAGGCTTTATACTAGAAAAAAACTCTGTTTTTTAGATCCGTTATAACGGCCGTTTGGATTCTAATATTTTTAAAAACTTCATAAATTTAGAATCTTTGAAACCTCTTTAATCAGTTTCTTTCAAAAAAAAGACTTCTGCAGTTGGAGGTTTCTGAGTGAGCGGCTCCAACAAAAAAGCTTGTAAAACACAAAATGCGTTTGAATCAACCGGCACTCTGACGGTCGCATTTGTTGAGCCAGATCAAAAAACCTTGCGTAAACATGTGTGTTTTATTAATATCTTGGACAAGTTCGTAAATCAGAAAAATCTGATACATGGTTAAATAACCAGAGGCTTTATACTAGAAAAAAAATTCGTTTTTTTAATCCGTTATAACGGTCGTTGGGATACTAATATTTTTAAAAACTTCATAAATTTAGAATCTGTGGAAACATTTTAATCCGTTTCTTATAAATATAAACCTCTGCAGTTAAAGGTTTTTGACTTGCTGGCTTCAACAAAAAAGTTTGCAACAATCCATAACTACAATTTGCAAAAACCTTCTAACAGTCAATGAAAAAAAATGAAAGGTTTGAATAGAAGAAATTAATTTTTTTTCTTAGAAATAAACTATTTTGATATTTTGCAGTAATTGGACGACATATGATATAGCGTAGGTTTGTGTCATAAATTGTCACACACATATTCTGTGGTAGATTTGATAATTGTTTGTTGCAAAATTGGATCGATATAGTTTTGCTTATACATATGTAGCTAATTTTCTTTTTAAAATTTGTTCGATATCTGTTTGGAATTAGTTTGTGTTGTTTAAACTAATCTGATACATCAGATTCTACTGGCACACAAAACTGTCTGATCTCGAAATCTACCTATTTCTAGTGGATATACGTGCCGCTTGGACTTTTTAATTTTGGGCCGCGATGTATATCAAACATAACTCTTTGTTAAAGTACATGTATATTTTTATCTCTGTTTAGAAATTTATTACAAAACTAACACGATACATCAATACGTTGCCAGAAAATTATAACAGATCATAAATTAACATAATTTAGTGAAAAGATGGATACAATCAGCAAACTACTCAAAATCTTCTCCATTTAGCGTTTTGAGAAATTATTACAACATAAATTCATATTTCTTTTAAAATTCCAAAAATATTGTAAAAATTAAATATAATCAAACTTTTTTCAAAATTTTAAAAATATTACAAAAATTAATACAAAATCAAAGATTAAACTTTTTTCAAAAATTCTGAAAATATTGCAAGAATTATAACAAAATCAAAAATTGAAACTTTTCTCAAAATTTCAAAAATATTCCAAAAATTAGAATAAAATCAAATATTTAAACTTTTCTAAATTCCAATAATATTCCCAAAACTCTTAAAATTCAAAAATTCAAACTTTTTCCAAAATACTAAAAATATTGCAAAAATTATAACACTATCAAAAATTGAAATTCTATTTTTTTTTTCAAAATTCTAAAAATATTGAAAAAATTGTAACAAAATCAAGTATACAAACTTTTTTCAAAATTCTCAAAATATTTCAAAAACTATAACCAACTCCAAAATTTCCATGTCACATTTACGTCATACAGAGAGCTAAATTTTTTTTTCCAAAAAATTGGCTAAAAAATAAATGAAATCATTTTTTGACATACATACTTCACAATATTTTTTTGATAAACTTGTAATGCAATAAAATTCTCAATAATAATAATATCATGTTCATCACATTTCATTTCATACAAATAACTAATTTTATTATTTTCTAAAAAAAGAAACGGAAATCATTCTTTTGACACACTTGAAATTTTTATTGACAAACTTATAATGCCATAATTCTCTATAATAATAATAAAATTTCATGTCATACAAAAAATTAATTTTATTTTTTCCAAAAAATTGGGTAAAAAATAAATAAACCGAAGTAGAATCTTTCTTTTGACACACGTAACAAAAGTTTTTTGATAAACTTATAATACCATAATTCTCAATAATAATAATCAAATTTCATGTCATACAAATAATAAATTTTATTTTTTTCCAAAAAATTGGGTAAAATAATAAATAAAAAAATCTTCCATTTGACACACTTGACAACATTTTTTTGAGAAACTTATAACGCAATAATCTAGTTTTTGGTTTCGCATACCAACCCAATAGAACAAAATTTCTTTAAATTCAATGTTTCTATTCGTAATCACTTAAAATGAACGTTTTTTAAGCAAAAAATATGCAAATTTCCTTGTTTTGACACACTTGACGATTTTTTTTGACACACTTCCGGTACAGTTATTTAATACATCGTCCTTTCGGCTCTTTCCATTGAGTAAACCTATTTTTAGAAAATTTTGAAATACATCCAGCGGTTTTCTAGATTGCGTCGGTTGTGACGGCCAAAAAGAGAGAAATGCCAAAAAAGTGGGGGTAATAATTTCACTTTTGGCTCATGAATTCAATACTTTGGTTTTTCAAAACCGAAGGAAAATTCGAAATTTTGCGAAAATATGTAAAACTATGAATTTTTAGTGTGAATTATGTACTAATACGCCTTCTGAAGTAAAGTACTTATTTAAAAATATGTTCCAACTCGTAGTTTTATCTGAAACAGATTTCAAACTTAAAATAATTTTTGAGTAAAGTGCTGTAAAAATAGTAGGTTTGTGCATATTTTTGATTCGCCTACTGATAAATTATTTCCAGAGCTAAAAATCAAACAAGCATGTGGTGGTTTTATTCACTAATTGACATGTTAGTGTGAGCGATAACAAATCAAGAAGCAAATATCATCACTGAAACTGTGATAAATAACTATATTAGTCGTTATAGAGTATTAATGACGATCCACATTGGCTAGACTACTTAAAATGAGGCTGTCAGCAACACACTCACATACAAATAACATGGTTGAATCTTCTGTTTTTAATGGCGTATATAGATCTTTAGATTACATTAATATCAGTAAATTAGCTCTTATTCTTGAGCAATTCCACGTCACCGCAACATCCATGATCCCGACCCCCTCTGATTTCGATAAAGTTTCATATACAGATAGCCAATGACAAAATAAAAATACCATTTCTTTCAAAAAATTAAATTTCGCTCTAGGGATGACACAGGGTGGCGGCAAAGTTTTAGGGGTTTGCGAAACATGAGTATCTTTGAATATCGATTGCTAACGATTGACTAAACCGATTTAAGTCATTTATAGCACATTGGAAAGGTAGTTGATAGTACTTATAAAGAAAAAAACTTAAATTTTTTTAATAATTTTTTAAAAGTGTAAAAAAAAATTCGAAGATGGCGCTGTTGGGGGTACCCTCACTTTTACCACTTTTTTCTTCCAGAAAAAAAATGTTTAATTAGTTCGTAATCTGATACCAAATAATTTTAAATATTGATATTTACTCATGTTTTAAAAAAATTTATTTAACTATTAAAACACTTTGAAGCTTCTTTGCTAACACAACACAAATATTTTTTTAACAAGATTGACAAATGAATTTAGTAGTGATGCTATGCGCTCAAAATATATCTATAGACTATTACCGCGCTCTCATTTTATGACAAGTATTATCATTAACAGGTAACAAAGTACGGTACTTGATTTGTCCATGCCTTTCAAATTAATTTCGGACAGGTATGAAAAGATAAATTATGTAAAAAGCATTCACAAACTCAAATACTTAATTTGTATCCTTAAAATATTTAAATGGTCATTAAATTATTATAAAACAAGAATTCCGGTGGGTTGAGTTAAATAGACGATTCACTGCATTGGTTAAAAAAAAAAATTGAAAAAAAAACGGAAATGAAAATTTTGTAAAAATTTTATTTTTAAAACGAGAAATTATGTACCTGAGAAACTTTCGTTTTAGATTACGAACTAGTTAAACATTTTTTTCCTGGAAAAAAAAAGTGGTAAACGTGAGAGTACCCCCAACAGTACCATCTTTGAATTTTTTTTTCAGTTTAACACACTTTTAAAAAATTATTAAAAAAATTTCAGTAATTTTTTTTATAAGTCCTATTAATTACCTTTCCAATGAGCTATAAATGACTTAAATCGGTTTAGTCAATCGTTAGCAATCGATATTCAAAGATACTCATGTTTCGCAAACCCCTAAAACTTTGCCGCCACCCTGTGTCATCCCTAGAGCGAAATTTAATTTTTTAGGTATTTGAAGAAATGGTATTTTTATTTTTTCATTGGCTATCTGTATATGAAATTTTATCGAAATCAGAGGGGCTCAGGTCACATGCTAGAACAAATGCTGTTGCGATGCCGTGGAATTGCTCTCTTAGCAAATAACAACTACATGAGTGGATCTGATACTTCAAGCAATTTTGTTAAAAATTTCTGCAGAATAGTGTCCTACACGCATTTTTTTCACGCACATTTTTCACGCACGGCTTGTGTCCTACACGCATTTTTTAGGTAGAAAGCACAAATTAACAGCAGTCGAGTTCTCAACACGATATGAGGTTTAACAGTAAACGCTTTGAGAAAGCAAAATTAGTGCGTCTTCTCACAATGCAAAACGGTAATAGAAGGATATTACTAAGTTTGGAAAGAAAAGCAAGGTAAGAAAAAAATGTGTGCAACCAAATACTATACACATCTTTTTGATGGTTCATGATGGTTCAGAACAATTAAGACGATAGCAGTTAAAACCACAAGCATTTCATGAAATTATTCATGACTTTATTCCTTTCAGACAAGTTTTCCATAATCAAGACTAACAGTCGGGAAAAGGATCTATTAACTTGGTGAGAGTGTTAAACCACAGAAAAAAATGATCCAGCAACATTATCCTTTAATGGCTAAAATTTCCAATAACAAAAGAATACAATCCATGTTTAAATATCACTTTCACTTTTATAAATTATTGTGTTATATTTCTCTCAATTTTCAAACTCAACCGCCAATCAGAGTCCAACAAGTAAGTTATACAAATAAATAGAGTCAAAACAATGTTGGTTCATATCTCAATTTGTAGCAACATAAATATCATTCAGAAAAAATCTTTAGACATACCTGCAGACGATTATATAAACTTTACCCAATTGCCTAGTTTCGTTTCTTTCAGGTGATCAGTGGCGGGTGACGAAAACAAATCAATTTCAAACTTAGAAATATTATGCTTTTGCTTTCTATTCAAAGACAAATTTAACAAGTTTTCAATTTAACATTTCAACATTCAGCTTAACAAAAACATAATTGCCATATAATTACAAACGAAAAGAACAAATATGTGTTAAGCAATGAAGAATTATCAGGTTTAAAAAAAACTTTATTATCATAACCTATTTTTAATAACTAATTCTTAATCCAATCGGTAACTATTAATACTATGAATACTGTTACTTATAAGTTAATTGTTGATTCAAGTCGCGAGCCCATATGCGTTGATTTTAAACAAAATCAGCAATAGAATTTCGTATAATATTTTTATGTTATTTTTATTAAAATGTTTGCATTAAATAAACGTGAAGTTTATCGAAAAAATAATTAATAAAAATTTAATTAAAGTGTAGTAAAAGTTAAATAATCTTTTCATCTATTTTATTATGAAATATAAAATTTATTATGTTATTATATTTATCAATTTTTACTGTGATAATGTTTATAGTGAAAAACTGAATAATTATATTTTAAAATCCAAAGTGAAACCGCCAACACCGAAGTATGGTTTTAATAATGGAAAAAAATTAAATAAAAAAGTGAGTGAAGATATACAACAATGGCAACCAACTGATGAAAATTATATATGGGAGCTAAGTGGTTTATATGAAGGTGATATTATGTTGTATGAAAGTGATAGTTCAACGAATAATATTCGTAGCGGTAAGCTACGAAAAAAATCACGATGGCCAAATTCAACGGTTCCATTCTACATCGATTTAAACGACTTCGAAGATCATGAAAGTGAAAAAATTTTAGAAGCAATTGATGATTTTCATTCAAATACATGTGTTAAATTTAGACCGTATGAAAGAGGTGATGAAAATTTTATTGTAATACGAGGTAGTTCGACTGGATGCTGGTCACGTATTGGTATGAAAAAAGGTGGTCAAACGGTGCATTTGCAATCGAATTCAGGTTGCCTTCGACATGGTGTTATTATTCATGAATTGTTACATGCTTTGGGATTTCTACATCAACATAGTGTAGCAGAACGTGATGATTATGTAACGATAAATTGGGATAATATTAGAGAAGGGCGGGAGCATAATTTCAGAAAAGCCAATTCACCATCAAGCTTCAATTTTGAATATGATTATGGAAGTGTGATGCATTATAGTAAAAAAGCATTTTCCAGAAATGGAGAACCAACAATCGAACCATTGGTAATACAATAATTACTTTTATACTGTATATTTTTTTATAATTTTCGTTTATTTTGAGATTTTTTATCTATTATTCGGTAACTAATATAAAAGTCACTAAGTTGGCACTTTAAGTGAGCTTATTTTTATTTTGATGGATACGGAGTTGACATTAAATATTTCTTAATTTTATTAAAACACTAATACTTTATTTTAAAAATAATTGAATCTTTTAAATTTTAACTTTAATATTTGATAAAAGTTTTGAAAAAATTCTTACGTCTTATAATTTGGAGGAAGTCACGTCGGGGTCACCAGTTTATAGTTTTTATATTTGTATAAAACTATATTTAGATTTATTGTTTAAAGTAAAATATAAAACTTCACAATTTACAATTAAATCACTTTTATTATTATAAATTTTCCAATGAAAATTTTATAATAAAATTTGCTTAAGGCTTAAGGTTTGCTCACTTATGTGTTAATAATTATTAATCGCTTAACTGATGTAGAAATATTTATATTGAACAATAAAAATATTTTAACATTTTACCAAAGTTTATATAAAAAATAAAGAGAGCATATCAGCTGGTACAATCTCATTATATTAACAATTGCCACAGATTTATATGATTTGATTTCAACATTCATTTAACGGAGATATAAATCAGAGTTGTAGAACTTAATGTCTTACAAGTTTCCCAGGGAAGTGTAGGTCTAAAGTCATAGAAATCTTTCTTACGTAATGCTTGAACGCCCCCTGGCATCAAGAAAACGTTACATCTTCTAAAAGTTTTTCTGGATATTTACCATTCTGAAAAGAAGAACTGAACAATTTTAGAAAGTTGCACATTAAAATTGTTTTTTATAAATTAGGATAATAAAAAATGAAAATCTGCAAACAAAAAGTAGCATTCAATGAATGTGAAGTAGAAATGAACAAAAACTAATATATCACGAACATTTTAACCAAATTTCAAGGAAACTGATACACTATGTGAATAAACAAAAAAAAAATTAGATAAACAAACATTCCAGATAATCACTGCAATTTACTGTTATTTTTCAAAATGCAGTTGTAAATTTTTTTACTTTTAGGATTTATGTATTTATATATTTGAATTAGCTTCTTCGGTAACTTAAAAAATCAAACGAGACGAGCTTGACTATTTACATACTGCAGCATAGAAGAAATTTACGATATTCTACAAACTCTGAATAAGCATTCTTTTGAGGAGCAACCTAGCGTAACCTTTCTTCTTTAAACCAAAATGTAATCCATTCACGGTTTATATAATAAAATGTGATTTGTTGAACCGAGTTTTTTGTCTTTGGAATACTTTATCCAAGTGAATTTACCCTGATAGTTAAATTCCCTATCATTTAACAGTTTTCTAGAAAATTTAAGAATATTTAGTCAACTTCATTCAGTCTATATAGTTATAATTATATTTCTAATCCCAAGAAAATGGTAACCTATCCATCGTTTTCGTATATACAATTATTTCCTGGCATTGTACGGTTATGCAGAAACGTTTATTTTTAACAATATACTTTTAATTCAGTTAATTATTTGTGATATAACATCACCCCGATGGAAAATATCCCATCAAGAATAATATAAGAACTGAATCTAAAAAATTATGGTGCAAATTATGAAGCTTTTTGCAATCCATACAATTTTCGACCGATCTAGTTTCGAACCAATGAGAAAATTTTAAACTTTAAAAAAGTTTATCATTCTCATCAGGGCTAGCCGACTAGATAAACTACCAAAAAATGTCAACGCTAAATATAAACTAAAAATTAGGTTACAACTATAGCGAAGTATTATCTGTTTTGTTATACTCTAGACATCTTTTTTTTTATACTTCGCTAGAGTTGTAACCTAATTTTTGGTTGATATTTAGCGTTGACACTTTTTGGTAGTTTATCTAATCGGCTAGCCCTGATGAGAATGATAAACTGTTTTAAAGTTTAAAATTTTCTCATTGGCTCGAAACTAGATCGGTCGAAAATTGTATGGATTGCAAAAAGTTTCATAATTTGCACCATAATTTTTTAGATTCAGTTCTTATATTATTCTTGGTGGGAGATTTTCCATCGGGGTGATGTTATATCACAAATAATTTACTGAATTAATTGTTGATTATGTGTCAATAGACACAAGTGAAGACTAGTCATCTTCTTCTCGCCGATACGACTTTGTTATTCAATACTAGTATGTCTAGAGTATAACAAAATAGTGAACATTAGAGAAATTAATTGACTAAATCTGAATCTATTAAATATATGTTTATGTAAATTTTTTGTTTTTTTATACTTCGCTAGAGTTGTAGCCTAATTTTTGGTTTATATTTAGCGTTGACATTTTTTGGTAGTTTATCTAATCGGCTAGCCCTGATGAGAATGATAAACTTTTTTAAAGTTTAAAATTTTCTCATTGGTTCGAAACTAGATCGGTCGAAAATTGTATGGATTGCAAAAAGTTTCATAATTTGCACCATAATTTTTTAGATTCAGTTCTATTATATACTTTTATACTATGCATGTCTAACCCTGAAATCACGCAACCTTTTGTAGGCTGCGGTGTCATCGGATTTATTAAGCCCATTCAGTTTAAATGCCTTGGTCAAGCAGAAAGAATAACAAAAAAGTATTCCAACAACAACCAACTGATGTTGAGAGTTTTTTCTAACTTCATAAGTATAAAACTTAAGTAACTTTGAACTATACATACACTCTGTCTTCTATTTAAATAGATCAGTTGCAACTATTTGAATTGGCAGTCTGGTTACTTGTATTTAGTGTATTGGTTCTTTGATGTTTTGTTTGCAGAGACACTGAAAAATTCTCGAGATAGTTTATAAGATTATCTGTCAAACCTTTTCAAGAGAATGTTTGTCTAGTTCTTGCTATTGTTACCTGTATTCCAAGATCTCTCATATGTAATTAGTATGATATTTTTGAAAATTGGCTTCTGGTGATGGAATTTTTATTATGAAGCTGAAGTATGAGTTCAATCGCACGACGAATGGCAGCATGTTTAGTGGATATTTTTGTTTTATATGGAAAATGGCAACTTTGTTTGGTTTTATATGGAAAGAGTAACATATATAAAAATAGAGATAAACATAATATGGCTTGCACATATTTACAATGCATTATACTGGTGAATAAAGCGTAATATACTAAACTGAATCTTGGTTCAGTCTAGGCATTTACAACTGGCCCAAACTGTAACCAAAGTTAACTAGCCAAGGCTTGGCTCGCCAATACGGGCCAGAGATTGGTTCGTTGTTTAATATTGGCAGCTTCTACCCGGAAAGTTGTAAAATACGCAAGGGGTGTTGGGATATAAATCTTTTACAAATAAACGGAAATTTGAGACCAAAACATATACCACTCTGAAGTTTAAGTTCAATCGAACCAACGGATCTAGATATAACAAAATTTGCGATTGCTGGAGTGTTATCGATATATGGCCAGTTTTATGTAGTAACCGTTTTATTTAGACTAGTTTTGATTCCATGGATGTTCAGTAGCTTCCTCCACCATATTTTTTAATACTTCTCTTTGACCAAAAATATTGCCAAAAAAGTGGAAGGGGTTAACCTATGCTTTTAAAAGCCAGTAAACTGTGCTGTTACAAATTTTGACTACATATATATAGCTAGTATAAACGTATCTAAGCAATGGTCCCATGGTGGCCCAGAAACCAAATTCTATAACTGTGAAGCGGTGAAGTGATAAGATTTTTAATGAAAAGAAACGAAGAAATTTTTAACTCTTCACCTCTTCATAGTTACAGAATTTGGCTGCTGGACTCGTAATGTTGCTGAATAAAATAGTAAGAACTTTATTAATTAGTTTGACATGTTTAGCACACTAAATATGAAATATTCATTATTTAGACTCTTTGAATATCGGAAGATACCATGTCAATTAGAAAAAAATGAAAAGGAATGAAAAGTGAAAAGGAATGAATGAGGATAGTTAGGGAAATAGTTAGGTTAGTTGTTTTAAATGACGGTGGACATTTTCTTTAAATGTCTGAGGGTCGGATTCGTCTGGGAAAACTGAAGGAGCAATGAGTTCTACAATTTGCTTGCTCTATTGAAATAATCGTTCTGAAAAGAAACTTTTCTACAACGGAATATCTGGACAGCTAATGGGTGGGACATTTCTCAAGTTAGTGTTTGTCGGTTGTACTGTACACAAGATGAAAGGATGTTTTGGATTTCTCTAAAGCAGGAATCATAAAAATTGAATTTATAATTGATTGACAATTCGGAAACATTTCTTCAGTGTTGGAGTGAATCAAGTTGATCAGTTAACGCATGATTATCAATCAAAAGTATTGTCTTTCTCTGCACAGAGTCTAGACTTTTTATTGTTGACTGACAGGCACCTCTCCAAACATGAAAACAATATTTCATACATGGGCTTATATAGATTAACAAAAGTTGCTCAGAGTTAAAAAAACGGGAATATTCCGGTTCTGTAAAATAAATAGAAAATTTTGGTTAGAATCGGAGCTAGTTGTTTATAGCAAGGATTTTTAGAATAATGAGTGAAATACCATTTGAACCGGATAAAAGCATTTTACTTACAATATTATTCCGAAAAATAATTGACTTCATTTTGGTTTCAGCTGGGGGAATGAGTATAAGAGATTAAAGAAGTTCAGTTATGTTTGAGTTTTCGGCGTAAATTCGACCTAAAAGTCATATTTTTTGTACCGATGATGAATATTTAATATTCGAAACGCGTCAAATAAATAAATATACTTACTAAAAAGATTGTTTTGCGGATTAAATTTAACAATAATTTATTAAGTTAAATTATTGATTTAATTCAAAAGTCAAAGTTGAATCACTCATGGGAATATCGTTTAATAATAAAGTTGGAGTAGATAGACATCGCTAAATATATAATATACATAAATGTAAAAAATGTATATATTTTGGAATAGATGAATAAGTGAAATTGCATTGGACTGATTTAACTGCCTGAAAGAAATTAGGAGATCCATAAGGGTATTCGGCGAATTTGTTTGCTTTGCCTTTGATAAACGCGACTATTGAGCTGTCTGGAATCAATTGTTTAAAAAAAGAATTTTATTCTGATTCTCACTCGCATTGTAAGCTTTTGCTCAAAAATAAAATATTCAGATATCCAAAACTACCGTCTAGCACTTTTTATTTCAAATTTTTTGAAAATTTCTGATTATGGGCATTTTTCCAGTGCCTGTCTCTAAGCTGTTTCTGAAATTTACGTCCTCAAAACTTAATAGAAGTTACATTTAAGTTGGCACTTTATCTCGTTCGATTTTAAACCAATATTGGAGTAACATTTACAAATACGGCTGTCAGGTGGCTTATTTATCTTCTGGTCTCTGTCTGAATGTGTATATCATCTATTGCTCACTCTAAATTTTGTATTTTATTTAATATTTTATGGAGTATTAGTTCAAGTTCTTCAGGCAATAATATTAACTCAAAAACCGGTCCTACGCAATTGTATATACAACAAACGGGTTGAAGGGCATTCCACTAACTTGTTAAAATCCTTCATCCTTCATTGCTGGCTGCGTTGTATAGTTTTTTTTCGAACGATTACAATTGACAAGCCGACTGGCGTCAGCTAATCTCTATTTTTTGACTGTCGATTTTACTTAATTTTTTATTTATAATGATATATGGCGTTGTGGAATTACTTTAAAAGTCAATATATGACGTCAGGTCAATATTATTTATGAAGTTTTGAATGTAATCGAAACTGTGAAATATATTTGTTCGATAGTTCATTAAGTGCTGTTAGTCCGATACGAGTTATGTAATTTAATTGTTGCATTCAGTCAGACCTATAATACTGTGATTAGTTTAATTTGAATTTTAGAGTAACCCGTTTTGCACATGCAAGATTTTCACGTAAATTGAATTGATCCACTTTTTATTAAAATCGAACCAATGATTTTCACAGCATCGTCAATCGACCTAAAACATGTCGTGTTTTTTAATCTCTCTAGCCTATATCTCCAAATTAATTGTAACATACAACCTTGAATGTCTAGAGTAATTGTCACTATTTACAATAATTCAACTTAATAAAAAATCACATTAATTATTTTTACATTTTTACTTAATTAATATAATAATTAATTTTCTGTTTAACATAATCAGGTGGAAGGAGTTAAATTAGGACAACGGAGAGGATTTTCTTCTAAGGATATTAAAAAAGTGAACATATTATATGAACCAATTTATTGTCATTTAAACGATGCTGAAAATGAAGAACTCAATGCTGAAGATGCATTACTAAGCTGGATTGACAGTCTTTTTGATTTGACATGAAACTCATTCGTTGATGATGTTATTTATACCTTAGTTGTTAGTAAACGCTGTCAGCTTGACAATAAAACGACAAATGTTTAAATTCTTCAAGAACTGATTCTGCTTCCTTGAAATAAAAAAAAATTCAAAATACATTTTATACTCTTTACAATTAATTGGCTAAGTATTTTAAATTTTCTTATAAAGATAAAAATAAGGGCAGAAGTACCATTTAGTGTAATTTTGATATGGTGAAGTTAATAAAGTTAAATTACTAAGAAAAATTATTTAATTGAATTTTTCTTTGGAAATATAAATTTTTATTTTCATTTCAAGACCTAATTTGTTGATACTTAATAGCCTACTGCAGTGGGGGAAAGCGTAGTTTTTAGCAGCCACCATCGGAATCAACGAGAAAGAAAGAAAGACTACAACAAAATTGATAAACCTTGGGGCGGGTAGGTATAATGTGCTTTTTTAGGACCAAGCACCATTGAATCAGCCGATAAAACAACAGCTTTTAATAACATTTTAGACGCCATAACAACCATCAATACTAGATTTGTCGTTTATTTATAATGTATAATTAAATATAATAAGACAATCAAGCTAAAAAAACTAGTATAGCTTAAAAGTTACAAGTGGCGCCCATATTTTCAAAAAATAAAAATATGATCAGGAAAGTAAAATTTGAATGTTTCATATTATAACTATACTTATTAGTTTTAAGATTAAGACAGAAGAGTTTTCATCACCACTCAGGTAAAAGTGTTAGAAACAATTTAAAAATTATTCAATATTTTGGTTTTTCGATAATTCATGGCTAATTTGAATAATTTGAAATTTATTCTATGAGCAACACAGACAAAATACTATTGGATAACCTTCTTTGGAGTATAAAAACACATAAAAATATAACGAAAAGAAATTAAAACTAGTTACGTACTGTTTTTACTTGTTCATTCTCATCAATTGCCAATAGCTCGAGAGCTTCTCGTAGAACAACAGTCCAATTGCTTTGTAATGCACGACAGCTGAATCTTCCTAGCAACCCTAGTAGCATGCACATCCTGTATCTATATATTAATACTTAAATATGAAACAAATATTGACCCAAACCTTCGCTTTATACTTACTTTATCAACATGTCACTATGCTGCAATAACTTCACTAAATCAACTAAATCATTAAACACAATTTTTTCAATTAATTCAGCATTTTCTGGTAATTCTCGTATTGCACAACAAAGTAATGCAATTACGTTGTTAGCTAGTCTAATCATTACTTGGTTTTCATGAGGAACATAACTTAAGAAATCGATTAGTAATTTATCAGCTCCTAATATAGCAATCGCATCACAGAACTGACTTAAAAATTGATGGTCTAAATGCACCAAATGGCATACCAATTCATATAATGTTGATAACGTTTGAATTTGCTCCTTGGTTAAACCTGAAATCGGTCTAGAAATAAAAAAAATTAAGTTTGTATATTTCGCTCTTAATTGTATGAGAAAGTTTTGTTACTCAATATCATATACAGGTGATGTTGGAAGTGGAGTTCTCGGAGTGCCAACTGATGTTTTTGAACATAGTAATTTTGAAGCGTAAACTAGATTTGGAACAAGTTTTACTTCAACGTAAACCTGTAAATTGATTGGTATAAATAATATATTTATAATTTAAAAATTTCGGTTAAACAAACTTTTTGAATATCAGCCAGTATACTTGTTGATCCACATAATACTAACGGTAAGCTTAAAAGTTTGGCTAAACTATCCACAACCTTACAACTTGCTTTCGCATTTCGAAGAGGAGAAACAATGATACTAACTAAATTTTGTTGCTTTAATGCCTCTAACTCTCCATCTAAAACTTCTTGCATCGATCGTTGTAGAAACGCTATCCATTCGTCATTTTCAATTGGAGAGTTTTGAGATTCTTCACAAGAATCCCATTCAGGTAACATACTCGGTGGTAATTGTTGATTATTTAGTTTAGAACTAACTTCCGGTGCAGCAGGTTTTATAGGTGGTTCTGATTTTTCATTAATCCTTTCGGTAATTTCATTCGACTGACTCATTCGCAACGAAAAATTATCCAAGTTTTGACTCAATTTACGCTTTTCTAATTCACAGTTTTTAGTTTTAGTTGTATTTGATATTGATTTAGATGTTACTGATAAGTTAATGCTAGCTGGTTGCTGAACAATTGGTGGAATGGGAATCATATGATTAATTAGATTATATTGAGGTAAGTATGGATACATTAAATGTTGATTCCAACTTGGAACAACATTTCCTGAAATTGGAAAATTATCATTAAACCGAGTTACGATTAAATTTGGGTTTCCCGAAACGAAAACGATATCATTCATTCGTAATTGGTTCATTATGTCAGGAAGTATTTGATCTTGTTCGATTAAAATTCTACGCGCAGCAATACTTTCATCAGTGTCAGTTTCTATTCCTTCAACATCACTTTGTATTGTGGCTTGCATGCTATCACGAGAATCAGTTAAGTTTTCTAGCTCAACATTTGTATTTGTTCCTATATTTCTATTCTCTATCGTATTTGGAATTTCCCTGTTAATTGGTGATCTTGTTCCGTATAAAATTTTATTAGTTTGTTTTTGTTTTTCTCTTGATTGAGAATCTGTCATGCATTGAGTAAATGGAGATTCAGGAATATCTTCGTTTAAAATGGTAATATTTCCGTTAACAAAAGGATGGTTCAAAATTTGTGACCATGTCATTCTTAAGTCAGGATTTTTTTCTAATAATCCTTGTAAAAACGAAATACAATGTTCGGATAAAAAGCTTGGCCATTTAACATGCTCATGTCGTATTAGTCGAACAAGATGTAGTATTGATGTTGTACAAAATGGAGGTTGTCCTGCAAGTACTTCGTAAATAATACATCCTAGAGACCATAAATCAGCATGATGATCGTATGGTTTTTCTGCCATTAGTTCTGGTGCCATATAAAGAGGTGTGCCCTATAATTTCAAGATAAATATATAAATTTCAAAAATAACATACTAATTAAAATATCTTACTTTTATAGATGTAAGAACATGTGTTCCCATTGTCATATTTCTAGCAAGTCCAAAATCACAAAGCTTTGCTGTTTCATGTTCATCCAATAAAACATTTTGTGGTTTTAAATCGCGATGAAGGATACGATGTGAGTGAAGATAGTATAGTGCTGACACTAAATTGAATGTAAGTTTTTGTGCACGATCTTCACCAATTGAACCTTCCCGTGCTAATAAAGAATGTAGATCACCTTTAGCGTATTCAGTAACGACTACAATTTCATTTCCAGTTTCAAATGATTCAAGCATTTGAATAATATTTGGATGCTTCAGTTTTCTTTGAATCTCGCATTCTTTTCGCAGTCCTTTAAGCTCTTTTGTCGACCTGCCTCGCTGAAAATATTTTGCAATCATTCAAATCATTCAAATTTATATAAACGTTATAGTCTTTAAGGAGCCAAACTCGAAAATTAAAGCTTTGAATAAAAGCAAGGCTCATAGACTTACATACTTAAATAATAAAAATTGTGTTACATCTAAGGACAATTAAATAGTTCAAAGTTCATTTGAGAAGCTACAACATATAATTTTCGGCAGTATTAAAAGAAATATGTTATTACCTGATGACAAGCAAAAAATAATGCAAAAAAGTCACTTGATTTGATGCTGTCATGTACCACTTACGCACATTAAAATCATTCCGTATATAGATACAGGTACGTTAAACTGGTGGCATAGTGAAAGCTAAAATTCGTTGGAATAAATATACCAGAATAATTGACAAATTTCTTACTTCTCTTAGTCTAGGTATATAAAATCATTAAAAACAGTGACCTAATACTATGGTTAAAGTTGTCACAGTAACTAGCAAAATCTTAAATTATGTACAAATAATTTGAAAAAAGAAGTGAAAATTTGAAGTATTGTATAAATATGACGCCAAATTTGAAACTGTTTAAAAAAATGATGATCATGTAAGCCTTCGCAAAACGCAAGAACTCGATAAAATAAGTGAATTAAATTTATGATCAGGAAAAAGGTATAGAGCAGATGAGAACGACTCTTGATCTAAGGCAAAAACAAGGTTACGACAAGTTTATACGACAGCAGAAACTGCAGAAATGAACCAAAATCGAAGTAGGTTATAAGACCGAAATTAAAACCGAGTTCGCCACATCAAGTCGCTTCCGCTATCGCCTCAGATCCAGGTCTAGGTTTACCTTTTGATGGTGTCTGTTACTGCCATTAAACATTTCAGCAAAATTCCAGACGTTGTGACCCACTGTTTAAGCAAGCAAGAATATAAGTTTGATAACGCAAGAAAAGTAAGTAAAGTTAAGTGTTATCGTTATTAAAAAAAATTTCTATAATATTTGGACAATTGCTTATAGACCAAAATTATGACATCAATGAAATCTTTCCCATGTTACTTGAAGTCTTTTACCAACGTTTCATGAAAATCGATCTGTAATTGTAGGCTAAAGGGATACACATAAAAAAACTGTTTAACCGGAAGTGACAAACCAAAAGTTGGTATGCAAAAATATTGCAAACAGTACTAAAATCTTATATACCAAGTTTCAATAAGATCAGAAGTCGGATTAGAAGCTATTGAAGATATAAAGTAAGAGGCGTGAATGAATGAGTCCAGATGAGAAATAAATCCAGATCTTCTATTTTCAAGTGAACCTGGATCATTTGCGAAAGTTTCATTAAGATCCTATGCCGGAATGTCAGAGTGGGGTGAAGTTTAGCTACACAAATCTCGATTTAGGGGATTACCTTAAAAATTAAATATTTGTAGGGTATTATACTTAAACTTCGACTTCGACTTCGAATACTTGGACGACCACAGAACCACTCCCAGAAGCCATGGATGGATCAAGCATGTCTTAACGCTATTCAATACAAAAGAGATTGCTATCTAAAATGTCTACAAGGACGCAATACCAGCTTCACGAAGGAAACTGGCAAGACAAGCCGTTACAAAGCAATGAAGACGAACGAAGAGACAATGGTGGAAGAGAAAGTGTGAGGAGATTAAAAGCTTCAATAAGGAACATCAATCGCGTAACTTCTTTCAACAGGTTAAAACCTTAAAGAAGGGCCCTCAAACTAGATCGACTGCTATTCAAAACGAAGATGGGGAGCTACAAGTAGACCTTAAAAATATTTTAGAGACTTGGGCCGCTTATTTTGAGAATCTTCTCAACTTAAGTGACCAGCAACAAGTCGGACGAAGAGCAAAGCTTATTCGTGCGTCAAAGGTACATGTAGACGAACCCACCAAAGAGGAATTCGATGCGGCGCTGTCAAAATTAAAATGCAATAAAGCACCTGGTATCGAAGATATAACATCCGAAATGATTGTACAGAGCGGTGAAACGCTATCCTTAAGATTGTTTGAACTTGTTCAAATGATCTGGCGAACTGAAACCAGGCCACAGGACTGGAACTCAGCTATGCTGATACCAATCCATAAAAAAGGTAATCGCTTACAATGTGCAAACTACAGGGGAATTGCTCTACTTTGCACAGCATATAAGATTTTTTCCTACATTTTGCAAGCAAAAATCAATAGTTTTGCTGAACAACTGTTTGGAGAATAGCAGTGCGGTTTCCGGCAAGGCCGAGGTACCACCGATGCACTTTTCTCGATAAGGATGATTTTGGAAAAGTGCCGAGAGTTCAACATACCTGTGTACCAACTCTTCATTGATTTCAGGCAGGCCTACGACTCTGTCGAACGAGAGACTCGACTCTATGGTCTGCTCTGGTGTTAATGGGAACCCCTGGTAAGCTTGTATCACTATGCAAAATGACAGTACAGAACTCTCAATGCTGTGTACGAGTACTAGACCGAAATATCAAAGTTTTTTAAAGTCGACTCCGGGTTAAGACAAGGTGATGCTATCTCTCCTATACTGTTTAATCTAGCCTTGGAATAAGTGTGCCGTCAAAAGAAACTACCGACTAACAACAATATCTTGTCAATAAACTCAGTACAAATGATCGCGTACGCTGATGATGTTGTCATCCTCGGCCGAAGTGAAGGTGTTATGAGTGAGACTTTCAAGTCGCTTGTGAGTGGTGCTAGATTACTATGATAAAACCAAATATATGAATGTTTCAAGAGAGGCTGAGAAGAAATATTTGATGTGCGGCGATGAAAGAATTGAGGGCCTTGAATCTTTTAAATATTTGGGATCCATGCTTGACTCAAACAACAGCATACTTACATTACAGATATAAAAGTTCGAATCGCTGCAGGTAATCGAACTTTCTACTCAATTAAACCTCTTCTTGGATCACCGTATGTATCCACTAACACCAAACTCAAGTTATACAAGACGTTGATTAGACCGGTGGTGATGTATGGGTCACAAACATGGACACTTACACAAAATGACGAATCGCATTTGTCTGTGTTTGAGCGTAAGATCATACGCTACAGTTTTGGTCCACTTAAGACAGACGATGGAGAGTACAGAACGCGATATAGCGTTGATATCAGAGACCTTTTTGAGGGTCCAGATATAATAGGTTGTATCCGTTCCAATAGGATTGCTTGGTTTGGGCATGTTCTACGAGCCGATTCACAGTCTGGAATGATTAGAAAAATGTACGTTAGTACCCCAGGTAGTGGGCGACCGCGAGGTACACCACGACTGCAATGGGAGACGGACGTAATAAACGACCTTAAAAATATCAGCTGCCATGGTAATTATGTCGCTGTTGCGAATGACCGTGGTGAATATTCGAAGCTGATTAACCTGGCAACGCTCCTACATGGAGCATGAACGCAGTTAAAAAAAAAATACATAAACTTCAAATCGTCATATTAGAAATATTTAATTATGTATAAAAATTTATTCCAATAATATAATAATAGTAAAAGAATTTAACTATAGTAAAAATAACTTAACTACAACACCTTTACTTTACCGTTATAATTGCAAGAAAATCAACTATTTTGAATTTTAGAAGTTCGTTATTTATCATCATTTAGGCGAATAGCCTATATAATAATTTGAGGGAGGCAATACATTTGTACTCCTACGCGTTTGAAAGAAATTTATATAGACGTCAGTAAAAGTCTAATAAGAATTTTTTGTTTACTTATAAGTTACATCTAGGGATTGCAAATTTTAAGGAAAAAATCAATACCGGGATTTTCAGATTGATTAATCTAAAACCGGAATCTCGGTATTAATACCGGGATTTAAAGAAAAATAACAATCTTAATAAAATAATTTTTTCTGTACTTTAATCGTACATTATAAAGCAAGGAAGTAGAGCTAAAGATTTTGGAGCGCCTCGATTTGCACCCACATTAAGTCCAAAACAGAAAGAGTCCAGCAAAATATTTTTAAAAAAATTGTTTTTCGGCAAACGGCTGTAAAGTTTAAGTTTACTGCCGCTAGGGAGTTAGTTAAAGTCTTACTTTTTTACTTATAATCATAGCGGCTGCAAAATTAACGCCATTTTTATTTTATATTATGGCGGCAGTAAAGCAACATTTGTTATTTCGTTATTTTTTCAAACAAATTGTATAACTATGACAACAAAAAATAAGAAATTGATTCTGATTGGATTATGAAATTTTGAGCTATTGTATGTAACTATGACAACAAAACATAACAAACAGTTTAATTGGATAATGAGTTTTTGAATTGGAGCTTGCTTTGATAAAAAAATTATTTATACAAATTTAAATTATTTTTACTTTTAGGACGTAATTATGACGGTAATAAATCATATTTATAAATTTTTGTTTATTATAATTTCATATTTTTAAATAATTTGAAAGTTTGCCGAAAAATAGTGTATGTACCTACGGGCGGTTAAACTATAGACTCAACACATAAAGTAGCACTTTAGCTCCAAATTAAATAATGTACTATTTATTCTAAAGCAAATTGTTATAAATTTGCATAAAATTTGAAATAAAAATATGTTGAACAAGTAACCTTTGACAAAATATTTGTTATTTTTTCAAAATAATTGTATAACTATGACAACAAATAATAACAATAATTTTAAATGGATTATGAAATTTTGAATTTAAAGGTTGGTTTGATAAAATTTTTTAGTTTTTATAGAATTTAAGTAAATTTATATTTAATAGAATTTAAATAAATAAATAAATAGAATTTAAATAAAGATCACAATGGCTAATGATATCTCACGTAAAACTCAAATTAAAATAACCAAACTTTGACGGATTATTTTATTTTTCAAATGTTGATATAAATAATTGTATGTTCAAAAATAATTAATGTGTTTTATTTAAAATAGGCTCGATAGTCGATACCCATTATAATTACATTAAAATAAAAAAAAAAATATTTAAAAAACACACTTTTAATGAAAACAAACTAAAAACTAAAAAATAAATTTTGGATTGACATAACACGCTATTCCAAAGAAACAAAGGTTATATTCAAACGTTAAATCTTTTGTTAATACCTATGTTTGCTTTCAAACTGTAATAAGGAAATAAATATTTAAATATCTTTTTAAACAATTTAACTCAGATGGCAAAATTAGATGTAGACTAGAATACTATTTAACTACAAGTTTTGTTAGATAAATAATTTTCCGTTACAGTTTTTTACAAAAAATAATAGTTGGTGGCGCAGTCAGCGTATTGAATGTATTACATCACATTTTGTATTATAAGCCATTTTATAATACTTTAAAATAGTTGAATTAAGTTTTAATATTTATACTTATTTCTTAATTTAGATTTAGAGTTAGCACATTTTCTTCATATTTATTGCCTTTCTATATTGACTACGCCACCCACTTTTATTTTTTGTAAAAAAACTGTAACGGAAAATTATTTATCTAACGAAACTTGTAGTTAAATAGTATTCTAGTCTGTACATCTAATTTTGCCATCTGTGTTAAATTGTTTAAAAAGATATTTAAATATGTATTTCCTTATTACAGTTTGAAAGCAAACATAGGTATTAATAAAAGATTTAACGTTTGAATATAACATTTGTCTCTTTGGAATATCGTGTTGTGTCAATCCAAAATTTATTTTTTAGTTTTTAGTTTTTTTTTCATTAAAAGTGTGTTTTTAAAAATTGTTTTTTTATTTTTTTTTATTTTATAGTTTTTAGCCATATACATTTTTTGAGTCAATTTTTTGAATGTTATTTTACGTAAAAATAAGCTTACCACTTTAATATTACAGTAAATACATCTTTAGTTAAACCAGTAATTAAATCATTTACCTAAAATTTAATCTTTTTTCAAATTTAATAAATTCTTATAAAATATGCCATATTGTTTTACTGCATAAACACAAACAACAAACGTTGGCTATAAATTATAACGTTTACTTACGTTTGCTAATAATTAGTCTTTACGAACCAAACATTTTCTAAAAAGAAATGTTTGTTAGTATTTGTTGAAGTTCCGAAAAGTTCCGATATTAAATTCTTTTTATACAAATATCAAAACTTTTCAAGCCTGATTGTTGACCCCATATGCAAAATACAATGAACCTTCCATATACTGAACCTCTAAACTTATTTAATATTGTATATTATTTATGGTTCACGGTTTTTATGTGCTAACAAACAATCAGGCTTAGCATTATGAGGATTTTGACAAATACAATACAAGTTTTCTTTTAACTAATATAAATATTCAATATCATTTGATATCATTAAATATTCATTTCAATTAACTAATATAAATAAAATAAGACATAAATAACGATTATTACTCAAACGAATCGTAAATGAAAAACTTTTTTTCCCCATAATAACTTGACAGTCTTGATCAGCTGATTTGTATAACGAAAACTTTAATTGTTATTTCTTTCTTTCTTATTTCTAAAACGGTCTATAAGCTTTGAAATTAAAACGAAATGTCATACTTTGATTTTTTTTTTGTGTTCATTATTTATAATGTAAGGCCTTTTATTCATATAAAATGACACAAACATGTATGATGTCTATGATTATAATGATATACACAGTATTACCAAAATTCCTTCGCTCAAAATGGGTCAACCAGATTATGAGGATTTAAGTGCAATTGTTTAAGGTCAGGTTTAAGGTTTTCTTTCAGAGTGAAGAAAAATTTGAATTTTTTTTCTTTCAGTTTTATATAGTTTTTTGCTTTAAAACTTTTAGAAATACGTACTGACTGCTTCAACAAACTTGTCTTTTAAATTTGGGATCAATCACATAATGGGAAGTTACTGAAAAATGGATCACAAAATTCCACCCAACAAAACTGTCAAAAGTCAAGTTAAATAAAAGTGTGTAATAATAATAAATCAATTTTATTTAAAATAATCTTTACTACATGTTTCGAAATTCAAAATTTCATCGACAGGTATTTTCGTATCGATTGTACGAAAATACTTGTCGATGAAATTTTGAATTTCGAAATATGTAGTAAAGATTATTTTAAATAAAAATGATTTATTAAAAAATATTTTGAGTGAATTTGAATTTTACAATTAAAAACAAAAAAAATAAAATATTATGTTTCACTCAAGTCGCTCCGGAGAAAGTTTTATTTTAAATAAGAAATTCTGTTTTCTTTTGAAAAATCGAGTCATTTTTCAAATGTCGCGGGACGCGGGATAAATTGTTAAAAATCAGGACTGTCCCGCCAAAAACGGGATGTCTTGTCACCTTAGTTAATAATCACAATAAACCGTTTTTAGGGTTCCGTTTCTTATACGGAACACTATTGGTGAGCGTAAAACGAGTTTTTCACATTATATCGATTATCTCGTAAACTATAAATGCTGTGGACTTGAAATTTGAGGTGCATATTAGACATGACCTAACTTATGAAGTTGTTATTTTCATCCCTCCCACCGACTAATTATGTTCCTTTTGACTCGAATATGAAGTGTATGCAGTTTTACTGAAATCGGAAAATAATTACCCACCGCGCAGTGGCGTCGAAGATAAGAAAATTAGCAGAATAATAGGATTTTTTATGTTTATCAGATATAATCATCTTAAAATATAAATATATCTCATTTTTTATTAAAAGCTAATTAATTAACGATTCCAACGAGCCTAAGTATGTAGAAATTGATCGTAGGAAAGCGTTTTTATCGAATTTCTTCTTCTTTAATCCAAAAAAAAAATTTCTGCGAAAATTCAGAAAAAATAAATTTTTATGTTAGATTTAGACTTTGTTTGAGTAACACAAATTTTTATTTTTGGATACATTGATAGCAGAATTAACTGGACATGGTAAAGTAGATCGTTTGCCAACCATAGTAACATTTGGTAATATTGAGAAGTTATTAACGGTTCCATAATGCAAAGAACAGAGCGGCTTATCGATTGCGAATGCGATATATGAATGCCTTGAAGAATGGGATCTTACTGATAAAGTCGAAGCCATGTGTTACGACACGACATCAAGTAACGCTGGACCAGAAAAAGGTGGAAAAAAAGATTGGCCACAACTTGATTCGATTCCCATGTCGGGAACTACGGGCTGTTTATGATCTCAAATTTGGAAAGACCACAGCACCCGATGTTTATCTGTTCAACAAATTTCAGAAGGCATGGGACGATGGTAAAATGAATCCAACAATGTTCAAAAATGGAATATCGGACAAAAAACTGAGAAGCAAATGCCAAAACACTCGTGAGAAGCTCTACATAGTAATTTTTTGTCATGAAGAGTTGGAAAAATCACACCCACGCAGCGAATATAAAGAATTTTTGGAAGTTACATTGATTTTTCTTGGCGAAACCATTGAGAATTACAAATTCAAACGCCCAGGTCCGACAAGTCACGCCGTTTGCATTTTTTCGAGACGTTTGCATTTTACTGATTATGTTGTATGTAAAAATTGGGTTCAAATGCATAGATGGAACAGCAGCCGCATATCAGGATTTGGATTTCATCAAAATTGACCAAAGAATTTCAGAAGAAATGTTGAACAAAATTTGTGATCATCTCCACTATTTAACGGAAGCAAATATTGGCTTGGCTTTTTTCGACCCAGAGATTTCGTTTGATGAAAAACGAAAAATGGTTCAAAACCTTGAGGTCCCATCGCACCCCAAACTCGCAAAAAAGATTTTGACGCAGTCAAACATATGCAACTTTTTGCTAATAAGAACATTAGTGATTTTGTCACAGAAAAAACTCAGAGTTTTTTAATCGATTTAGAATTTGTATTGATTTTTTGCTACATGACCCATCGGAATGAGGATTTCGTCAAAGCCACGTTGTTTTGCCAAAGTTTGTTGTTAATGATACCGCTGAACTCGGTGTTAAGTTGATGACACGGAATACAACAGTGGTCTAACTAAAGACGAGGAAGGTACACAATACACCATTCAGGTGGTCGAAAACTACAGATGCAAATACCCATCATACAATAAATCTAATTTAATTTATTGATTTTTTTTGGAAAAATGTTGCTTTTGAATGAAAAATTATTATAAATTTAACCATAAAAATTAATTTTCTTTGAAAAAAGATTGTTATAAATTAGTGAATTTTCGTACTTAGGCTCGTTAGAATCGTTAATTAATTAGCTTTTAATAAAAAAAATCAATATTATGAGATATATTATGTTTTAAGATAATTATATCTGATAAAAATAAAAAATCCTATTATTTTGCTAATTTTCTTATCTTCGACGCCACTGCGCGGTGGGTAATTATTTTCCGATTTCAATAAAATTTGATATAGTTCATATTCGAGTCAAATGGAACATAAGTAGCCGATGGGAGCGAAGAAAAAGATGGTTTGAAAATTGTTCATACATATCAGGTCATGCCTAGTGCATATAAAACTAATCTGTCCACATAAAATGACGGATACAAATAAAACTTAAGTTCGTTTGGTTTACAGGGGTACGATGTGAGACCTTTGAGAAAATACATTTTTTTTATAGATTCAAGTAGGTTATCATATGAAAGGGATTCATTTCAGTATTCCTTAAAAATTTATTTTGGAATTTTACACGTCACCATTTTTTGTATAATTTTGAATAATGTGTTTTTTTCGTGTTTTCTTACCTCGATTAGCTCCGAACCTAACTGATCGAAAATTTTCAAATGTATTTGGAATAATAGAAAAATTAGTACGTTTTTAATAAAAAATATATAAAAGTGTCATATTCTCATAATTAGATTTATTAAGGGGGTGGAAATGAGGAGGAGTAAAACACTATTTAAAATGTGGTCAAGTGGGGTGTCATTTGAAAGAGCACTTTATTTAGAAAACATGTCAATTTTATTTAGAACTTTGCGATGACCAGTTTTTTAGTTATTTTCAAAAAAGTGCAACTTTCAGACCGTTACCCCCCCCCCCCCCCCCGCCCCTACGTTTCGACACTGATTGACAGAAACATTTTTAAAAATTTACAGAGCTAGTAAATTTTGTATGAAAATTATACCGAAGTCTCAAATAATTATATTTCTGTGTGTTTAGGGGACCGGGGTAAAGAGGGTAAAAAAAATATTTTTTGACCCAAGCGAGGGGGTGTCATTTGAAAGAGCACCTAATTTAAAATTCATTGCAATTTTTTTTAGAATTTTGCGGTGCACAGCTTTTGAGTTATGGACAAAAAAGTGCAAAATCAGTCCGTTCCTCCCCCTACGTTTCGACACTGATTGACAGAAAAATTTATAAAAATTCACAGAGCTAGTATATTTTGTACGAAAACGCGAGGTCTTATATTTGTGTGTTTAGGGGACCGGTGTATAGAGGGTAAAAAAAAACCTTTTTTGACCCAAGCCGAGTGACCCAAGTGTCATTTGAAAGAGCACCAAATTTCGAATTCGTTGCAATTATTTTTAGACTTTTGCGGTGCACAGTTTTTGAGTTATGGACAAAACAGTGCAAAATTCAAACCGCCCCCCCCCCCCTATGTTTCGACACTGATTGACAGAAAAAATTGTAAAAATTCACAAAGCTCGGTAAATCGGAAGTTCGGTAAATTTTGTATGAAAATTATACCGATGTCTCAAATAATTATATTTCTGTGTTTAGGGGACCGGTGTATAGAGGGTAAAAAAAAACCTTTTTTGACCCAAGCCGAGTGACCCAAGTGTCATTTGAAAGAGCACCAAATTTCGAATTCGTTGCAATTATTTTTAGACTTTTGCGGTGCACAGTTTTTGAGTTATGGACAAAAAAGTGCAAAAATCAGACCGTTCCTCCCCCTACGTTTCGACATTGATTGACAGATTCAGATCGTTTCGCTCCCTACGTTTCAACGATGATTGATAGAAAAATTTGAAAAAGTTCACAGATATAGGAAAATTTGTAAATTTTGAATGAAAATCATAGCGAAGTATCAAATAACTATATTTCTGTGTGTTTAGGGGATGGGTGTGGGGAGAGTAAAAAAACCATTTTTGACCCAAGCGAGTGGGGTGTCATATGAAGGAGCACTTAATTTAAGAAACATTACAATTTTTTTTAGAACTATGCGGTGCACAGTTTTTGTGTTTTTGAAAAAAAATATTTTTAGTATGTAGCCTCTCCACCCCCCTAAATTTCAACACTTGATTGAAAGAAAAAATAATCAAATTTAAACCATTTACAAGCTGGTGTAATTGAATCTTTCTTGAGTTACCATAAACATCTATGGATGAGATTTAACCTAAAGTAACATTTTTTGAGTCATTTTTGATCAATGTAGACTTGATTGTAATTTACTATTGTCATTTACCATTAAACATTTATTTTGTTATGCGTCTATGGTCTGGAAATATAAAGACATTACAACACAACTTTTTGTCAATAATTCTTGATATTGTGTTCTTTTACATTCACAGAACCCTTGACGAGCGAATTTTATTCGCACTTGTCTGACTTTTTGCGCTTCATTTCGATTTTTTTCAAAATTTAGTTACACGTAAATGCTTTGGAGCCTAATTGCCTTATTAACTAATCACCAACTAATTCGAAATCTCGCAAATTTCCGAACACGGGTAAAAAGTTTCCATTCCAAACTATACCATTTTCATGCTGCCGCCGATGTGCAAACTGCCCGCCGTTTCACCACTTTTTATCTGTTCTTAAAAAACTAAAATAATCCTTTATATGAATTTCACCAAAAAAAAAATTGAGTAACCTGTAATAACAATAAACACAAAAGATAATTTGCCACGTTTTCATGAGGAGTTCAAAACGATTTAAAAACCAAATTCGGATTGAGTACACAATAAAAACCGGTACAATTACTGTTTTGAAAACGATTTTTATTTAAATACGATCCCGAAAATTTTTGGGATCGTATCGATATTTCAATGTTCAAAAATTCATGAAAACATTTATTTGAATTCAGTTATGTGCAGTAAAGGAAAAAAAACAAAAACATCAAAATGAACCAAATTTCAAATTTACCTGAATTTAAAATGTTTTATTTTATCAACTGCTTTTGTATTGATGTAAAAAATCAAGTACCAGAAAAGAAACTTTATTACTTTAATTCGTCAAATATGGAGGGGCTGAAATCTCAAGCTTTGAGATATCAACACTTCGGTTTTGGTTAAGGATTTTGATATAGTTTTCGGCATAAAACTTTTATGAGGACATTGTTTTTAGTTGTGGGCAGCGATGTATATCAAACATAACTCTTTGTTAAAGTACCAGTATTTTTTTATCTCTGTTTATAAATTTATTACAAAACTAACGCGAAACATCAATACGTTGCCGTAAAATTATTACAGATCATAAATTAACATAATTTAGTGAAAAGATGATACAATCAGCAATCTTCTCAAAAAGCTCTCCATTTAGCGTTTCGAGGAAATATTACAAAATCTCAAATTCATATTTCTTTCAAAATTCGAAAAATATTGTAAAAATTAAATAAAATCAAACTAATTTTCAAAATTCTAAAAATTTTCCAAAAATTATTACAAAATCAAAGATTAAACTTTTTTCAAAAATTCTGAAAATATTGCAAAAATTATTACAATATCAAAAATTATAACTTTTTTCAAAATTCCAAAAATTATGATAAAATCAAAAATTTAAAATTTTTCAAAATTCTAAAAATATTCCAAAAATTCTTACAAAATTAAAACTAACTTTTTTCAAAATTCCAAAAATATTCCAAAAACTATAACAAATTAAAAATTTCCATGTCACATTTACGTCATACAAACAGCTAAATTTTTTTCCCAAAAAATTGTCTAAAAAAATAAATGGAATCACTGACAATATTTTTTTCACAAACTTATAATGAAATAAAATTCTCAATAATAATAATATCATGATCATTACATTTCATTTCATCCAAATAAATAATTTTATTATTTTCTAAAAATAGAAATGAAAGTCTTTCTTTTGGCACACGACAACATTTTTTTGACAAACTTATAATGCAATAATCTAGTTTTTGGTCTCACATACCAATCCCGACCATCAAAATTTCTTCAAATTCAATTTTTCTATTCGTAATCACTTAAAATGAACATTTTTTAAGCAAAATATGCAAATTTTCTTGTTTTGACACACTTGACGCATTTTTCGACACACTTCCGGTACAGTTATCGAACACATCGTCCTTTCAGCTGTTTCTATTGAGTAAACCTATTTTTAGAAAAAAAAATATTGAAATCCGTCCATCGGTTCTCTAGATTTTGTAGGTTGTGACGGCCGACAGACAGACATACATTTTTTTCTGCTATTTTAGAATCAGTAGGTCCTAAAACGTCGAGAAATGCGAAAAAAAGTGTGGGTAAGAATTTCACTTTTGGCTCATGAATGCAATACTTAGGTTTTTTCAAAACCGAAGTAACTAAATTCCACAGTTTTTCGATAGTTTTAAAAATGTTTTCAAATTGTTTTCAACTACGTCATCAAAACACTTTAAGGACCATTCCACGGTCACGTGCGGGACAATCGCAAGCAAAAATATAGTTTGAATACGGAATAAGGATTGAAATAATTTTGGATCTACATGAAAACGTAGTATCAAAGGTGATCGGTGGAGAACCGAGATCGCAAGCCCGAAATAACAGTGCCACCTAAATCATACCATATTATTATGCACGATGGTATCAGGTATCCGATCGAACTGCTTCAAATCCAAAAAGAATTAATTACACAAACAAATGTTCAAATAAAAAAATTCACTTGTTTTTCTTACAATTCTATCATCACTAATAAAATTTACCTTTCCAATCACTTTCAATGCAACAATTGCATTTGTTTTCTTTTCAGTGGCCTTATACACTTTACCAAACGAACCCTCACCCACAATATTTAACACAAGAAATCGATCCATTTTCTAATAATTAATTTTTCTATTCTTCATTGAACTACAGTGCGTTTATTTACATTTTTTTGTTTACAAAGCTGTCAAAATCTTTTGTGTTTGTAGAGTTTTATCTGAGTGAAGACCCATCTAGAGCATTCTATTTTTAAACATTTGTATAATTTTACGGCGAAAATAATATCGTGGTTTGGGTACATGATTGTTAGTATTAATTATTTTCGGCAGAGAGAGCATAGACAAGTTAAAAGTTTTGTAGAGCTGGTTTTTGTACTTGATATTTATCTGTGAGTTTATGGTTGAGTCAGGGCTTTAAAACTATTTAAATGTGACATGGATAAATAAATCTAATATAGAGGGTGTATCGTTGGAAAGTAGAAATATTTTAAATAAATTTAGTCATGATTTAAACCACAATAATTAGTATTATTTATGTATGTAGAGTTTGAATAAACACACATGCATATTCGGGTAGTTATGCAAATTTTAATTCAGATATAAACTCGAATCGTAATTGTGTCAAAGCTCAGCAGAAAATTTTTTATGATAGAAACTTATGATATTTTAAGGTTTTCCTTTTAAAATCAAATAAGTCAAATGAGCAAAAAATTCACTTCCACTACGAAAATATCAATATAAATATTTTATATTCTGATACGAACGCTTCGCACCATTTTCACGATACAAGGAAAAACACACCCAACACAACCAGCAAAGAAACGAAAACCAAAAATATTTGCCAAAATCAATTCCAACAACAAATCTATTCCTATTTTTAAAGAACCGAGAATCTCACTATAATTTATGAATGAGTTAAAATTTCATTACACAATATGGTTGTATGCGTACTACAATATTTTTCTCCTCAAAAAAAAAGTGAAACCGATACAACTGTTAAAATAGATTCGAACTCTTCACTTCTCCAATTTTGCTGAATATGAAAATAAAACAAAAATAGATAGAGAGGTGTATATATTCGATAGATAGTTCATCGTTCATACAAAATTAAATTTATATAGCTTATCTCTTTTATTTTATATACACCTTTCGTTTGAAATACAGCTGACTCGCTTAATATATAAAAACTAACGTAAAAATACGAGACAGTTATACAAAACCAATCTGATCATGTATTCCGCATATTTAGTGGTGGATTTAAATCGAACAAAAAAAAAATCTACATATTCCAATGAGAATTTCGAGAGAATCAACGAAAAACCCTTTAATTTTTTGTTTTTTATGAAAATCTTTTTCTCTTATCAATTTGTTTTTCATTCTCTTTTTTTTTAATTTTTCGATTCAATTTTCTCTATCTCACTTTTTTTCGTTTGTTTTAATGAAATTTTCTTTCCATTTTCCATTCAAGTTGGAGTTTTTTTTTGTTTGTTTTTATTTATCTACCATCATTCTTTTGCTTTTTGTTTTGTTCCATGTTTTGTCATGCATTTTGTTTTCTTTTTTTGTTTTTTGCTTTCCAACCAAATTCAAAAGTGAAAAAAAAACAGAATTAAAAAAAATTCCCGTTTCAACAGAATTCAGTCTATTCTACAGTTGATGTTTGAAATTCAACAAAAGCGGGTTAAAATTGTGGAAATATTTATTGAAGAAATAAATTGACGGAATATTTTTTTTTATTTTATTTCAAATAAATCGCGATCTATTTTTGTGTTTATGATTTTTTGTTTTTCTGATAAAAAAAAATTTAGTTAATTAATTATTATGAATATCGATCGAATTGATAAAATCGTTTAATTTTTTTTAAGATTTTTTATTTAATGAAAATTATATGTGAATTTTTTTTGTTGTTGTTGTTATCAAAGTGATTTCATTTTGTAACTTGTGTTAATTTTTTGTTGTTTTTGTAAAAAAAAAAAGTTTGTGCAAAGCAGAGCAATTATAATCGTTTATTTATTTAAATTTAATTTATTTAATTTAAAAATAAATATGGTGTCAAAAAGTGTAACACTAATGAAAATGTTGCAAAAAAGTGTATTATTAGTTTTTATGATTCTTATAGGATCAACGTTTGGACGCAGTGGTTTGCATTCTGAACAGTCTGCACCACCTGCTCGAGTACAACAATGTCGCGAAGGATGTCTTGAAAAGGTGATAAAAAAATACATGTTCTTAATACTCTTGAAAAGTAAAATGTACCGCTGTCACCAAAGTTACTTCTTGCCAAAAACCGGTTCAAAACAAAAAAATGAATGCCAAAAATATCAAATAATTTTTGATTTATGAATGTCATAATTATAAATAAAATAAGATTAAATACATAATAATTGTATTGTTGAGAAAATGATTAAAAATCATTTAGTGTTGGTTAGAAGTAAAAAAAAAATTATGTAAGCTACCAGTTGAATGTATAATTAAAAATGAATTGCAGCAGCTTTAAACTTGTAAAGTTTGACATATTTATCACTTCGTTGACGGCGGGAAATTAAATTTGATGAGAAATTAATTTTTTTTGTTATGACTTCATTGTACGAAGCAACAGTAAATGGATTAAGAAAAGAAAATATGAACACATTCTCTAACCGGCTTAAATAATTTTCTGTGGTTTTGTTGTTAATAATAATAATTAAATAGTTTTGTTAATTTTATTAGAATTAATTGGAAATGTGTATAATAAGTCATTTTGCGGTTATTGTTTAAATGTTCTATTTAACGTTTGGTCGTTATGAGCTACATAGTTGATGGTCAGAAAAGGAGAATTTAGATTATGGTAGTGAGTACTGAGTGACTACCTGTTTTGAAATGAACTTAGTGGCAGGAGGCAGATATTTGGAGGTGTAAGGATATGTGGTGACGGCCGATTTTCTTACCAAAAAACATTTCGATTTTGCTGCATATGTGAGACATTGTAACCATTTTGACATATTAGTTCAATTTTTTTTATAAGAAAACCATTCATTAGAGCTATGGAGGCATATTTGGAGAAAAGGGGCGATATCAATAATGTTTTATAATGATGTTGTGTTGTACTGACTTAGTGCCGACTGTAATAGCGCTGAGTAAAAGACTCATAGCACCGAGAAAATTTTGTATGGAGTCTTGGCAGTAATTTAATGCAAACTGAAATAGCGCAAAGATGAAATTTTCAATTATACAGTTATAGTGCCGAAAATTTTTGGTGGCTGCTGAACTTTCCAAACAATTTTGGTGGCGTTGATCCTTGCCAGAGTTGTCCAAACTTCATAGATGTATATAGTTTTTTTTTTGAGTTTGAAAGTTGAACCTCAAATCCAGTTTTGGTTTTTGAAATTCGTTCTGTAGCTTGTTTTATTTTTCAATATATAAATGTTGTAAAACTTTATCACGAAATAAAATAAACCAAATTAGAACTGTCAACAAAAATAAACTCTACAGTTCTACCAATAATTTGAGGCTAAAAAGAATTTATATTCATCTATCTGTCAAATTTATATGAACCACTTTAACGACTGATTATTTCTTAAATTAAATAAAAGTTTTGAATAAATCCATATAAGATTTGTTTATTGTTTTTGAGCAAAGTTTAAACATGTAATTTTTTAAAAGCAAAAGGCGTGGTTTGGTTTGTTTATCTATATAAAATAAATAATCAAGAGGGTGACATTACAAAATTAATCTTATAAATTAGAATATAAAATACAGGCAACTTTTCTCTTGTTCCACCAGGAGCCGAACTAATTTTTGTTAGCCTGCTTCACAATAATAAAAAATTACAATACAAATTAAAATGAAATTAAACTCAATGCGGTTTAATGCGTACGTAAACTTTTTGTTATTTATTATTTGTTGGAATTATTATTGTGGAACTATTTATTATTGTGGAATTATTTATTATTGTGGAAATAATAAATATTTATTATCGTGGAGCTGGAAGTTATCGCCACAAATCAAAAACCTCAGGTGCTAATAATGTTTGAATACGAATTTTGATCACATTGACACACATAACTACAAAACTTATTTAAAATTATTTTTTACATATACGTATGAGGATTAGCGTACGCAGAAAAACGTATGATAGGTAAGGTTAAATAGTATTTTTATCATTTTATTTAACAATACTATTTAACCTTATCTCTCCTACGTTTTTACGCACGCAACAGAATATGTCTTCCCAATTCAAATCAGTTCCAGTGTTGTTCTTTTTGCATGCGCATCAAATAATTATTTTTTAGTTTGCGTTATTTATTTTTATTAAAAATGTCGCCAAATAAAACAGAAGACCATCAATTAACACAAGACGAATTAACGCAAAATGAAAAAATACCATTTAGAATAATTAGTGGTTTACGTTCCGATTCAAAGTTGCTGTTCACGTCACCCGATACTCAATTGTTTCAAAAGTGCACCAAATATATGGATAAAAGATATTGGTATCGTTGCCGTATCATAATGTGTGAGGCAAGTTTTTTTTTTCTAAATTTCAAAAATTAGAAGTGTTTTGTGAAAAGTTTACATAGTCATGTATATGACCAGAAAGCCGGGTATAACGAAATCGTGGTAAAAATATCGTCGGTAGAAACCAACACGTTCAATTGAATTTGTCGAAAATTGAGAGCAATTTGTATCGTTGCCAGCGAATATCATCGCCGAAAACAGCTGACTTTTTGTACTTATGAAGCCTGTTAGAAAGACTAAAGCCTGTTGTAAACAGCTGTTTCAATATTTCTACACGAATATTTTCTAGTATATCTAATTAAGTTATAATGAAATATATTAATTAGTTTGTGTAAATCGTTCATGACCGGTTATGTATGCGGTATGTGCTCTGTATTGCGCAAACTTATACACAATGTTGGTTTCACTTTTGCCGTGCGATGAAACGCGATGCAAGTAAAATTCCTAGATTCGTTACATCTTTGCGCAATATTAATGGAGATTTATGGGATATTTCTGTGTTTGCCATTATTTCCAGTAAATGATTTCAATGTAGTATTCCATCTACTTAAGCCAGAGGCAAATGATTTTAATGCAGTTTTGCTCCGTTGCTTCATCAAATATTACGATAAGCAATGGACGCACAAGGTGTATCAAGTTTTCCTTGATGCGTTTTAGCGGGAAAAATTATCATTCTGCGGAGTAGTTGGTGTATGGTGTACATAAAAATATAATATGGATATGGTTGTGGATAATGCTTTACGCATATTCCTATGTACACCATACACCAACTAAAGATGGCCACCAGACGCCTGGATATCTGATTCGACCTGGATAGTTTAAAGTGTAAGACGCCACGTTAGAGCTCTAATCTGGTCCCAATCTGTAGTGGGGCTGCACAGATTTGAACCGTAGCATTATGCATTAAAGTTAGGCGATTCTTTCCATAATATTTTTGGTATTAAGTTTTTAATTCATTTTTTGATTTCTACGATTACAAAAATAGAGTTCTTAGGAAGATCAAGATTTGGTTTTTCTGATGAAAAACGAGTGGTCGAGCTGGTCGAGGTAAAAAGAAGTTAACAAATGCCAATTGGAGTCACACGGCTTGCATTGTATTGTATGTATGAAAAATAAATGTATTTGTTCATTTACATGCCTATGTTTAAATGCCTATGTTTTATGTTTAAAGTATTGGTAGTTGTACATGAATTATTGGTCGATTGCCCTATCACGAATAGACTTGCCACCTTTGCAAATTTAAAAAAAGGACACAATCGATTACACAAAATTAAATAGAAACCTTGGCTCATATTTTTACGCTTGCCTTTTCCTCCGCCGACCGAAACTAGATATTTTAAAATAATTAATAAAAATTAAAATAAATAATTAATTAAAATAAAAATAATTAATAAAAATTATTAAAAACAAATTGTAAACTTCAAAAATTCGAAAATCAGTTTTGTTTATTTATAGTATGTACTTTAAATAAGTAAATTGCGGAAGACGATGAGACTTTAGTGTTTATATTGGCAAAATCTCCAATTGGTCAAGAAAGTCAAAAATTTACTTGAATTTGATTTTGAAAACTTTAAGAAAATTTTCTTTTTTTTTTTCAAATTTTACGAAGAAAACTGGATGGTGTTTTGGTAGCGCATTCAGGTGCGTTTCATGTGAAAGGTTGATTTCCTTTAAGCAAATAATTTCAATTTTAACAAATAGTCCAGTAACTTTGTCGCCTGAGAGTATGGGGTAGTATGCGTCAAATCTGGTAGTTCTGATTTTTTGCAGACTTGTTTATGATGTTGGCCTAATGAATAATCCAAGTTTGTGACCTCGAGCGCCGAACGCAACTTTGTCAAAAATCGAAAAAAAAGTGAAAAAATCGTTATTTTTTCAAATTTTGGTGATTATAACCCTAAAGGACTAGTTTTTTCTTTATACTTTTTTGGAGCGGTTTTAAAGTAGACTAAATTTGCTACAATATGATACTAGAACTGTCTCTGTACACCCAATAGTTTCCGAGATTAAGCCTTTCAAAGTTTATCATTTTTTTAACTTCGCAATATTTTAGAAATTATTTTAGTCACTCGAAAATTCATTCAGAACGACAGAATTGCAAAAAATTGCGAATATCGAAAAAACTGATAAACTTTGAACTGCTTAATCTCGCAAACTATTGGGTCTACAGAGACAGTTCTAGTATCATATTGTAGCAAGTTTAGTTTACTTTAGTTTACCGTCCTAAGAAAGTATAAAGAAAAAACTAATCCTTTAGCGTTATAATCGCCAAAATTTTAAAAAATAATTCATATTATAAACTTGTTTAGCCGGGTTTAAAATTTTATATTTTATTATATTATATTATTGTTTTTCCTAAATTTAAAGTAACTTTAAGCTTTTCACTTGATTACCATTTTTTAAGTTAATTATAACATAGTAACTCATGTTAAATTGTATATCGTTTTTTGTTTATATAATTTATGTCAAAAATTTTATTTTTTTTATTGTGATATAATTTTTTATTATTTTTATTAATAATCCTGAAGATGGGCCTAGCCCGAAATATATAGATTTAATAATAAAAATTATATTCAATTAAACGGGGTAATTTGAGGAAAAACAAAATTATAAAATATTAAAAAATAATGTTTTTTTCGTGGTTTTTTCGATTTTTGACAAAGTTGCGTTCGGCGCTCGAGGTCACAAACTTGGATTATTCATTAGGCTAACATCATAAACAAGTCTGCAAAAAATCAGAACACCGGATTTGACGTATACTGTGATGTATAAAGTTACTGGACTAAAATCTATTTTTATTAATCATTGAATGCATATTCGAATATTTTCGAAAATGTATGTTTCCTTCCTTCAACTAGCTCTTCTTTGTTTTGAAGGGCTAGGATAGGCACGTAGAAAATGAAATGTTTTGGATCCAATCGAGTGTTATAAAAAAGGTAGAAATTTTTTTAAAGAGGTATAAACTTGACCAAAATAAATTGGCTCATTTATCATCATAAGTTGGCTGTTTAGACTTGATTGGGACTCAAACATTGGCATGCATGACGAGTGCTTTAACACACTTGGCCTTATATTACCTAACAACATATTGACATACAACGAATTTTATTAATTCAAAAGTTACAACATAACTCCGCCCATTTGACTAAGATTTTTATGCTTTGGAATGCAATCATCAACTTTCTTTCAAAACGATTTCATTTGTTTACACAAAACGACAAAACACAAAAATCAAACGAAATAATTAAAATATTTTCAATAAAACAGGAGCCCCAATATTTTTTACAATTCCTGTAGCTTGCGTTCGACCGTAATGACTATGTTGTGTATTAAGTCGTTAAAAAATAATTTTTGCCATGATATTTGATATCAAAATTTCTTTTTCGTTGTGCGTATTTCGTTTTCGTAAAAAAAGATCCAAGTCTAATTCTCTGTTATAATTTTATCATTCGAAGAATTTTAATGCCAATAAAAAAAGTTAGAGGTGTTTAGCCAATCTGAATTAACTTTGCATCATGTTTTGCCTATAAATATTAATTGTTCCACTTTGTTGTGATAATATTCTCGTCATCTAAATTGGACTGTTTTTATATGAAAACACTAATAAAAATTACGGTATTGGCAGCAGATAAATTATAAACTGATGTAGTTTTTAGTGATAAACTCAAACAGATAATAATCTAAGTTAAAGTTCAATCGGTTAGATTTTTAAAGACATGATGACATTTTTTCCTCAAACGGAACAATCGGAATCAAAACGGGACAATGTCCCGTGTCCTATTCATAGTTACGTTGGGACATGGACATGCAGTTCTAAAACGGAAAGATTGGCAAAAATAATCACGAAATGATTCACAAAGCACAAGAATGTCGTTGATTATACATATAAAGCTTTTAAACAACTCGAACAAATACTAGTGTTACCCATTACGTTATAGTATCGTGTCACTGTTTCAGGCAAGATGAACAAACAAATTAATCGAATATATCAGGCTACATTTTTTATTAATCGAATCAACATGTTTAGCAATGCGTCTCATTACTTGACTCAGTAGCTTTGAATATCTCCAGAAACCATCTTGACCGTGTTATTTTATTATACATTATTTACTTACTATAGAAGAATGATTAAGTAACGACTAGGTCTGAAGACACACATGCTGAAACAATGTATAGCAAAAGTGACCTCCGTCGGGAATCGAACTCGGCACCTTTGAGTCACAAGCCTAGCGCTTTTACAACTGAGTTGGAACGGAGACAGCCGGTGACAGATAGAAAGGTCATTCTCTTTTCTAACGTATTTTGAAATGAATCCATAATGACTTAAGTACTTAATTCGTTTAAATACAATTTACTGTCGGTGAAGTTCAGTATCCCCAACCCTTGGGTGTCATTTAGAAGCATCTTTATTATAAAATAAAATAAATGCAATTTTTCAACATGTCAGATGGCAGGCAATGAGAGCCCATCGACAGTTCCGTTTCAACAGAATAATATACAAACGTGATACAGTAAGTATCTTCATTAGGAACCTATTGGAAAATTTCAACATTACCTAATGGAACATAACTGTGAAAAATTTCTTTACATCATTCCTTGGAGGAGAAAGCGGTACAAAATATGGAAAATGTGTTTTGGCTTGTATTAGATTTTTTTTGTTTTACGTAGAAAGATTAACTTTTTTCAAAAAAATGTGTGGGTTCCGTATTCTCTCCACATGACACCGACTTTTTACCGTATAAAACCATCTCCCTTATCACTGTCTTGAACTGTTTCTGCGTTGAAGTCAAAGAAATGCATTTCTGAGTAGGCAGGTTAAGCTTGAGAACACTCGTTGTCAAATCACGTTTTTGGTCACACTGTGCTTTGTTGGTGTTACGTTGTTGCAGACATAACTGCTCATTGTTTACCTTTTCTGACCCGTTTGCACGATTCCCGTTTTTATTGAGAGCGATGTTCATATTATACGAGGTCATGTAAAGTAATTAGCTCTAGCACATACAACTTTACTCTCCATGTAAGAAGTACTCCCTATAAAAACATTGACGTTACAGTAGTTTAGTTAGCACCGCCATGCTTTCTTGTCATCCAGACCGTTATCTGGTATCATCGTAAACTCCATCGACGTTTTGAGGACGTAATCCATCTATCTTTCCATTCTCTAATTCTAACAGTTTGCACACACAGTCTGAAGGCTGAAGCAATTCTTCTAACGTAAGATAGCGTTTTAATCAATTATGACTGATAGCAAGATTGGTGCAGCGTACATCTGCATCGAATTGGTAACACTTTAGGTTCCCTATCTGCGGCATCGTTCTAACAAGGATTGATTCAACTCTCTTAGCTTTATCACTGGCATATATGAAATTCTCACTAAAACTCGGCCTTTGATGTAGAGTTTACTCACACAGGTATTTCACATTAGGACTTGATCGTATAACACAAACTTGGTTTTGTGTTCGGCTAACTGAAGTCCTGAATTGTTAGACCAAAATCTAAACTCCGTCTTCCTTCTTTTTAGTCACCACGACTGTAACAATGTCATCTGTTCTGCATAGCCAACAATCCTAGTTTCCTCGTGAATTCCATTAAGAAAACATTTTACAGCAGTAGTTCCAGAACATAACTGGCGTACATTTTCTGTCATACTATACGTGCTCAGCCTTTTTCGGTGTTATATATCTCGACCTTTCAAGCATTCAGGCGCCGCACGCACACCAGACTGTTGTTGCTTAAAACCGAACTGTCGGTCCAAGAGACCACCATTGCCTTTGTACCAGAACTTTGTACCATGATGATTCCCTTGGCGACTTATCATTTTTGAATCGAGCCCTACAAAGTCATTGATACTGCCATTGTTGGGGGAACATTTTGTTGTTGCTCTTTATGGAATATTGTTGTTTTTTATGGAATTGTATGTGGATTTCATGGCACGTAAAACACTCATATAATTAGAGCTGGGCATGTATTTAATTTTAAACATCACCACAGAGATCGCGTTTGAAAATTTCGTAGATTTAAGACTAAGTAGTTTTGTTTACATTGTTTGAAGACTTTAATTGGTGGAGATCTATAGGTAACACCTAGTCTGTCTTCCATGACAAACTTGTTGTTATCAATATACGCTAATTTAGACTGGTTGAGTATTAGTAACTTTTAAATTGTTTTTTTTTGTTTGTTATGAAACAGTTATGCATGTCATTTCTAAAGTTTTTTGCTTTAATTAAAAAAGTATCCCAATCTGGCAACAATTAAATATAAGACTTGCCAGTTACCACCAAATATCTTAAATTTTACTCGTTCTGCTCTGTTTCAATTTTTTGTGCTCTTGGTTATGCTTTCCAAAGAAGCGCAGTTAGACTTCTTGCATTTGGAAAATTAATCTGGCTGACCATCCCAATTATCAATTTTTGGTTGTTCAAGCGGACCAAATTTATTCATCGACGTTTTCTCTTCTTTTCCTATCCCTTCTCGCTTTAATATTCAAAAGAGGTTTAAGTAAATCTATCTTGTGGAATCAAAATAGGGAGTTTGCTTTTCTCGAAGGATTGGTTTTTGAAACAAATAAAAGTAGCTTTTATTGTCCTTATTTCAAAATATTCTTGCAATAGCTGATACTAAAATAAATGCATTTGCAATAAAATTAGCACATTTTAAGATTTAATTTTATATTCATTCTTCAACTTTCTTAGCACTGCACCGTCGTACCAATTCAATCGGTTAACGGGATCTCAACTGTTATATATCGTATAACCATACTACTGGCAGTACGGATAAGTTTTTGATATTGGGAACAATAAGAAATTATAGTTAAATCCAAGAAATCTACTAGCATCCAAACATCGGCACTGGCGGCTATTTATGACTGATCAAATCGCTGGCAAATCTGATTCAGTGCCTATCACAATCCTTTGCATGCTTGCATGCACATCTCCCAAATCCTATTTTTTATGTTTTTTTATGTTTGTTTAACTCTGAGAAACCGAAACTTCTTCCCTTAGTCGTATGTAACTTTTTCATTTGATTAAAAATTGTACAATTATTTCGACTTTTGTTTTAAATCTATAAGAAAAACCCTGCCACGAAAAATAATAGTTATAATTATAGTTTAATAAATAATTAACAGAACCGTTACATTTTTGATTTTGTTATAGCTAACTAAACATAGTTTTTTGAGATTTCATCAATGGAAAATAAATTTGCCAATACTGAAAATATTTGACTTAATAATCACTGAAATAACACAATAAATTTAAATTATTCTCGTAATTATTATCCTTCATTTTATAAAAATTAGCACAACTATGAAGAAAGCATTTAATATTTTTTGGCATTTTAAATTTAGAAATTATTTTTTATTTATAATTAAATAAAGAGGTTTATGGTAGTAAATATAAAGATTGGAAACAAATCAAAATGAAGAAAATAGAAATTAAATTTGACAGATTTGCTATGGCATTTTTTTCCGTTTTATTTACTTTTTCTTACGAAGCATGACTTCATTCTACTATCAATAACTCAATTCCCGTACAAAAACTAAACCTGGGTCTATAGTCTAAATTAAATAGAAATTACAGTGATTCGCCCAATATCGATCGATTCTTAACCCATTATTAAAAATACCATCACGTATTATAATTGGATTAATAACCATAAATAACTGCTATAAACATCGAAATTCTACATATAGTTTAATTATCTCCAGCAACAACAAAAAATATGATTAACTCTATGGAATTTTTCGCTTCAATTTTTACTTGATTGCAATACAAAAATATGATTTCGCAAATCCATTGATTGATCGATTTATTTTATTTCGATTATACAAATAATTCGAAAATTAAATATCATGTTATACCATCAAATATCTATAAATCTAAAAATAAAAATATAAATAAGCGAAATAAAAGGAAACATAATAAATAATTATTGACCGGCATTTAATGACACCGTAAAAATGATTGTTGAAAAATTATAGAAATTTTTATCTTGTTGGAGGACTAAGCATGTTTGGGTCACCAAAATTCGTGTGAAATATAATAAAAAATTTATTTAATATATTTTATTTATATATTTCTTCTTCTTTAATACAAAAATATTTATCTTAAATCAAAATATAAATTGAGTTAGTTTTTAGTTTTTCACAAGTGGAAGCTTAAATGTTGATATCGCGTGTGGAGAAACGAAAAAAATCTGCCAGGTTATTCAACAAAATTTTACTTTTAATTATATTTTTAACGTTTTATAATTGAAAAGTTTTATGCCAATTAATTGCTCAAATATTTTTGGATAGTTTTTATTTTAAAATTTTTTGATTTGGATTTTGATTTATATTTTGAAACAGAAATCTATACATGTGTATGTTTGATCAGTCTTTCTTCAAATCCGATTTCGAAGGTCAATTTCATAATAAAACCAGTTAATCTGCTTATCGACTAAAAACTGCTAGCGCAAACTTTGTTGATAGTTTAACAAAATTATTTGCGTAAACTGCGGTTTTACCTAGAGGGCAACTCCTAATAGTGGCGTACTCAATAACTAATGACAGTAATGTTAATTATGTTCCAACTAATCTTCGAAACAATCTAATATCCTTGTTTGATTTAATTTGTTTTAGCTCTTCCAACTTATCAAAATCATTGAAACAAATTGTTTGCAAAAACTACAAAATATATTAAATTCATATTTATAGTCCAGTAACTTTGTCGCCTGAGTGTATGGGGTAGTATGCGTCAAATCCGGTAGTTCTGATTTTTTGCAGACTTGTTTATGATGTTGGCCTAATGAATAATCCAAGTTTGTGACCTCGAGCGCCTAACGCAACTTCGTCAAAAATCGCAAAAACCGCGAAAAAAACGCTATTTTTTCAAATTTTGGCGATTATAACCCTAAAGGACTAGTTTTTTCTTTAACCCTTTTTTAGGACGTTTTTAAAGTAGACTAAATTTTCTACAATATGATACTAGAATTGTCTCTGTAGACCCACTAGTTTCCGAGATTAAGCCTTTAAAGTTTATCATTTTTTTCGAACTTCGCAATATACCCTTGTAGAGTTTTCTACATCCCTGTCCTAATAATTGTATTAATAGATATATGTGTGTGGTGGCCGATGAGAAAAGAAGATTATGTAACTGTACCTGATCATTTTTGTAGTTGCAGTAGCAGATATCCCAGAAGGTGACGATCTCTCCGATGTCGATATGGAGGATGACTTGTAGGCACACGACGTCCACGATTCATCACCATCCCCTGATGGGGGTATGCCATCCCAATACGTCAATTTAGATACGGAAGAACCTCAAGCGGAACCTTCCAAGAGGGCTAAATTAATTTAATTTTTTGATGTAGTCCAGTAACTTTGTCGCCTGAGAGTATGGGGTCTAATCCGGTAGTTCTCATAGTATGCGTCAAATCCGGTAGTTCTGATTTTTGCAGACTTGTTTATGATGTTGGCCTAATACATAATCCAAGTTTGTGACCTCAAGCGCTGAACGCAACTTTGTCAAAAATCGAAAAATCGAAAAAAACACGAAAAAATCGTTTTTTTTTTTTTTTTTCAAATTTTGGCGATTATAACCCTAAAGGACTAGTTCTTTCTTTAAAATTTTTTTAGATGTTTTTAAATTAGACTAAATTTGCTACAAAATGATACCAAAATTGTCTCTGTAGACCCAATAGTTTCCGAGATTAAGCCTTTCAAAGCTTATCATTTTTTTGGAACTTCGCAATTTTTTGCAATTTATACCTTTGTAGAGTTTTGTACATCCCTGTCCTAATAATTGTATTAAAAAAAAAAAATGTGTGTTTGGTGGCCAATGGGAAATAGTAGATTGTATTACTAGTGCGAATGTGTTTTCCAAACAAGAGTTAGTTTGCAGCATGACCGTAGGGAGTGCTGCAGTAACTCGCGTTTGGAAAACGCTTTCGCACTAGTTATACACACCATTTTTTGTAACAAATGCATAAAATTTATAAATATTGATTTAATTGTTAATTTAATCATTTATTTCCTTTTGCTGAACAACTGTTTGGAGAATATCAGTGTGGTTTCCGGCGGGGCCGAGGTACTACCGATGCACTTTTATCGATAAGGATGATTTTGGAAAAGTATCGAGAGTTCAACATACCTATGCACACTGTTCACACTTCTCATTTTCTTTTTTAACATACCATCATAAAAGTACAGGGCTTCGATAGTATATTCAGGGTCAAAGTTCATTTAGAACGCCAGAATTGCAAAAATTTGCGAAGTTCGAAAAAAATGATAAACTTTGAAAGGCTTAATCTCGGAAACTAGTTTGTCTGGAGAGACTGTTCTAGTATCATATTGTAGCAAATTTAGTCTACTTTAAAAACGTCCTAAGAAAGGTTAAAGAAAAAACTAGTCCTTTAGGGTTATAATCGCCAAAATTTGAAAAAATAACAATTTTTTCGCGATTTTTGCGATTTTTGACGAAGTTGCGTTCGGCGCTCGAGGTCACAAACTTGGATTATTCATTAGGCCAACATCATAAACAAGTCTGCAAAAAATCAGAACTACCACATTTGACGCATACGGTATTGTATAAAGTTACTGGACTATTAGAGATTTTGTAAAATTTACTTGGAAAGAGTAGATAATACAAAAACCATTTATAAATTACACAACACGTTTTCGTATATTTCACTTGTTTACTTATGCTAATATTTTTATCATAACAATATATTTATTATATCCATAGGCCATGATAGTATGTCTAAGAATTTAGGAACATTATCCCTAAGTTTTCCAAAACTTTGCAAAAATTGTTACAAAAATGTTTTTTTTATGAAATCGTGCAACAGATTTGAAATTTTTGTCCAAATTGAAAAATTACTAAAATTTAAAGATGATTTTTGCTTCGCTTACGTTTTAATAAATCTTGCAAAAATATTGTACAATATAACTTTTATTTTCCGAAAATTACAAAAAATGTGATAAATTTAACAACATTGTTGTTGAAATAATTAAAATAAGTATTTACTATTATTTTCAATCTGATTCTCAAAAACTGTAACGTTTGACTGTGACTTTAGAAGTTAAGTAATTTAAGCAAATCAAGATGTTTCTGTAAAACCGAATTATTTCCCAATTAGGGTTTGCCAGACTTTGAAATATGGTTATTAATGGTTAACAGTACTTGGCTATTGTTACTAGGCCAGTACAGAGCTATAATTTGGCGATCTTTGTCATTTGATTAAAATTCACTAGAGTAATATCCATTTTCGTAATTTATAGTTTGAAAAATCTCACCTATAGTTTAGTTATCGCTTGAACGACTATATAATAGTAGTGATAATAATTTACCCGCATGGAGGAATCAATTTTTTTTATTTGTTATTTTTTTTTATTTTTGATATACGGGTGTTACAACCCCGCGTACTCCAGTCCCTGCTATTGACATACGAGCTAACGAGAGATATCACATACTACTGGCAATAGCAGTGTAGTAACTAGTCAAGATGATATCTTAAGGGTGCTGGCGGATGAACTCTATTCAGTCAACGGTAGCACCTTCAATCATAGCTATGGAGCATTCCTTGATGATGCCACGTTATTACTTACTCGAAGAAATTGATCCTTCATATAACTCTATGCATGGGCTTTAATTATTGAGGAAGGAAGTGCGTCGCATGATGGAAGGAATAGGCCGCTTGCTTGATTATTGGCAACCACATTTTAGTTTTGTTCCTACAAATTGTTAAAACAAATTTGCTGTTACCTTTTATTTAATTTTATTTTTTCTAAAAAAATATACAAAAAAAACAAATTTGCATCCATCAACACTTTGGAACTCGTGTTGTTGTGGGACCTTGTTCGTAAAAGGTTTTTTATGTGTTGTGACACATTTTGTCATGCTTACTTCGTTGTAAAGTACATTTTATAAAAAAAAAATGTTAAGGTTGGTATAAGTATTAAATTTTTTTTCTATGATAGCAAATGAAAAGTCTATTTTCATCACGCTTAATGCCCCGTGAAAATGGGTTCTTTTACAACTACAGTGTAAAAAAAATAACAAATTGTAGTTGCTATGGTTTCTCATATAGTCGAGGAAAATTAGCTTCAAAATCCGTAAAACTTCTAAGTCCTCAGGGACAGCTCCGATTTTGATGATTTTTTTTTTAAAATGTGTGTTTTTGTATATTATTTGAAATCAGAAACATTGCAATGTGCGCAATTAAATATTTATGTTGTTTAAACAACATAAACAAAATTTATGAACAAATTATTTTTTTAACAAAATTTATGCCATAAAAGAATTGTTATATGTTCAAATTTATAGAAAATTTCATTTAATAATAAATAACATAAAAATTTGGTATTATAAGAGTAGCAAAATATGTATACGCTATATCTAACTTCTGTATATACATTTGTCATTAAAATAGAGACTTTGCTGAGTTTTACGAACAAACACGTTTTCCGCTCCGAATTCTTTGAACCTTGTCCGATTAATATGAAATTTGGTGAGTAGTTTAGGAATGGCTCAAGGAACGAAAGTGGCATAGCGCTGATGTGCCCTTATATCCTGGGGTGGATTCCACCCCTTCTCGAGGGCGGAGCATTTTTCACTCAAAGTAACCCCAAAAATAGATAAAAGGACACATTTGAAGTATAGAATGTTGTATAAGGTTTTTTCGATAGATCGATATTTTTCGAGTTATTTGCGATTGAAAACTTATATTGTTCGTTGAAAAACGCATGGTTTTTGATAGTTTTTCGAAAATAACTCTTAAACTTAGCGTTCTCTCAAAAATTTGGTAATCAACAAAAATGAAACTTAAAAATCCAAGAGATTGTTGTTTTTATGAGGGTTGTAGGTCCAAAATGAAGCAAGTTATGGTTCAATGACGAGACATTTTTTTAACGACTTGGTTCGAAGAATTCAACGTTAAATAACGGAAAAGTAATGCATTTTTCGGACAAAGCTGTCATACTTTTTTGTAAAGATTGGAAAGACGTTTAAAATGGGCACTAGTTCAAGTCGTTTGCATCAAAAAAAACCAAGCTATGATGCGGACATCTCTAATTCAAAATAGAAACTCAGCGTTAAAATTTCGGTCATTCCTAATAGAATTTATATTGACCATAGGCCATAGCCCCTTTACAACTAGCTGTATTTTAGTGTTACCTATGTGATCCAGAAGTTTTGCTAGATTAGAATACGTATTTTCCGAAAAAAGTTTGATAATAATGAAAAATGAATTTTCAAATTTCCTAAGAAAGTACCTTCTGTTCAAAATAACTCTAAAACTAACAAATATGTATACGTAAAAAAATTCTCCAGACAAAAACGTAGGTTTTTTCTTAACCAAAAGCTGGTTTTATTTTATTTTCTGTGGGATAAAAAATACCAAAGATATAACTGTTTCAAGTTTGCATTATAGTGTACGGATCACTCCTTTCGAGTCGTTCAACCCTTAACAATTTGAAGGTGAAGGGTTTAGGCATGTTGGAATATATATCATCTTATAGCTTTGAAAGAACCTATAAATCGAGTTTTTAATGGAAACTTGTAACTTTAAAATTGAGAGAGTTATGTTACTATGAATCATACATGTTCAACTCATATAATTTAAATTATATGAAAATAGGACTTTATTTTTTTTTTGTGGGATTATGGAAATGCTAATTCATTATATGGGGATTTCTTTGCCCTTTAATCATCGAATTAAAATTATCGAATTTCCTGAATTTATAGTTTACACTTTCTGAATTTAGAATTATATATTTTCATATTTCAATGTAAAATAAATACAAAATAATTTATAATTGTTTACAATTTTTTTCTTACAATATTCGTATAATTTAAAGCTTTTAAAAATTAAAAAAGAAAACAAAATAAATTTTTTAAATTATACTATTTAAAAGTTAAAAAATACCGTGACAAAATTTTTTCTCTCCATAAATTATGTTTTTATTATTTAAACAATATAAATATTTAACTGCGCACATTGTAATGTTTCTGATTTCAAATAATATATAAAAACAAACATTTAAAAAAAAAAATCATCAAAATCGAAGCTGTCCCTGAGGACTTAGAAGTTAAAATCTAATTTTCCTCGACTAATATAATTTTACAAAGTTTTTTAAACAACGCAACCATGAAAAAATAGAATATGCATTTTTAATGTTATGTTGATTTTTAATTTTATATTAATTTATAGTAAATTACTAAATATCGATTATATATATATATACTATCAGAGAAAAAAATTGCATTTCCTACGCGAGATAAAAATGTTTTCATCTCTTGTAGGAAAATATACTATTTTTCATTAGATGTTTTTATTTTGTTTTAATTATTTTGTATTTAAATTTTCATAAGATAACATATTTGATTTTTTTAATGGCTCAGTCATGGTAACGAGCACTCGGTCACTACTCGGCTATTGCCTGATGCTGTACACCCTTGTATGGGCAATTGCTGTTTTTTTATCTCTGGCCAATGAATGGCAGTCATTTATTGTCCGAAGTTATCATCTAAATTATGTTAATGGGCCAGTCATAGTTGCCAGTACTCGATCATCGTTGTATTACTGATTACCAGTTATGGACCATTACTGGACCAGTTGTATAAAATTGTATGGGAGCTAATCCAAATATCAAACCAAGTGTTACAAAATTTTATTTAAGTTCTCCACGTCTTCATGGACGAGTTTTGGTTGTTCCTGAAATTTTGAAAAACCTAGCTTCAAATCATGTAGTCATTTCACGATTCCTAACTTTAATACTTCAAGCAGTGTCGATTTTTCAAAATTTTATTGAACGGCAGAATTAATTTAAAAGAAAACGTTCCCGCCTTAAGAAAACTCTTTATTTGGATGGATGGCATAAGAAATGTCAATTATAAATTTATCACCTATAAAAATTTCACTTTATTACAAACCGAAGATCATATCAGTGAATCTAATAAAAACTCAGATCATCTAATGAATCAATTTTGGAATTTTGATGCATAGCCAATACGTCAATATTTAACTGAGAAAGAACAAAATTTTGAGATTCATTTTATGGAAACCCAGCGAAGAACAATAAATGGACTATATTGTACTTCTCCCTTACAAAAATAACTTGCAACTTTTATCCGACACAAGCAATAGTTATTTACGTACCAAGGTTGTTATAAGGATTTCAACGGCCCGAAGGCGATATGGCCAGCCTGAGGGCCTCTGGCCCGAGGGATTCATATCGCCTGAAGGCCGTTAAAATCTGGTAACGACAGTGGTGCGGACAACGATTTATTTTTCATTAAATGTATTAATAATAAATTAGAGTAATTAATAATTATTGAAAAAAAGTTTCATTTTGGTTTCCCTTCAAATAGGTTGCGCTGAAAAAATATTTTGATTTCTCTCTAAATGTACATATTTATTTATAAGTAGTTGCTAAGTAGTCTTTGAATTTTCGAACAGCTTTAATCGTTTTAATAAAACTAAAATTGGTTCCTGTCATATAATATCAAAAAAAATATACGAAAACTTAAGAAAATATGGATCTACCAGATCTTGTCCTTCAAAATGCAGCTAAGGCCATTGCCAACTTGCTGCCAATCAAATCCAAGGTCCGTTACGACCAGGAATACAGCCTATTTATAGAATGGAAGACCCGGAATAATATTGCAGCTATAGATGAGACCGTCATGTTGGCGTACTTACAAGAATTGGTATGTTCTTTAAAGTCGTTATATATTGCACTGTAAGCCGTATTTATATTCCTTTTTTTATTTTTAGTCTGAAAAGTTTGCCCCTAATTCACTCTGGACAAAATACTCGATGCTGAAAACCAGCAAGGGAACTAGTTAATAACAATGTCGACCTTACAAAATTCAGCCGCCTCATTGCCTTTCTCAAAACGAAGTCGAAAAATTACGTAACAAAAAAATCCAAAGTGTTAGAGCCGGACCATATCCAATGTTTCATTCAAGATGCCCCTGATAGTGATTGCCTTCTGCACAAAGTAGTTATTTTAATGTGTGTGTTTGGGGCCTTGCGGAGGGATGAGTTGACGACGATGTCAATAGACGACATTGAAGATAAGAATTCCTGTGTAGTTTTTTTTTTTTTTTTAATAAGAAGTGTTGTGTAGTAGGAATTACAAAATGTGTCAGAACAACACATAGATACCTTTTAAGACGTAGGTCCCACAACAACATGCGTCTTGAGGTATAGGTAGACGCTTTTTTAAATATTTGTGGATTGAAGGCACTCGAGACTATTATACACTCGACTATATACACTCGAGTTGTTAAGGTACCTTCCACCAAAACTGGCCCCTCGTCAGGGTTTAGTATTATAGACGAGGATAAAATCAGGGCCTTACAAATAATCAAAAAGTATATGTCTATAAGGGGAGAAAAGTCTTCCAAACGTTTTTTTCTAAATTATAAGAACGGAAAATATACTGAACAGCCCGTGGGAAAGAACACATTAGGCAATGTTCCAGCAACTGTGGCAAAGTTTTTTTTCTTAGGTGGCTTCAACCCGCAGATGTTTAAAAAAGCGTTAATCTACACCTTAGAACGCCAGTTGTTGTGGGACCCAGGTCTAGACCTAGGTCTTAAAAGGTATTTATATGTTGTTGTGACACATATTCTAAACCCTATTACACAACACATTTGATGTTAAAAAAAAAAATTAAATTAAAATTATTGTCTGAAAATGTATGGGAATGACAGCGAGGGATCTTTACCGTTTCACTAGTTGCGGCAGCCGATTGCCGAGTGGAACGGGGGTAAAAATAAGTTTGAGGCATGATGCCGCTGATTTAATCTGAGCCCTGCTGATGACGATATTTGTAAAAAACAACGAGGTCAGCAACAGTGCGACGAAGGGAATCAGGTTTTGTAGGGAATCAAGTTTTGATGTCAAAGTTCGATCACCCACAATTCGTATAGCCCGCTTTTGAACAGAGTCCAAGAGGGCCAAGATGAAAACAGAGGCAGCACCCCAAACTTGACAGCAGTGCTCCATACAGGGACGTATATAGAACTTATAAACATGGAGCAATTGGTATGGAGTGAAAAAATTTTTACATCTATTTAGGAGGCCGAGTTTTTTAGACGTGCTTTTTGCCATCGCCATTACATGATCGTTCCAGAGTTGGTCATTTGAAACTGTAACACCAATAAACGAATGTTTTTACATTCACCTATAGGTTCATCACACTTAATCATTGCAACTTTAATTTTTATATAAACTAATTTTAAATAAAATAATTTATAATAATTTATTGTAATAGTTATTTTGGTGTCCCTTCAAATACGTTGCTATGAAAATGTTTACATAGCAACGGGCCGTTATGAGGGCCGTTATGGCTAAATAACAACCGGCATTTATGATGTGATGTGACGTTCATAACATTATTCAAATCGAAGCTGGTTATGAAAAATAACATTCTAATGAAAAATAAAAGAGCTAAACGTCGATTTTAAATGATATAAAAGCATTTGATAAGAATAATGATATTAAACAACAGTATTCCCAGAAAAGGGACATATGATCGAAATATCCAAACAAATATTGTAAGTCGATAAAAATTATAAAAATTTATATCTACCACATCATCCCGTACTCAAACCGACCAGTTCCACTACAAAGTTAAGAGTAGGGTTGTGTTCGACGCCTCGACATCGGCAAATAAAAAATTATCATTAAATGAAGTATTAATAGTGGGACTTACATTATAACTGGACTTGTTCTCCATAATATGCAGATTCAGAAAACATAAATATGTTTTGAAAACGGACATTTCTAAGATCTACTGACAAGTCTTGGTTCTTGATCGTCACACCAAATTCCAACGCATACTTTGGAGATTTATTGAAGAACAAGAGTTAAAAACGTTTTAATTAAAAACTATAACGTATGGAACGTTAGTGGCGACGTGTTTAGCTACAAAAATTATATTACAGTTAGTTGAAGATGAGCGAACAAGTTTTCAAATTGATTCACAAATTCCAAAAAAAGATTTCTATATCGATGTCCTTTTAACGGGTGATAACTCTTTGCAAAAAGCGTCAGAAATTCAAATCCAAATAATTAATTTACTGCTAAAGTGTAGTTGCCTATTGCATAAAGTGCTCGAATGGTAAAAAAATTACTCTACTAGCAAGAATCTATTAAAAACCATTTCAAAGGATAGGAATAAATTAGACATTTCATTTTTCCGCATGAAGCAATCAAAGCTTTAGGTCTACTTTGGATGCTTGATCAGATGCCTTTATTTGAAATGTTTCTCCTTTACAACTGCAGAATAAACCAAGTGAATCAGACACATCAAAATTGTATGAAAATTGTATAGCACCTGTGGTAATTATTGCAAAATTTTTAATTCAAAATCTTTTAAAATCCAAAATTGTAGAACACATAGTTCTTTAGGATGATTATATAGAGAGAATTTATAATCACTAAATTGTTTTATATTCGAAAGATGTGTTTTAAAGCCCTGAATATATACGGATAGAATTGCATGTGGCTTGTATTTATATTAAGTTCTGTTGGAATCACAATTCAAATAATAATCCTGCTGACATCGTCTCGCGCGGTGTTATCCCAGAAGAATTACAAAATAACAAGTAATGGTGGCCACGGTAAAGATTTTTTGTAATAGATAAATCAAAATGGCATAAAATTATTATAAACATAGTACTAGATGAACTGCCAGAACTAAAACATGAAACCCAAGTTTTCATTTTAACTGAACCTGAAATATTATCATGTATTCTAAATATAAGTAATTTTACTAGAATGATTAACGTTACGGCATATTGTTTATGTTTTGTAAATCACTGCAGATGATATAAAAAAATTCACCAAAAACGAGTAAAAATAAAATTTAAATGCATTCAAACCGAATCTTTTCCAGAAGAGATAAATACTTAAGGAATTAAGAAATAAAGCAAATTAAACAGTCCAAGCCCATTTCTAGGGTGGCAGACTACATAATTCTAAATTAAGTTATGATGCTCGACAGTTTGTTCGAAACAGCACATATAAATAGTCCTCATTTTTTCTATCCATAGTCCTAATAGAAAAGCTACTATTCTAAAAGCATATGTGCCTGGCTTTATTTGTTTTTCTTCAAAGACAATTATCTAGGTGAATGCCCGATTTGATAACATAACAGAGACATTTTTTGCTGCTTTAAAAAAATTTTTCGTTCGTCGAGGAAAGAGTGAAACAATTTGGTCTGATAATACCAAAAATTGGAACTAAAAACATAAAATGCAAAGGCAAATCAGTTTAAGAATGTGAGTATTCGGGAAATTTTTTTTTTAAATATTGCGATGATCACTAAATGCAATGGAAATTTATACCACCCAGATCACCGAATTTCGGTGGTTTTTGGGAATCTTCCGTAAAATTACTCAAAGACCATTTGAAAAGTGTGACAAGTAATACTCAATGAACGCTTGAGGAGTTTAATTCATGAGTGGTTCAAAAAGAGAGCATTGTAAATTCGAGACCTCTGACTAGACTATAATATCGGACGATCCTCATGATCTCGCACCTTTGACTCCAGGTTATTTCATAATTGGAGCTCTGAAAAACTGATATTTATCCAAATAGAATAAAACGGGGACAAAGAATAACACAATTCACTAAGAATTTTTCGAAATGATATGCTGTCGAGTACTTACATAATCGTCAGCAATAGAGAAAATGGGAAAATTCTGTGTCTGAATTAATATGCGGTTATTATTATTATTTTTAATATGTTAACATTTTTCGTTAACATTAAATTAAAATACTTACGTATGGCAAGACAAAAAAATTAGAATTACTACAATAGGTAGACCATGGCATGTCATTTCTTCTTTCTGTTTTTCGCTTACCTTAATGCAGGTAACACATAATTTTAGAAAGCGAAAATTAAAAATTCGGGATACATAAATTAATTGATAAAAACTAAAATTGAAATAGAATTTTTATTCAGATCAAAATTTAAACATACAGTCCACAATTTAACCAGTTGAAAATCATATTTTGGTTAATCAAATTTATAAATTATATTGTAAAAATAAGCGAAATTCAAAATCTACAATAGTATGAGTCAGATTCAGAAATTTCATACATACTTACATACATTTGATTTGAAAATAATACAAAAACAAATTATTAAATTAACCGATACGTTTTTAGTATATTTCATAAAATTTGTTTTTTGTTGGTGTCTATGCTCCATGTAGGAGCGTTGCCGAGCTAGCTAGCTTCGAATATTTACGACGTTCATTCGCAACGGGGATATAATACCCATGACAGCCGATTTTGTTTAATTGTAGTTGTTTTCTGCCTCGGAAAAAGAAATTGTCGAAAAAAGAAAAATTTAATACAACAAGCAATTATTCATTAGATAATACATTTTAGTATATTTCACAAAATTTTTTTAGTAACCAATATTTTTACTATATATTTTTTTAACTAAATCTTTAACTAATAGACGCGCAATCATATTGATTGTAAGCTCATTTAATGTGTATTCATGTTTTGTTTTATGTAGATTTCATACACCGAAAGAAAAAATCTTGGTTGATGCAAACATGTTGCATTGTTAATCGAAAATTAAGTGAAAATTGGGGAACTAAATACGTTTGTGATTGAATCAACCAACGCTCCGTATTTAAATTAACAATTTAACCGTTGTTGATATATTTTTTTATAAGTATCACAAACATATTTGATTTGACCATGTTTGTAGTTGAGTCAATTATGATTTAATTTTCAATTGACTACAACCGTGGTAAATGAAAAATTAGACTAAAAATAGTGATATTGAATACGTTTGTGATAGAATCAAGCAATACGTCGTATTAAATCTTTTGGTTTGGTACATCTTTGTTATGTTTTTGCTACTATCGATGTTTGTATGGGTTCGTTTTTTTCGTAAATATAATATTTGAAATTTTTTATATTAGAAGTATGTATTTCGCATCAATCCCGACAAACATTTTTATGCATAAAGCTAGCGTTCGTATATTTACGTTCTAAATTGGAAATGTATGAGTGTAATTTTGTTTGTAAAGGATGCGTCCATTTTTTCGCCATTTTTTTAATGATACAATTTAAAAGACCAAAATTCAGAAATCAAAAAATTTAAATATTTGAATTATGTGCAGAAAATTATACTAATTTTCCATAATTTTCTCATTATTATGAAAAATTAAATTAAAATATCGATAAATGGACATGAAACAAGACAAATAAAAAATATTAAAAAGATATAATAATTTTTTTAAATCACCAAAACTAATTGTAGAAAGGGCCTGTTTCATTAACGATATTTTTGTTATAACATTAACTGAAAAATTTCTTTCGCACATAATTTTATATGCAAATAATATGAAAATTATTTAAATCAATTAAACACATCTAAATTATTTCCTAAAGTAAAATGTTAAATAAAACCAGCCATGTTAAAATATATAAAAACTTTTTATTTTTCTATGCTTTTGTTTTTTTTTTTTTTATTTTGTTTATTAGTTTCTTTTCTTCTAGTTTTTTATTTTAACAAACACAATAATTTTCAAACAAAAACATGAACAAACTGAACTGAAAAATATGAACAAGAAAAATTGATCACGCCGTGGTTGATTTAAATAATGAAAATTGTTACGTTTTTTAAAATAAATTGACAATGCTACATTGGTTAAAATAAACACGTTCGTATTAGACGCAAAATCAAACAAGCTTTGTAGTTGATTCAACCAACGTTTTTTTTTTCGGTGTATAGTTATTTTATTTAGCGTATAGTTTTTGTTGTGACACATTAAAAATAAAAATAAAACAAAAATAAAACTTAAAATAGATAGATTTTCATACACCGAAAAAAAAACGTTGGTTGAATCAGGCCACGTTGATCGGCCTTGAAATTTTTGTTTTTAAGTGCCTGGCAGACCTAATTAAATAGATGAAAAATTGATGCCATAGTTACCCCACATGTAACCTCGCTGAAATTTCTTGACATAATTGAGACTTTTGTATAGTTACAGAAAACTTTGGTCGGCCTTAGGATTTTTGTTTTTAAGAGCCTGGCAGACCTAATTGAATGGATGAAAAATTGATGCCATATATACCCCACATGTAACCTCGCTGGAATTTCTTGACATAATTGAGACTTTTGTTTAGTTACAAAAAATGTTGGTCGGCCTTGAAATTTTTGTTTTTAAGTGTCTGGCAGACCTAATTGAATGGATGAAAAATTGATGCCATAGTTACCTTACATGTAACCTTCTCCAGATTTTTGTATATAAAATAGTACATCTTGTCTAATAAAAAAACATCTGTCGGCCTCGCAAAAAACATTAATAAATATAGCCGACGTTATTTTTAATAAATGACATCGCACGCGAGAATAATGCATTACACCAGCAGTTTGAATTTTAGAATGGTTCGGTAACAATTTTCAATAATTATATTTTTTGACATTTTATTGTTAATAATTTCGATGATATTGATAATACCTAAAACGCAGCAATCTTTGAAGTTTCATATCTCTTTGACTATTTTACACACTTTTTTGTTTTATATACAATTTGTTTATTGCTACCATCGAGTGTGAAGCGTAAAACTACATTGTTCGGCGTACTTTTAAGTGAAAAAAGAGTTTTGCATATTTTTTCAAGTCGTTTAATTTTTTAATATACATATATAAAATAATTTGTTTTTCTAAAGGGTTGTTATTATGAATAATTTAAAGTTTAAAATCTGTTTTGTATGTGAGGAAAAGGACAAAAATGTTACTATATTTACAGACAATAGTAATCCAGGCTTCAGATACCGACATACTCATTATTTTATTGGGTAATTATTATAAATTTTTGAACGTAGAAATATGGTTACAATGTTTTGATAACCATAATGACATTTTATATTATAATTGTTCACGTTTGGCAGAAATATTAGGTGAACGATTATGCCGCAGTCTGCCTGGGTTCCACGCTTATACGGGATCAGACTATACCTTTGTTAAAAAAGGTAAAATTCGGCCGTTCAATATTTTAGAAAAATCACTCAAATTCCAAAATCTCTTTATATCATTGACAACTCCAATTGATATTTAAGACGACGACAAAATGGAAAATTTGCAGGCGTTTACAGTAGAATTCTACAACATTAAAAATTGTAAAACTGTAAATGCTGCGAGATATGAAATATTCCAACAGTTCTACACTGCTAATAATCAGCATGAATATTTTTTAAAAAAACTAAAAAAATTTGACAGCTCTTTAATTCCTCCGTGCTGGCGTTCTCTTCAACCCAATAGTATTACGCACTATTTTTATTAACTCTATGTGGCAAAACGCCACAAATGCTGAATGCATGGTTTATCGTCCTGAGGAAAACGGTTGGCTTCTCGAAGATCAAAAATTAAAACCACTTTGGTACAAAGGATCATCACTTCCTCAACGCGTAGAAGATGTTCTTCTACAGGACGATAAATTCTATGAGGAAAATGATGACGGCGATGACAATGATCGAACAGAACTGGATTGTTTTGATGATATCGACGGATGACCGCTTTCTTGATGTAAATATGAAAGGACTTAAATATTCTTTTTGTTTTCTACTATTATTTACTAGCAAAATATGATAAAAATTATAAAATTAAATATGAAATATTAAAATATTATTTTAAAAGTATTGAATTATAATTGTTTTTGTTAAAATTATTTGTAATAAAAAAATCTCTTATATTAAGTTCTTTTATCTAACTTTTTATGGATGTATGGCAGTATATAGTAAGAATGTTCCAGATTATTATAATAATCATGAAAATTGATTATTATTAAATTATCAACATCATCGAAATTATTAACAATAAAATGTCAAAAAATATAATTATTGAAAATTGTTACCGAACCATTCTAAAATTCAAACTGCTGGTGTAATGCATTATTCTCGCGTGCGATGTCATTTATTAAAAATAACGTCGGCTATATTTATTAATGTTTTTTGCGAGGCCGACAGATGTTTTTTTATTAGACAAGATGTACTGTTTTATATACAAAAATCTGGAGAAGGTTACATGTGAGGTAACTATGGCATCAATTTTTCATCCATTCAATTAGGTCTGCCAGACACTTAAAAACAAAAATTTCAAGGCCGACCAACATTTTTTGTAACTAAACAAAAGTCTCAATTATGTCAAGAAATTCCAGCGAGGTTACATGTGGGGTATATATGGCATCAATTTTTCATCCATTCAATTAGGTCTGCCAGGCTCTTAAAAACAAAAATCCTAAGGCCGACCAAAGTTTTCTGTAACTATACAAAAGTCTCAATTATGTCAAGAAATTTCAGCGAGGTTACATGTGGGGTAACTATGGCATCAATTTTTCATCTATTTAATTAGGTCTGCCAGGCACTTAAAAACAAAAATTTCAAGGCCGACCAACATTTTTTGTAACTAAACAAAAGTCTCAATTATGTCAAGAAATTTCAGCGAGGTTACATGTGGGGTAACTATGGCATCAATTTTTCATCCATTCAATTAGGTCTGCCAGGCACTTAAAAACAAAAATTTCAAGGCCGATCAACGTTTTTTGTAACTAAACAAAAGTCTCAATTCTGTCAAGAAATTTCAGCGAGGTTATATGTGGGGTAACTATGGCATCAATTTTTCATCCATTCAATTAGGTCTGCCAGGTACTTTAAAACAAAAATCTCAAGGCAGACCAAGATTTTCTTAAATTATACAAAAGTCTCAATTATATCAAGAAATTTCAGCGAGGTTACATTCCAAATAAGTAGGCTTTTGTAATTAGTGATTACAAAAATTAATTAAAAATATTAATTAACGTAAAAGAGAAAGTCGGCCACTGGATAGATATTTTCTGAAAAAGGTTATATAAGCTAAACCCAATTGCACAGAGGTTACATGTGAGGTAGACTAAAGTGTCGTGGGAGCTTGGTCTAATACGTCGTATTAAATCTTTTGGTTTAGTACATCTTTGTTATGTTTTTGCTACTATCGATGTTTGTATGGGTTCGTTTTTTTCGTAAATATAATATTTGAAATTTTTTATATTAGAAGTATGTATTTCGCATCAATCCCGACAAACATTTTTATGCATAAAGCTAGCGTTCGTATATTTACGTTCTAAATTGGAAATGTATGAGTGTAATTTTGTTTGTAAAGGATGCGTCCATTTTTTCGCCATTTTTTTAATGATACAATTTAAAAGACCAAAATTCAGAAATCAAAAAATTTAAATATTTGAATTATGTGCAAAAAATTATACTAATTTTCCATAATTTTCTCATTATTATGAAAAATTAAATTAAAATATCGATAAATGGACATGAAACAAGACAAATAAAAAATATTAAAAAGATATAATAATTTTTTTAAATCACCAAAATTAATTGTAGAAAGGGCCTGTTTCATTAACGATATTTTTGTTATAACATTAACTGAAAAATTTCTTTCGCACATAATTTTATATGCAAATAATATGAAAATTATTTAAATCAATTAAACACATCTAAATTATTTCCTAAAGTAAAATGTTAAATAAAACCAGCCATGTTAAAATATATAAAAACTTTTTATTTTTCTATTCTTTTGTTTATTATTTTTCTTTATTTTGTTTATTAGTTTCTTTTCTTCTAGTTTTTTATTTTAACAAACACAATAATTTTCAAACAAAAACATGAACAAACTGAACTGAAAAATATGAACAAGAAAAATTGATCACGCCGTGATTGATTTAAATAATGAAAATTGTTACGTTTTTTAAAATAAATTGACAATGCTACATTGGTTAAAATAAACACGTTCGTATTAGACGCAAAATCAAACAAGCTTTGTAGTTGATTCAACCAACGTTTTTTTTTTCGGTGTATGAAAATCTATCTATTTTAAGTTTTATTTTTGTTTTATTTTTATTTTTAATGTGTCACAACAAAAACTATACGCTAAATAAAATAACTATACACCGAAAAAAAAAACGTTGGTTGAATCAACTACAAAGCTTGTTTGATTTTGCGTCTAATACGAACGTGTTTATTTTAACCAATGTAGCATTGTCAATTTATTTTAAAAAACGTAACAATTTTCATTATTTAAATCAACCACGGCGTGATCAATTTTTCTTGTTCATATTTTTCAGTTCAGTTTGTTCATGTTTTTGTTTGAAAATTATTGTGTTTGTTAAAATAAAAAACTAGAAGAAAAGAAACTAATAAACAAAATAAAGAAAAATAATAAACAAAAGCATAGAAAAATAAAAAGTTTTTATATATTTTAACATGGCTGGTTTTATTTAACATTTTACTTTAGGAAATAATTTAGATGTGTTTAATTGATTTAAATAATTTTCATATTATTTGCATATAAAATTATGTGCGAAAGAAATTTTTCAGTTAATGTTATAACAAAAATATCGTTAATGAAACAGGCCCTTTCTACAATTAGTTTTGGTGATTTAAAAAAATTATTATATCTTTTTAATATTTTTTATTTGTCTTGTTTCATGTCCATTTATCGATATTTTAATTTAATTTTTCATAATAATGAGAAAATTATGGAAAATTAGTATAATTTTCTGCACATAATTCAAATATTTAAATTTTTTGATTTCTGAATTTTGGTCTTTTAAATTGTATCATTAAAAAAATGGCGAAAAAATGGACGCATCCTTTACAAACAAAATTACACTCATACATTTCCAATTTAGAACGTAAATATACGAACGCTAGCTTTATGCATAAAAATGTTTGTCGGGATTGATGCGAAATACATACTTCTAATATAAAAAATTTCAAATATTATATTTACGAAAAAAACGAACCCATACAAACATCGATAGTAGCAAAAACATAACAAAGATGTACCAAACCAAAAGATTTAATACGACGTATTGCTTGATTCTATCACAAACGTATTCAATATCACTATTTTTAGTCTAATTTTTCATTTACCACGGTTGTAGTCAATTGAAAATTAAATCATAATTGACTCAACTACAAACATGGTTAAATCAAATATGTTTGTGATACTTATAAAAAAATATATCAACAACGGTTAAATTGTTAATTTAAATACGGAGGGTTGGTTGATTCAATCACAAACGTATTTAGTTCCCCAATTTTCACTTAATTTTCGATTAACAATGCAACATGTTTGCATCAACCAAGATTTTTTCTTTCGGTGTATATATTATTAATATATTTATTTGGTATTGAAATAACTTGTTATAAAGCTCAAGTCACAACGATCGTTTTTGTTTTAGTTAAAAACTGTATTAAAACTGTTTATTTTTGTTAATTTCAAGCTTGTTTTTTGTTTATGAAATTGTACAGCAGATTTCTAATATTTATTTAAATTTTAAATTTTAAATACATTTTTCTTCATCGCTTACGTTCTATAAAATCTTCCAAAAAAATTGTACAGTGTAATTGTTATTTTGTGTTTAGTACAAAATATATAATAAATTTAACAAAAAAATTTGTTAAAATAATTAAAATATTTACAACTATGTTTTCTATGCAGTTCTTAAAACCTTTATTTAATCTGCATATTTTTAGATTTAAAGCAACATAATTGAACACCAGACTTTTATTGAATTTTAATAATGCTTTGTACCCGTTGAGTGAAAACATTAAAGTTATCCAGAACCTTAAACATTTCCTATATTCATTCCTACATTTGATCACTCATTACGAGTTTTAAGTTAAATATGTTAATTTACACCAAATTTCTATGCACACACATTTCCTTAGGAATTTGGTGTAATGACCGATACTCCAAACACATACATAAAAATCCCAGCGGCAGGTATATCCGCTAGAAATAGGTAAATTTCGGGGTCAGACGGTTTTGTGTCCAAATAAAATTAGATAAGTCAGATTAGTTTAAATAAAAAATATAAGTAGAAACAGAATAATTCAAAAAAATTATCGAACCAAATTAAATACATTATCCGAACTAACGCCATCAATACAATTTCGGAACAGTTTTATTTAAGTTGGTTTAAACTACTTTTAATAACATATTAAATCCACCAAAGATCAAATCACCAATCCACCACGTCACAACTACAATTATACCATCACACATAATTTATAATCAAACATTATCAAACAATTTTATTTCAAAATCATCTTTTGTTGTTGTGTTTTTTTGTTCTTATTTAATCTTTTTGCAAACGGTTACTTAGTAAAAAAAAAAATAAAAACAAAAGAGATTTTGATAATTTTTCTATGGTATTAAATGGGTTGATATTTTTCTTGTAAGGGTTGCATTATAATGCTTATAAAAATGGAACCTTTTGGGTTAGAAAGCTGAAATTTTTTGAGGCTATAGTTGAAAAGTATGTTTAAAAGCTAAGATGAATTTAAATAACATAAACTGAAACATGATGAAAGCATTGCCTTTTGCGTTTGTTTTTATTTCAACAGCCGTAGGGTCTCAACCTTTAGACTTAAACTATTATTTTTGAAAATTTTGGAAAGATTTATATTTTAAGTACGTGAAAAAAAGTTTTCAACTATGAGCTTGGCCATTTCAGCTAGATCAAGGGCAGCAAAGTTTAGTAAATTTTTAAAACAGCTGATTTTTGAAGAACCTAAAACGCCAAAGTGGTCATCTGGATAAAAATGATAAAAAAAGGTTCAAATATTCAATATTTTTAAATTTTATTAAAATATTATTATTCAAACGGAAGTTATAGCGCCCTAGATTATTCGACTTTTTAGGCTCTAGCCGCTTAACCGGTACCCGGATATGGCCAGCTCACGAACTTGTCCAAGACATTATTTGCCGAAACATACACAGAAATTATTTTGGTGTAGGTCGAAAAATGCGACCGTGAGAGTGCCGCTAAATTCCGTTATACCTCATATCGTTATATATATATATATATACATATATATATATATATATATATATATATATATATAATTTTTTTTTTTGTTTTTCCATCTCCGCTTATCACAAATAGTCGTTTGGCATCAAAAGTTTTCCGAAATTCCGAGATGAAGCCCATTGCAATAGGTAGATTTTTATATGAAATCTACCTAAAACTTGCTGAGTATTTAAATAATTTGTAAGCAACGTGTTCGCCATGTTTGATTCGCCATTTTGTTTTTGGTTGCTTTTTATACTTTCGTCATTTGTATTACCAACAACAAAACAATCATAATAGTTTAGTAAAGTAATACTTATGTCTTAAATTCAAATTTATTTTCTGCATTTATTGAGTAGCAGTAACATAACAGAACTCCCCCCTTAAACATTTTTATTATCATACTTTACTTGAGTTATATGATATTGAGCTGCATTTCATGGATATTCTCACCATTAATTTTGATTTATTTGAATAACCTTCTTATTTCGTTTTGCACCTTTACTTCAAAAGATAAAGAAAAGAGATGAAGTGCTCGTGAAATACCGGTTTTGTAGTCCAAATTCAATATTTTGCAAATCAAATTCAACTTTTGCAAATCAAATTCAACTTTTTTCAAATCAAATTCAACTTTTTGCAAATCAAATTCAATTCTTTGCTTATCAATTTGATTTGCAAAAAGTGAATTCGATTTGTAAAAAGTTGAATTTGATTTGCAAAATATTGAATTTGATTTGCAAAAATTTGAATTTGAAGTGTAAAAATTGAATTTGAATTGCAAAATGTTGAATTTGATTTGCAAAATGTTGAATTTGGACTACAAAACCTGTAACACAACAAAGCTCAGAACTGAATTTTTTTTTTCAAAACTCAGAAATTTGTCAAACTTGTTAATAAAAATGTTCATTGATCCTAAATTAAAATGATGTATGGCTTAAAGTTAATCTTAAAAACATGTTTGTTCAGTTTACATAAAAACCAAAAAAACAATATTTTCCCAAACCTCAAATTGAATCAAAAACAAAAGAAATCACTTCGCATAAGATGATTTCAATTAATAGAAGAATTTTTTTTGTTTTTCTGATCGCGCAATATTTTTATGACAAATTTAGGTTATTAATAATTTTTTTGTAATTTTGACAACATACAACAACAAAAGGATTATTGAATATATTTTTTTTATAATCTTTTTTTTTTCTGTCATTTATGTTACTTGATTGGAATTGACATTTTTATTAAATGTTCGTTCAACTAACTTTTTTTTTGTTTTTGCTCTCAGGTTATTTTATTATTATTTGATGATGATTTAGAAAAATATGTCAAATTAATATATGTAAAAGGATTTTGCTGTTTAGAATTTTAAACCCCAAACATAAAAAATAATTCGCTTCGAGGTTTATCTGATTTATTTTTAATATTGAATTAGACATTTGATATTAATTTAGATTGTGTGGTCAATAAACTAAATCTCACATTGCCCATCGGTGAATGATGTTGTTTTTATGTTTAAGATTTTTTTATTATTGTAGAATTAATCCATTGGCATTATTCATTTAAATTCCTAGAATTAGAGTATGAAAAATGTTACACATAAATACAAATTTAGGATTGGAATGGAACACGTTGAATATAAAAAATAACATAAGTATTAAACTTTAAACTGAAGTAATTTTTTTAATTAATATATAAGTATATATATATTATATACATTTATAATTTATGCTTATTTTCGGTTCATTTCCAGCTAATCCCCGGCTATTACTCAAAAATATCATATATATATTAAAAAATTAAACTAAAAAAACATCCACTGTCACCAGACTCATTTCAAAGCTAATAAATGACATTGATATCAAAATCCGAATAACCAAATGATATTTATAAGAACTTAAAATATAATTTTTTTTTGTGGTTTTTATAGTCACAAAATATAAAATATATATTTTATTTTAGAAAATATTTATAAAATATGATGACTTTATATATTTATGACAGATGTTTATGAATTAAGTAAAGGAATTTTAATTGAATCAAGAAATTAAAATAAATATGTTTTTTTTAATCGTTATTATAATTATAGAAGAGTCAACGTTGTATAAAGATGATGTATGGAAATAAAAACAAGTGAAAGACTTGACTTTTCATCATTCTTTTCTAATTAAAATATTTTTTATATATATTATCATATTGGATGGGTTCATTACATTCAGTTTGTAATAATATGTTTTTATTAAGGTAACGTTTGTGAGGTCTTTGCATTGATATGTTTTGAACAAAGGAAATGACAAAGCATATGGCAATCTGTCTTGTATAACATGGCGGGAAATAGACGGAAAACTTCAATAATTTTAATTTTTTCCAGACAAACTTCTTTTAATAGGGGGTTGATTGCTAAGTCAGCCAAATCAATAAGCCGTTCTGAACGGATCGTTTATTTGTACTGTTCTGACATCCAGAAAAAAAAAATCCTCAACCCATAGATTTAAAGAAAAAAACATGAAAAAAAAAATCGTTTGCTTGAACAAAAAGTTCTTGCCAATAAGAATCTTAAAAATACCAAACACTTTGTTCTATATATGGTAAATAGCATTTTTTTTTCAAAAAGAAATCAGTTTTGTTGTAGATCGGTCGTTCGTTCTAAACAATAAAAAAACCGGCAATCATTTTTTCGTTGTCGTTCATTTGGATCGATCATTCCCTTTTATCGGTCATTCATTTAGATTAGTTATTTTGTCATTTGTCGGTTATTTCGATGTAATCATTTTGTTGTTTTTAAATAGATCGTTAATTTTAAATAGGTTATTTTTTGCAACTGTTCTTTTTAAACAAAACTAGTTCTCAGTTTTCTATCGACTTTTGTTTGATTTTTTTGTTTTATTTTTATACGTATTTTTAATTTTTTCATTCCATTCAAAATAGAGGATTTTTTAAAAATTACTATATTTGCGTTGTTTTTTAGGTATGTTGTAATCTGTTTAGAAAGATTTTAAGGAACACATTTTTGTGCGAAGTTATTGAATTGAATCAAAAAATTTTAATGTAGTTCATTATATAAAATTTGCATAATACATCATAAATTAGTGACCGTGACTAACTGAACCATCGGTCGTCGTTCATTGAAGTGATGTGTTCAAATAACATCGATTGTTCACGACTGACACATCACTAGTTCTGTTTCATCTGAATCGAATTCAATAAACCGAACTTGGTGTAAAGCGTAAAAGATTATTTTATGAATTGCAATTTTTGTTCATTTTTAAATAGTTGATGTTTTGCCATTGTTCCAAAAAAATAAAATTTTGATGACTCGTCTATTGAAAAACTAATATGCTGTTCAAAATATACGCCATTTTGTATTTTACCGCTATTTTCAAAATAGTGAATTTTAAAATTATTTGTTTTTTCAATGAAACTCAATTTTTCCTGCATCATTTAAGATGAGTTCAAACCATTCAAAAATATAATCTATTTTTATTTTTAATATGATGGAAGGCATCAAATTTGAAGCAAAAATTAAATGTGTGAGTATTTGAAAAAAAAATTGTCTTTCGGGTAACTACGAATATAGGTTCATTTTTGTCTTTTTACTACCATAACGGTGTGCGTTATTAGTCTTAACAGAATAAAATAGTTATTGAACAGTTGTTAATTTTGTTCTGTTGCACGAAAGCGAGAGCATAAATTTCATTCCACACGAAGCCAACAACGTTTTATCCTTCCGACAGAGTAACATGTATTAGTTTAAATTGAATTATTTTAAAGTTCATCGGTAAAACGAATAAAAATACAAATTATATTTTATTTTTTGTAGTATTAATTCCAAGCAATTAAATAAATTTTATTTAATTTCCATACCTATTTAATCTTAAAAATAAAATGACCTACAATGAAAAACCTCAAATTATAAAAAATTATTTTTTTTTTTTACAATGGAAATTCAATTCGAATTTATTCGTAGTAGTCTTTGCCTTTTTCTATATTAGAGAAAAGGACATGCGCATTAATTGGAATTTATTATTTTTTATATAATCAAAGCAAAAACGTTTTTGTTGATTTTTTCAATTTTTTCATAGGTTTTATATAATTTATTTATAAAATACAATTAAAAAATGTATTTCAGAGTTGACTATAATCAAATAAATTGTTTTATTGTGTTTACACAACAAAATAAAATTTAGAGTTGTTTATTTTACTCTATTAAAAGTAATAACGAACACAATTACAGTTTAAAAACTATATTAAAACCTATATAAAAATATTCAAATTATTATTACCTATATAATTAAAATTATTAAACTTTATAAAAAAACAATATTCATACTTGCCGAAGGATAAAACCATTTAATTGATTGTATTGAACTCTGAACTAAATTTTTTTGATTGTATTTTATAAATTATTTGACAGTATTTTATAACAAATTCAAACTAGTGCGCATGTTTGCATCGTGCCTCGCTCGCATCCATCGTAAACTTTTGCTCGTAAAATAAAATAATCTTAAACACTTACACAATAAACTACTATTATTTCGAATTAGAAATAAGAACGATATTTTTTTATTTTTATTCCTGTATTTGGGAATGTCATTTTTTTTTCTTATTCGCTCTGAAAGAAAAGAACGGAGCAAATTGGCAAATTATTACTTATTAAAATTTATTCTTTTCTTTCTTTGATGTCTTTAATCTTTATTTCGTTAATCCCTGTTGTTTTAAATTACATCATGTCTGTAAGTGTGAGCAAGATATAACCTGCACTTTAACCCATCTGATCTTAAAATATTTATTGGTTCGTTCCATGAAATCAGTTGAGAAACACTGCTCTAGTTTATTAAATTTCAAAATTTCTTCGATTAATTGAGTTTAAAGTTTAAAAAGAAACATTAATTTTAAAGTTTTCGCTTGCTCAACCCTTGTTAACCCTTGTTTAAAACTCTCGACTAAATCTCTAACATTATCGACCTAAGACATCGTTACGCCATTCATCTAGTAAAAATCAAGAAGCCAAACAACTAAAAACATTATAACTATAAATTTAAACTTGCCATAATTCAACTTTGTATTCTGTGAAAAAAATCTACTACAATCGTGTTATTGTTCCTCCCATAGCTGCAACTATAAAGAAACAAAAAATAACTGCGGTATTGAAGACCAATCGATAAATAATTTTATATTAATATTATTTTTAAAATATACAACAATGAATGTCGTTAATGCGATTTTTTATGTAATTCAGTTCATTTAGGTTTTGCTCCTGTTTTGGTTTTAAGCCTTAAATATTGTAAATTTTAACAACTTGTGTAAATTTTTGTTATAGTATTAAACATTTGTGTAATAAACGGTATGTGACAGTAAACAATAAACAAAACTGTAAAATATTACAAATGTCAAAAAACCCTGACGAATCATTGTCCACATACAACGAATTGCTTTAAATTTTACAATTAACTAATGGTGCTGAGTCCATTCCATTCCAATTATGATTTCAACTTTCTGTTTTGAGGTAGGGATCAAAAACCAATCTGACTCGTATTCCACTTCTGACGGATTACACCGAATATTATATAACGATTAATTACAAAAAATTACATAACGATTTCAGATCAAAATAAATATACTATTTCCAATAAGTGGAAAAAAAATTTCCCAAACTCAGCATTTAATGAATTGCACCAAATTTTTAATTGGTTTTTACGATCTCGCTTCAATGCAAATGAATTTATTCCTAAAAGTTTCGACTGAATCAGGGATTTTTTGTTCGATTCATTTTGTTGCTAAACCAACTCGTTACCACATTCAAGAAATTGTGTTAAATTTTGCAAATGCCAAGATAATTCTAGATTTTCCAATATTGCTTTTAAGGTAGTGGAAATATTCAAATAAAGAAAAAACTTGCATCTTATTATATCGAAATGTAAGCAAAAAATTTAGCACACGAAAGTTATTTCCCTTGATTAAAAGATGCAGGAGTCTTGTCCACTCAAAGTAGAGTTTTTCACAAAATTGCAGGCGATAGATTTTATTTCATCAACCACTTTATTGTTTCACAACAACAGGAAAACATATATCAGACACTATTCTTTAAATAAAATATTCCTACAATAGCTTGAGAAACTCCAACTCTATATAACCAGTTCAAAATTACACAAAATATTTCTATTCAATAACATTAAAACATTATTTACAATCAAAATTCACTTTACTTTTATTCACACGATACAACGATTCGTTTACAATCAATTGATTCTGTCCAAAATAATCTGTTTGAATAGTATTACTTCTGTCCTAGAAGAATCGATCTCATTTTAAAATACTTTTATCCGGAACTTTCTCAAAAAAAATAATTTTAATTTTTCAACAACAAATACAGTAAAAATATTGTTGTTATTGTGCTATTATCCTTCCTAGACAATAATTGCAACATATATTGTTACTTCGGTCTGAAAGACCTAAGTATTACATTCATGAGCCAAAAGTGAAATTCTTACCCCCACTTTTTTTGGCATTTATCGACGTTTTAGGACCTACTGATTCTAAAATAGCAAAAAAAAAATGTGTGTCTGTCTGCCGGCCGTCCGGTCGTCATTACCTACGCTACAGGGAAAACCGCTGGAGGGATTTCAAACATTTTCTAAAAATAGGTATACGCAAGGGACAGGTCCGGAAGAACGCTGTGTTCGATAACTGTACCGGAAGTGTGTCTAAAAAATCATTAAGTATGTCAAAAACAGCAAATTTTCATATTTTTGGCTTAAAAATCGTTAATTTTAAGTGATTACGAGTAGGAACATTGAATTTGGAGAAATGTTGGTAGGGATTGGTATGTGAAATCAAAAACTAGATTATTGCATTATAAGTTTGTCAAAAAAATGTTGTATAGTGTGTCAAAAGAAAGTTTTTATTTATTTTTTTACCCAATTTTTTGGAAAAAACTAAAATTAATGTTTGAAATGAAGTTTTATTATTATTATTGAGAATTATGGCATTATTAGTTTGTCAAAAAAATGTTGTCAAGTGTGTCAAAAGAAGGATTTTTATTTATTATTTCATAAAAGAAAATCAATTATTTGTTTGAAATGAAATTTTATTATTATTATTGAGAATTATGGCATTATAAGTTTGTCAAAAAAATAATGTCAAGTGTGTCAAAAAATAACTTCATTTATTTTTTTAGCCAATTTTTTGGAAAAAAAATGTAGCTGGTTTTATGACGTAAATGTAATTGGACATGGAAATTTTTGAATTTGTTATAGTTTTTGAAATATTTTTGAAATTTTGAAAAAAGTTTGTATTTTTGATTTTGTAATAATTTTTGCAATATTTTTAGATTTATGGAAAAAGTTTTAATTTTTGATTTTGTAAGAATTTTTGGAATATTTTTAGAATTTTGGGAAACTTTAAATTTTTGATTTTATTATAATTTTTGGAATTTTGAAAACAATGCTCAAAAAAAATCAATATTTTAAAGCGACAGAGGTACATCGATTTAACAAAGTAAAAAATTGCATATAAAATTGAGGAAATCGCCCTTAAATTGCCTTGCATTCGAAAGCTACTTTTGATTTTGATTTTTAAATCTTTATTTATATATGTATATATTTCCTCTGTTCGGTTGTTTGTGACTGAACTCCTCCTAAATGGCTTGATTGATTTTTATGAAAAAGTGTGTGTGCAATAAGGTTGATCTAAGAATGGTTCATATCTATAATTGGATAAAATTGGACAAAATGGCGGGGGTCTCCCGAACACTTGAAATTTTAAAACTTCAATAACTTCTAATCCTGGCTTTCAATCTTATTGATACTTGATATATAAGGTTTTAGTACTGTTTCCAATATTTCTACGTACCCACTTTGGATTTGACACTTCCGGCTAAAAAGTTTTTTTTTAATTTTTTTAAAGGATTTATCCCTATTATAGTCTACTAGGGGGTATCCAGTGGGCTGCTTTTCTAAAAGCTTCAAAATTTTCTAAAAGAATTTTAGAGAAAATGAAAAGTTATTTCGAATTGCAAAATTCAAGTGATTTCCAATATGTATTTAAGCTTAATTGTTCACAAAAAACCCTTCCAAATTAAAATTTCCCCTGAAGTTGTTTATATTTCCTAACCAAAAATATAGCAATGAATTGACCATGCGTCAGATATTAAGTTTCGCATTGTTTGTAATAAATAATGACTTTACACTCGTGACTTCGGATGTTGATTAGAATGTTGACTTAAGTGTTGACGAAATATTCTCTCATCCTATGACATCCTATGTAATATCTAGAAATTTAATACAAAAAATCCCAAAGAAATAATTTTTATGTTCTATAAAAAAAATAAGCAAAAACAATAAAAATAAATATTTGTATCTGATAATCGAATTGAATGGAGATTGGAAGGACAAAAAACTGATTAGTTTCTGGGCAATATTGGAAAATGACGTTAGGGGCCTCTTGAGGATCTGTTTATTTGAAACTTCAATTATACATCAGTTTCTGATAATGGATTTTGACGAAACTTGGTATATATGCTAATATATTGCAGCATGATTTGTAAAAGTTTTGCATTTGTGAAAGTATATATTCCCAAATTTACAAGCTAATTACATTAATCATGCGTGGCTACGTGATCGAGCTATTTGGGCCGCAAAAACTATAGATGTCGACGCAATCAATTTTAAAATACAACAGTTATTGCCTGGCAATGAAATATCTTTTAAACCGATTTTCTCTGTTGTCAATCCTGAGGAATGTTCATCTATCCTGTTGAACTCTTGAATTCATTGGATTTAACTAGAATACCACCACATATTTTTCGATTGAAGATTGGTTCACCAATTATTTTGCTTAGAAATTTCAATACCATTTTAAACGGCAAGTTTCAAGGTGAAATATTTATTTTATTTGTAATTTTGCCAATGATCCCTTTAGACTAGCATCCTATTTAAACGTTTATACTTTCTAATTCAATTGGTATTTGTAATCTTCTTATATATTAATACGCTAGATTAAAACTTTGTGGAGCATAAGGCTTTTTTATTCGCAGATGGATTCAATTCAAATTTTCACAGCTAACTGATATTAGTGTAACCTATATTGGGATCCGGATTCAAACAAATCGGATCATAAATAAAAAAGTTATTATATACGGAAAACTTTTTCTATACATATGCATTATAAGTTTACATACATATAAAAATATATTTGCTATCGAACAACAAAAACGAAATTTAAAACTTTATTTTGTTATTCTTTTTTATATTTAATTTTTTCTCAGCTGTTAGTATATTTATTTCTTTGAATTAACGTGGAAATATGTACGACTGTTAAAAGTGTGAAATATGTTTACAAGTATGTATATAAAGAGTATGATTCTGTCAATGTTGAATTGAGAGTGAATGGAGAGAATGCAGTGAATAATGATGATGCGATTGTGGGAAATGAAATTCAAGATTTTTTGAATGGACGGTATGTTGGTTCGACTGAAGCTGCTTGGCGCATATTTGAATTTCCAATGCATTTTCAATCTCATACAATTATTCGACTTGATTGTCATTTGCCTAATAGACAAAATGTTTATATCAGGAATGGTAATGTGGCTGGCACAGTCGCAAATGTATCAAGAACAAAATTGTTAGCATTTTTCCATTTGAATTCCATTGATAATTTAGCTAATGAGTTTTTGTATACAGAATTAATTATGTTTGGTATGACCAAAGTAAATCGTGGAAAAGAAGACAACGTGGGGCTGATAAAGTTGTTGCTCGATTATATATGGTTACTCCAAAAGATATAGAATTGTTTCATATGCGTTTACTTCTGTTGCATGTTCGTGGTCCAAAATCTTTTTTTGATCTACGTATGTATGAAGGTGTACCCTACCCTACTTTTGTTGCAGCATGTGAAGCTCGAGGTATTGCAACAAATGATAATGAATAGCGTGAATGTTTACTTGAAGCTTCAGAAATTCAATCACCAAAACAGTTTCGTCAATTATTTGCATTTATCTGTGGTTTGAATGTTCCTCCGAATGCTTTAGCTTTTTTTCTTGACAGCTCATGCAGGTTGTGGCAAAACTTTTGTTCAAACGGCAATCATTCATAAATTTAATTCATTAAATCTTTCGTGTATTGTAACTGCCTTCAGTGGTATTGCATCAACTCTTTTGATTGGGGGGCGAACTTTGCATAATGTTTTCAAATTACCAATTCCATTATTAGAGAATTCAATGCCAAATATAACTCCAAACAGTGTACATGGCACATATATTAATAATGCATCAATCATTATTATAGATGAAATTTCAATGTGTTCTATTCATGCTTTAAAATTAACTAGGAAGGCCCGGCGTGCTTCGCTACGCTTATAAATAAAGTTTTTGCGTAGACATTTTGTTGACGTAGAAGCAATGATTTCAAAAAGTGGTAACGAGAAATGCTAGCATATAATTTTTAATTTTTCTTTTTAAATATATGAATGAAAAATAATCAGAACTCTAGCTGATCAGTTCGGATATATGAAAAATTAGCGATCAAATAAGTTTTCAAGTAAGCTTATTTTATCTCTAACTTATTTGATCGCTAATTTTTCATATATCCGAACTGATCAGCTAGAGTTCTGATTATTTTTCATTCATATATTTAAAAAGAAAAATTAAAAATTATATGCTAGCATTTCTCATTACCACTTTTTGAAATCATTGCTTCTACGTCAACAAAATGTCTACGCAAAAACTTTATTTATAAGCGTAGCGAAGCACGCCGGGCCTTCCTAGTGACTATTAATAAGCAACAAAGTCAAACAATGTGAATTTGTGAGCTGGATCTAGAAATCCCGTGCTTTTCGCATAATCAATTATGTATATGTTGCGTGTTAAAAGGTTAGAAAACCTTCAAGTTTGTTCGTGTATTCCGCTCGGAGTTAGCAAAAAATATTGTTCATCATATCGCATCTGAATGAATTGGAGGTAGAATGTCGATTAGGATTGACAATCGCTGATCAAAAGTTTTCTACAAATAAATTATAGGTGGTACGAAGTTCACCGGGTCTGCTAGTCAATGAATAAAATACTTGAATTGAATACATTTTTGTTGACTTTAATAATCATATCAAAAGTACTGCAGTTAATTCTACAAAAGAGTAGTATGCTTGATATTCTAGATGTTTATAACAACAGCATTGACTGTCGAAATAACATTAAGTTTATTCATTTGACAGTTAAAGTTTTGTGCATTTAGATTAAAAGTAGCGATACAATCGATTTAACTAAATAAAACGTCGGAGCCAAAACAATGTCATTTTATTCGAATTTACCTGCAATTTTGTCGGATCTATCACGATTATTTTTTTGGGTGAATTTCAACTTTTGATTTTGTAATAATTTTTGCAATATTTTTAGAATTTTGGAAAAACTTTGTATTTTAAAGAATTTTTGGAATATTATTGGAATTTAGAAAATGTTTAAATATTTGATTTCATTCTAATTTTTGGAATTTTGAAGAAGTTTCAATTTTTGATTTAGTTATAATTTTTGCAATATTTTTAGAATTTTGAAAAAAATAGTGTTTTTGAATTTTATATATATATTTAGAATTTTGAAAAAAGTTTCAATTTTTGATTTTGTAAGAATTTTTGGAATATTTTTAGAATTTGGAAAAATTTTAAATTTTTGATTTTATTATAATTTTTGGAATTTTGAAAAAAGTTTGAATTTTTGATTTTGTAATAATTTTTGCAATATTTTTAGAATTTTGGAAAAGTTTGAATTTTTAAGAATTTTTGGAATATTATTGGAATTTAGAAAAAGTTTAAATATTTGATTTTATTCTAATATTTGGAATTTTGAAAAAAGTTTGATTTTATTTAATTTTTACAATTTTTTTGGAATTTTGAAAGAAAGAAATATTTTTATGAAACTTCGAGACTAAATAATTTGTATCCTAGGTGAAATTGGACCAAGTGGTGACCGTATATATTTGAATGAAGTTAAATTAAAGCGTGACATAAATTTTTAGCACAGATAAATTTTATTCAAAATGTGCGTTTATGTGCGTCTGTCTCTAAATGTGGTACGCGTTTGTAGTGCTGGCACTACAAATCTTTTAGATTTTGTACGAAAATTCTTCAAAATTTCCCCCTTAAATTGTCTTTTTGAAATTAAAATAGAACATATATTTTTTAAAATACAAAATAGTGTTATAAAATTGTTGCAATTCTTGTAACATTACTGTATCTGCATTATGGAGGCATCGATAACATATTCAACTGTGTCACTGGAGATGCTGTTTAGACTAATAATAATTCATATTAAGAGAATAGCTAGGGAAGCTAACGTAAGATTTAGATTGCATGGCATAGAAAAAAAAAGTAATCGATAGCAATTATCTGGTCGTGAAGCAGGTAATAAAAAAGGCGATAGGCCAGCAAGGGATTACGCCTTTCGTCGACCAAGAATCTTTTTGGAACTGAGCAAAGGATCTATCCATAAAAGGATAAGGAACGTGACAAAAAAAATGGTTTGGGACCTGGAACAATACCACGGGTCTAAAACAGTCAAAATAATTAGTTATAGATGGTATATTGATAAGTATAAAAGAAAAACTAGAAGAAATTATGTTATGAACCTTAACACCTTTATGAACCTTTTTATGAAAAATACACACAGACAAAAAGTGGAAAGTTTAAGAACAGACTAGATTTTTTATCAGCAGAGAAATTTCTTTAGACATTAGATTTTTTATTTAGTGTTAATTATAATTAATTATAAATAACATCTCTGATTATCCGAAAATATCAAATATCACCTATTCAACTAGGGTATGAAATTATAAATTAAATTTCTTTGAAAAATGTACGGTAAGCCATTCCAGAGATGCGAAACTCTGTTGAAAAAATCACCTTGCAAAGCAAAAGTTCAACACCTTGTTACCAGAACCGTAAAAAGACAGACTGCTTCGGTTCTCTTGTGTGACGGGTTGTTTTTGCTAATTCAGGTAAAATTAATTGGATCTCTGGATCCAATTGTAGAAAATATTTAAGTTCGCGAAATTTGGCTATGTTGCAAGGAATCAAGCATATTAGTTAGACTTGAGCTGCAAATGACAAATTTTATAGATCTTTGCAGTACAGAGCTATGCATTTTAGGCTACTCAAGTATTAAAACAAAATATAGATTAAAAAAATTTTTTTCGCCAAAAAAGATTATGCTGATCCTATTAATTAAGGAAAAGTATCCCAAAAATATTAAATATGTGTGGTCGATTAATGATATTTTAAAACCACTCGTTAAATAAAGTAAGTAAGTTCAAAAATTAAAAATGTATTAAATTTTCAATCCTACATTTTGAAAAATAGCTACTTTCAAACAATATCATTGCATATAAAACGATGAAATGAACTAACGATGAACGTCAGAATCGTAACTAAAAACTTTGCTCAACTTATTGTTACGATTCTACATAATCGCAACGAAATACAAAACAAAATTGTATTCAACCTTAATTTCCCCTATACAATGTATCACTAACAAAACTAAACTCAATTATTTCCAAGACGATAAAAGGGTCGAAGATAAAAACAAAAACATGAAACATGAAAATTTATCAAATTTTCTTTGTATTTAAATTGACCTCTCGAATGCCAAGCTAATCAAATTCGAATATTCACCACGGTCATTCGCAACAGCGACATAATTACCACGGCAGCCGATTTTTTGGCAGGTAAAATTATGTTGTTTTGTCCGGGTCTGTTATTCCTTTTCTGATTTCCAAATTTAACAAATTTTTTTTCGGGGTTAACGTGTTAACGCGGTAATGCATTACCCCGGTGGCACGGCATGGACGTACAATTTCGGATTTCGCCCAGAACGCGATTGTGTTAAGAAAATTAAATGTGAACGAAACGCTGTATCATGAACTTAAAACTGGTAAATAAAAGTAAAGTTATTTTTTAAAAAACGAATAAAATGTTAAATGAAATATTTTGGGCATTATTTTGGACGGCGTTGACTGGGAATTTATACAATCACACGTTAAAGTTTCTGAAGCTAATAAATATTTTTTTGTTTATTTGTATGTTTTTGCTAACCCTGGAGATTTATAAGCCAGGAAGTTTTTGTAATTTTAGTCATTATAAAAAATAAAGCAAGGAAGAAGAAGAAGATTGAATTAACGTTGGTATAAAACAAGAAGCACCGAGTATTTTATCGAAAGATAAAGAACAACATTTATATACATGGATTGACCACATGGCTAAACTGGGTTTCTCATATCTAAAAACATGCTGTTGGAGTCAGTTCAATAAATTTAGTTAAAAAATTTCAATAACTTCCGAGATAGCAGACCTAGCTTCAGCAGTCTTTACCAATATACATTCCAACTTATTTAATACGAATTCTTGTTTTTAAATTTGTTTAGGTCGCGTCTCGTGCACGATTTTTTATTAAATATTGTGATACATGTATGGAAATGGAAGGATTTCTCTGCATAAATACCGGCTTTTTGAAGAGAAATCCTTCCATTTCCAAATGTGTATCAAAATATTTAATAAAAAATTGTACACAAGTCAAAAAAATAAGCATAAATGAATGACTAAATTCAGGAAAACTTTAGTCACTAGAGAAATATTTATAACTCGTCCATATCCATAAATGTATGTATAAGTCTGAAAGTCTAAACCTAGCTATTATTACTCAGCTCATACTTATATATGTAAATTTTATATTAATTTGGACTTGCTTTAAGCCAATTAAAAAAAATTGTTTAAACTAAAGAAAATCAATTTAAATATTTAGATAAAAAAAAGTAAATTGATTCAAATTTAAAATGAAATGAAATCGATTATTTGCTTCTGTTTTCTATGAAATCGATTGTCGTCAAATCGTTTCGTTTATAAGAATTTTATTTTATTTATTTAAAATATCTTAAAGATGAATCAGCGTTTTAAATTTGTATAAAGTTTTGTAATGATTTATATATAAATATACAGGTTACACGATTCAAAAATATAACAAAAAAATAATATATATATTACTTGATACTGTATAATCCTTTAAAGATTTATTACATGCATCTAATAGATTTTAATTTATATCAAAAATTATATCGACAGCTAAAACTAGTGAAAATTATTACTAAAGCTTAAAAAATATACAAACTAAACAAAAAAAATATTGTTCTAGGCAACAAAAGTGATTTACACTTTTATCCCTATAGGCTTTTATTATTATTATTAGTTAGCTAGCTAGCTCTTTTGATATATTATTTCTTTCAAGTTTTTATATTATTCAAGTTAACTCCTTCTTAATATTTTATATTTATTTTTCAATAAGAAGGCCTATGATATATAAGTTAATTTGAATAGCTAACATTGCCCTCAATCAAAGTTCGTCTAATCCATCAAAAGTCAAAGACATTTTATGTTTTTATATTTTAAAAATTAAAGTATAATTTTCTTACGGTTTTTTTATGATCGATGATGATGATGATGTTGTAAAAGAAATTAAAAATAATATTACTTAAACGTCTTCTTGAATTTTCATCTACTTCATTCACGTTCTTTGTGTTTAAATTAAAGTATTATTTTTGCAGTTTTAAACTTTTTTGTGAAGTTCGTACAGTGATTTTACTTTGTGATAACTTCAAACAACATTAGTTAATCAATTCAGTGCGATTGTATATTAATAATTATACATAATATAAACCAGCATATCTTCGAATGAAACAGCTAAATGAAAGAAAAACCACAAATATAAAAACTTCTGAATCACTAAGTATCACAAAAAAAAAACGGTTGTCTAAAACTTTTAAAACGGTATCACTAACATTTTTCTTAAACCGATAAGAAAATTAAAAGTTAATTTAATTTATAAATTCGGTGATGTCAACAAATAGGTAGAAATGAAAAAAAAATGTTGATTTTCATTTAAAGATAAAATTAGTTGAAATGTAGTGAAAGAGATTTTGTTGTTGTTGAGTGGTAAATGTGTAGCTGGAAATAAGAAAAAATGGTTTGATCGTTGGTAAAGTCATTTATTTTGATATTTTCTTGGTATCAGTTAGTTAATTTTTCAAAACTAGATTGGGGTATTATTTTGAATTGTCAAATCTGAATCGTTATTTAAATAATGATATCAACAATAAACAAGGCAGAAGAGTTTTGGGAATTGTACCTTTCGGGCTTTAAATTTATAAAACTAAAACATTGTTCACAATAACGTTTTCGGAGAATCGGTATTCGTTAAAGGAGAATCGAAGTGCGAACCCCAAGGTAATAGCTCTGTTGTAGGGCACCTGTCTATTTCCTACACTCAACAAACAAGTTTATGAAAGAAAATTAAATACTAAAAAATAAAATGAGAACGATGATGCTCCTCTAAAATCTAAACATATCACCAAACATGTTAAATTCGTGTTCACCGGATTCGAAGATCGTGCCTGATTTATCAGCACATCTTCATTTGGTCAACAAAAAAATTAAGGCAGGCCAAGCTCTAAGATCATTTCAGGAATGACATACCATACGTCAAACAAAAAAGACTGCTGTGACACGTCAGACCTGTCGGATAAAGAAGAATATCAGTTCTCGGGCGATTTTGATTCCACTCTGGAATCTGGAATCGGGAATGCGTGTCAACGCATCAATATAGCCCAACAATCAACCCATAAGTATACCTTCTTGCCACAACCAAAAAGTGTTCAAGGCCTCTCTGAAGAAAGTCATACAGGTCGGTCCCCTTCCCAAATCCATTGACCTGACTACCCTGCTTAAGGGTAAGATACTAAGGGAGCTAGCTCTAACAGTTGTAGATAGACGGATAAACACAGGCGAATAAGAATAGCAAAAGAGTCCGTACGAAGCATCACAAGACCCTCCGCTGGCGGCTACATCTGGTTTCAATCGGCATTAGTCCTCTGCCAGTACCACTCTGCCAATACCTACCACACCATGCATTAATAGACACTGCAAGCCATGTTGGGAGCAAAATCGAATTAAACCTCACTTCGAAGGCTGCTATCAAAATAACGGTTAGTTTCTGCTTAACTGTGCTGATAATATATTTTCGCAGTGGGTGACAAATGCGGTACCGAGCATATCAATTGGAGAGTTAAAGCTTTGTACGCTTAAGGAGGAAGAGTTACTTCGACCGCCCATGCTCATAGCTTACCTTCCAGAATGCACCAAGAAACCAGTAGAAAGTTTAAGGCATCTCGATGGTCAAAACCCAAACATTAGTCCAAGATCATGAACCATTCTCAAGCACACTATTGTGCTATAAAGAACCGAAAAACCACTAAAAAATTTCAAATTCACTCTAAACTGAATGTGCGGTGCGATTCATGTAAAAATCGTGAAGTTCATTAAGTCAAATCGGCATTCATTTAAAACGCATTTTGTGTTTTACAAGCTTTTTTGTTGGAGCCGCTCCAGGAAAAAGATCATGAATTACGGTCGTCTTAAGAAAAGCGGATAGACAGCTTTAAACTCAAACCCATAAAGTGCACGTCTCATGCTTTATTACTTCACCACGTTTCAATTTTTCAATTTTTTCGGCCTACTAAATTTCGTTAATCGACCCGACGAATTTAAATTTTTTTTGTTCCCCATATCTCAAAACACAGCTCATGCCTCAAAAACATTCCCCTAACCATATAGGGTTGGGAAAATTCTTTAAGATAGACTCAAACAGACAATTTTGCTGCAAAACAAAGCTAGCGTATCTTTGATGGATAGCATTATGCGATTTATTGCGCACTTAATTTGGACGTGGCGAAAAACTAAGATATAATAAACTTAATGTACGATTTTTTATTGTAATAATTACTTTAACCCTATTGTTGTAATTGTAGTAAATATTAAATTTTTTTTTTTCAATATTGTTTATTTTTATTTTCAGGTAACTTCAAAACGAAAGAACATTATTTGTATCAAATTCCGGCAGGATAATAAGACTTTCAGTCATCATTCTAAATGTTCGGTAAGAGAAAGCGATATCTAAAGATTTCTAAAAATTCCACCAAATGGTCAAACAATCAAAAATAAATTATAAACAATAATTAAACTTTCAATTCATAAGAGTTTTCATTTGTAAAGGAAATTTAAACAAAAATTTAGAGATAATTTCAAGAAAAAGAAAAATAAATTAGAACCGTAACGTAAAACAGCGGATGTTTTAATTAATCCATATTCAAGTTAACTTGTTTTAAACGTACATAAACGACTTTAAATCTATAAATCAATTTTAATTATACAATTTCTTCCATATTTTTTCCCGTTAACATAAAAGTTTGACACCTTTATTTCTCCTCAAATAAAAAAACAATAATAAAAATTAATTTCTTAAACAATTAAATATTTCCTTAGAACAAAAAAAAAAAGAAATTAAATAGAAGTTAACCATAAAAAAAGCAACAAAAATTTAAAAAAAAAGTCTAGCATCTACAAACATAATATAATAAATTACTTATGTAGAATAGAAAATTAAGAAAAATAAACTATATATGTATATCTCATATTTATTTTCACTTAAAAATTAAAAGAAGCGACGAAGCGAAACTTAACTTCTTCCTGACATTGGCAGAGTTGAAAAATTTAACGGCTCGTTAACGACCAATAAATAACCTCTATTTTTACACAAAAAAAAATATTTTTAGTTTTCTTTTGTGTGCATAGAAGAAGATATCCGATATATATTTTTTTTTAGTTTTTAAAATATCCAAATTTTATCTATTTAACTGTCTTCTTTTTAATTTATGAGTTAGAAGAAGAAAGAATACATAAAAGTAAGTAAACAATACGATTGAGCTTTAAATATCCATACTGCTACCATTTATGATAATTAATAATAAATTTTATTATGTAGTTAAGATATCGTGATGCTAATCACCATGGTCTGTTTAGACATAGGTAGAATCACCTCTTTCAGCAGATAAAAGTAAGTTAGGCGACTGTGGCAATTTTGATTGGTTATATTCGAGATGTAGTTTCTGGATTGGCAGTAATTCATAACCAACATGCAGGTGAACAAGAACCTGTACTTCTCCTTTAGTTCGAAATTGTTCACCTTTCTTAGTTTTCAAATCTCTGACAAGAATTTACTTTATTGTTTTAAAATTACAAACTAATGCCAGTCTTGGTTGGTTTAGATGGCATTGCTCTAAGAAACCATGTCTCAGTGTGTAATCGATTTCGCTTCTCAACGTCAATGTAATCCTCCGCAGCAGCCGTCTTATACCTTTGTGAGATATCCCAACACAAGTTTTTTTCCACACGTAAGCAAGGTAATCCATACCTTAGCTAATAATTAGTTTCCACTGGTGTCAAAAATTTGAACCAAACTGAAAAATTTAGGTGAAATTTTTTTGCTTGATTTTTACTTAAATTTAATTCAATGATAATCTCTAAAAAATAATGACATCATTAATTTGATCAAATATAAGCAGCAATTTCCCAAATGCGGTGATAATGCGAAAAGATATTTCAAATATTCGAGAATTTCGAAAGCAAGTTGATTGGTAATTCCTTAATTATCATTAGCTATCATTAGTTATCATCAGCTAGTATCGTACCACTTGCTTGATAATTTTTTCAAACAATTGTGAGAGTTTATCACCGGTCGAGGGATATCCGTTTGAAATTTTCTTTTATCAACTTAATTAAGTAGAAACAATAATCTTTTAACTAAAAATTTATTACATAATTCATAATTCTTTTAAAATTCATATTTCTATTTAAAAAATAAAATATTCGTGATAATTCCCCTAGGGAAATTATTAGTGTAAATAAAATGTGATTAGTAAAATTCAATAATTTCAATGTATTTTAGAGAATGTTGGATTAAATAAATATTAGTTAAGGAAAACATTTTCACCAAAATTTAATTTTTTTTTGCAGAAATATGAATTAATAAAATTATAAATTAACAAATATCTTAAAATTTTTAATTTAAAAATAATTTTTGCAATTACTGAGTTATGACTGCAAAAAAAATTTCTAGGCGAATTTCCCTCGACAAGTGATGAGTTCTCTTAATATTTTGGAAAAACCTAAAAGCAAGTGGCTTGGACTTACTAATCCACTTACTTTCGAAATTTTCACAAAAAATTATTTTGAATTATCACCGATTTTGAGAAATTACTACTAAAAATTTGTCAGTTGAATTAAAAATGTTGACGTTTGACACCAAACTTGACAGTTCCTTTTTAAATTCATTCAGATCTAGAGTTCTTCGAAGCTGAGCATCCAACCAGATGTTTCATTTCATGTTTTGGCCGCTGCTAACTGAAGTGATTCCTTAAAATACTTTGCACAAACTTTTTTTTAAATCAAAAGTGTTGTGTAATAGGAATTACGTGTGTGGAATTATGTGTTACAACAGGACATTGATACCTTTTAAGACCCACAAAAACATGCGTTCTTAGGTGTTGGTTAATGCTTTTTTTACCTTTAAATTGGAATTATTAAATTACATAGGCGTAAAGGAGCATCATAATCACTCTCAAAAAACTCCACAAAATCCAACAAGCCCGTAGAACAATTAAGAAAAAATGGATGAAATGTGCTTTAATTGTGCATGATACAAAATCTGCGTGCACCAAATTGTGCATACTACATGTCATGTATATGATGTGCACCATACCATGCACATTTTGTAAAGTCGATACTTATTAGATGCAATCTGTTAGAAAAAATTTATTAAATAATAACAAAAACAAACAAAGAATGAAAGAACCAAAGAATAAAAAAGTATTTATACATTTTATAAAAATGCTGGTTTCATTTTACTTTTTATGAGATTATATGACTTTCGTAATATTAAATTGATGAATTTTATCTTATTTTCATTTAAAATTATGTGCGAAGGAGTTATTTTTGTAAAATTAATGAAAACAAATACAAAAAACAAACGGGCATTTTGAATAATTAATTTGAACGAATTAAAAAAATTATTATAATCTTCTATTAATTTTTGTTTGCCTTGTTTCATATCGGTTTACCGATATTTAAATTTATTTTTTCGTAATACTGAAAATTTATGGAAATTTAGTATTTTTTTCTACACATAAGTTTAATATTTAAATTTTTTAATTTCTAATTTTTGTCTTTTAAATTGAATCATTAAAAAAATCGCGAAAAAATTGAGCGGAGCGGAGCTGAGACAATAGGTTTCACTCTGTTCTCGGTTTACAATACTTTCATATTATTTTGGTTTTGGCTCTACTGCTTCAGAATATTATTAATTAATTTATTTTTTAAATAGACCAAACCCCTCAATAATGATAAACGAGTTAAAACAAAAGTCGCTTGCCGCATAGGCATATATGGAGTTTTAATAACTTTATCCATAGCACCAGTAAAAGTTCACTTTTCACGTTTCTAGAAATTGTTTCACAAACATGCATCGCGTCCTACTTTAATATGAACCGCGGGTGTAATCTTCTTTCAGCACTCAATGTGTAAATAACTTTTAAACTTTATCCACTTTGATCCATTCTTTAATTTTTGAACCAACAAACGTTATATCTATAGAAAGAGACTGAAACTAAGTTTAATTGTTCGTATAGCAAAATTAAAATCTTTGACGCTCTGACATTAATTCTAGCAGTTGTGGTTGAGTTTAGTAACAAATAAGAGCAGAAACAAAAGTTATTTTATGAGGTTGAATACTAAGAACCTAAAAAGTTCTTGAAGTTTCAAAGTTCCTGAAAGTTGCACTTTTTTGACCATAACTCAAAAATTTTGCATCGCAAAATTAAAAAAGAAATTGCAACGATTTCTAAATTAGGTGCTCTTTCAAATGACACCCCACTTGCTTGGGTCAAAACATTTTTTTTTTACCCTCTCTACCCTTGCCCCCTAAACACACAGAAATATAATTATTTGAGACTTGCTATAATTTTCATTCAAAATTTACTAAACTTCTTAACTCTGTGAATTTTTAAAAATTTTTCTGTCAATCAGTGACGAAACGTAGGGGGAAGGGAACGGTCTGAAAGTCGCACTTTTTTGTCAATAACTCAAAAACTGGGCACCGCAAAGTTCTCAAAAAAAATTGCAACGAATTCTAAATTGGGTGCTCTTTCAAATGACGCCCCAATTCACCACGTTTTAAATAGTGTTTTTCCCCTCCTCATCACCACCCCTTAATAAATATAACTATGCGTATGTGATACTTTCCTATATTTCCCATTAAAACTTACTAATTTTTCTATCGTTTCCACTACATTTGAGGATTTTCGATCAGTTAGGTTCGGAGCTAATCGAGGTAAGAAAACACATAGAAAACGTCATTATTCAAAATTATACAAAAAATGGTGAGGTGTAAAATTGCAAAATAAATTTTTAAGGACTACTGAAATGAAGCCAATTCATATGATACCCTACTTGAATCTATAAAAAAATGTATTTTCTCAAAGGTCTCACATCGTAACCCTGTAAACCAAACGAAAACAACTTTAGTTTTATTTGTGTCTGTCATCTTTTGTGGACATATTAATTTTATACGCACCTCAAATTTCAAGTCCATAGCATTTATAGTTTACGAGATAATCGATATAAAGTGAAAAACTCGTTACTCGTTACTCTCACCAATAGTGTTCCGTATAAAAAAATTGATCCCTCTATGCGGGAATATTAGGGGTACTTTTCAAATTAATTTAAGATTTTAAAACCCTACACGAAACAGAATAGTTAAAGTCTTAGATCATTATTTACTAAGGCTTCTGGCTTAGAATACTCACTCCTGTGGTATTCATAACATAAAATATGTTTGTTCCAAATAAAATTCAAAGAAAATTTAACTTTCAGTCTCCGGAGGACCACCAGTCACCACAAAGCAAGATGGCACCCAATGTTGGAATCTGGAACGACATGATTGGGTCTTCAGATCCCAGCAGGGTTGCTTTGGAGACAAAAAGTTATTTTTTTATGAATTTTAAATAAAAAAAACATCTGTTGTGTGAATAATACAGCAGTGTGAGTATTAGACCTTCAGGTTAGTACTCATCGGGACTTTACAATCCCATAGGCGTCGAGTTGAAATAAAGTTTTTGTGACGAGACGAGCAGGTGATGGACCTAATTGGTTGTTTGTGATTACCGTCAATACTCAATACCATCTCACCCTGCGAGTTAAATCGGGCCCTGAATCCTTGGTGGAGCAGAGGCTTTGCATATTTGTGCTCAGCTAGAGCATAGCCTGTCTGAGTGTTCTTAGAGGCAATATAATTACAACAGAGATATAATTATGTTTCTGTCATGCTTTGGTTGTTGCATGCAAGTCTGTGGATTTCTTGTTATAGAGAAAATTTCTATACTCACGGTTCATTTAGACTATTAATCTTGATTGTTCTTGATTATTTTCTTGATTGTTGTATTATATTCTGGTAAGAGGTGCATTGATTCGGGTACAATTGCAATGGTAAATTATTTTAATCGTTCTTGAGAATTACTTCAGGTACTTGTGCAGGTTGTTTATTTTAAAGTTAGTTGAAAAGTGTTATTCGGGTACAAAACAGTGATGGTTATATCATTAAAAAATTCACTCTTGATTTACAATTTACAAAAAATTTTTGCAACTTTTTTCACTAAGTTTCAGCCACAAGTATAAAATTACAAATATATTATACAAAAACAAAATATTCAATGAGAAACATAAAATAAAAACAGCGACAACTATCGTCGCAAAAATGTCTGACACATGTTGACATCTTTAGTTTATTATCGTTTAAACAAGATATTATTAGCTGGCAATATTTATAATAATTACTCGATTACTCATGAACAAAATACATATACTAATAAATGTCAATAAATGTCATATTAATTTTGTGGGTGATGAATATTTAAACAAAGTGAACACCGCTTCTAACAAATTCTTTCTCACTACAGGCTATTCGAGTGTTGTCAATAAGACAACGAGTTGGCACACTATTGGATAATGCAATTGATTCTCTGATTTCTGAGCCATTACTAGCCACTTTTGCTTGTTTGTCAGATTGGTGTCATCACCGGGGCCACCTGAAATGTTGTTTTGATAATCGCCCAGGTTTTGGAAAGGGTTGACCTATCAACCGAAACTCTACCCTGCAATAAAATAATTCTGTATTTTAAATAATTTTGTGTTTCTGTCGATTCTAAAATATTTTTGTGTTCTAAGTTTTTTGAATTAATTTTGTATTTTAGTTTTTTAGGTGATTTTGTGTTAAAAATTTAATAAATAATTTTGGAAATTAGTTTTTGAAAAAAAATTCTAGAAATCATATTTATTGTTTTCAATTTTTCTTGTAATAATTTTGTATTTTAGTTGTTGAAATATTTTTTGTATATGTAACTTTGAAAATAATGTTCTGAGGGAGTTTTGGAAATAATATTTTTATATTATCTTATAGAAAGAATTTTAGATTTGGAAATAATTTTATATCTCAAATTTTGAAAATAAGTTTAGGAAGAATTTTTTTTTGAAATAAAATGGTAGTTTGAATCTTTAAAAAATTTTGGAATTCCATCCAAAGCATCTTGCTTCAAAACAAATGGATTTTATTAAAATTTTGAACCATCTGATAGTTCTCTATTAGATATTTCCCATTGTCCCCTGATGGATCTAAGTTTACGATATGAGGTAGAGAAAATAGCTAAAGCCTGAACAAATATTCTATGTCCACTTATTCAGTGTTATAAACTAAAACGGTTCCGAATCATTATAAATTTGCTGTCCCTATTCAAATAAAATTTATTTTCTTTTGTAGTTTCAACTCCAAATAGTTGTGACCATGCCCATAAGAGAATTGGTTTTTGATGAAGAAAATATTAAAAAATAATATAAATCTAATAATTCTTCTTTATAGAGCGCAACCCAATTCGACTCTTTGCCATATCCAACGAATTGTGCCAAAAATCACAAATTCCAGGTTGGTTTTGGATTGCTTCTAGTTGGAAATGTCCAACTAAAGAAAAATTCGCGTCATATTTTTCCGATTTTTTGTAGCCTTTTTCAGATTTACGATAACCAATTTGAATGCATTTCTGAATCAAACAGTTGTTTTTCAGAAAACTACAACCAAAGATGCGAAGCGTGGATTAACTTCTTAAGAACCACTCTATTTAGAGTTCTACAATTTCCACTTAAAAAAAACGACATATTATCTATTAATTACTAATATTTTTAATTGCTTTGTCCAGAAAACTTCTTCATTTAGGTAAATAATTATAACTGAGACTGCTGATATTTTTTAACCTTACTGCTCAGTCCAAAGAATTTAGCTAAAGTCCTTTTCTCAAAGCTTTTAGTACTAGCTAGGGAAACCGAATTAAAAGCTTTTGTATACCAAGTTTCATAAAAATCGAATGACAAGATTTAGAGTTTCAAATAAGTTCCAGCTCCTTGTCTGAAAGTTCACCATCCTCACCCCCACTCTACTCAATTTTGCAAAAAGAATTCAAAACTATGGAATTCGCACTAATGGCTTATGTATCAAGTTTTATTTTTTTTTTAAATAAAAAGTGTTGTGTAATAGGGTTTGGAATATTGGTCACAACAACACATAAATACCTTTTAAGACCTAGGTCCCACAAAAACTGGAACCAGGCTAATATATCGAGTTTCATATTTAAGTTGACTGAATAAAGTTTATCCGCTAGCAATCTTAAGATGCCTGGGCTACCTAGTGATATCTCACTCGCCAGTGGTATGTTAATAGCAGGGATATGAGCACGCGACATTGTCACTCCTATATAGAATTAATGTTATTGAAATTTTAAATAAGCAATTTTAAAATAAGCTAATAAGATTTTCATTCCCCTTTCGTTCAATCGTGCTTAAAATTTTTCAGAACACCAGCCAATGAAATTGAAAACAAATTATAGAAATCAGTACGGTAATTTTTGCATTTTCATTTTCTGGACCTATATAAAACACTTTTTGATCCAAAACGTCGAAAAATACCAATAAAGTGAGCATAGGAACGACAAATTGGTTCCACGTTATGCTCGGTTCACATAAGTTTTATTGCTCTATTGTTTCAGATCATTGTTAATTTTTTTTTTCAAATACAAAAGTACGCTGCTTTTCACATCAAAATTCCATGTCACATGTCACATCAACAATTGCATGGGCAAAGACGGAACTCATCGCACGGAAGTGTTGGAGCAGTAAACAGGAACATATCATGAGCAAGGATATGTAATGTGGCACAAAACATCTGTAAACAAAAGTAAAAACTGTGAAAAACAACAACTGATGTGAGGTACAAGGTAAGAAGCGGGTATGCGACAAGACGGATCACATTGCACGGAAGTGCTTGAGCAATAAACAGGAACAAGAGAAGAAGCTCAATGGAATAGCAGGAGAATATGTGATAACGTGAGCCATATCTAACAGGATTGCTGGAACTGAAAGTATGGAAGATCATCTGCTATTGAGCGAAATTCATGAAAAGAGCTAACGGTGGAGCGGAAAAGTGAAAATGAAGTTATAAGTAAACGTCCTAGCTCTAAAAATGGTTGACATGGAGAAGGTTTATGAAATGAAAATAAGGGATAACTGATTTTGACATGAGGTAATAATGGCAGATATTAGTGTTTTATCCATAATGTGATAAAGTCACTGTCGGAATTGATTACATGAAGCTGAATGGATTTGTCTTCTATTTTAGATGTAGTGTACTACATTTTGATAATATCACGGTGCAAGTGCTTTTCAAGGAAGCAAAATGCAGGCATCGTGATGCATCAACAAATTTGTGAAATGTCTGTGAATCAAGAAATGCTCAAATTTAATGAAGAACTAAAGAAGAGGAGTAGGTGGTAAACTCATGGAACAAATAAACTAATGGCTTCTATCGCAAATGATGTTTCTAGAATGTAGGCCATAAATTAAGTCTACGAAAAAGAAACAAAAAGGAATGTTTGTGCATTAAATACAAAAACGATGGTCACTTTAAAGAAAAACAATCAACGTTCTACTAGTGACCAAACATAAGATTGGAACGATATTCAAAAAACCACCAACGAATTTAAAGAAGGACAACTAGTGAGGCTACACAATCCACAGTGGAGAAAAAAACTATCGTCAAAACTATAAACCATTTGGGAAGGACTTTATACCATCATAACAAAAATAAACGACGTCATTTATCATAAAAAGCAAGACTAGCCGTCTACAAAGAAGGAAATGTTTATTCTGTTCGGGTTGAACAGATTTAAGTGGTGGAGAATTTAACGGTTATGCAGTGCGATATAATAAACAAATCGTTCTGAAAAATACTCATTAGAGAAAATAGTTCCGTTAAAACAATACAAAACCCCTGAATAAATATTTGAAGATAACGAAAACAAAATAACACGCAACAGAAAATTAAAATTTACCTAATAAGAAAATAAAATAAAACTACATAGTCTATGGTAGAGTAGGTAAATAAATAAATTAAAAAGAATATATTTCACTCCTACGTGTGAATTTTTGAAGTTCAGGTTATATAATTTTGTAGAGATGTCGCTTTTATTTCGTCTGGTATCGAGTTGAGGATAATAAGTTTAGTTTTAATTTTTAAATACACAAGTAAGTCATAATACAAGGTGAATAAAATAATAGCAAGGAACTTTTTTAATTGTTATCATTGAGCAGATAGAACTGAGTGGAAGCAGGTGTATACAAACCGCAGCGTAGCAGTTACAAAAATTAGGCTACCGCAACCCTCTGTGTGTGAAACCCAAAACTTACTTTTGTCGTTTAACCATATGACGACTATGATTTCAAAACTAAAATTCTCCCTTGATATTATAAATGAAGGCAATTAAGAATGCTAACATTGTTAAACAAAATTTAATTTTAACATGGAGATTCAATGTTACTTTTATTCTCGTATAATTGAAAATATGAAGGAAACATAAAATTAGCTGGAAGGCACAATATTTTTTTTTTGTAATGGCTTGAAATTATCAAGTAAAGAATTTACGTGCGCATTTAAGCTTTTGTAAATTTCAAATGTTTAAACTTAGCCTGTAAGTATATTAATAAAACTATGATGATGTAGTATGCGTTCATCTTTATAAATGGAATTATTCTTTCCGTATACAGTTTTTTGTGTTATAAACCAACAAAATGATTTTGTTATAAACTTCTTATTACTTCTTATTATATAAGCGAATGTTTTAAGAAACTTATATTATTCTTGCAGTATTTACTCTTATTTTACATTTAATCTTTCTCCATCTAACCTGGCTTGTTATTTTCTCTGTTATTCTTATGTTTTTGTTTGTGTATATACATTTCATCCCCGTATATGAAAATATGTAGAAATCTGCTATACCTTAAGTATAATAAGCTCATCAGTTGGGAAAAAAGGGATTTATGTTATTATTTAATTTTCTTTTTTTTTCTTTTTTTTGTGGAAAATAAAATCGAAAGAAAACAAAATTACTTTTGAAGATAAATCACATTTCTTCTCTTCTCAATTGTTTATTTTCCGTTTCCTTTTTGTTCATTACAAAGAAAATTCGGAAAAAGTATGAAATGTTTTTATTTTGTTTGGAGGGCTTTCTTCGGAATAAGAAAATATTGAAATGAAAATGTTTATTTATTTATTTTAACTATGTTTGGGGATCTATATTCTTATTTCTAGTATCCTTTTTAGTGTGTTTGGTATTAAATTTGATTGAAAAATTCTAGATTATGAATAACGATTTGCCGAAATTATTATTTTCTATTGCGGATAACCGGGTTTTGTAACGTCTTTGTTATTGAGATATAATGTAATGGAATTGTGGTGAATTTTTATATTTTTGTTATTTTCAGGATATTGTTTAGTATATAACTATTAGCTTTATAGTTTTATTTTGCATTTTTAAACTCATTTTGTATAATTTTTCATTAAATATGAACATAACTTTTGTTTTTTTTATCAATGTGGGTTACATGTACATTAATTCAAACAATTATTTTTCAAACCAAAATTTAAATCTTACGAAGTTTCTTTTAAAATAATTAACAAATATAAAAAATGTACACAAAAAAAATACAATCGCCCACATTTTACACAATTTCCATGTCTGATTTCATGGTAATAAAAATAATGTATAATAATGTTTTTGTGGCTTTATACACAAAAAAAATACAAAAGTTTTTTGTTAATCCTTATTGTAATTTTTGTACCAAAACTAAAGAAAACATCTTTAACATGACTTGAAAACTATCATAACATGGTCATGATGGTCTTAATCATTCGTTGAATCATTCATTATACGACGGTTTTTTTACAATGTATATTTTCTTGTCCATCACCAATTAAAATAAATGTACGATTTATTTAAAAATGCAGACTAATTAATTAATTATGTCTAATCTTAAAATAAGAAGGAGGAATAACAAAATAAAGATTATAGTAATCTCAGATGCCTTGTTTATTTTCCTTACCTTATGTTTTTGTAAATGTAGATTTAAGCTTATTTTTCGAGCTTTAGAAAAAATCCTCTTGTCACAAACAAAAATTATAATTGGAATGAAATGAAAACAGTTAATTTCATTTAAAATAAATTTTGTAACAGAAAATAGAAGCCACAATAAGAATTATAAATATTAAATGTTTAGAATATAAGTACTTGCGCCGTTTTACAAATTATTAGATTAGATTAAATTCGGTGGTGATATGTGGTACTGCAACTAAAATGATCATTTGTACTTCATCATTCAAGCCTTATCTTCAACTCCCTGTCTGACAAGATGGCAATTTTCTTGTTCTGATATTTCCTTCCGAAAGTTAGCTGAAGTAGGAGCATCTTTCGATTGCACATATCTCAGCCTAGAAGACGCTGAGGTAAGTGCTAATGGACTCAAAGTATTTGGTTTTTAGTCCAATAAACTTTTCTCGATGTATAGACTCTATGATATATCCCCTTCCCCTACCCGGCATGCTAAATCTCAGTATGGTTTTTTGGCTGGGCTCTTAATCTGCAAGTGAAGTGAAACCAGTCCTACCTCTGTAACTCAGGCTTACCTCTGTAGCTCACTATCATAGTATACATCCACCTTAGGATTCCTGGCCCACACCGCCGCATTTTGCCCGCAAGGTTTTTGTACACCATCAGAGCTCTTACTGCGTGGTAAGCACCATTGCTTTTATGGGATTTCTCCACACTAGCTTACTATCAAGAACTACTCCCAGCTATTTTGTCTCCTGTGCCAATAGCGCCTTGATAATGGGTTTCATTTTAAGTTTTCTTTCCTTGGTGAATAGGACCAATGTCATTTTACTCAGATTGAGTTTTAGTCTCCCAGATGTGGGCCAAGTGTATAGCTCTACCATATTCAGTTCTCTATGTACAATATCACAGAGGATCCTTTGAAACCTACCAAAGGCATTTACTGTCTAATCACATTTTCCATCGTTTTTAGCATAAAAGATGTTAAACTGATGGTTTTAAGAGATGTCGGCAGGATGACATTATTCTTACCTATTTTTAAAAGGTAAGGCCGTTCTTCATGGTAAGGCCGTTCTTCTGCAATATGCCCAAGTGACCGACTGTTCCTGAAAATGCCCAGGAGGTGCGGTAACAGCCACTTCTGCCCTCTCTGCAGGAGAGCTGGCACTACTTCGTCCACTCTTAATGATTTTTATGACTGGAAAGTGCCTATGGGTCGCTTAATATGGTCTTCAGTAAACAGTGATGCAGTCTTTCTCCATTCCTCTGGGCTTGGTCATTTACTTCTCTTCTTACTCGCATCTTCCGAACACGCGTTTAAGTCTGATAAAAGAGCAGTTGATACCGTCCTTCGACTAAACCTTATGTAGCCTATACGCTGCAGGCGTTGCAGAGATATCACAGATATCACGTTCTGAAGCTGTCCCTCTTCGCCTTCCTTTTTTTTTTATTGTAGGTGGTGAGCACCCTGGTCTACACTTACCAGATTATGGATTGTTTTGCTATATTGAAGAGTCTTTGTATTTCTGTACTTAATTTTGAAAACTCCTTGCTTCACCTTACATTAGTAATTGGGCAGCTGGCTTTAAACGTCATTCATTCTTACTTCAATAAATCTGTGATACGACAAAAAGGGTTCATTTAAGGTTCTCCAGTTCTTTATAAACTGTTATACAACGGTATAACAGTTCATAAAGAACTGGAGGTATGATTTGTATAAAAGTTCGGAAATAACTTCAGTATGGTTTTTTTGTAAGCAGTTATGCAAACTAAATAGAATTTTTTTTTCACAATTTATAGCTTCGGTGAAGTGCTTCTAATAGATCGTTTTAAACAATCTTTAGAAGGTTCGTAATTCCTATATCATTATTTATAAAACTGAGCCAAATAACCTTTAAATTTTCTCTCTTCTACTCTAGTTAATTCTAGTAGACTTGATTTCGGCTATTTCAAGACTCTAAATAAAGAATATTTTATATTGTGCAAAATGTGTAAATAAGTAATTAAAAAAACAAAACCGGCCAGTTGCATAATATTATTCTCATAAAAACGAAATGGCCATCGCATATTCAATTTCGAATAAATTCCTATAGTTGAAATAATAGAAGCAATAGTTCAGTATCAGTACCCCGTCTCCTGTACAGTATGCCGCTGTCACCACTAACTGACCGCGAATTCTCTTCAGTGTGATGGTAATTTATATAGCCATCAAGTTCCTTGTAAGAAAACCTGTAAGCCAAAACTAATTAATGTTTTTCTAATCAAAATGCACGCTTCAGGTGAGTTTTCGTTAGTATTCCATACTACGTTCACCTCGCTGTATGTGAGGCATTTCACTCTGTTTTTTTCAATCCGGTGTTCTGTATCAAGGTAAGAATTTTCTTTTTCTTAGTGAATGTCCGGGTCACCACAGCTGATGCTGCAATGGAATGGTGAACGTTCACTTGGGCCACGTGCAAGCTTCATGCCACCTCAATTAGATGTTGTTGAAGAGAGACGTATCTGCCACTTCATTCATCAACATTCTTTTCTCCTCCTCGGTCTTCACGTCCTCGATACGACTGCAATCCTCTGTAGCATCATTCTCCATATCATCCGTAATCATATATTCCACCTCATGGTTTGTCGTTAAGGTTGCAGCTGCTTCCCTGCAGCGAGATGATGGTATTTGAGGTACTTTCTCGAAATTCTGCCTGGTTCTTTTTCTTTCGTTTCGTTTGCAGTCGCGGACAAAGCACAAAGACTTTGCCAAACCAGTAGCTAAGAGTGTTCCATACCACCAATAACGTTGTCTTTGTCCGGTCATTGACCAATACTGTCAGCAGTTGTCCTCTGCCCTCATCCCGCCTGCCAGACATCTTCCAATCTTAACCAGTACGCTGGCGTTTTGCTCTTTTAGCAGTGCGAGAGATTTCTCTCTGGTCTGCCTATTACTCCTTTAGGGAATGATGGTAATTTTGTGAGAAATCGACATATCATATCCCATTTTCGTCAAAAATGAATGCATACCGACTTCCACTTTAGGTAAAACAGACACGAGCCATTTTACTGTCTGCTCGTCGTCGCGTTCTACCACCACCTGCCAGATTTGAAGTGAATACCACGAAACCCGATCATGTGATCAGCAGATCCTATTACTAGTTGATTAACCCGTCCTGCTTCGATTAACCCCAGTTTTGTCGGTCTAAGAATCATCTGGGGATATTTCTCAATCAGAATAGCCACGTTAGTCGCCTTAATTACATCACTATAGCTGGTGCTTGGTCTAACATGATATCGCTTGGGAACCATCTAGGCCCAGCTCTGCTAAGTCCCCATTTCAGTGGGTCATCAAGCCCTCCAGGTGGTAGAGGTGAACCTCTACTACTCTTTTTTCTTTTATTTGGCATAGGGCTGTTTCCTCCCATTATGAAAGCTACACTGCTCCTGGTTACAGCAGTGACACTTGCCGCTGGTACGTTTCTATCACCAGTATGACGAGGAGACTCACTCCGCACCTACCACTTGTACCCTTTCTCCTCGCCGACGTAGTCACGTTCCGCTTATTATGTTTGGTAATTTTTTTATATATTATTTTTATTAATATTTTCCATTTTTCCTCCCACGAGTGTCACGTAAAAAGCACGGTTAACATGCCAAAGAAAATGGGGGTAGTTCGGTTTACCTGTGTCGCCCCAGCCAAGTAGATCATCGGCACGGCACAGGCCGCACGACACCTTGATTCAAACTATTTGCTAATCATTTTGCGTGACGCGATACACACCTGAATCATTACCATACTTGCAAGGCAGGGCAGGAGCACGTAGACCAAAGGAGATCCTCTGAGCATACAGAAATTGGAAAGGTGGTATAATCGGTATGAAACGATAGCATCTCTTATTTGATTTTGATAATGTGACTATTTTGCCGTTACATATAAACAAATTCAACGATCCAGTAAGAATTGTATGACAATTCTTCATCTAAGGCTCTACATTTTTACCTTCTTGAGATATGGGTCATTCACTCGTTTTTCCCTGTCACTCTTTGAAAATTCAAATGGTGTTGCTACGCCCGTCTTCAGAACAGCCATTTTGACCTAGCTTAAATTACTTTCAAAATTTTCATTCGGACGACATACATCCTGCTTATATTTGTTTCTTTTTTTTAATACTCATTTTTTACGGTTAAAATCCTATTTTCTTAACTTTTACGTATAGAACTTCCCAATGTTCTTGAACGATTCTGCTACCTGAGGTTTTTCGGGTGATTCTACTAGACATGCGATATCGTTGCTTTTTCAACTTTCTATGCTTGTTTCATCTTCGACATCGTTTAGTGTATTTGTAGTTGCAGGCATGGAAGACACTTTTGTATGTCGATGTAAACTGTACTTTTGTTGTTGTTCGTTGACAATATCCGCTAAATGTGCCTAACTCAACAGTGGCACCTATACGTTCTTTAAATATAGGATTCAATATCCAAAACGGAGAAAGTTAGAATTAAATATAGGATCCAATATACAATATCCAATGAATTACCCTTGGTGGTTATCCTTTCCTATCCTTCTTTCAACCATCTGTTTGTTTTCTATACAGCGCATTCATCCGTTATGATTCAAAACATTCAACCCCGTAGCTCGACTACGGAACAATAACTCAACTTTTACGAACAAATATGCGTGTTGGATTTGCATGACCTTCAATTATTGATTTCCGTTTGATAGGCAACAATTATCTGCCATGTTTCCTGTTCCATCCGTCCTGAATAATATAATCTATTAGTACAAACATGTTTTTATTACTTCAACCATTTTCATCGGCTTCTGTGTCAAATTAGAAGTATAACGTAGCAAAAATCATCCGTAAATTGTTTTAATTTGATATGTGTTGGCTGTGGTAGGCCTTATGATGTTGCTTTGTTTGTTTTGATGTTGTGTAGCTTTTTCTCAAAATCGTCTACCTTTACTAGCACTTTGTTGTGTTCTTTAAGTATTATTTCCTGCTTTTATTATTTTCCTCTTTCAGAATCTGCTCCATTATTATCTCACTTCATCGTAATTCACAGCTAGATTTTGACTCTAGTTAACCCTTATTGCTTCGCAACCATTCGTCGATTGATTTGAAAAAAGATTTCTTTTTTGATTTGTATTATTTCGATACGATTTGCGGATGTTTGTTGATTTTGAATAATCTCACCTGTATTTGCAAGAATCTTTCAACTCCTCCAAAAAAGTCCTTATATAAACACAGAATTATAAGCACAATATTTGTATTTAACAAATCCAAATTTTTATTTGAAAATCACTATTTTTCTCTTATTCAGTTTACACTAAATCGCGTTCGGGGTACAATTGCTTTTATTCGGCAATGCAACCTATATCAGCTCAACTATGGATTGTGTTTCTTTTTTGTGTTTAAGGAAAAAGTCATTGTTCATCACGTTTTAGTTCATCATTATTTCAATAAAATAAAAATTAAATTAAAAATCTGGTAGAAGTTATAGAAATAAATTCATTTTTACAATATTTTTAATAAATTCTGTTTATAGATAGATTTGTTATATGCTCTATTGTGCTTTCAAAATTTCATATGGTCAAATTATTTAATTTGTTTTGATTCAAAGTTAGTCATCTATGATCCTTCAACGGGATTAAAATGTTCATGGTCAGTTTTTTAAAATTAACGTTATAATACGAATTTAAATGAAACATTTGATGAGTATGTCAGAAATAAAATAATTTTATTGACTAAATATGTCAGAACACGTTTAAGATGCTTGCATATTTCCAATAAGACTGTGTTTGTTAGTGACCTTTTATACCAGGTAGTTTTTCAGTAAGTAGAAGATGTAGAAGATGTAGTATAGAGCATATGTGCATATCCGACTTGCATTATGTTACGTTTTAAATCTGAGCTAGACACGGTTTTCTTTTCCACTGATAGGTGCTGGTTCAAGCTACGATCGGGCATAAAACGCTTCAAACGGTCCAGGTTAGATCAGCACCGGATCAGTTCAAATAGAACAGTTGGTATATAGAGATAGGCTTGATTGAACCAACTGCTACTCAATTACTATTGGATAAAATCATTACTTATTTTTCACTATTATCATAGCCGTTTAGCCAAAAAACGAACACTTAAGTAAAATACGAAGATCATAGGTTTAACTTTCTTCCCACTCGACAAAAAAAACACTTTGTTTTAATTCTCAAAATATAATCGAATTTTAATCAATCATTTTAAATTATTTTAGTTTAATTAAATTATTTGTATATGTGAATGTTTCCATACAGAATATGTGTCAATTTAAAAAAAAAAAAAACAGTATTAAAATATAATTTCCCAGAAGACATAAAAAAAATTTTCTTGTCAATTACATTTTCTGAGAGTATGGAAGAAAATTAAACAAGGAAAAATTTCACATGTAAATGACAAATAACCATTTGTGTTTGACATTTCATTTTATAAGAAAATGTTCAGTTTACACAAAAAAAATATAAAAATAACAAACCAAGTTAAAAGGTAAAACAAAACGAAATTCGATTTAAATTTTAAATTGAAAACAACATTTGAGAATATCTTTCCAAAATGACATTATCAGTAGAATTTCTTAACCTCCAAAACAGAAATATTTATAAAATATCTTAAGTTTTAAAAACAATACAGTTTTGTAAGTACCACATAAAATGTAATGTAGCAAATATTAAAAACAAATACTAATGTTATAGGGCAAAACCATAAATTATCGAGACAAAACAGATAAATTTTTTATAGACCCTTTCCGATTTCTTCCGCCAAATTTTTGTTTAAATTTGTTGTACGTACTCAACGAAGAAAACAAAAACAATGGATGACCCCAAAACAGAAAATCATAAAATTGCACATTATGTTTTTGAAGCTAACAAAAATTCCAAATTTACGATGAATATGTTTGCAACACGGATTCATTTACAACTTACGGCCATCGTGCGTGACGGCAACGCGACAGCTACTGTGTCGATTTGATAAATTTATTTTTAAATTCTTTGGCCGAATGCGCGATCGTTAACCTCTTAAGCAAAGTTGCACAAAATGGCTTTTTTAAATATCGTCATTAGAGATCGGTAAAACTGCTACTTTTCACTTCACTTCTTATAATTCAATATCTGAATTTGTTCTCTTACTGCAAGTGACTGAATCGAAATATGTGTTTTCATGCGTTTTTCGATATTTAATTCGTAAATTTGTTGATAAAAAATGCAAAGATCCGGTAATACGAGATGTTGTGTTGTAGGTTCTTGATAAATTTTATTCCTTTCTAGTTTGCATGAACGCAAAAAAATTGGGAATAATTTAAAAAATTGTTAAAGTTGGTATAAAAATTAATCGAGGATAATAAATCAAATTGCTTAATTCAAAATGAAATCGTTATCTATTTTTATTTTTATTTTATTATATAGCTCAAGCTCATTATAAAACTTGTTATGTATTACAAAAAATAGTAACATTATCTTAAAAAAAACATCAAAAAAGTAAATATTAGCTCGTGAAAATAATACAAATGGAAAACCCCCACTGTTCTCTTCAAAAGGCAAAGAAATTGCTTGTCTAATGGCCAGTCGCCGTACGCGATGAAAACGCGATACCTACTGTTAGGATTTTAAATTTTTTTTTGTATAAGTCTTTGACCGACGACGGCGGTCTGAAAAGATTTTTGCTAAAATTGGACAAAAGCGTCAGAACACCTTTTTGTTTAATTCTTAAACCACTTTAAGTCCTGTCATTTGATTACGATTAAAATGATATCGATGATACTTTAGATTTTGGTGAGGTTTTTTGTAAATTTGCTGCTGGGAAATAAGTTGGAAGCGTGTTCCAAACGAATATTTATACAAAACTTCAATAACTTTAAATACTGTTATTCGAATTTGATTTATGTGAAACATCATTTTTTATGTTCTGTTACCCGAATGTGATGAAACTCCGTGCATAAGCTTTTAGTGTGTTTTTTTCCAAAGTGATTAAATTTTTAGTCGAATTCTTCATACAACATGGGGAAAACAAACAGATATTTATTCAAAATTTATATGTTTTGATTGATTTTTTGTATCCAAATATATATATTCAATTATATTTTAAATAAAAAACATATTCATTTAAAATAAATTAAAATATTTTATTCCGACTAGTTTCGGCAATACTGTTTGAAAGCCATTTTCAAGGAAAAAAAAAATATTAAATGTATGTATAACTTAAAAAAAAAAACATTTAATAAAAAAAAAATATAAATTAAATTGTCACCAAAGAATTAAATATTCTTATATATAATAAGAGTATTTGTTTTTTATGATTTGCGAATCGTCAAATAAAAATTTACCCATGATGTTAATGTCAATTATTGGTTTTAACAAGTTTTATGAAACAGGTGTATATTAGAACTAATTGAAAATAAAATTGTTATATGTTGAATCGACATAATATGAATCAACTTGTCTATTTAAATTATCAGGTATTTTCTTAATTAAAATTGCTTCTTTGAGTTTACGTTTAAAAGTATTATTTTCACGAGAACAAATTCTATAGTCTTGCCAATCAATTCTATGTTTAGTTTCTACAACGTGTTGTGACAATCCACTATGAGCACCGTTTAGTTTCTTGGAGTGATATTCATGCTGTTTAATTCGTTTGTTTAAATATTGTCGTGTTTCACCAATATAAACACTTGTGCAATCTTTACATTTCACCTCATAACAAACAGATGATTGTTGTCCAATAGGAGTTTTATCTTTTAGCTTGCTAAAAACATGTTGCTGAAGAGTGTTGTTAGGTTTACCAACAACTCTAACATTGGATATGGCCATTCTATGTCTTAATTTATCAAATAAAACAGGAATATATGGTATGCTGATGGTTTTGTTGTATGTTGTAGTATTTGATATTTGATTAGATGAATGGTGATTTGATGCGGAGTTTTGTTGCTGTTTTAATTTGGTTATAGATGAGCAAATTTGTTGGTTGACGAGATTGATGGGATAATCATTTTCTTGAAGGGTTTTTCTCAAGAGTTTAAAATTTTTTCTATAGAATTTCTTATGAGAAAGTTTGAAAATTTTTTCAGTTAGAATGGTTATCGTATTTCGTTTATATGACAATGGTAAATTTGACTTAAAATTAATATACCTTCCGGACCAGGTATCTTTTCTATACCAATCTGTGATTATTTTGTTTTTTGCGTTGTCATGTAAAAGTAAAGTATCCAGAAACGCCAATTTTTTGTCAATTTCTTTTTCAACAGTGAACTGGAGTCGGGTATGAAAACCATTGAATCTGCAAAGCATTTCTTCAACCTTATCAAAAGGTATGGCAGTGATACAATCATCAACGTAACGAAAGTAAAACAGTGGATCAAAATCTAGAGAAGATAAAACTGTATCTTCCAAATGTTCTAAAACAAGTTCAACTAAAGGTGGTGAAATTGGTGAGCCCATTGGTGAACCTTGTATTTGTTGATAAAAGACATTGTTATAAGTGAAATAACAACCGTTTAATATGAGCTTTATACCATCGATAAATTCAGATAATGGTAAAGATGTATGAATCTTGATATCGTTCCACTTTTTCTTGATGCAATCAATTACCAAATCATTTGGGGTGTTTGTAAAAAGAGATACCACATCCAATGATATCAGTATGTATCCTTCTGGTAAAACAAGATTCCTAACCTTGTCGACAAAATCATAAGAGTTTTTTACTGTCCTACCGGACTTACCGATGACATTGTTGATGATATTGCAAAAAAACTTTGAAATATTATACAGTGGTGAATTCAAGTATGATACAATAACTCTATAAGGGCATAATGGTTTATGAACCTTAGGAAGTCCATACATTTTTGGGATAACTCCGTTATAAGTTCTGATATATTTTGCTGTTATACTACGATAACCATTCTAACTGAAAAAATTTTCAAACTTTCTCATAAGAAATTTTATAGAAAAAATTTTAAACTCTTGAGAAAAACCCTTCAAGAAAATGATTATCCCATCAATCTCGTCAACCAACAAATTTGCTCATCTATAACCAAATTAAAACAGCAACAAAACTCCGCATCAAATCACCATTCATCTAATCAAATATCAAATACTACAACATACAACAAAACCATCAGCATACCATATATTCCTGTTTTATTTGATAAATTAAGACATAGAATGGCCATATCCAATGTTAGAGTTGTTGGTAAACCTAACAACACTCTTCAGCAACATGTTTTTAGCAAGCTAAAAGATAAAACTCCTATTGGACAACAATCATCTGTTTGTTATGAGGTGAAATGTAAAGATTGCACAAGTGTTTATATTGGTGAAACACGACAATATTTAAACAAACGAATTAAACAGCATGAATATCACTCCAAGAAACTAAACGGTGCTCATAGTGGATTGTCACAACACGTTGTAGAAACTAAACATAGAATTGATTGGCAAGACTATAGAATTTGTTCTCGTGAAAATAATACTTTTAAACGTAAACTCAAAGAAGCAATTTTAATTAAGAAAATACCTGATAATTTAAATAGACAAGTTGATTCATATTATGTCGATTCAACATATAACAATTTTATTTTCAATTAGTTCTAATATACACCTGTTTCATAAAACTTGTTAAAACCAATAATTGACATTAACATCATGGGTAAATTTTTATTTGACGATTCGCAAATCATAAAAAACAAATACTCTTATTATATATAAGAATATTTAATTCTTTGGTGACAATTTAATTTATATTTTTTTTTTATTAAATGTTTTTTTTTTTAAGTTATACATACATTTAATATTTTTTTTTTCCTTGAAAATGGCTTTCAAACAGTATTGCCGAAACTAGTCGGAATAAAATATTTTAATTTATTTTAAATGAATATGTTTTTTATTTAAAATATAATTGAATATATATATTTGGATACAAAAAATCAATCAAAACATATATATACAACAATCCAATCAATTAACAAAAATATTCAAAATTTCTATAACTATAAGTCTTATCGTTTTCATCGTGCTAGTTTTGCAATAAATTTCTAAACAGAAACAAACTACTTTTCTTAATTCAATTTAGGTCCAAAGTTGTAATAAGAGGTCTGGTAGACCGTGAACTGGTAGACCTACCGGTTGGTCGTGCACGCAACACTGTCTTTACCCCTCGCTAGCTCATTCGGGTTGGAATCCTTTTGACCAACCACTGTGACAAGAAATTTACAACTAAATAACTAATCGAACTAATCGAACGCGTGCATGATTTTCCTCCTAGAATCTCCAGAAGAGAACTGCAATGTCACCCAATCCCTTTTCTATATTTAGTAGCACATAACTTATGAACAACTACATACAAATAAAACCCAATTCACCTCACCCATTGCCGTTGACAATTTCCTCTAGCTTTGTCACTATCAGCTCAGTAATTCCATAATCCTTAGCTGTGAGCATGTATTTGATCTGCTGTTTTAAAAATTTCATCACGTTTACGCCTTGCTGACGTAATTTGATCACGTTCAATGGTAAGACATGGGTAATATTCTGGGTGATTCTTTATTTAAATTCTTTTTGTTTTATTTTACATTATTTTGTTTAATTATAAGAAAACATACTCTAACCAGCTTAAAACACCAAAACTCCGAACTTGTTTCCGAAAAAAAACTCCGAACAGTTTCTTATATTTCTTTTTTCTAGTTTAGCTTGAGGTATAACAAAACAAACTTTCTTTGAACTGTTACAAGAGTTTAAATCAACAAATTATATTGAAACATCAAACTCTGAAATTCCAAAACTTCTCAACTCAATCCACCTTAAGAATTCAAACCGAACTCTTCCAGCTATCAAATCCTTACTCTATACAAGAACAATTTTTCATTCATTTTCACGGCACAGCAATTTTTTTTCAATAAAATAGTAATTCTCTTTTGTTTTTTTATAATTGGGTGAAAAAAAAATATAAAAAAATGAAAAAGAATTTAACTGGCTTCCGGAAAGTCTCAGATGTAAGAAATATTTTAAAAATTTATGTTATTATATACAAGTGAGTTGAGAAGTTTGTTTAATTCTAAGATTTCTATGATATATTACTAAAGGTAAAGAGGACGGAAAATGGAAGCATAACTGACATGAAATATCTTGACAATTACAGGATATAACGAAAGGAGAATCAAAACCCTGAACAGTCCGTCTAAAGCAACGAAAAGGGAGTTGGGCTCAAACCCAAACCCCGAAATAGACTCTCAGGCTCTAACGACTGCGCTAACCGGGCCAGACAAAAATTAACCACAAACCAAAAAAAAACATAAAGAGAACGATAAACAAAACTGAGGACAAACAGAAAAACATAAGGAACAACCCAAAAAATTATAACCAATAAACTTTTGAAGAAAAATACTATTTTGAACATAAAATTCCAAAAAAAAAACAAACTGAGTTGGAGTCGTCGATTTGGATTGTGCCATTGAATCAAGTAACCAAAACGTTACTAAAGTAATTCATGAAATTTAAAAAATTATTTAAATTCAAGAAAAATGTAGAATAACAAAATTTAAAAAAAAATATTCCAAAAAAAATAATTCTCAAAATAGAACCAAAAAAATATTTAAAACTTCATAAAATTAAAATTTAAAAATTATTAAAAAAACGAAATTAAAAATCAAAAAAAAATATGAAAAATTCTAAAATTCAAAAAACTAATTCGAAAATCATTCAAATAATTACTAAAAAAAATTTTCCTTGCTTTAAAGAAACTAAATTTAAACCAAATCAAAATTTCCAAACTTAACTGAAATTAAAAGAAAAATTTACTACACTTACTAAAGTCGACCTCTAACCTATAAAACAAAAGCTGGTGGGAGTTGGTGTTGTTTGGTTGAATGCCGTATCGTGAGCTGATAAAAATGTTTAAACAAAAAATTCAAAATATCAAAAAAAATTACTTAAAAATTCAAAATAACCGGAAAATTTAAATAATAATATTACAAAAAATTTAAAAACTTCAAAAAATTCAAAACAATTTAAATAAATTCAAAAATCAAAAAAAAAAATGAAAACTTCGAAATATGAAATAAAATTTAAAAACTTAAAATTAACAACAACAAAAGTTATCCAAAATTTTCTAACAAAATACAAAACTTTCAAAAAGAAATTTAAAATTCTAACAAGTCAAACAACAAATACACAAATTTTAAACAACATTAAAAATTTACAAAAATCTTAAAATTACCAAAAAAACAAGGCCTAAAACTTACTAAAATTTAAAATAATTATTTAAAATTATAAAACTTAAAATTATCAACATTCGCTAAATTCTAAAAGTACTTAACTAAAAATTCAAAAATTTAATATAATCAAAAAAAAGTTTTCCAAAATTAAAAAAAAAAAACTAATCACAAAATTCCCTCAACTACATAAAACCCTTAACATAGAAATTTTAACCCCTCAGGTTCTGAATGTTTCATCCTTCACATCTTCGGTCCATTCAGTGCGGAAATAAGTGTAAACAAAAATCATTGAAATTTACCCATTTACAAAATTACCCGGTAAACTGTGACAATGAAAAATTTAAAATTATTTTTGAGCTATTTCCCTTTCACCCTGTCCTAACTTAATCCGATAAAAAATATCTTTCTTAAACGACCTCACATTATAACCCGAATATTAGGCACATGAGTTTTACATTCACATGATTTTTCAGGTTCATAGACTTAACATTGAGAATGTTTACACAACGTGAGAAAAATGTTGTATGTTTTGACCACTGCTGTGTTCAATGCACTCAAAAACTCATCAATTAATTTTCATTGCCTTGAACTCTTTTACCAATTCATTAAAATCGCTACATAACTGATGGGTGTGGTAAGGATTAATAACTTTAAAAAATAACACAGTAGACAGACCGGAAGTTAGAAAAATGTCAGGACTAGAAACTTTTAAAGTGTTAAACAAACAGTGTCAGTTGATTTTTGTTCAATTTTGAATTTTTGTAATTTAAAATTCATTGAAAAAAGATGTTATTCGTGTTCTGGACGACACAAAAAGGAAATTTAAATTTTTAATCGACTTCATACTTGCGGAAGGGTGGTTCAAAAGATTGCTGGAAAGTCAAATTCCATAGCTTTTCAATAAATTTACAAGTGAACAGATCGCTTGATATCGACTTTCTGTGCATTCGAAAGGTAAAAGCCTACCTTTCACTGTTAAAAATATTAAGTAACAATTTTTTTTAAGATTTTGCTAATGCCGTAGGTCAAGCATTTTTTGTCAGTTTTTCAGTTTATTTACCCTAAAATATGCCAACATTTAAAGATAGCAATTTTTTTAACAATATTAATTTTTAAAAATATTCATCTCAGGCTAAAAACTTTAGTTGAACATACATACAACTAAAATTTTTGACATGAGATACACATCTCATAAAATTAATATGTTAGAACAGAAACAAATTTGATCTTTAAATTTTGTCATGTAAGGTTAGAATTTCAAAATTTCAAAAAAAAAATTCACGGCTTTCATGATATCAGCGCAATTAGCGCCATCTTTAAAATTTTTATTCCATAACATTTTTAACAGTATAAGCAATAATTTTACTCAGTAGTTTTTGGGTTGGTCAATAGCCCAGTCACCTTACCAACATAAATAAACTCATGGATTATTAAATTATCCTGAATTTGAAAGCTTTAAAATTTGTATATAAAATTTCATATTGTGAAAAAAAACTCCAAAAATGATTGACCTGACTGCACCGTGAAAGCTTTAAAAACAATTCTTTTAATTTGGATGGGTCTTTTGTGAACAATTAAGCTTAAGCACATAGTGGAAATCACTTGAATTTTTCAATTCGAAAAAACTTTTCATTTTCTCTAAAGTTCCTTCAGAAAAAATTTTTTGTGTTTCGTGTCAGGATTCGAACTCACATTCATCAGAGACACATGTTCAAATTCCGTGTGTCTTACACAACTTAGCCACAGCGGGCAATGACGAACCATATTTTAATTTTGATGTTCAGGTAATTTCTAAATTGAAAATATGGAGGGACTGAGGTCCCAGACCGAAGGATTAAGGATTTTGATATAGTTTTCGGCAAAAAACTTTTATGAGGACATGGTTTTTAGTTTTGGGCAGCGATGTATATCAAACATAACTCTTTGTTAAAGGACAAGTATTTTTTTACCTCTGTTTAGAAATTTATTACAGAACTAACACAAAACATCAATACGATGCCGGAAAATTATAACAGATCATAAATTAACATAATTTAGTGAAAAGATGATACACTCAGTAAACTGCTCAAAAACCTCTCCATTTAGCGTACCGAGAAAATATTACAAAATCACAAATTCATATTTTTTTCAAAATTCTAAAATTATTGTAAAAATTAAATACAATCAAACTTTTTTCAAAATTCCAAAAATTAGAATAAAATCCAATATTTAAACTTTTTCTAAATTCCAATAATATTCCAAAAATTCTTAAAAATTCCAATTTTTCCAAAATTCTAAAAATATTGCAAAAATTATTACAAAATCAAAAATTAAAACTTTTTTCAAAATTCCAAAAATTATAATAAAATCAAAAATTTAAAATTTTTCAAAATTCTAAAAATATTCCAAAAATTCTTACAAAATCAACAATTGAAACTTTTTTCAAAATTCTAAAAATATATATAAAATTTAAAACCTCTATTTTTTTCAAAATTCTAAAAGTATTGCAAAAATTATAACAAAATTAAAAATTGAAACTTTTTTCAAAATTCCAAAAATATTCCAAAAATTAGAATAAAATCAAATATTTAAACTTTTTCTAAATTCCAATAATATTTCAACAATTCATAAAAATTCAAACTTTTTCCGAAATTCTAAAAATATTGCAAAAATTATTACAAAATCAAAAATTGAAATTTTTTTCAAAATTATAATAAAATCAAAAATTTAAAATTTTTCAAACTTCTAAAAATATTCCAAAAATTCTTACAAAATCAAAAATTAAAACTTTTTCCAAAATTCTAAAAATATTGCAAAAATTATTACTAAATCAAAAATACAAACTTTTTCCAAAATTCCAAAAACTATAACAAATTCAAAAATTTCCATGTTCAATTTCATGTTCAATTACATTTACGTCATACAAACAGCTGCATTTTGTTTCAAAAAAATTGGCTAAAAAAATAAATGAAATCATTTTTTGACACACTTGACATTATTTTTTTGGCAAATTTAAAATGCTATAATTCCCTATAATAATAATAAAATTTCATTTCAAACAAATTATTAATATTATTTTTTTCCAAAAAATTGGGTAAAAAAATAAATAAAAATCATTCTTTTGACACACTTGACAACATTTTTTTGACAAACTTATGATGCCATAATTCTCAATAATAATAATAAAATTTCATTTCAAACAAATAATTAATTTTATTTTTTTCAAAACTTGGGTACAAAAATAAATAAAAATCTTTCTTTTGACACACTTGACAACATTTTTTTGACAAACTTATAATGCCATAATTCTCAATAATAATAATAAAGTTTCATTTCAAACATATAACTAATTTTATTTTTTTCCAAAAAATTGGATAAAAAAATAAATAAAAATCTTTCTTTTGACACACTTGACAACATTTTTTTGCCAACCTATAATGCAATAATCTAGATTTTGGTTTCACATACCAATCCCTACCATTAAGATTTCTCCAAATTCAATGTTCCTACACGTAATCACTTAAAATGAACGTTTTTTAGGCCAAAAATATGAAAATTTGCTGTTTTTGACACACTTAATGATTTTTTGACACACTTCCGGTACAGTTATCGAACACAGCGTCCTTTCAGACCTGTCCCTTGAGTATATCTATTTTTCGAAAAAAAATTTTTTGAAATCCGTCCAGCGGTTTTCCCTGCGGCGTAGGTAATGACCGACGGCCGGCCGAGTTTCAGAATTTTTGAAAAAGTTTAAATTTTGAATTTTATTATAACTTTTGGTATATTTTTGGCATTTTGAAAAAAGTTTGTGTGTGTTTTTGTTATAATTTTTGCAATATTTTCAGAATTCTTGAAAAGGATTGAATTTTTGATTTTGTTATAATATTTCAATATATTTAGAATTTTGAGAAAAGTTTTAATCTTTAATTTTGTAATAATTTTTGGAGTATATTTAGAATTGTGGAGAAAGTTATAATTTTTGTTTTTATTATAATTTTTACAATATTTAGGGAAATTTTGAAAAAAGTTTGATTATTTGATTTTGTAATTTTCTCTCGAAAATCTAAATAGAGAGGTTTTTGGTAGTTTGCCAAGTGTATCATCTTTTCACAAAATGATGTTAATATATGATCTGTTATAATTTTTCGCAACGTATTGATGTTTCCGGTTAGTTTTGTAATAAATTTCTAAACAAAGATAAAATACTTGTGATTTTACAGACTTTTCTGTTTGATATGCATCGCCTCTCAAAACTAAAAACAATGTCCTAATAAAAGTTTTTTGCCGAAAACTATATCAAAACCCTTAACTAAGTCTTGAGATCTCAGAGCTTGAGATGTCATTCCCTCCATAGTTTTCATATTTGAATTAGCATTAGAGTGCGCAATTATTTGTGTGAATGTCATCGCATGATTGTCTTGTCACCATAAGAAAATATTACGTTCTTTAATCGTTGGTAAAACTACACAAACAAATGCGCAAATAATAATTATCACATTAGAACCTTTTTAATAGAACTGGTTTTTAAAGTTATATGTTTCGCTTCTAGAGATAGTTCTAGATCTAGATCTTCTAGAGATAGTTCTTGATTTGCAAAAGGTGGAAATGAAATACAAAATCTGTGTATGGTTATAAGTTGGCATTTTGAATAATAATCTATTTTGAATTTTTGTAGCCAAATAATATTTTAAACTATAAAAAAATTAATTACAAATTAATTACCAATAATAATAAAAAATGATAAAATGTGTCAAAAACTAAAACTATCCGAAACAACTTTTAATAGATGCTACCGCTTTATTTCAACTCTAATAACTTGATTATCCTAATTCTATCGATAAATGAATTTTTATCAAAAAAATAAGTAATATATTTTATTTTAAACAAAGATTATTTAGACATTATACAATTTATCTGAATAAATTATTTAATTTATAAAAGATTAGAACTACAATTAAGACGACTTCGACAAACTTCTATTTATCTAAAGTTTAAGACAGCTAATCCTTTCACAACAAAAGAAACCATTAAATATTATAATTAATAATATCTCAAACTAAACTGTTAACTAATATTATTTGTATAAAATTAACACGATCTAAATAAAATAACTGCCGCTAAAAAATAAACACATTCGCATACAAAATCTTTGACACTTATCTTAACTTAAATGCTTATAGTAGTCAAATTAGATAAAAATCCGATTGATTTTATTTTATTTATTTATTATTCAATTGATATTTTTTTAGTCTGTTTGTTTATTTTGCGTATATGTATATATATTTTTTATTTTCGAAACACAAACAGTATTATAATAGACTATCACAACAGTAACAAAACAGACAGAACATTAACCGAACATCATAAAGAAAAGTAAAACTTAAATAAAATAGTAGAACTGGTTCTTGCTTTTATTTTTTTTTTATTTTATCTTTCTTTCAATTTCTTTTGTCATGTTAAATTGCCGTCATTATGCTGGTCATCTTATAGAAATATAATAAAAATCTAAAGGAACAAAAAAAAAATTTAATAAGAAAACAATATTCAATTGTTCACTATTATTATTATTAATGTCATATTTTTGTGATGATCGTTTTTATATTTTCAAACTTTGTCGGCCGGTTTTGTTTATTATTATTTTAAAATTTTGTCAGATTAAAAAAAAACAACAAATTGAATTAAACAGATTCTCTGTTGTATTAAAGGTATTGTTTATTTTATTCAATAGAAATAGAAAGGTAATACAGAATAATATAACTCAATGAAAATTGTAGTTTAATTTTAAATTTGTTTACCGGGTGTCGGGTTTGGCTTGACAAACGATAAAATAAAGTCTTATGGAACTTCAGAATAGAATTTGGCCATATGCAAATTTTATCATTGGTTCTTAACAACCCTCCTCCTCTAACAAAAGATTGGCATTTATTGTTGTTTTGATTATGTTCCCTATTTGCATTTATTATGTATTATTTGATGCTATATATGATAATTTTATTAGTGAAGTGGGTGATTTGTGGATTCGATTATTTATTTTTTTGAAATTCTAGATATAGATTGAAACTAAAGTAAAATTTCAATTATTTAAATAAATTGTATTAATTTTAAGTAGTTTTATTTCCAATTATCTAATTTTAAATAAAAAGAGAAAAAATATTATAAAAATTCAATTTGTTTGCCATATGTATGTTTTTTTTTTACTGAATATTAACAGTTTGACAAGGTACGCTACAGTACCCCCCTCATAAAGTCACATTCAATTTAATTTAAATCGAAATATAGACTTTAATTTTTTTAAATTTTGAGTCAATTTTAGTTTACCAGCTTTGTCCAGAAAAAATAGAGGTAGATCAAAACTTCAAAATTTTGTATTATTCTGAGACTTAAGTGAAGTTTTGATAAATTTAATGAAAACATTCTATTAGTCCATTCGCTTATTGTGCATTTCTGGGTTCTGTGAGAATAAAGATTTTGTTTTGTTCTTAAAATTTTTTAACTCAAACAGACGTAGTTGTTTCACGGACGTAGTTGAAAAGAACGCTAAGAGTTGTAATTTTCCCTTGTTTAATTGTTCGAAAAGTGCAGCTACCTACGTATAGTGCTAACTAATCACATGTGTTAATAGTGTTATTAGTTTGAGATGCGTTAAGGATGGTCTACCGGTTAGCGTGAATTTTTTATTGTGAAAAATGCAATCCAATATGTGTGGGAACATTACGTAAGGTTGCCAAATGTGCGTACATTTGTTGAAGGAATTTGCCTACTAGACTTGGGATTAAGTGGTGATAGTAGTTCATTATTCCGATAAATTTCTGAATATTTTTCACCTATTTGTAACCAATATATCGTCTTTGTGGATAAAACAGCGCAGTCAGATGTTGCAACAATTTATTTATAAAACATTTAAAGGTTTGAACAACAGAAGGTATTCTGTTATAATTATGTGTCCTGATTTCTGTTTTAGGCACATATCCCTCATATAGGGATCTATTTTGTCGATTTGTATTTTTTTTATTTTTGAAAATCCCGCGTACTCCAGTCCTTGCAATTGACATACGAGTTAGCCTGACATACATTTTGAAAAAAAAAACAGTAAGATATTACTAGCCAATGTGATATCTTAGGGGTTCTAGGAAACTACCTGTATTTAGTCAAAGAGGAAGACTGTGCGTCACATAATCAAGGAATATGCCACTAGCTTAATTATTAGCAACCCAATTTTTGTTTTTTGCGTCAAATTATTTGATGTTTATTTGCTTTATCCTATCATGAAATATTGACCTGTGCCATTTGATAGGATTTATTGTTTAGATATCCATTCTTCAAAAAAACATAAAAAAGAAACGAAATTAAAATATTAGCGTACATTAACACCTTAAACCGCAAGTTGTTGTAGGACCTTGGTCTTAAAAGGTTTTTATATATTGTTGTGAGTCACACATATTGGAATTCCAATTACACAACACATTTGATTTAAAAAAATATTTCGCGAGCTACAACTCTTGCGTGATTTGCTCTGTTTAAATTAATATTTGATTTTCGGTTATGGGTCCCCAATTCTAAATTATGTTAATCTAAATTATTTTACTATAATAACATTAATTAAAATTTGCTTTTGCTTAAAAAAATAAAAATTGAACAAATTACCAGAAAATATCTCGTCTCCTTAAAATTGGACAAAATTATATAATTATATTATCTGTGCCATCAAATAGTATTAAGAAAACGTCTTCATTCCGCTCAAAACTAAGTTACTTTTATAAAATAAAATTTTGTTGTTCTTTTTTTTATCAAACCAAATAAGATAAGAAACTAAAAGAAACAAAACTCAATTAAATTAAAAAGGAATTACACAAATAAAACTTAAAAAAACCCATCGATTTTGTTTTCTTAATTTAACTTAAAGTCACGTCTTAATTAAGAAATTCGGGAGATGGTTTGTGTGATTGAGTTTAAAAAAAAATAGAATAAAATTACCTCTAAGAAATTTATGACATACGAAAGAATAATAATAAAACAAAAACCATCGTTTTGGGTTGATTTCAGGAATTTTTATAAGACAGAGAAAAAAAATACTGATTATATATTATTATCATTACATCGACTATTATGTGGATGATGGTGCGCTAGCGTCGATATGTTAGTCTCTTTATAAATTGAAATGATTAAGTATAAAAGTAAACAACAATAAAAAAGAAAATTAAAAGGGAAAAAGCCAAAAAAAAAAATAAAAAGATAATAAAAGGAATTGAATCAAACTGAAATGAAATTAAATAATGGAAAAAGATGTTTGTTGTGGATTAATTTTCTATACGGCGAAACGTTCGAAAAAATTTGTTTTGTTTTTATTTTAATATTCAATTCACGAATGATATGACTTTTCGTGTTTAATTTTTTGTATGTTTTTTTTATTATATCATTCGGAGTTTACGCATGTAGCACTGTGATATAGGATTTAAATTAATGGTTTATTGTTCAAAATCAAGACTGTAATTAAACGTTGTTTTAATTATTCGGGAACGTTTAAATTTAGTTTAATAGTCTGTCTTGAAGAAAATGTATTTTTTTAAAAATATTTATTCAAGTTATACAAATTATAAGCAATGGGCAATAGTATGTTGTTTTGTAAAGAACTACGGTTTTCCTTTTTTTTTATCTTGAATTGATATATCCCTTATTGTGTATTTCAATTCTGCTCAAAGCATCTGCGTTCTAATCTAATCTGTTACAGTTACAGTTAGAACAGCAAATTATTTTTCCATACACGCAAGGACGAATATGATATTTCCCAAACTTTAATTGTTCTATTTTTCAGATTTCCGTCATACAATTTTCGATAGTCTATGACTGAACCGTGCTTTCTCTTGCTATTTGTTGTTTTTTTAGGGACAATCAGAACGGGGGAATTCCAAGAGCTAATACTATGTTATGTAAAATTATTCTTAAAATGTTTGTTCAACATAAGAATTTTTTTTCTGGTTTGGTAGTTTGTAGTTATCTATAAGGTATGACATGAGTCAGTGAAACTTTATCTTGGGGTTAGTTTTTTGGTTAAACAAATCTGTTAGATGATTAAAAAATACACTTTTTGCTTCTAAATTGAGGTAAGGAAGATCAATACTTTCTTTGAGTTTATTGAATTGAATTTCAATTGAATTTGATTCGTTTCTTGTGGATAGCATAAATATATTATACCCTTCTGGAGATTTTGTATCAGAAGTAATGTTATCACGCAAAACAGCTTTTTCAGTAGTATCTTCAATGAACAAGTGAATTTCCAATATAAACACCAGAAAACATTTAATTTAATGAAACTATATCATACAATCTGAGTCGTTTGAATTATTTACTTTGTCAGTAACAAAAATTTCTGATGTGGAGGTATATTTCTTTTTAAAAGTAGTACGTTTTAAACGTAGTACTGTTAAAAATATAAAAATTTTGTAAAGGTGATATTAGGCAAATCTAGTTTACAATTTATTTTACTAAACAAATTAAATCCTAAATTACAACAACAAAATATTGTTCTATACACGCAAGGACGAAAATGGTGTATTTCCCAGACTTTCATTTTTTCAGATTTATGTAAACACCACTTCGAAGTTTCACTGCAGCGCAACTAAAGTTTGTAATAGAACAGTGCCAAATGCTATGTTATTGGACTGAATGTTACAGTGAACTGCTTCGAAAAATGTGGAAACTGTAATATTTTTTCGACTAGAGAATTTTTACGATTTCGAAATGATTGATCGCAAAATTCGTCCCGTTTGAACGATTAGTATCTTTTTCCAAAAGTTACGTTAAGAGTGGTGCAATGTACGAGAAATCCGTAATTTTTGAAATCTATAATATCCAGCTACTTCGAGAAATGACTTAATGTTTTTGGTATTCTTAGGAGTTGCATGGTTTTTTACAGTTGAAATTTTACAATCAACGGGTTTTATTCCATCAGATGTTATAATGTTGCCAAAATATGTTCTTTCTCCTTTTAAGAATAGAAATCTGTTAGGATTTTATTTTAATATATGTTTTATAAAGTTGATCTAACAGACTATTATTGTTTATGTTCGTCTTCTGGTTTGTTATATACATATATTTTTTTATATTTGTTATAAAATATGACTATTTATCCAATTGATCTAATATATTAGGTAAAGAATATGCATAATTTATGGTAACTTCATATAATTTTCAGTAGTCTATGACTACACGCCACTTTTTCGGTATTATTTAGTTTTTTTAGGGACGACCAGAACTGGACATTTCTAAGAACAATATTATTTTCTATAATATTATTCTTTTGCATTCGTTTAACCTGAAAATTTATTTCTACTTTATTAGTTTCTGGTAATCTATAAGGTTTGACATAAATAGATAAAGTTTTATCCTGGATTCTAACTTTTTGATTAATAAAATCTGTTGTGTACAACTTATCTTTATCCAAATAGGAGGCAAGTAAGATCAATTCTTCTTTTATGTTCATTTAGTCTATTGTCTTGTGGGTAGCACAAATACATTATTGTAGCACAAATACATTATATTCAATATCAAAAGCAAAGTTGTCAAGCAAAACAACATTTGCAATAGTATTAACTATATTGACAGTAGCTAAATTATTTTTAGGATGAACAAGTGAATTTCCGGAATAAACACCAGTAAAAATTTGATGAGACATTTTTGTAATTTTTTGATATTTTTCGATTGATGGTTATTTGTTATGCTAGAATAATATCGAGTACCAAAAGAGTTACTTGAGTTTTTTGATTTAGTTAGATCTGAAGACTAATCTGTAATGATTTTTTTCAAAAATTGAACACTATATTGGTTAGACTCGTGTAGGAGGGTTTATATATTTCTCTAGTACACCTAAGTTTTCCGCTTGCTTTGAATTTTTAACTGTTGAGTTTGAGAAAATTTTATTGCTGTTAGATTTAGAATTATTAAATTGTCTTTTACATCAATCATTTATCTATGATGACCAGAAAATTCGCAATATCTGCATACAAGTTGAATATTGTTGACGTACCTTAAAATTGAATTACTTCAATTATTTTGATAATAGTAGTGATAGTTATTTTAATGAAAAATAAGTAAAACTAGGTAGGAATCGTATCCGGTCCTCCAAGTTCAAACTCAATCATCTTATCACTCGGCGATTCCACTTCCTACACGATATTGTCCCGTATAAACTGTATCTCAACTCAGTCAAATCATTTTTCAAATAGAGCTTTGATTTGAGCAGTGTGAATTTCGTCAAAACGCACCAGGTTTAAACAAAACAACACCCATTAAATACGACCATATTGTAGAACAATAGTATTCCTTGTTTTACATCCAAAAATTAATTTAGAAAAAATTATACTAATCAAATAACTAAAATACTTTTGGTTTTAGTGACAACAATTATTTCGTCTAAAGTATTAGATATTTTCTCTTAAAATGAGTTTGCTGTTCAATTCGATAAATTTATCGCTATTCTCCTAAACATAGTTATTTGCTCACAAACGGCTTATAACTATTCAAATCTATTCAAAATTTCATTCTTGTGAATTCTAATTCTAATTAGTTAATTGATATATATTTATATCCACTGTCTTTCTTAGTTTGGTGTTTGTCTTAGATAGAAGGTTTAATTTATAGTAAGACTATTCGTTAGTCCTGATTTATTTCTAACAGAGAAAGGTGTAAATTTTCAAACATTCTTCAAATGTGGATATATTTTTGTTATCAGTTGTCATTATCTAATTGTTGTTCAGGAAATGATTAATTTTTATGAAACCGAAACTAATTTTTTTTTTGTTTGATTTAAATTAACATGTTTAGCTCTGAATCGCACAACTTATAACCTCAATAACTTCGGATATCTCCCAGATACCACGTTAACCATTTTCTTTTTCTAGATGCTAAAAATGATTATTAATCGACCAGATCTTAAAATAGATTTTGAGCAATTTATAGGAAAAGTGCTCTCCGTTGGGAATCAAACCCGGCACACTCAAGTTCCCAGGCTTGTCAACCTAGCTAGAACGCCGACACATATAATAATTGAATTGCTGATTTAATATTTTTAAGTTTTAGAATAAATAAATCATGGAATAGTTTTCAAGAACAAATCTCAGTGATGGGCGTGCAGGGAAGTTTGTTGTCGTGCCAAGGCTGACTCGCGTGGCACATTTGCTATCACTGTAAGACAAACAAGACATTTTTATTGTTGTAAGTTTTGTATTTCATTAGATTTTTAGAGACTATGTAGATTTTGTATTTGTAGAATTGTGAATAGTTACAATATTGCCTTTTTTCTTATTTCATTGTGCACTAGTGCGTAACACATACATTACGTTACTGCTGCCTAGGTAATTTTATCATAATAAATTTTGCAGTCTTTAAAGTTTCCTTCTTGTCTTCCATATATTTAAAACATTTCTTGGCGTTTGCAGTTTTTATAATCTTCCAGTTGCGATCGAAAACTCACCACATCATCTGGCAATTCCATGTTTTGTCAAGGTTGTTGAAAAAATCCTTGCTCTCATTAAGGTTAGCGTTACTAGTAGATAATTTAGCGGCTAGCTACGGCTGTGTAAACTTGGAACCCGTCATGAGAGAAAAACTAAAAAAATTTTTAGGAAGGTACGACGGAGATGATTGTAGCGAAATTTTTTTCTTTGTAGTTGTAATAAATGTCAGCTGATTTATTTTTTAATATTTTATGGGATTTCGTTTAAAGTTTGTGAACTGGTTTTAAAAATAAATGATTCAAGGTTGTCTAAATGCAATAATTTGCCATCCTGAGAAATTGAGATGTTATTTATTCCGGTCACCAAAAAACCGCTCGGTAGAATTTGATTTTGTGACAGTACACATGTGTTCACAATGGCTAAGTTTTGCATCTTTACTCTATTTTACTTCCTTAGTAACCGAGTAAAGAGATTTGCGGATGATTGCAACTTGTCTGATACGTTCGTTTCTCGGTTTTGAATACAATATTGCCCGAACGAATGAATCCCAGATAGAAAAACGCTGTCATAAATATTAACCTGGATAAGAATAAATGCTCGAGTGGGATGACCGAAACTAAGGTGGTAGCAAAACTTGCAATGTTTCGTTTTTTTTAAATTGTTCTAAAAATTTAACCATCTAAATTGGCTGTAAACATTTTATTTTTTCTATAAAATAATGTATAAAGCATTGTTACTGCTTGTTGGCTTGAAACCTCATGACCTAGAAAGCTTATGTTTGAACCAAAAAATGGTTTGTATATGGGTCATTCTTTTACAAACACCTTTCTGACCGACACATTTTTGATTTGGGTTTTTTAGGGGTTTTACATACAAAAAAAAGATAAACGTGTTCGAGGATTTTTTTTTTTGGAAATTAGAGCGGTTCAAATTTTGAGAATTTCGTGATTTTTGGCTTGAAGACTTATTTTTAAAGATTCATAACTTCGGTTCTGGTAAAGATAGAATTTTTTTCTGTTTTATTTTAATGCTAAAAAATGAATTTAAAAAAACTGTTATCTATAAAAATTATCAACAAATTCCTATTGTTATAAACAAATAAAGTGTTAAAATCGATTTTTAGTCACTCTGCAACAAAAATAAAGAGCGTTTAGTATAACCATATGAGAAATGAAATTTTTAAAATTTTTGTCGTCTCGCGCTCGATATATTAATTTATTTGTAACAGTAAAAACCGTTTTTCTATTAATAAAAAATACGTTTTTTATACAAAATTAATCGTAGAATACGATAGTTTGGAACATTTTATTTGTTTATAACAATAGGAATTTGTTAATAATTTTTATTGAATTCATTTTTTTTAAAAGCATCTTATAAATTGAAAACAAAACAAAACAGTTTCTATCTTTAATAGAACCGAAGTTATGAATTTTTGAAAATAATTTTTCATGCCAAAAATCACGAAATCTTCGAAATTTAGAACCGCTCTATTTTCAAAAAAAAGTCCTCGAACCCGTATATCTTTTTTTTCGATATATAGAATCCGTAAAAATATTTCAGCCAAATCAAAAATGTGTCGATCTTACTTTGTCCAAATCGGTTCGATTTGTAACAGAATGTCCCATATATCTAAGATAATATTTGTTTGAACAACATACTCTTAAAAATGACAGAGCCACACAAAAAAAACGTTTACGACCTGGAGATCTGACTATGTATAATATATGTTTTTGAGGTCGCTGAATCTGAATTCATCTGAATCCTGAAAGTTCACCGATAACCTCAAAAAACCGTACCAACCTCCAAAAATTAACTAAAACCGTTAAAACCGATAACTTTAAACAATTTCAACCCTAAAACCCAAAAATATATCGATGTCTTATCTACATTTATAAACCCCGTAACCATTTAAAGTCCTTGCCCTATAACTTAATTACTCCATAACCGTATCCCCGCGTATAACAGTCAAAATCAGCCTGAGGGTTTAACTATGTATTTAATTCATCGACTCCAAAAACATATAATATATATAGTCAGACCCTCAGGCTGAAAAGATTTTTTGTTTGGCGGTGTTATGATAACTTTACGTTTGCATGGTTTTTTTCTAAAGGACATTTTTGAAATGGGGATTTGCTGGGGTCAAACGTCTCTAATCAGTGTCATTTTTAAAATAGTCATAGGAATATGTATTCCACTAGGTTGTATCTCATATGAAATTTACCTAGACAACTGGAAAGTTCATGAAGAAATCATTGATATTCAATACTAATAGCTAAGAAGCCGTTGCTAATACAACGAACATGTAGGACCCTTAACGTTGAAAATCAAATTATGTTTAAAATTGAAAAACCAAATTTTTTTTGTTTAAATCAAATCAGAGCCTTACAAATTTTTTGTTGTGCAATAATTAATGTTGGAATAAAAAAAAATTTTCTTATGTACACCATTTATTATCGTTTGACTGTTTGATTTTTATTTACTTACATGATATTTTTTCCAATAAAATAAGTCATAAAATTAAATACCAATTAAATCTGAATTCGAACAAAAATATATGTCTCGATATAAATATACATATAAACTTTTAATTGAATATCATTTCTTAATTAAAGAATTTGTTTTCTTAATAAAAACGATCATGTGTTGGTTGTTTGTCTTGTTAATTTTCTTTGTTTTTTTATGTTATTCCAATCCTTTTTTATTGGTTGAGTTTGATGAATAAATAAAATAATTAATTTTGATTTTCATTATAGTACAATGCAAATAATTAAGTTAATTTACGAGCTGATTTTTATCATTATCGACAAACAAGCAAATGACAGAACAAAAATTCTCGTTATCTCATTGCAATGGTTTTTTTTATAACTGATAACAACAAGAAAATTAATGGCATGAAGATGATGATAGGTTTGTACATTTTAAATGTAAAGGAAAAGTCAAGTGAACTTTTATTTTATAAATTATTTCGTTCAACGGAAAATGATAAAGATTTTATTGTTTATCTTTTTTTTGTTGTATATATTTGTTTATCCACGACTGCTATAGAATATATGTTTTCCATATGTATGTCTTCCATTGCAATGTTAGACATTCTCTCACTTGTTGTAGAATATACCGATCGTTAATATGCCATAGTTCTTTAAGCTTTCTTCCTAACAAAATCAATAAATTTCATTCAATGACATACATATAATTTTTCTTTATTTGTATAGGAAAAAACAGTTATACATAACGTATAATAAAGTTTAATCGTGCATTCACAATGAAAAAACTTTTAATCATGAGAATTGGGCATTTTTTTGTTATTAATTTTTAATAGTAGAACAATGCTTTAAAATGTTATGTTTTCATGAATGAAATTTATAAGACAAAAATTAAGATGAGTTAAAAGTATTTAAAAAATAAATTTTTTTTCTCAAAATTATTTTCATACAAACTTAAATTTCATGAGTAAAAGTTTTATCATTGTGCATGCACCGCAATAAAATGTTTATATTCATTTGTTTTAAATTTATACGAAACAACATTGTACGAGCGTATATATTCATTTGTCAATTCAAATTTAAATTAAAACGTTGTTAAAAAAGTATCGAAAATGAATTCTCGAAGTCACAATATTATTAATTTAACACCACCCAGAAATTAAAAAAGCGGCAGAAATTAGAAATTAGTTCTTTAAATTTATTGCCGGAAAAATCCAGAAAAGTATACACAACGATATACAAATTTTTTTTCGAATGGAAAAGTGCAAAAAAAGCAGATTCGTTTTAGAAAATATAAATGTTTTCCTTACTAACGCACCTGATGATAGATACCTGGCAACAAAGGTAAGCACTATCTATATATATTTTGTAAACATTATATACAAACAACGATTTATTTATTATTTAGGTTACTTTAATATTGGGAGTAATGGGTGCTTGGGTGCCGTGTAATGAAATGTACACAATGAAAACTTGTGATTTACAAGATCTTGGGTCAGCTTTTCTGATAAATGTACCAGAAACCAAGACAAAAATTACTAGAAAATTTACAGTCACTGGAGGGTTTTACAAAATTTGTGAAAATTACTTAATTAAACGGCCATCTAAGTCGCATAGTAACAGTGAAGTACTATTTTTAAACTACCAAAACGGTAAATGCACTATACATCGAATCGGGATCAATAAGTTTAACAAAATGGGCAAAGAAATTGCTTTTTTTTTGGAACTACCCGATCCAGAACAATATTCTGGACACACGTTTCGCAGATCTTCCGCAACAATATTAGTTGATGCTGGTAGGGATATAACAACCCTAAAAAGACATGGTGGATGGAAGTCCACATAAGTTGCCGAAGGGTACATCGATGATTCGATACGGAACAAAAATGACACAGCTAAAAAATTGCTGATTCAATTTTAATAAATACTTCTGGTGAAAACAGTAGTGTCCAGAATAATACATGCGATATAAATTCAATATCGAATAACCAAAGTAATGTATTTGATATAAATTCAATTCCAGGCAATAATTTAACGAATTGTTTCAACGTTGCGATAAATATCAATAAATGATTTATTATTGTATTATAAATATTGTTTTATTATGTAGATTGTAGAAAAGGTTCACTCGATAACCTACTGAAAATTTTTAGTTTACACATTTATTAAAAAGTATTGACTTACGCACAGAAAATATTGCATGCAAATTTAACGAAAATGTTTTTCTATGATGTTTTGATGTATTTCATTTTGTATATATGTATTAGTAAATATTCATTATTATGGCTTATAAAATTTAGCAGAAAACTACAAATTATGGAAATATTTTGCAGTCGTGGATAAAATAGCATCTTGTATTCGCTTAGGATGATGGCAATTCTTTACTCGGATGATTCCCTCCACTCGCTACGCTCGTTTCGGGAAACTTCATCCTCGTGAAGAATTGCCTTCATTCTAAGCTCATACAAGAATCTACTATTATACATATATGTTGGAGATGTTAAGTAAAATCACATTATTTAATTTAAGCTGAATTAATATTCTTGGATAGCATATATTAGTATTACGAAAACTGTGACTGAAGTTGATTTTCTCTATTAAGTGATTTTCCCAGTGGTAGAAACCCAAATTTACGTAAATAACTCTAAAATAAATAAACGAAACATCTTCATCAGAGAAAGCTTAATCAACCCTTATGTTTAAATGGCATTCCATGTAAAATTCAAAGAGAATAATATAAATCAAGTAGGCATGTAAAAAAGATATGCAAAATTTGTTAAAAATAGAAAATTCTTTATTACGACCAACCCTAAAAATTGTCACAGAGTTTAATAATTTAATATAAATCATTTCATTATTGTTTGTTTAGTATGATATTACGTTTAGGTAACAGTAACGTAATATATTTATTACGTACTAATGTGTATGACACAATAAACGATACTGTCATGATAATAGTTATCATGAGAAACTCAGAAAATGTCAACAAATACAAAACTTTATGTCAATTGAAAAAAAAGTTTCAAATGATTTCGATGATTTTAATAAAAGTTTATAAACTTCAATGAGTCTCGCCCGCTATGATTAAAAAATTTGTCTTCATTTGGTGTGATAGATAGAGTTCACACAAAATGAAGACAAATTTTTTAATCATAGCGGGCACTAATATTTTTAATGCTCTCGACGTTATCGTTTCGTAGGCGTTCACAACCCTTTTTATTATTCTACTTCCTTCTGATTTCAAATTTTATCGCGTCGTGATTTTTACACCGACTACAAAATTAGGTAACCTTAGTTGAGGTTGAGTATAGTATGATTCTTGATTCCGGAAAGTTGTGACAAAAAGTTGGGATCGACAATATACCCAAGTGGATCGGTCGTACTAGGTTTTTCTTATCACTAAGAGAGATCGGCTTCACAACAATCAGTAAAACTAAGAACCAAATTGACAAATTGACAAATAAACAAGGTATATGTTGAACTGAGTGAGGTCAGTAGAAAGGGAAAAAAGGGTCACTAGACCCAGCAGAACGAACAAATCACCATTTGTAATTTCAAATATTTGATTTACATTATTCACTCGCCCACTTTTTTTCGGTTCGGAATGTGTTAACCTTTATGTTAACATATCTATCAGAAATATGTTACCAGATAACATGTAATACTGATAGTATACAAATTATTTGAAAAATAATTGTTTTGAAATCATTGCTCTTAATAGAGATCGGCAATCGACTTTATTTCTGGTTGAAAATTAAAGTTAATTTTATTTCCAAATAAAAAGAAAAGAAATGCAATTAATTTGGTATATAAATAAGATCCAAGCAGATTTTTTGAGTTTTGGCAGCGTACGATACGACCGATTCATCACACTCCATCTCCCTGCATATAGTCCGTTAAGCAGATCAAAGTTGGTAAAAATAAAAACCAATTTTTTGACTCGTTCGTTTTACGAGTGGCTGGTGGATAAGTAATTCTTACATTACAAAGAAACGCGTGCCTTGAGTTTGTTCTATCTAGCTCCAGTACGTGGATTCGATAATTGTTAGGTGAACTGAAACAAAGATCGGAAGCAAAGTAGGCTGTAACGACCCAAAAGATGAGAAAAACAAAGGCTATCTCAACCCCTCCATCAACTAAGACTATCAAATTTGAATTAACAAAAAATAACTCACCTCCATGTTTTATGATCATCTCGACCCCCTCTCCTCCCCTCATTCTCCCAAATAATTCGCAGAAACTAATAATTCATATCATTCGTTTAAAATAAAAAAATTAATGAGGAGTTTTTAAATGATTAATATTATGCTGTACTAACAGCATGTCAATTGAAGTACTGATTCCATGACTAAGGTCAATTTTTTAGTACAATATTTTACTTGATAAATTTGTTGTCTAATCAAATCAGCATAGTTATAATTATCAATAATTTGTTTAAAAATTATTTAAATTAAAATTAATATCATTTGTCGACGAATTGTTGCACAAAAAAATAATCAGGTGAGTGTTGAAAATTATTATAACTACGAAAATCGCTGCACCAAAATAAATAGGTGATTGTTGAAAATTTGGATAACTACGAAAATTTTTGCACCCTAATAAATAGGTGGACGAATTTTGTACATAAATTAATTATTGCACCAAAACCCAAGTGGATGTTGAATAACTTATGTAAATTGTTGCATAAAAAGACATGTGATTGTCGAATAAATTACGTAAATAAATGAACTGTTGGACCCAAAACCCCGTGATTGTAAATAATTGGTGAATAATTTAGATAAAATAAAAGAATTGTTGCTACAAAATTCGGTCATTTCGATGTAAATCGATTCGTAAATCGATTTTAAAGTATTTTACTGTGCAGATGCAAATATTTCGTTAGAATTCGTTTAGAAAATTTTTTGCCATTTTTCATTTATTTATATATTTTTTATGAATGTGGCCTAATGTGATATCAGTTAATTATTTCAAAATTAGACTGATAATTTTTAATATCCCAGTAGGCCAGACGTATAAATATTTGTTATTAGTATAATTCAAATTTTATTGGTGAAATTGAATGATGTCATTACATTTTAGAGAATTTCATTGGTTTAAATTAAAATAAAACTAAGGCAAAAAATTTTCAAGAGTAATTTCCCAAGGACGGTGATAATTCGAAATAATTTTTTGCGAACATTTCGAAAGAAAGTTGATTGATTATAGATCAAGGCCGTTGACGGAGGGCTATATTATCAATACCACTTGCTTGAGGACTTTTCCAAAAAATTATGAGAATCTATGTCCCTCCCAGTCAAGCGAAATTCGTTTAGAATTTTTATTGCTATTTTTCATTTGTTTATATTACTTCGATATGAAAGACCTAAGTATTACATTAATAAGTTAAAAGTGAATTCTTACCCCTACTTTTTTGCCATTTCTCGACGTTTTAGGACCTACTGAAAAAGCAAAAAAAAGTGTATATCTGTCTGCCGGCTGGCCGGCCATCCGTCACAACCGACGAAATCTAGAAAACGGCTGAAGGGATTTGAAACATTTTGAATTCTAAAAATAGGTACACTCAATGGTAAGAGGGGAAAGGACGATGTGTTCGATAACTGTACCGGAATTGTGTCAAAAAAATCGTCAAGTGTGTCAAAACAAGGAAATATGCATATTTTTGCTTAAAAAACGTTCATTTTAAGTGGTGATATGTCAAGATTGGTATGTGAGATCAAAAACTAGATTATTGCATTATAAGTTTGTCAAAAAAATGTTGTCAAGTGTGTCAAAAGAAAGATTTTTTTTATTTTTTACCCAATTTTTTGGAAAAAAATAAAATAATTATTTGTTTGAAATGAAATTTTATTATTATTATTGAGAAGCATTATAAGTTTGTCAAAAAAATGTTGTCAAGTGTGTCAAAAAAAAGATTTTTATATATTTTTTTACCCAATTTTTTAGAAAAAAATAAAATTAATAATTTGTTTGAAATGAAGTTTTATTATTATTATTGAGAATTATGGCATTATCAGTTTGTCAAAAAATGAAAACGTTTGTATTTTTATTTTTTAATAATTTTTGCAATATTTTTAGAATTTTGGAAAAAGTTTTAATTTTGGATTTTGTAATAATTTTTGCAATATTTTTAGAATTTTGGAAAATGTTTGAAATTTTAAGAATTTTTGGAATTTGGAAAAAGTTTAAATACTTGATTTTATTCTAATTATTGGAATATTTTTGAAATTTTGAAAAAAGATTGATTTTATTTAATTTTTACAATATTTTTGGAATTTTGAAAGAAATATGAATTTGTGATTTTGTAATATTTTCTCGAAATGCTAAATGGAGAGTTTTTTGAGTAGTTTGCTGAGTGTATCATCTTTTCACTAAATTATGTTAATTTATGATCTGTTATAATTTTCCGGCCACGTATTGATGTTTCATGTTAGTTCTGTGATAAATTTCTAAACAGAGATAAAAAAATACTTGTACTTTAACAAAGAACTATGTTTGATATACATCGCTGCCCAAAACTAAAACCATTTCCTCATAAAAGGTTTTTTGCCGAAAACTATATCAAAATCCTTAACCCAGACCAAATTCTTGATATCTCAGAGGTGTGAGATTTCAGCCCCTCCATAGTTTTGTTTTATGTTTTAAGTGAATTGTTATACGTGAACTATTTTTATTTATTCTAGCCTACTATAAATCCATTGAGGCCTCAAACAAAACTAATATTATTGAAAATTGAAAATAAACAAACAACCAAAAAAAATTATAAATGGCAGATACAATCTTCACTATGAAAATTATTTTGCACGAAAAATAATTGGATTAGACAAGAAATATTATTTTAAGACTTTTGTTAATTTATTCTATTTATTCTAGTGTGATATAGGTAGATAGTCTCGTGTGATATAGGTAAATTATTTAATTATAGTTTCCCTTTTATTAGCATAATTAAAATGTGATTAGTCAAATTCAATTATGTCTTTACATGTTAGAGAATTTCATTGGGTGAAATTGAAACAAAAATAAAGCAAAATTTTTCAATTAAGATAGGAAAAACGCAGAAATTCAGCTCTTTTAAACTATTCTGACACTTTCCTTACCATTGTGAGAACTAGCGTCAGAGTCATATTTGGTAGCCTGACAACCTATATGTATGTTTAAAAGCCGTGAAAGTCACCATGATGGCTGGATCTACAGAGACCAACCACCTCGCCAACTCACTCAAAATAATAAGTGATCAGAACTGTCCTGCTAGCTAGCTGGAATAATCAAATTGGATTAAAAATTGTACAAAATTCTTAAAATTTTAGCTCCTAAAGTTGCATAAACCTCTTCAATGTCTTTTTCAGATTTTGTGTTTTTGGTGCTAATGAGTGAAAAATTGGTCACGTTTTTATAATTCTAAAATCCTGCGATAGATATCTTTCAGATTCAAAATCAAACCGCCCAATTATGCTACTCCCTGTGCAGGGCAAACTATTCAAAAAACCTTTAAAAAATATACTCCAAAAATGCATCGATTTGAATGATGTGCTATCCGATAAACTATGTAATTAAGGCCATAAATAGAGATGGCCTTAAGAATTCAGTCTTGATCTAGAATTATGGAATACGGCCTTCGACTCTGGTACGATTAACAAAGATCTGAAGGTTGCATACGCTGATGAAAAAATAACTACAATTAGCGGAAACTTAAGGAAAAAATTACAGAACTAGGTCAACGAGGACAAAACGATATGACTTCATGGTGCAAGCTGAACAAACTAAGTATTTCGCCGCACTCATGTTTAATCTGAAAGGAAAGTACGATCGGTGACGACTTGGATAAGAGGCTTGGAGTGTCAAGTGATCTTCAACCGATCGCTAAAAAATGATTAATTTAATACAAGCTCACAACATAAAATTCTCATCAGTTAGAATGGAAATGTTTGTGTATGTTATCAACATCCTGTTTTTAGATAAACAAAAATATAAGAATTTTTAGACCTTCCAAGTATAAAATATTTTTTGAATAAGATATCATTTTACAAAATTGGAATTTTAACACGTAGAATTTATTATATATTTCCTGTAATGCTAACATGATAAGGTGTGATATTTTGTTGTACCAAAACTATGCAATAAAATTGCGTTTGCTTATGGTCCATTTATGATAAATAAATTTTTTGATTATGTTAATACTAAATTCTATTTGACCAATGTTTTTTGTAACGAAACAAATAATGAAAAAAGAATTAGATCACTCTGTTTGGTATAAGGGGGGATAAAAATGAGTATTATTTAAGGAATTAAAAATAGAAGTTAAGAGAGTTGTTTTTTTGAGCTGTAGTGGAATAGTGAGTACCTTTTATAGTGTAGTTTAATAAACTTACGAATATATTTAAATTAATCAAAAGAAAATATGTAATGGTAAAAGTGGTGTTTTTTTGGTATGATGAATAAAATATATGTTAATCAAGATACCCTTTAGTTTGTCTAACTCGAATTAGGTAATTTTTCCGATTATCATGTGATATAGCTCCTGACAAATGTGAGGTGGTAATCGGGTTGGTAGCATGGAATATGTGATTGGTTGGATGGAATATGTGGTCCCGCATGATCTGAGGCTATAGGACTATTACTAAATTTTCGTCTTCTTCTGAAAGAAAAGATCAGCATTTACAACTAAAATCTCAGTTCAAGTGAAGAAGGTGGGATGAAGCTAGTAACACCAGGACTACGCCAAGAGACAGTCAGTTGTTGGCAAGCACGCTGATAGTCTTAGATACGAAAAGGCACACGCATCTCTTCGTTAGCGACTTACGCTCTTGAAAATAAATAGATGGCTCTAATCGGTCCTATTGCTCAGATTATCACTGCGTACGATAAATTTAAAAAATATCTAAAACATATAATCATACAAATGTTTTTATAATCAGGCTAGGAACAATGAGAATTGCACTACATGTGATGTGAATGAAACCGCATTGCACATTCTTCTTAACCGCTCTGAGTAAGATAATATACGGTATGGTCCGTACCTTAGAGATATTGGCACCTAAATAGTAGATATATTTATAGTATCTTGGTGTCACACACCTATATTGGCATTTTCCAAATTTAAGAATAAATATCCCTGTAATTACAAAAGACAGACAATTTGCTTTTTGAAAAATAAAGACACGGATAGTGTTTGCAATCTTGGTATCCGGGTACCCGGATACCCGGGTATTTAGGAAGATTTTTCGGGTATTTAATATCCGGATATTTTGGTCGAATACCCGAACAACAAAAGGTCCAGTTTTTTTTCAATAAAATTTACAAAATAAAATTCAGCTCATTCTCTTTTTGCAAATTTGAATTATTCTTCATGCTAGTTGTTGACAAATGATTCTATTCTAACCATACAAATTGCAATATGTCCATAAACATTAAACCATAAACATTAAACCAACCACATCCGTAAACATTAAACTGCCCTCTAGTTAATTATTATTGTTTGGATTACGAAAACAACAGAAAAACGACGAAGAACACATAACAAAATTTATGGAATTTTAGTTCTTATTAAAATTAAAATTAAGTCATAAAAAATTAAGGATCTTTATTGGTTATTTGTTTATATTTAGTTTAAAATAGAAACGGTAAATATATAATGATAATATACATAATTGAAGACGCTGTAGGCACTTGGCGAAACATTTTAATATTATTTTATTTTTTTTTTTTTGCTTATAAAAAATATTTGAATCAAAAGAAAAAACTAAATATCTTGTTAACAATAAATTATCCTGAACCACCACCTCCATCACATACATTTTATAATAAAATTGAAAATTTTTCAAATATAATCTTTTCACCTGATGAAATGCAACTTTTAAATAAAGGATTAAAATATGCTCCAATGGACACGAACATCTCAAAAAATCTTTTAAATGTAGCTATCGATGTTGATGTAGCTTTATCAAGAAGTACAATAGAATGTAATATCAACATTAATAATCTTAAGGCCATCTGTGCTGAAGAAATTAGATCTTCAAACAACAATAATATAGGTATATTTAATAAAGAGTCACATTTAGTCAAAAATATTAAATCAAAATTAAATACCAATGATAGTATCCTTTGTAAAGCTGATAAAGGCAATACCATCACCATTTTACCTAAAACTTTATATATGGAAAAAGTTTATGATTTTATCATTGATAGTGGTGCAGAGCTTTTACATTCAGATCCAACCAAAAAATTTAAATTATCTGTAACTGAATGTTTATCATTTTGTAATTCTTTAATTCCTACTCATACTTCATTTATTTTTAAGCAAATGAACCCTTCAGCACCTGTCCTGTACGGACTACCAAAATTACATAAAGAAAATTTACCAATAAGACCTATTGTTTCTTATCGTAGTGCTCCTGCCTACAAATTATGTAAAAAATTTAACAAAATTTTCTTAGAAATTACAGGCTTTTATTCTAAATATGCAGTTAAAAATTCTATTGACTTGATAAATAAGATCAAGGATGTTATTGTTCCCCATAATTCAAAATTAATTTCTTTTGACGTTTCAAGTTTGTTCACTTCTATACCCATTAATGTTTTAAATGATATTGTTTCAAAAATTATCAATGATTCAGTTCCGTCACTTCAAATTCAAAATGAACTAGGCCTCCTTTATAAAACTTGTGTTACACAGAATTATTTTGTTTTTGATGATAAATATTACAAATTTTCTGATGGTCTACCTATGGGCTCCCCATTATCTCCCCTCCTCGCTGATATTTTCATGGATTGGTTTGAGAAACAAATATTAGATGTATCACTACCTTTATCAAAACATATCTTATTCTGGTATAGATATGTAGATGATATTATTTGTCTTTGGAGTGGGACTGATCGACAGTTAGACTGTTTTCTCCAAATACTTAATAGCAAATGTATTTCAATTAAATTTACTATTGAGAAAGAAATAGATAAATCTATTAATTTCCTTGATATTAGTATCAACCATGTTAACCATAAATTTGATTTTGATATTTATAGAAAGCCCACTTGTACAGATACAATTATAAATTCTAACTCTAATCACTCTAGAAATGCTAAACATTCAGCTCTATATTCGCTAATTGACAGATTAATTAAAATTCCACTTTCTTCTTTTAATTTTAACAAAGAACTAAATACAATTTTAACTATATCAAACACCAATGGTTTCAATCCTGATTTAGTTTATAAAATACTACACAAGAAGCTCAAACGTCTTGCTTATATCCAAATTTATCCAGTTTCACCACCTATTCTAAAACATTATTGTAAAATTAATTATCATGATAAAATAAGCCCAAAACTAGGAAACATTATTACTAAACATACAAATTTAAGTTGTTCTTTTTATAATAACAAAAATTTACACAATCTTTTGGTTAACAATAAATTAAATCAGCAAAATAAATTTACAAACAGTGGAGTTTACCAATTGTCCTGTGATGATTGTAATGCAATCTATATCGGACAAACTGGTCGTAGTTTTTCTGAACGTTTATCAGAACATTTTCGAGCCTTAAGATTGGGACATTCTAATTCCACGTTTGCTAATCATTTAATATCCGAAAACCATAATAGTACATTTAGTAATAATAGTAATCTAAAAATTCTTCATTTTGAAAACAAAGGTTTAAGACTAAATATTTTGGAATCTTTTGAAATTAGAAAAGCTCAGTTTTATAATCAAAATTTATTGAACGCCCAAACTGATATAATTTATTCACCGTTAACTTGCCCATATTTGTTTATTTAATTTAAAATCTCCCATGTTTCAATGTTTTTTCAAAAAATTTTTATAAACTTTATTTACACAGTGGTATTGCCTTCATTAGCTATTTTGATACTAATTTTTATAAAGATTTTTTCTAATTTGAATTTGAATTTTTTATTGTTAAATTCTTACTTGTTCATTGAATTATTTTATGTTTAATTTTTTCGAATTTGAGTAGCTTCAAAAACTGTTTTGTTTTTTATTTTTGTTAATCATTTTTCTTTAGTATATATTTTTCAAGCTCTTGATAATGGTGTAAAAACCGAAATTAATCGAGCAAAAATATATATATACATATATATTTTGTTTAAATAAAAATAAAAATAAAACAATAATTATAATTTGTATTTATTGCGAAACTTATAACAAGTAAAATAAAATATTTAAAATAATATATAATGATAAGTTTTTATTTAAGATTTAAGCTAATAATTAAAATAAGTGTCATCGAAAGTTTGGGACCAGTTCAAGAAAATGTCATCAGATAAATCTTGGTGCCACGTAGTTGGATGCGTACGAATAATTTCAACTAAATGGGGAAATACGTCAGCAATGATAAATCAAATTGGATAATGATGCGGCTAATTATAATATTGAAAATTTACAACTACAAAAATGTTTGCTGTCTACACAAGATCTACTATAGATAACAGTGGTACTACAGTTGATAAAGAGCTGAAAATGTTGTATGCAAATTAAGGAAACCGAAAAAAATGATAGAAAATTTAAATCAATAGTTATTGACCGTGAAGCCAACATCCACTTTATCGGAGCGGGTTTTTTCTACTGCAGGAATTTAAAAAAAAAATACGAAATCGGATGAGTACAGCTACCCTAAATGCTTTAATATTTTTGAAATATTATTTTATAATTAAAAAATGATCAATTTTTAGTTTACTACTGTGAGGTTTTTTTTATTGTTTTTCATCTTTTAATTTTTTTATAACTACCCGTGTTATCCGGGTAATCCGGGTAATTTGGAAAATACTAATCAAGTAACTGGGTAATTTGAAATCGGGTAATTTGCAATCACTAGACACGGATGTAGGTTATTTGTTAATGTGTGTACATTATAGTCTATTAACATATAAATATAGCTAACGATACTTTAAATTTTGTTTAAATTAAAAATGACGTAGTAGAGCTTGCTAAAAAAACTACTTTTCAATTTCTAAAATGCTCAAAATCTAATAAAAATCGTAGACATGTTCATGGAAAGTTGTTATGGAAAGTTGTGAGGAAATAGAAACCAAACTCTAACTTCCACATACTCAAAACCCAAGATAATATTTTGAAGATAGTTTTTTGTTGTTATTTAAAACATTATTGTTTATAATAATAGCTTGGTCTGAACTGATTATAATAATACGAAATTGATTACAATTGTGGATAACAGTAAATCCTCCATCAGTAAAATAAATACGAAAAGAAGATTAATGTAAATAAAACTAAGAGTTATTTCTTGACATAAGTAATAGCATGAATGCAAGATGATTTATAAAAAAAAAAAGAAAAAAAAATTATTTGTTGTTTCATACTACATTGTTAAACAATTAATAATAATACTTATATGTAATGCAGTAATATGCAGAAAATACAAGAAATATAAAATAAAATTAATTGTTAAGTATCTCTCAAGAAACTCGATCAACTTTATATAAAAGATGTTTAGATATTTGATCAAAAGTTTAGTATTGAAAAAAATTAATGAAAAAGTGAAATTAATTTTTAATTAATAATAATTGAATCAAATTAAATATTTGAACCTAAACATAGCAAAGTTTTTATCATTACTATGATGACTAATAATAATTTCTATATCAATTATAACTAAATAAAATTATTACATATATATTTTTCATACATAATAAATTATAATTAATTAATTGCTTTATTTTTTTTTAAATTTAAATAATCACGTAAGAATGATAAACATTTATTTTGTTATATTAACCCGTAGAGTTAAATTTATGTTGTCATACTGGCAGCTGTCATACTGGCAGATCGCAGAGAGACTTCTTTGTCCGAACTGCGTACAAATGGAATAGTTTGCCGGAACACTTAGTCTCAGGTGGTTTCAACCCACAGATGTTTAAAAAAAGCGTTAATCTACACCTCAGAACGCCAGTTGTTGTGGGACCCAGGTCTAGACCTAGGTCTTAAAAGGTATTTATGTGTTGTTGTGACACATATTCTAAACCCTATTACACAACACATTTTATTAAAAAAAAAAAAAAAAAAAAAAAAAAAACTAATCTCATATTCTTAAAGTATATTTTTTGTTTGTTACAATAAAATAACTTTAATTGATTTGTAGTTGGTTTGTTTAAAATTGCAATACAAACTTTCAGAAGTTTTTCACCCTTACAATATTCCATATTCCAGCTCTGTTATGTAAAAATTCAAACATTTATGAATTTTATTTAAATGATTTTTACATTATACGAAAACAAAAGGTTGCAAATCTCTGACGCATATATTGTAATCGTAATCGTACTAACAGAGCTAAATTATGAGATATATTTTTTACACTATATTGTTTTGTCTAAAATCTAACTCATGTTCACGCCTTATATTTTATGTTAAAATAGTCATATACGATAAATAATACAACAACGAAAAACACATAAATAAGTGAACATGAAGTTTATTCGCTTGGTTGGATACTGATTAGGTTTCCTTACTTCTACGACAATATATGTTATATTAGCAATACGGCGGCGTTTATTTAATGCTGTATCGTTTAAAATAATTGAATAATTTTACTTATCTCTTTATTAATTCTTTATTGTAAACATTATATATTTCACAGATTTCTAATAACCAAATATTTTTGGGTGTAATGATCTTAAAACTATGTCTTCCTGAATTATACTGAAATTAAAATACTCAAAAATCTGATAACTATAACCTAAAACAATGCATTTTGTACCGGTTGAACAAATTTTGTCAATACCGATTGGTAATTGATTGACGAATTTGTAACAAACTTTTAACATCCAATAAATAATGTATTGTTTGATTTTGCTGTTTTTGGTCAAATTGCAATGGTTGAGTTGTTGAAAATTACTAATTTAGAATAGCATTAAAAATTTAGTTATAGGTAGACAATACTTTATTTTGCAAGACTAACCGAAAATAATTGTTATTTGTGTTGTACGTCAACTTTATTCGTTTCACAACAGTATTTCATTGCGTTAAATTTTTGTCGAGTTTGTTTAATTTTCACAATATTTAAATTTAAGAAATCAATAATTTTTTTCTGGTTTTTAAAATAAGTTTAATTTAGGATCGAAACAATATTGGTTGCAAATGATTGAAGAATCTTGCACAAAAAAATTGAACTAATTCACTAATTCAATCACATCGATTTAAATATATTTTTTTTTAACTTTATTTATTCATTCAAACCGATTATAAATATTTCAAATTTGAAATATTATTGTTTTATGTACCATTAATTGTATGAGTATGTGGAACAGAATTATTGCGGACATACATAATTTATCGTTGATATAAACAAACGCGCAAGTGAATATGTTTTTACCATAAAATGTGTGAAAATAAATCTGCTGAAATAATTTAGTTTTATATTTAATTCGATGCTAATCTTTTTATTTGAAACACATAGAAAAATTTAACGATTCGTTCCTCGGTTTTCGTTTTCTCAATGTTTTTGGACTTTGCAACCCGTCAACCAACAACTTGTTCCAGAAAATATAACCTGCTGTTGAATTTACAAAATCGTTTTATTGCCTTACAAATTTTTTGTAAAATGTTTTGCATAATATGTTTGTCAAAAAATTGGGTAACAAAATGTATGAAAATAATTCTTTTGAAAAACTTAACAATTATTTTTGATACACTTATAATAAAATACTTAAGCTCCTGGGCTCACATACAGATGCCGACCATTTTAAGATTTCACCACATTCAATGTTACTTAACTGTTTTTTAAGAAAAACGTATAATTCAATGTTACTTAAACGTTTGTTAAGAAAAACGTATACAAATATTTTTTTCAACACACATTAATTTTTGTGACACTTTGCTGGTATAGTTATCAAATACATCGTCCTTTGACGATGACATTGACGAAACGAGTTTTGAGAAACATAAGTGTATGAAATCGGTCCAGTAATTTTTTACTTTTCGTTGGTTGTAAAGGACAGCCGGCATACAGACCGGAAATGTAGCGAAATGCTTAAAAAGTGGGGGTAAGCTTTTGACTTTTAGCTGGAAATTGTAATTCTTCGGCCTTTTAAACAAATGAATTTTAATATTAATTTTTGTTCAGTTAAAGCCCGGCTTCTGATCAAGTTTCTCAATTTTTGTCCATTACAACGAAAAAAAATGGGACAAAATAAACTTTGCCTTTAGTGGTCTCATACTATAAAAAAGTTTGACATAAGTGCGAATATAACTCGCTCGCCAAGGGTTCCGCGTATTTAATACTCTACGAGAACAGTTCTTCTAAAAACACAATTTTAAAAATAAATCAAAAACAGTAGTTTCGCAAATTACAAAAAAAATTGTTTTGGACTTGAAAAAATTCTACATTCAATTTAATACAAAGTTTATAAAGCACAAAAATAATTTTTTTTCGAATTTTTGCTCTCAATCCTCGCTGAAGAACGATTGAATTGATGAGCCGAGACCGCCAGCGTTTTCGTTCAATCTTTACAGCATTACATAAAACCTTGAATTTTTCAATTTGTCCCTTTTATAATGATCGCAGATAAGAGAGGTACAGGAAAAAATTTTCACATTTTTGAAAATAAGTCGAAAACTGTGGTCTCGAAAATTAAAAAAAAATATTTTGAACTGCGAAAAATTCGCCGTTCATATGACACCCACCCCATTTGACAAGATCAATTTTTTTTCTCGAAATTTCTAATCTCAACCTTCTAAAGAACATTTCCTATAATGGTGAATTTTTCAATGTTTTTTTCTTTTGTAATGTTCGAAGTGAAGGGGGGGAAGAGCAGAAAAAAACACACTTTTGCTAATAACCTAAAAACTAAGCAGTTATTTATTTAAAATGTTTTTTTGAAATATTTCGATTTTTTTAAACCAAACTCGATTTCTTGAAATAACTTTGATCGCCATATTTATGGCCAGAAAATATTTTTTTTTTTAAATAAAAAGTGTTGTGTAATAGGGTTTACAATATGTGTCACAACAACACATAACTTGCTGTTAAGACCTAGGATCTACAACAACTTGCGCTCTAAGGTGTTGATGATCGCTTTTCAAGCCCCTGTGGATTGACCACCTGGGGCTATGGGTTAGGAAAAACTATTCAATTTGTATGCAAGTAAAACGGGGGTAAGAATAAGTTTGAGGCATGACGCTGCCGATTTCATCTGAGCACTGTTTATGACGATATTTGTAAAAAACAATGAGGTCAGCAACAGTGCGACGATGTCGTAGGGAATCAAGTATTGATGTCAAATCTCGATCACGCACAATTCGTATAGCCTGCCGCTTTTGAATAGAGTCCGAAAGGGCCAAGATGGAAACAGAAGCAGTACCCCAAACTTGACGTGGGACGACGACAGGGACGACGTGGACAATTACATTTTATAACTGTAAAAAATTTCAAATTGTAAGTACTAATTTCTTGTGAGAAAATCGATTAAGTAGAAATTTGGACGGACACCGAAGTCTCAGCAAACCGTAGGGTACCGTTTTACTTTTTCAAAGTATACGGAACCCTAAAATTGAACGAAAACGTTTGTCTGAAATAGTTGCATACAATTTAATTATTTTTACAGATTAAATTGTTTGATATTGTTTAGCAAAATATTTGATATTGCATCTTCTTTTTTTATAGTTGATCCATGCATATAATTTTAAAAAAGTATAACAAATAACTTGCAACTTTCAAGGTAACTGCGCTGATTTGCAATATTTTCTTCAATTCTTTTCTTCTAGTGAAACCGTTTGCAACTTTGAAGTGCCTTTTAAATATTTCTTCGTTTGTAGTCTATAAATTAATTTATTGTTCCAATTTCGTATTATTCATTCGATAATACTATAAATAATAGCAATTTCAATATTTTTTTTCTATTTTCCCAAAATGGCTGAGAAATATTAATAAATTAATAATAAAATAATCGTTAGTATTTGTTGTTGTAGTAGCGACGGCTGCGGTGCAAATCTGCCGATTCTATCTCTAGATTTAAGAACTTTTATAATGCCTTTGGGCGGTACCACAGATCCTCCTTCGTCAGGTCGGTTGAATTTTCTAATTTTTAAAAAATTGTTCATGATTTTAATACTGCTGTGGAGGACCAATCGGCTCTTACCCCTCGCAAAAAAAAAACTGAGACGATCAAAAAAGGAGAGAGTTTTGCAGAACAATTGACAGTCTGCAGTTTGACTCCAAAAATACTGCGTCAGACCAAACAAATCTTCTGCGTTCAATCTGCAGGCTGGACGGTACCTACATAACCAGCTGCAGTAAAACTCTAGCGTGGATCATCAAAATGCTACACAGTCGGAAAATAAAGACTACACTGGGTAATGCATCGGTAACTGTCAGAAATTCTATAGTCGATACCCTCAGAGAGGAGTACACTATCCGTTGCTTTGACTGGTGATGGTCTTCTCAACATGCACAAAAATTCTGGTCTCACCACTGTAGACTATACCGACGATAAAGCAATTATAGTGAGAGGTGAACATGACTCTTCTGTCAATGAACCCAGACACCCTTAGCCCTGACCCAGACAGCCCTCGCCCTCGTGATGAATTGCTGCAACAAGGTGGGTCAGTCTGTGAATCGTAAAAAACTAGCACTGTAGTCTTTATTAAAATAATGAGCTTTAATTTCGATTCTTGTGTGCCACAACTGCTTTTGGCTCTGGATTTTGCAGGCTTTAATTCAAAGTTATTATGTGAATGCTACCAAAATCTACATAATCCACTAAAAAATTCATTGGTCCAAAGCCATGCGTCGAACAGACCAAGCGTTTTCTTAAACTCGTGACTCTAAGCTGGGAACAGGAACTAAAAAGACAACTATGGAGTATGCAGAAAGGTCGTTTGCATTTGGTTCTAGGCAATTTCCTCGTCGCCCCTTTAAAAATAATCGACCTTGAGAGGGCGTCTCTGAAGAGATGGTGCACGACAGGACACGGTTCGATAAAGCAACACCTTAACAAACCAGGTTTTTCGGCTTTTGGCAGATGCAGACTCTGCAAATCAGAGGTAGAAACCATGGAACACGATATCTGCAACTGCTCTGGCTTTGCATTGTAGACTAACACTTCCTCCACCGCAAAACATAAGTCCAAGCGAGATCATTAACTATATTAAGGAACTCGGATTCGACATTTAACTTACTACATGTGACATTGACGTCATCTGTTTTACCATAGGGCTTAGCAAAATAGATCTTTAGGTCGTAGGGCCACTCAAACCAGCTAACTGGTCAGCTCAGTTTCAGGACCGCCCATTTAGAAAATGCTTTTGCCTTTTTCAGAACTAAGTAATAATTCATTCTTCTATTTTAAAACAGCAAAAAAAAAGAGACTGAAAATTAATAAAAATTGTCATCGAAAGATCAGCCCATGAACCATCTCTGATTTTTAATTTCAACACTAATTTATTTTCTTGGCAGGGTGTAAGTCTAAAACCCTACCCATCCGGGATTTCGGCCTTAATACTTAGTCTGAAATAAATTTTGGTTATCAACTTTCACCAACGAGTTGTAATGAGCACTTGGTAACAAGCACCAAGGCCGCCAGTGTGCTGTTTAACGTTGTGTTTACTAAAAATACGTCATTTTATCTTAGGCGTACACAGTGGCAGCTGTGAGCGGTCCTGTGCGCAGAGTTGCTGTCCACTGTGTATGTAGTCTTAAGCGAATTAAAGAACTTATTACGTTATGGAAAATAGATACTGAAAAGTATTGATTGAGTTATTGAAAATAAATCTTTACAGTTGTAAAGTATTACGCCCAACATTACGCCAACAATTTTTTATAAAAAAAAAATTAGAATGACCCAGAACTGCAAGAAGTGTCAAAGAGAGGATAATATTTTTAAAATTTTAAAAAGTAAAAATGGTTATACAATTTTGTAAACCTGTTTTTACTGTGCTACAACCAGTAGTTTAGCAACAACTGGTATTGTTTTTTGAAATGCTCGCTTGAAATTCGACATATGAACTCATCATGTGAACCACCCACTCTTTTTGTTACGTTTTTAATTTTACTGAATTATCAGTCAACAAAAAATTTTATAAAACATGCTTTCAAATTAATTTTTCCGATTTTCAATAAATTTTAATTGAAGTACCAAGCTAAGATAAAAATCAATATTTGTACAAAAACAAAGAGTAACATTTGCTCGTGTATAAAAATAATGATTATATATTTATAGCCTGATAGAATTTCAGAAAGTAGAATTTTTTTTAATGAGATAAAAGAAAAGCTTTTCCTTATTTTGTTGGTGTTGTTCTTTAACTGGAAAATTCAATCATTAATTTTTTGAAATTGTATAGTGTATAATCCACAGATTTGAAATAATTAAATCAAAAGACAACAAAATAAAATCTATGTACTTTTTTGTAAATAAAACTCCTTGTTGTTATTTCGCAGAGTTTAGCAGAGTTTCATAGTTAACTCTGCAAAATAACAACAACAAATTTTATTTACAAAAAAGTATTCATCATGTTTCGGCAACTACCAGCGGTAAAATCTAGCGAATTTATAAAATCTATGTAATTTATTAAATCGATATTAAAGTGTTATCCGAATCTTGGCGATTCAAAAGCCTTAAGTTATGTTCAGTAAATTTTTAACCAACCAGGAATAAGCTTCGGTAAACAAACATTAATTAACTTAATTCTTAAACTCTAATTGAAGGTTTTCTTGTTTAATTTGTTAAATTTTCTTTTCTATTGTTATTACGTTTTTCATTTTAATTAACTCAAAAATTGAAAGCACGATAAGATTGATGGTTGATTTTTCTACGTTTTTTTTTTGGTTGATGTTTACAAATCGTGATTTGAATATCATTAGTGCTTAGTTTTTGTTTAAAAAAAATTGAAATTCTAATTCTTTTAACGAATTCGTTTGTCAAAAAGTCAAAACAAAAATAAACAAATTTTTTGAATAGTTGAATTTGTTTGACAATAAAAGCACTTCGTGAGAAATTAAATATGTAAGTCAATTTATGTTGTAAATATTTACATATCTTTAAAGAAATTTATGACTTGTATTTTTAATGATTTCAATTTTTTCGTTGAGTTTTCTTTTAATTAACTAAAAAGGGAAATTCTATATAAAATTGTAAAAACAATATAAAGGTAATGCTAATTCATTGGCAGATATCAAAAAATAGTGAAATTAATTTTTGTCAAGCGATAATACCTTATCTTATAATTACACATAGAGAGAGGGTTATATTTGAAAGTTCAAGTCAATAAACTAAGTTGTTTTATACCGTGGTGCATTGGTTCTAAGCAACATATTCTTCCGTTTTAACATTATTAGTGGTATTGACTAAATTGATAAGAGTTTGGGTCATCCTTATCTTTTTATCGCTATACTCATCAGAGTCGAATGACTATCCATTTGGAAACATCTGATTAGGTCGACGAATGGTAACAAAAATTTGGTTACAAATTCATTGGTTTCAAATGCATGAAAAACAAATGAAAATTCGGTTGCGCCTTTTTTTCGCTGATCAAAGGTGACAATTCTTCGTACCATATCTCTGTCTTAAATATTGATAGAAGCGCCAGCGATTCTTTGTAAATAAAAACGTTTACACTAGCTACCGATTTTTATTCGAAGCTTAAACAAATAACATCAAAGATTCTTTCTAATTTAAAAGTTTTGCTTGCCAATAACAAATTTTTAGAGCTCAAACAAACGCTGGTCTGTGCAGTCTTCAACTAACGTGGAGTTTCGTAATCTTGCAGTACAGCTGCATCAAAGTTACTTCATTAAAAAAATCTGTAGTAGCCCAACAAACAAAAATTCTGTGGTACGGATAGAGAAGTTTAAAAATTTTGTCGGAGGTGAAAAAATTGGAAGTTTGGATGCAGTTAAAATCTAAAACGATTTGACACTCCCAACGAACAAATAACGTAAAAATTAAAAAACAAACTTTTAACCGGAAGTTTGAACGCAGCAATATTGGAAACATTACTTATTTTGTAATGGAGAACTGGACCCATTGGAAACACCAATGGATCAGTAGAGGCAGGCCGCGCACCTAGCGAGGTTAATAGCTCTGAACTAGCTTCAGCATATGGGTTTGAGAAAGTGTATCTGCCACCCCAGCACAAATAAACAGTGTGCGCGTATTTCAAAAACTATGCAGATCATAAACAAAGAAAAAAGTGCAAAAAGGAGACTCTGGCGACCATCAATGATGAAGAAACCACGACCGTCCCAAACACCCCATTATTAAATGATATTTTTGTAAGACATTAGGTAGGATTAAAGGCCAAACAAATACCAAAACATATACATAATAATATAATATAAGAAATTGACTCACCCCATGATTCTAGCAGATCCATCTTCTCTCCACCTTCCTTACCTCTAGCCCATCATCATGTGCCTCTTAACAACCGAAAATAATTTGTGTTGGTTGCGCTTAAACTCGTGGTTGTGGTTGTGGAACGGTAATCCCCAAAATATAACAAATCATCGATGAAAAATTGAGGTAAGTAATTGTTGCGTCAACTGAAATGGCTATATTTAAAAATAAAATCATAAAATATCAATGATTAAAAATCCTGAAGTGTTGTTCAATCGATGGAATTGTTGCACCAAAAATAACCAATAATAATCAGCAACAATCATGAATTGATGCTAAATCAATGGAATTGTTGCGCCAAAAATGTCAAGGCGATTGTTGAATATTTACAGGATTTACGTTTGGACTTCGTTCACAATTTTCACATAAAAAGCGAAAATTTTCCCTTTGTAATTCACCAGTTTACAGCCACGCAAACCACAAAAAAAAGAAGCACGCCAAAAAAATTGAAACCACGATTGTTGAAGTTATGTACTGGGTTCAGTAAATTTTTATTTCTATTTTTAGCAAAACAACTTAAATAATTTTTTTTTCTGTATATCGTACAGACACATAAACATAAAACTAATTGATTAATCCACTAGAGGTAAATTTAGGCTAATTTTACTGTGATCATATCTTTCTGAGACCAATAATTTTAATGATTGTTCTTTAAATAATTATACAGCATTTTGTATTTAGTTTTCGTTTGTTTTTGTGCTATCAAAAGTGAAATACTTAACAATTATTTTCTTTTATTAGTGGTAGTTCTCAGATGAGAATCAAATTTTACTATTATAATTAAACAATTAACTAACATTGAATATTTTTTTTTCTTTTTTCTTTTAATTGCACGGTATTTCGTATTTGTTTATTTAAACTATCTCATTTTAACTAATTTTGAGTTTATAAATTACACGACATTTTGTAAATTTTTATTCTACACTATCAAAATTGAGCTAATTAACAAAGAACTCTTTTTTTTTGTTTACTATTTTTCGTATGAGATTCTAAATTTTCTAATTACAAACACACATAAAATAACATTGATTTTTTTTCTAAATATGCTCACAACTCATCCATGTAAATATCACACTCCATCAAATGAACAATCCAAAAATGATAACTCCTCAAAAGATAATCAAAAATGACAACCCAACAATGGATCATCAAAATGACAACTCAAAAAAAAAACTTGTGAGATTCTCGTATTTATAATTATTGCAAACATCGAAATCGATGCGTTTGTATTCCATGTTTTCAACAATTACGAATAATATGATTGGAAAACAAGAATTTAAATAGTCACAGTCGCGACTGATAAAAACCATCCTCATAACAAAACCTTATACACAAAGCCTTAATAAGATTGAAAGCCAGGATTACAAGGTATTCCAAAATGAAATAAATAGGCGTTCAGGAAGCGAAAGTCTCCCGTCTAATTTTGAGACACGATCCAGAGTTTTTATTTTCAAGTGAATTTTTTTAAAAAAGTGAGTATTTAGTTGAGATTTAATCTGAGAACAGGGTGATCCAAAAGATTTCTGAAAATTCCGAAAAGTTCCGGGTAACTGATTTCAAATTACAAGAGAATGTCGGACTTGATATCAACGCATTCATATGCGTTGGCAAACTGGTATGCTCTTGAAAAAAAAACATAGTAAAATTTTTGATTGCACTCTTAAAAAATTGAGATATAAAATTTTTAAAGATGATGATGATGCCTATCAAACATTTTTTGACATTTGTTTGTGATACATACATTGAATCATACAATTCTGTTTTGGAAAATAAATAAATCAATTAAAATTTCTGTAAAAAACATATTTCATTCATAAAATTTAAATAGTAAGTTTCTAAAATTTGTTCAAGTTATTACTATTCTATTCAAGTATTTCAATTAAAAAATTTTTCTTTAGTATGCTTTTTATCAAACAAAAAATTTTGTTGAATGAAAATAGTATTTTTTCCTACAAGAGATAGCGTCGAGTGAGACATGTTTACGAACGAAAAACGTTTTTTTCGGCAAACGGCTGTAAAGTTTAACTTTACTGCCGCTAGGGAGTTAGCTAAAGTATTACTTTTTAGCCTGACAGCAAAAGTAACGTCTAGCGACAGCAAAAGTAACGCCATTTTTATTTTATATTACGGAGGTAAAGTAAAGTAGCATTTGTTATTTGTTAGTTTGTTATTTTTTCAAACATATTGTATAACTATGACAACAAAAAATAAGTTGATTCTCATTGGATTATGATATTTTGAATTATTGTATTTTACTATGACAACAAAACATAACAAACAGTTTCATTGGATAGTGAAATTTGGAATTATTGTATAGCTATGACAACAAAATAACAACTATTTCATTTGGATTATGAAATTTTGAAAAGGCTGCTTTGATAGAAAAAATTTATTCGTACAAATTTAAATGTTTTTTTCTCTTTTTTGGAAGTAATTATGACGATAAAAATTCATATTTATAAAAGTTTGATGTATTAATTTTATATTTATAAAAAATTTAAACGTTTGCCGAAAAAATAGTGTATTTAATTCGGAGTTTGTGACTTTTTTGTGTTTCGTCTATACTTGTCAAACTATAGACTCAACACAAAAAGTATCACTTTAGCTCCTAATTAAATAATGTAATTATCTCGCGTAGGAAATGCAATTTTTTCTATGATAGTATATTTATAATCGATATTTACTGTAAATTATAAAATTAAAAATCGACAACATAACATTAAAAATTCATATTCTATTGTTTCATGGTTGCATTGTTAAAAAAACTTTGTAAAATTATATGAGAAACCATAGCAACTACAAGTTGTACTATTCTTTTTACACTATAGATGTAATAGAACCCAGTTTCACAGGGCATTAAGCGTGATGAAAATAGACTTTTCATTTGCTTTTATAGAAAAATGTTTTATTTTGATATTTATAATATTTTGAAACGTTTGACAATGAACATTTATGTTCGAAACGCGTAACATATATTATAAATTTTAATTAATTAAAATTAATTAAATTGATTAAATAAAAATAGTAAATTTGTTTTAAATAAATTATTCTAAATTAAATTCATACTGTAATAAACTTCGTCCAGAATGGGTTAATTTTATTTACTCATTCATTAATTAAAAGTTAACTCCTTTTTCAATCTTTTACTTGTATTGCAAATTGTATTGCATAAATTAATGTAAATTAAATTTGTTATACAAATGTTTACATTACTGGATTAAAAGGAGTTACCTAATACATTTTGCATAAATTAAATTTGAGTTCGCTAATACAAATGCAAGTATGAATGAAAACAGGTGTGGCCTATTTCAGATGTACGGACTACGTAGTATTGATTTCTAGTGGATTATAGAAGTTTCGATTTATTTATTTTTCGATATAAATAAGCAAACAAAAATATCAGAGAGTCAGTTTTACTTTTGCAATTAAAAGTGTTTATAAATATTCGCAAGTTTAAGGAATAATCGGTGGTATCTGAGCCTGGGTACTAATAGAGAAAGAATCTGAACTTAGTGGAATAGTAAATACAGATTTTACGATTCCGACTCTCATTGATTCAAATTGTGGAAAGCGGTGAAATTTATGGTACATAAATTGGAGACCATAGAATTTATTGTAATTAAAATCGGCAGTTGCTGTAATTGGTTGATAAATAAAGTTTGAGATTCTGTTAACCAAAGATCTGTCTTTTTACTGTCGTGTTTGTTCAATAATCTAAAAGAACCAACGAAGAGTCGTTACAGTGGTGTCAGAAGTGGGATTATTGGAACAATGGTCAAGACAGTAAATATTAGTGATCTCAGCCAGACCCAGCTGAAGGATGAGTTGAAGAAAAGGAATGCTCCAATCCATGGAACGAAGGCAGAACTTGCATTCCGGCTGCGTAAAGTTTTAGAAGAAGCAGGCCAAAACACAGAGGTCATAGAAATAGAGCCGGACGAAGCTCCAGTTCAGAATGCCCCAGTAATTGATCCGATGATGGTGTTGATGAAAGAAATGATGGCACAGCAACAACAACAAAAAGTAGAGCAACAACAACAACTTGCTGATATGATGGCCCGACAAGAGAAACAGGCAGCAGAACAAAAAGTACAGCAACAACAACAACTTGCTGATATGATGGCCCGACAAGAAAAACTGGCAGCAGAACAAAAAGTAGATCAACAACAACAACTTGCTGATATGATCGCCAAACAAGGAAACGATCTGATGGCCCGACAAGAAAAACTGGCCGCAGAACAAAAATTAGATCAACAAAAACTACGTGAAGTAATCGAGTCACGTATATCCAGTGCGGAGGTGAAAATCAACAACGTGGAAAGGGAGTTGCGGAAAGTTACCGAGGAACATGAAGAGAAATTACGCAAACTTTCAAGTGAATTACGCCAAGAAATAGCACAAGGGAAGTCAGGTAACATGGTCAATCCATCAACTACTTCAGTCCCAGCTAGATTAAAAACACCCGCATTTGATGGATCCACATCGTATCAAATATTTAAGATGCAATTTGAGATAGCAACAACTGGGGTAGATAACCAGCAAAAAGCAAATGCGCTTATATTGGCATTGAAGGGACCTTCTGCTGAAATTTTGCAGACACTATCAGCGACAGAACGTGATTACAGCAAGATTATGGAGGCCTTAGAAGTAAGATACGGGGAAAGTCATATGCAAGCTCTCCATCGCATGCAGCTCAAGACACGAAAACAAGGAGTCAGCGAAACCTTGCAAGAATTAGAGGCTGACATTGTGAGACTGGTTAATCTATCATATCCGAATTATAACGCTGAACACCGAGACGAACTGGCAGCTGATACATTCATCAATGCTCTTCGAGATGGGCAAATGAGAAACCAGCTTTATCTAAGCGGAAAGAAGCTACCTGCAGAAGTCTTAGCATTGGCCCTGCAAATGGAAGCTGGAAAAAGAGCGTATGACTCAGGTAGAGTACGTCAGATGAAAGTTGCTGAAGAACCTCTAAAAGCAGCGCTTGATGAAGTGATCATGCGTGTCAAAAGTTTGGAAGATAAGCCTGAACGAAGTCAACGAAGAAGATCTAACAGAGTAAGATGCTGGAATTGTGGGCAGTTAGGGCACATCAGACAAGAATGCAAAACACAAGTAGCAGCAAAAGAAGGAATAGTTTCAGGCCGGTTCATGAACCTTTCGAACAAGCAAGTGGATGTCAAAAAGGAAGGAGATTGCCGCGTCGAACACCGGAAGAGAAGGATACATTGTAACGCTGAAGATCTTTCAAGAAGACCCTGTGTTGAGGAGCGCAAGTCATATAGCAGGACTGAGAGAAAGGAGGCAAATGTCAAAAAGGAAGAAGATTGCCGCGTTGAACACCGAAAGAGAAGGATACATTGTAACACTGAAGATCTTTCAAGAAGACCCTGTGTTGAAGAGCGCAAGTCATGTAGCAGGACTGAGGGAAATGAGGCAATGAAAGTGAACCAAATCAAGTTCCAAACTCCTGACGATTGGTGTACCGAGGCAATTAAAAGAGAGCAGCTAGAAGATCTAGCTATGGCTCCAATTTTGAAATGGAAAACTGAGGGAAGGCGACCAGAGTGGAAAGAGGTAGCACCTTTAAGTACGGAGGTGAAATGCTACTGGGCGCAATGGGACTCGCTATTGATGGATAACGGGATACTAAAAAGAAAATGGGAGTCCGCTGATGGAAAGAAAGTGTTAGAGCAACTGGTGTTGCCATCCAGTCGAGTAGAAGAGGTACTGGGAAAGCTGCATGGAAGTATTTCTGGAGGACACCTGGGAGTCAATAAAACCCTGGCTAAAGTAAGGGAGAGGTTTTATTGGGTAAGGTATCGAACCGACGTAGAGCAATGGTGTCGGCGATGTGATACTTGTGCGGCGAGCAAAGGACCAAAGACTAGAACTCGAGGAGAGATGCAGCAATACAATGTGGGAGCCCCAATGGAGAGAATTGCTATAGACATCGCGGGGCCATTTCCGGAAACCACAAAAGGTAACAAATACATCATGGTGGTCATTGATTACTTTACAAAATGGCCGGAAGCTTATGCAATACCGAACCAGGAAGCAGTTACGGTCGCGGAAACATTAGTCAATGAATGGGTTTGCAGATATGGAACACCGCTCGAGTTGCATACCGACCAGGGAAGGAATTTTGAATCTCAACTGATGGAAGAGCTGTGCAGAACACTCGGCATTAGAAAAACACGAACTACACCTATGAACCCACAATCGGATGGCATGGTAGAACGATTCAACCGAACCATGGAAGAACATTTGTCAAAGGTAGTAGAAGCCAACCAAAGAAATTGGGACAAGGATCTTCCGTTATTCTTGATGGCCTATCGTAGCGCAGTGCACGATACGACAAGTGAAACGCCAGCGAATATCATGTTCGGAAGAGAACTTCATCTTCCTAGTGACATCGAGTTTGGCATCCCTGGAGGTCTGGTATCCACGAAAACAGATTATGTGGGACAACTAAGGGAGAAGATGAATAAAATCCATCAGCAGGTTCGAGACCACATTAAGATTGCCAGTGACAAAATGAAAACCAGGTACGACATAAATGCAAATAGTGGCGGTTTTCAAGAAGGAGAATTGGTATGGCTATACAACCCCAGAAGAACTAAGGGAAGATCACCCAAGCTGCAGCCAGATTGGGAAGGCCCATATAAAATAATCAAACGAATTAATGATGTTATCTACCGCATACAAAAGGGACCCCGTACCAAGATGAAAGTGATACATCTGCAAAGGTTGGCACCGTACCAAGGTAACAGCACCAATGCGATCTCTGATATTGTTCGGGACGAACAAAACTAAATGGAGGGCAATGTAATAAACTTCGTCCAGAATGGGTTAATTTTATTTACTCATTCATTAATTAAAAGTTAACTCCTTTTTCAATCTTTTACTTGTATTGCAAATTGTATTGCATAAATTAATGTAAATTAAATTTGTTATACAAATGTTTACATTACTGGATTAAAAGGAGTTACCTAATACATTTTGCATAAATTAAATTTGAGTTCGCTAATACAAATGCAAGTATGAATGAAAACAGGTGTGGCCTATTTCAGATGTACGGACTACGTAGTATTGATTTCTAGTGGATTATAGAAGTTTCGATTTATTTATTTTTCGATATAAATAAGCAAACAAAAATATCAGAGAGTCAGTTTTACTTTTGCAATTAAAAGTGTTTATAAATATTCGCAAGTTTAAGGAATAATCGGTGGTATCTGAGCCTGGGTACTAATAGAGAAAGAATCTGAACTTAGTGGAATAGTAAATACAGATTTTACCATTCCGAATATTATTGATTCAAATTGTGGAAAAGCGGTGAAGTTTAGTGTACATAAATTGGAGACCCTGGAATTTATCGTAAGGAAAAACGGAAGCTGCTGTAATTTGATGACAAATAAAGTTTGAGATTCTGTTAACTAAAGATCTGTCTTTTACTGTCGTGTTTGCTCAATAATCTAAAAGAACCAACGAAGAGTCGTTACAATACATTAAAAAACTAATATCTTCAGTTTTTTAATGCATGAATTTCAGATTCAGATGGATTTCAGATTTCAGAAAAATTTTACTTTTATATTCGTGATGTGGACCACCGATTCTGAACCCAACAATCTTTTTATCGACTTCATACTAACTTGGTATAAAACAAGAATAGGTGAAATAAAAATAAAATACGTTTTAAGAAAAAGTTTAATTTATTTAATTTGAGAACAAGATGATTCGAAAAATTTCTGGGAATTCAAAATTAGTTTTTCAAAAAAAAATACGTATTTTTGTTTCAGCTATACTATTTGTGTGGTGCAATTAAAAGTTTTGAATTTTTGGGTTATCCGGAATACGATTTTGATGAATTATCATGTGTAAAATTCGATGCAAAATTATAAAAAGCCTCTTGCAGCTGGGTATTCCATATGTAAAGCGGCCAGATAAAAAATTCTGATGTTTCTGATTTTAGTAGGATAAAGTGAATTTACAGTGTTGCCGGCAGTATTTCGTTATCGTTGGATTTAGTATCCTCTGTCTGTGTCGATTTCGTAAGCGTACTTTTTTGAGGTTATCGTTGGATTTAGTATACTCTATAGTCTATAACTACACGAACCTTGTTCGTTCAATTGACGATTGGGACGATTGCAAACTGCATCGTCACTCGTTACACACGTACAAGTTGTTACTGATAAATCACCACTTTTCCGTTAACATATTTGATAACTTTCTGACATTGATAAAAACAAGTTCTATTTCCAATCGAAATGCAGTTGTCTCAACCTCGCCGTGGGCGGATATGGCGAATCAATATCCAAAATTGTTGTACAGCTACAGAACGGTGTAGTTGAGACAAATTCACGTACTGTTTATAAAATAAAATGTAGTTAATGTAGTTAAAATGTAATTAATTTCGGTTATAAAATGAAAAGTTCATGATATTAGGCCAAAGTTATTTTTTTTAATGGCAATAGCTTTTTACTTTATTGAACTACTGTTCTGTTAATTGCCGTAATCGTATTAATTAGTCACCGTACCTAGTTATAAACTCTAACCGGACGACGCCCACTCACTCAAATTTTTAAATCCTTCTAAAGCGTTAACCGCCTTTCATATTGTAAAAATATTTTGTATCTGGTCCGAAGACATATGTGTGTGGTGTAGGTATAACATAATTACATATTATTAAAATTGGAAACATAAAATTTTCGGAATCGACAATATCAGTTTTATCTGTCCGTTATGTATAATGCCTCAGGTTTTATATCCGTTTGCATCAACATCAAATTTAAGGTTATTTAAAACTCAAGTCTCAAAAAAAGTAACTAAGAAATCACCGGTTCAAAGATGAAGGTTAACTTAAAGATATATATCAAGTGTAAAAATCGTTGAAGCCTGTAACTCGGATTTAAGAACTGATGCAAATTGCGCTTGTGGTTTTAGCTTCAGTGATCAATTCTAATCCTAGTAAATGTTTCTTAGCGCCAAAGTTAAAGCCATATCCCTAAGGTATAGTATAGCATTAATTTTTATTTAGTATAAAAAAATACCCTCGTCGATGAAATTTGTGTTCAAAAATTCAAAACGAAAATCAGAATTTTTGTGTTGAAAAAAGGTACATGGGTTTTGTCAACAATTTTATTCTTATACGTTTGTGTTATATAATAAAAATTTTACAAAATATTTCAAATTCAATTTTATGAAAGAGAAAATATTAATACAGGTATTCATCACGCGGTTTTTTCACCACTTTCATAGATGTACGCTTTAGGTAGTGCCGAACGAGGTTGTAGCGACAACACTCGACGAAATTAGCTCACTTCCATATGCTTGTTCTTCACAGGTAGATTTGTGTGACTTTTGCCAATCACAAATACTTAATAATAACGACCACACTCGAAAAAATTAAAACCAGGTCTGTTGGAATGTTGGTTCTTTGCAGATGAGTGAACTGTATTTTCATATTTAATTAATAATTATTTATATTGTGCAAGAAAAAACTTTATTTTTTAGTTATTTCCACTAATTTATTGACAATTTATTTTTATTTTTATTTAATTCATAGTTTTACTAAAATTATTATTTTCACCACACTGCTCTGACCTGTACAACGAATAATAATAAAATTTGTTTTCTATTTATATTGTTTGAAAGAAAAGAAAAGTATACATAAATCGTTAAAACAATATAATTTACAATATATGTACAGTATACAACAATATAATTATAAGGATATTAATTACCGAGGGAAACGTTTGCTATTCGAGGGCCTCTGGCCCGAGGGTTAGTAAGTTTCACAAGGTAATTGACATCTAATAATCCACGTGATACATTCATAATTTTATTTTTTACTACCTAAAACATTTATTAAACTAAACATTTATTTTTATCAAGTATTTTGATAGCATGATTTTGCGTTTTAATTGACCAAGTTAGTTATTTTTCACTTCAAATTGTATTGCTAGGGTATTGTTTTTCGTTACTATGGCTTTAATTAAATAATGTTGTTTATAAATAAACAAAACAAAAATTTTTAACAAAAATTAGGTCTATTATGAATCCATAACTCCCTCTTATAATTCCCTTGGGAATTATGAATGTCATTATTATTTCGGTAACCAAGGTCTTAACGACTTATAATAAATCAGCAAAAAATAAACAAATTTATAGTTCAGAGATGTATTGGGCTTACAAATTATTTTAATTTAAGTTTTAGTACTGAAACTCCAACAAAGTCCAACGTAGACCGACGTAGAATAGAACTAGCAAAATTAAAAATAATTAACTATTTGATTATATGTTCGTACACGGTCAGACAGTAATTAAATGCCAGTTTTGAGTTTTAATTCTGTTTACCTAAACAATTAAATAAATTATTTGCATCAACTCGTTGAGAAAATGACTTCCTCAAGTGGTGACCCAGACGTAGTGTATTACATTGTAAATAAAGTGAATTTGAACAAACGGAAAAAGTTTTTCGTTGTCGGTTTAATTTTTTTCTCTTTTAATCTTTACACGAGTATTAGAAAAAGTATAAACATTGGCGACCTTGTGGAGGCTATAGATAACTAAACAATAATAACGTTGAGAATAGATAAAAAATGTTTCCTTATAACAAGCCGGAATTAAATTGTTTACCAACATAGAACATAGGTAAGAGTCTATCTATATATGCTTATGTTTTTTTCGTTACAAAAAACAATTCAATTATAATTATTTTCTAGAATAAAAACTTCTAAGTGCCTAAAACAATTAATTTTATATGAAACTATACAATTATTGTTACATAATGAAATATCGACGCTGAATGTGACAAAATAATTTACAAGCTTTTTCGAATATTTCCATTAACATCGAATCAAGTCATTAGCAAAAACGAAAAGAACCATTATCGAAAATAATAATAACAATTATTACAGAACAATGTTGTTGATGGAATTATGTCGTTTCTAATGAATAGTTACATTTCCGTCAAAATATAAAATTGAATTAACAAACTTTATCATTAAATAAGAGAAAACTTTTGTTTTTGGTTTTCCTGTGTCGCTAACTTTTTCTATTATTATTATTATTATTTCTCTAAGTTAAAATTTTATAATAAAAAAAAATGTCTTGTATATATTTTGGTTGTCAGATTCAGATATAAATAAGAGTAAGAATTAAAAGGAATAGAATACAAATTTATAAGAAAAAAGCTTTCAAAGACACAAAGTCTATTTATTTTCTTGAAATTGTCTTTTTTTTTCTTTACGAATTTGTTTTATGTTTCACCGCTTCTTTTTCATGTTTCTTCTTGTAATTTTTTTCTTCAAGTTTTGCATTGTATTTGACTTACTTCTGGTTTTATTCTTTTCTTATTTTTTCTTGCGGTTACGATTATTATTGTTCTTATTTTTAATAAGGAAAAATTGTTTAATATGAAATTGAGGGATGCAAGCGACATACTACATATTTAATTGCCGTAAATAATAATAAAGACTTTGAAGGATACAGTTGTCGTAATAAAAGCTTTAGCGATTTTATTCTGTCTTAGAAAAATTATATGTGAATCTTAGCGTTATCTTTTTCACAACCAAATCCGAGCTATGTTTTTTGTTGTTCCAGAATAAAATATTTCATTCAACAAGTCAACAATAATATACTATTATTTACAAAATATAAGTAATAATAAATATGATCTTCTCAATCAGATTAAGAACTTTATCAGTTAACTTAGTCATGTTTTGATTTTTACTAAACTTCAAAGAAATCATTTTTAATTAAATTTACTTAGTTGAGGAAAATAATTCTTAATTTACAATTGTAAAATTGTTTGATGTTTATTATGGTTTTGGTTAATTTAAAATATGAAACTTACGATTTTGCATTTGAATTTGTAAAATGGATTTATATTTTATAAATATGATATTATGGTAAATTTAATATTAGATTAAATATATCTGAACTGAACTTAATACAGCAAAAATAGTACATTATGATGCTAGGACGTAAAGCTAAAGATTTTGGACGGATGTGGAGTTTGCATCCACTTTAAGTCCAAAATAGCTTACGTCCGTGCATCATATACTATTTTTTATTCGCCGCAAGCAAAATGTTTAAAAAAAATTTGTTTATTCTAATTTAAAATTATAAAATGTGCATAAATTTTAAAATAAAAATATGTGGAACAAGTAACCTTTGACAAAATATTTGTTATTTTTTCCAAATTATTGTATAACTATGACAACAAATGATAACAACTATTTTAATTGGATAACGAAATTTTGAATTTAAGGGTTGCTTTGATAAAAAATTTTTTATTTTTCATAGAATTTAAACAAATACAAAAGCTTTTTACTTTTTTCGACGTTACTATGACAACAAAATAAATATTTAAAGAGTGACACTTTAAGGCCGCAAATCACAGTAATAAAGTAACACTTTAATATGTAGGCGAATAAAAAAATTATTATATGTGTTTTTTACTTTTTTTTTCAACTTATAAATTTTCTATTTTAATCTTTAATCTGTTTTTGAATACATCGGGTATTTAGTTAGAGCTTTTAAACACCGTTGACTTAGATTAAATCATATATAGATATGGACGGATAAGGTTTGAGACGGGCAAGCCCTGAAAGGGTATTTCATATTCGACCCCTATCAGAAATCATATATGATTCCATTATTGAAGAATAACGTGTTCTAGACCAAGTTCTAAAAACTTGAGCATTTTTGATTTTCCTGAAACTTGGCATATAAGTAATATGGACAAAATAACAAGTGCATAGTTTGAGCATAGAGGTCACCCCAACATGCATGAAAATTCTGCCAATCCGATGTCGGTCAAGAACGACTATACCGATCTCATCAAACTTTTTTTTGTTTGTTAGGTGATTGTTCGTTTAAAAAAATAATTAGTTGTTTATGTAATTAATTTTAGAATTAAAATACTAAAAAACTTTTTAAAGATGGCGCTAGGGTCGAAGATCAATTGGAATTTAATTTATTTTTTTTTGTAATACAGTTCTATCCTTACTCTAAAATATATCAAATTTACATGGAGGAGATTTTTAGTCCGACTAAAATTCTAACTGTTCATTATTTTTCCAAACAAATTTTATCAAAAAAAATTTTAACCACTGAAGTTTGAAAAAATGATGAAAAATTCGAATTTTAGTCGGAATAAAAATCTTTAAAATTAAATATCGCAAGAACACGAATTAAAGTCTTTTTATAAATATGATATATTTTCGTTTTACAAAAAAAATAAATTAAATTCCAATTGATTTTCGACCCTAGCGCCATCTTTAAAAAAGTGTTTTAGTATTTTAATTTTAAGATTAATTACAAAAACAATTAATTAATTTTTTTTCAAACGATTAACTAATCACCTATCAAACAACAAAAAATTAGATGAAATCGGTATAGCCGTTCTTGATCAATTTAATTTCAAAGTTATATCGGATTGGTAGAATTTTCATTTTTCATGCATGTTGGGGTGCCCCTATGCTCAAACTATGCACTTTAAAAAAAATTGTAAAATAAGTTGTATTTTTTATTTTGTCGATGCGTATGTCTGAATTTAATAAAATCCAAATGCAATTTAGATGTACATCGTTTGTAAAATTTCATGTGTAATTTTGTTATTGCTGCTCGGCTATAACTATTTTAATGGAGACTAAAAAATAACTAAATTTAAGTAAGTAAAATATATAGTAAGTATGCTATAAGCATAGCTCTTAAAGTTTTAGCTGCTTTTTTCCATTGTTGTTTTTTATTTCAAATGTACTCAACTAGTTTTTTACCGACAAATTGGTTTTTCAACTGAAGTAGTGAATGCTCTATTTGAACTGATCCGACTGTGGCTCAGCAACTTGACCTGACCTGAATAATTTCAAGTGTTACAATCCTGAAAAGGGCGTGGTAGAAGAGGGAGAGGGCGTAGAATTTTCTGATCCCCGGAAGTTTTTAAAAGGAAGGCATATCGTTTCCGCGGTCCAGAATTGTACTCTTACATAATACTACTCGTGTATCTGTTTTTATTGTTTGTATTGAGGCAGAAATTCTTAGTTTTATTGGGGATTTTAATCTTCAACAAATAATTGTTGGAATTGAAGCTCAATAACCAACCGGTGACAGCCAGAGTAGACAGAGGGGAAAGTGACACTCTAAAACCTATTTTTGATGCTTAGAGATTTAGTAATAAAAAAATTTCAGTTTTAAGAATACTGTATTAAGTTAAAGTATTTTAAAAATCAAGATTTCTAAATCGGCTTAATGGTTTTAATTTTTGTCTCACGGTGGGTTGGTTAACAGACTGGTACATATTTTTTGGTAATATGTATTCTATATAACTCAAAAGTTCAGGTAACAATGGGCTATAATTTTGTCATGAATACAACACTTCGCTCTTAAAGAGAGGTACTCAGTTGCCTGTTAAACAAATTATAATTATGTTTTAATTCTAGATATTCACTCATTATAATTAACCACTTCCTGCTGGTTACAGTTAACGTTAAAATTGTAGCTCTAACACACAATCCTGAGATTAAGAGTCTAATGTTCTGCCAAGCCTGGGTTGAAACATGCCGGGCTCACTATAAATAATGAAAAGAGTTTTGATCGAAGAAAAATAAGTGTTTTTATTTTTTATTTTTTTTATTTTATTTTCGGAACTGAAAGAACTATTTATTACAGATCTATAAATCGAAGAACAAAACATCAGGTGCGTCATACGTTGATGACGACTTATTATTTTCAATGCATCAGTGCTGGTTAAACGCTCCATTTTTCCTGCGATATGGTTCTTTCCTAATACTTTTAATAAAAGGCCTCTATCCCAACGCATCGTGATAATAACACATGCGCTATTTTTAACGCTTCGATTTGAGTGATCAGTTTTTGTTGACTTGTAAATTTGTTTGAATTTTTGATCTACGAGTGTGACAACTTAGTCAATTTTAATCCCTGTTATTGACATATGAGTTAACATGAGATGTCATTATCTCTGGCAAAAGTAATATCTTTGCAAGAGTGCTGGTAGATTAACTCTTTTTAGTCAACAGTAGCATCCTCAAACTAGTTATGGAATATTCCTAGATGCTGTCACGAAGAAACGAAGCATGATCCAGGAATGTCCCATTAAATGGATTAACCCAATTTTAGTTTTGTTCCTGTAATTTTTTGCATTTAGCTTTTTTTTATTTGTATGTCCTCTATTCTATCATGTATTTTTGACCTGGTTTGGTTTGTAAATTATATAAACGGCTGTTAAACTATATCACACAACATTTTTTCTTGTGAGCAATTAAACTTCAGTAGCGAAGGAAATAGTTTGAATTTTTTCATTGGACTTTTCTCAGAAAAAGACTCCACTTCTTGTATGTGATAATTATTTCCTAAACCACTAAAGTTTTTGAAGTACGAAAAAACTTTAAAAAAATTATTTACACCATTCTTTATATGTCGACATAGTAGATTGGCAATAAAGGCCAGCTGTCCAGCTGACCAGACAACACAACTCAAACGCTACTTGTCCGAGCTTAAAATTGTCATGCACCACAATTTACGATAAGAGTTTTGTAATTTTTTTAAAATAAACTTAAAAAAGACAGATCAAGTGTCAAAATATCAAAATGTATCAAAATAAATATATTTCTTACATTTTCTATTAAATTGTAAAATGTACAAAATAATCTATTAATTTAACAATTTGTTTACAAAATTAACTAAATTTGGAGTATATACATAGTTAATTTTACAAAAAAAATGTAGTTTTAATTTTGTTGTTTCTTAATATTTACGATTTTGTTTTTAAACCTTAAAAACGGACTAATTTAATTGGAATTGGATTAACAACATCTTTTAGATTAATTAAAAACCGGGACCTGAATTTTGATCGGTTTTGATAATTTTGTTCACCCCAAAATTTGATACGAAAAAATTTAATTTATATGATTTTATCGTTATTTTCCTTTTTTGTTAAAATATATAATTTTTTATTTTTGTTAGAAATACTTCAAAACTAGAAATTTATTTGTAATTTACTTAATATTGGCGTGGTCCAAAATAATTTTTTTTTCAAAATCTAAATGCAGACTTAAGCTAACATGCTAATTTTGAAATAATTTTAAACATCGCTCATAGAAGTCAAGCTTTATAATATCTAAATTTATAACAACCTTAACTGTTTTTTTGGCGAATTAATACGATGATAAGGTAGAATAAAGATTAAATTTTAAATATAGCATTAAGGAAGTACAAATGGATCTGCAAAAAATTACAAATTGTTTCAAAATTTTAACATAAGTAATGAATACAAGAGGTGAAGTAATGCAGATATGCATTCTACAGTTAAAATGAGACAATGTAAAAGTAAAACATTTCACTAGAGTCTTCCCACAACGTGTCCGGTATACGCTACCTATAATCAACGACTTAGATGAGTCGCTGCAAATCCGATTAGGTCTTTTGTTAAAGATTGGTTAAATGCAAACATGAGAGCGATTTTACGTTCTGCGATACCATTCACAACTATTAAAGACCTGGCTATTTCAGCTGCCCTTTTATACATTGGTAAATTATGTCAAGCATCTGGTTCAGTTCCTGGAAGAATAGAAATATCTTGCTCAAGCAAATGTAAGGCAGAGCTAGACTACTATTTTACTAAATCGTGAAGTTCACTATTTTTAAGTGCGCTACTGCTTTAGCGGTGTAACTTATCTCATAAACAGACCACTCACTTCCACTCAAAGCCATAGCATCCACTAATTGTCTCTCTTCATGATTGCCAACTTTTGATGTAAATATAAATAGTGCGACCATTTCGAGTCCTAAATACCAAAGATGATTTTGTAGCTTCTTTATGGCAGCTTTCGTTACAAAAATATTTACTTTTGAAAACTGTTGATAACTTTGACAAGATTTAAGTCATTAATCGGTGCACCAGCAGGCACAGAATATTCAATACAAGCTGCATCCTTAATATGTGAAACAAACAGGCAGAATTCAGTCAAACCTTTTTTTTCTTACACTTTCAGTTTAAATTATTATCTATAAAGATATATCTTTAAGCAATATATGACTTTAGCTATTCACCGGGCCATATGGTAGGCTCCCGGTACAGAAAAGTGCTGCTTATTTAGTATCGCTGCTTATTTGGTACTTCAAATCTGAAATAGTTTGATCAACACTAGACCACTTTGCACGAAATCTTTCAAAATGTCTAATTTAAGGACCACGAGTTAGGTCAAACAGAAGGATGAATGCTTCACTGATGATCAATTCATGAATGTGATGATGACATGAGAAGTGAATAAGATTTCTGCTAAGTCATTTTTCTGGCAGGACGCATACCCTGTTAGCAAACCCTGTGTTAGAAGCAGTAGTTTCAAATGAAATTTCTATAACATCTTCATTCTTCACTGACTATCCAAAGAATGAGCAAGTCAAAAGTGGGTTAAGTTTGAGATCATACCTACGATATAGTCGTGAAATTTATGACCCATGAGCAACCTCTAAATAACTATGTATTGCTTCAATATTTCTGTCAGTTAAGGACTCTAAAAAAATTTGAGGGACTGCCATTCCGAAATAAAAAATAAAAATGTTCACCATATATTATTGGACCACCCTAATCGAAAGTGGTAATATTAAGGTTTAATTTTTGTAAGAAAATAGCAAGTGTTACAATAAAATATTATTGCTTCTCAAGATAAACAGGTCTACGGGCAGAAGCACTCGGATCCCAGTTCTAACCAAGAATCATGAGTCAATTCCGACGTAAGGTGCAACTTCGTCGCTCTTTTTTTGATAAAGGTATTGAATGGGCTGGTATTGAATGAAAACCTGGTATAACTAAAACATGACATTGTGTAATATGTTTAAAAACATTTTAAAGGCTAACACAGTCGGTTGTCGGTTGATGTTGTTTTTTGTAATATTTATTTTATCTTTTGTTATACTTAGATGGCCGCTCCAAGCAAAGCGCTTAGCGTGACCAAACCGCAATAGTGTAGAGTAAGACCTAGCTCGGACATATGGGATTAGTTCCTGATAAAGATCCCCACCTTATATAATTGGATGCATTTTGATTGGTTAGCATATTTTTGTTTAATAAAATAATGCAGCTGTGCGTACAACAATGATCCAATGAAATGGCTAAAACATTTGTTTCTACAACAAATTATGTCAATAAATCTTCATGTCAGTTGATGTCCTTTATGATAACCCGATTTTAAAATTCCTAAATTCAGTTTGTTACTTGATTTGACGTATTAAACGTGAAAAACAATGTTATTTAAAGAGTCCACTTTTGTGAGACTAGCAAAACCGGGTTTGTTAAGGTTGATTTTCAACGATCCGTAATATATTTCTTAAAATATGGAGGGGCTGAAATCTTACAGCTCTCGTATATCAAGACTTCGGTCTGGGTGAAGGATTTTGATATAGTTTTCGGCAAAAAACTTTTATGGGGACATGGTTTTTAGTTTTGGGCAGCGATGTATATCAAACATAAGTTTTTGTTAAAGTACATGTATTTTTTATCTCTGTTTAGATATGTATTACAAAACTAACACTAAACGTCAATACGTTGTCAGAAAATTATAACAGATCATAAATTAACATAATTTAGTGAAAACATTATACAATCAGCAAACTACACTCAGAAAATTTTGTTAGTAAATTTAATAACCGCCCGTTTTAAAAAGGCGTAATAAGTTATTTTATTAATCTAATTACGATTTTTGTTAAAGTTGTTGTCACAGTAATTAGAATAATATTTCTTGTAAATAAGCCCCTCATTTTGAAAATTTTTTAGGAAGGTATATTAGGAAGAAATGTTTGAAATGAAAAATTAAATGGACCTCCTCATACATTTGACCCCTCTAAAAGTCATCACGGTGGATCTATGAATTATTTTTTTAAATTTTTATTCATATTTTGAGTTTTTTGTATGGGAACCCCCCTAAGGGTTGAAGATGGGGTGTTGATGATTTCGCGTGAAATATTACGATTAAAAAAATATTAGGACCTTGTCATACATCTAGGAGTCACTTTGGGCCAGTTACAGCCAATTTATGCAAAAAAGTTTATTTTTCCGCTTATCTATGGGAACGTCCAGAAGGGAGGCAGATAGAGGATAGGTATATTTGGAAGAAATGTTTGAAATAAAAAATTAAATGGACCTCCTCATACATTTGACCCCTCTAAAAGTCATCACGGTGGAGCTATGAATTATTTTTTAAAATTTTTATTCATATTTTGAGTTTTTTGTATGGGAGCCCCCCTAAGGGTTGCAGATGGGGTGTGGATGACTTAGGGTGAAATATTACGATTAAAAAAATATTAGGACCTTGTCATACATTTGCCACATCTAGGAGTCACTTTGGGCCAGTTACAGCCAATTTATGCAAAAAAGTTTATTTTTCCACTTATGTATGGGAACTTCCAGAAGGGAGGCAGATAGAGGATAAGTATTTTTGGAAGAAATGTTTGAAATGAAAAATTAAATGGACCTCCTCATACATTTGACCCCTCTAAAAGTCATCACGGTGGAGCTATGAATTATTTTTTAAAATTTTTATTCATATTTTGAGTTTTTTGTATGGGAGCCCCCCTAAGGGTTGCAGATGGGGTGTGAATGACTTAGGGTGAAATATTACGATTAAAAAAATATTAGGACCTTGTCATACATTTGCCTCATCTATAAGTCACTTTGGGGCAGTCACACCGAATTTAGATATATTAGATTAAAATATGGTCCATATTATTAAAATAATCAGAACTGTCGATTAAATTAATAACTAATTCTTATTAAAAAATTGATTTCAAAAGGCAAAATAAAAAATCTTTTTATTAAAGCAGACCCATTAAAATAAAAACATAAATTATTATTTTTGTAGTTAAATTTTTTAACCATTTTATAAGATTAATTACCAAAGTTCTTATTTTTGAAACTTAGGCTATTAGATTAATAAAAGCATACATTAATATATTCTTTGGTTATTATTTTAAATGTGAATTAAGAAAATCTTAAGAAGAATCACAGTTTATATCCAGACGCTGACTACAAAACATTAAAAAATATTTGTATTTTGTTAAATAATTTAAAGTTAATAAATAATTTTTAAGTGAAATATTGAAAAAGTGGGTTGCTTTTATAAAAAAAAATAAAAATGTTGTGAAATTAAACAAAAATAAATAGTTAAACTTGAACATTTCAATGAATAGAATAGTTGAGACTGAACCAAACAACTTAGACTCAATGAAATAGTAGAACTTACATCGGAAATCTAATAAAATTACATCTAATAAATGAAAAAATATATAGATCACCGCCTGGTTATAAACTGGTATTTAAAATTGTTTAATAGTTTATTCGAATAAAATTTTAATTAATATATTTATTTTAAAATTTTCAGATTGACATTAATTTTATTTATTTAATTCAATCACTATTAACTAATATACAGACAAAAGTCCAACTACGTGTTAGTAAATTAAATCACGAATCAAATCAAAACAAAAAAAATATATAGTATTAAAACATTAAAAATTAAAAAACAGATTAAATTACATAATAAGAAAGGAGAACCTAATCTTATATATTGAATAAATAAACTTTGAACAAATTCTTTTAAATCAGGATAAAAAATTTATTCAAAGTCAATAATGAAAAATAAAAGAGAGCTAATTTTACTATTTACAGTGTTATTTTCAGAATTTTCCAAATTTGAACGCAATGTTTCCAAAAGTCACGAGTTTTAGTAGTAAATTACAAATTTTTATCAGTAACATTTATCAAAATTTGTTTACTCATTAAAATTTAAAATACTTAACACAAAATATCTATAATTTAAGCAAATAATTAAGAATGAAACATTTTATACAAAATTTATAATTAAAGGGGTCGTATATATTATAAAAAATACTTAAATATAATAGACTTCAAATCAAAATAAAAGCTTGAATATTTTAAAAATAAAAATTATTCAAATAAAATGTAATTATTAAATATTTGTAGTCAAATTTATTTTTTCTTTCTTAAAAATCTTTAATTATTGACCATTTTATTGTTACAAATTTTCTTCAATATTTTGACCATGCGGGTCATCATCAGGGGTTTTATTTAGTTATATTTAAAATTGCCTATAAAACAATTATTTAAAAGTAACACCAAATAACATACAAAACATACAATAAACCAATTTTCACAAAATTTAACAAATAATTGAAATAATTTTGAAAAAACAGATAAAAAACAAAAGATGTTAAAAAGGAATAGATTGCACATAAAATCTTACAAAAAATTTTAATAGAATTATTATTATAAATTCAAATAAAATATCTTTTACCTAAATAAATAAATAAATATCTTATATCTTTAACAAATATCTTAATATCTTATATCTTTATAATAATAATTGTTTTAAAATTTTATTTTATAGATTTTGCAATCTTTTCCTTTTAAGCATTTTATGTTTGTAATTTGTTTTTTTTTTAATTATTCCAATTACTTGTTAAATTTTAAAAAATTTGTTTTATGTAAGATTTATATGTTAATTTTTTGGTGTTATTTTTTTAATAATTGATTTATAAGTAATATTAAATATAACTAACTAAAACTGCTTGCTGATGGTTGTTTGCAAGGTCGAAATATTGGGAAAAAAATTTGTAACAATAAAATAGTATATAATTGAAGCCAATTTTTAAGAAAGATAAAAATAAAAATGTAATAATTATGCTGTCTTAAATTAATAAAAACTTAAATAAAATTAATTGAAATAAATAAAACTGTAAACAAAATTTTACCTTTTTTTTTATTTAAAAACTGTAAAACACAAGTTCCATATTAATTTAATAATAACTTACTCTTAATTTAATAACAACCTATTAATAATATAATAACATTATATTATTAATCTGATAAAAATGATGTTTTTCTAATGACAACTTATTATTATTCTAATAATTTATGCCATCTATCCAATGCCTACCTGATATGAACCTAAACTATTCTGTTATTAATTTAAACAAATTAATATTAAATATAAAAGCTATCGTTTTTAGATTAAACATTTTATTTATTTTTTGTTAGTAAATCTTACGAACGAAAATTATTAGTTTAATAATGACTTATTCCAAAATCAGTGAAAATAATCACAAGTTGTGATTGGCTGTATAATAATCACCAAATTGTTAATCTAAAGGCTATTTTTATAATTTTTAATGACAAACTTCTCTGAGTGTACTCAAACACCCCTATATTTAGTGTTTCGAGAAAATATTTCAAAATCACAAATTCATATTTCTTTCAAAATTCCAAAAATATTGTAAAACTAAATAACATCAAAAATTCAAACTTTTTTCAAACAAAATTCTAAAAATATTTCAAAAATTATTACAAAATCAAAGATTAAAACTTTTTTCAAAAATTCTAAAAATATTGCATAAATTATAACAAAATCAAAAAATGTAACGTTTTCCAAAGTTATAAAAATTATAATAAAATCAAAAATTTAAAGTTTTTCAAAATTCTAAAAATATTCCAAAAATTCTTACAAAATCAAAAATTGAAACTCTTTTCAAAATTCTAAAAATATATATAAAATTCAAAAATTCTATATTTTTTTATTCAAAATTCTAAAAATATTCCAAAAATTAGAATAAAATCAAATATTTAAACTTTTTCTAAATTCTAATAATATTCCAAAAATTCTTAAAAATTCAAAAATCCAAACTTTTTCCTAAATTCTAAAAATATTGCAAAAATTATAACAATATCAAAAATTAAAACTTTTTCCAAAATTATAAAGGTTATAATAAAATCAAAAATTTAAAATTTTTCAAAATTCCAAAAATATTTCAAAAACTATAACAAATTCAAAAATTTCCATGTTCAATTATATTTACGTAAACAAACAGCTAAATTTTTTTTCCAAAAAATTATCTAAAAAAATAAATGAAAATCATTCTTTTGACACACTTGACATTATTTTTTTGACTAACTTATAATTCTCAATAATAATAATAAAATCATGTCAAACAAATAATTAATTTTATTTTTTTCCAAAAATTGGGTAAAAAAATAACTAAAAATCTTTCTTTTGACACACCTGACAACATTTTTTTGACAAACTTATAATGCAATAATCTACTTTTTGGTCTCACATACCAATCCCGACCATCAACATTTCTTCAAATTCAATGTTTCTATTCGTAATCACTTAAAATTAACGTTTTTTAAGCCAAAAATATGCAAATTTCCTTGTTTTGACACACTTGACAATTTTTTTTGACACACTTTCGGTACAGTTATCGAACACATCGTCCTTTCGGCTCTTCCTATTGAGTAAACCTATTTCAAATTTTTTACCTATTTTAAATTTTTAAACCTTTTTTGCTTTTTTAGAATCAGTAGGTCCTAAAACTTCAAGAAATGCCAAAAAAGGGATGGGTAAGAATTTCAATTTTAGCTCATGAATGTAATATTTAGGTCTTTCAGACCGAAGTAATTGTAGTAATTTATTTTCGAACAAAAACCGAAATACCATTTTTTTATCGCTTATCCCCGAAAAATACGAATATGGTCGCATATTTTTTTTTTTTTTTTTAATAAAATGTGTTGTGTAATAGGGTTTAGAATATGTGTCACAACAACACATAAATACCTTTTAAGACCTAGGTCTAGACCTGGGTCCCACAACAACTGGCGTTCTGAGGTGTAGATTAACGCTTTTTTTAAACATCTGTGGGTTGAAGTCACCTGAGACTAAGTGTTCCGGCAAACTATTCCATTTGTACGCAGTTCGGACAAAGAAGTCTCTCTGCGATCTGCCAGTATGACAGCGCGGGATCTTTACCGTTTCACTGGTTGCGGCAGCCGATTGCCGAGTGGAACGGGGGTAAGAATAAGTTTGAGGCATGATGCCGCTGATTTCATCTGAGCACTGCTGATGACGATATTTGTAAAAAACAACGAGGTCAGCAACAGTGCGACGATGTTGTAGGGAATCAAGTTTTGATGTCAAAGTTCGATCACCTACAATTCGTATAGATCGCTTTTGAACAGAGTCCAAGAGGGCCAAGATGGAAACAGAGGCAGCACCCCAAACTTGACAGCAGTACTCCATACGAGGCCAAATATAGTCGCATATGGTCACTGTTTCTATTCCAAAGATCAATTAAATAATTTCAAACTTATTTAACGTTGGCGTATTAAGATTTTACACTTGATGAATACTAGTTGCTTTATTTACCATTCTAGTTAATTTACATTGTTACGATTCTATATAGCAACTCCAATTTCCCCTAAACAACATTTCAATCACTCTTTAACATGTTATATTTTTCCAAAAAAAGGGCCACAAAAACTAAAACATTAAATAAAATGCATACAAAATTATGATGTCGATTATTCACAAAATTTTTTGAGTTTTCTTTGTAAAGAAATTGACCTCGAGTAATCGAGAAATTAAGAAGAATTGTATTTAAAAAATTCCTTTTGTCAACCGAGATATAGTTCAAATTAGACTGCGAAAGTGTAAATAGTTATAATTGAAATGTGTTAAATGAAATTTAATTTAATTAGAAATAGTATATGTATTATTTTGGACGTTGTTGACACAAAAAATATGTACAATCAACTGTTGGAGTTCATGAAGCTATCGAAAAAATATTCTAGATAGGAATATTGCTTGCTGTATTGTTTTACTGTTGTTGTGAAAAATAAAAGGTGTTGAAGGTTTACTAATCAGTGATCGAATTTAGCAGGAGATTTGTAAATTACGTTTATTTATTTGACAGTAGGACCAATTCGAGTTGAAAGTAGAAAAACGTGACATTTTTATATCATATTTCTATTCTATTGCATTATTTTGATGTTAAGATGCAGTAAGAAAACTTCTCTGATTTCTTTTTTTATTGATATATTTAATGAGTAAGTTTTTTCTAGAGACAATTATTTAGTATTTCAAATAAAAAATAGAAACTGAGAATGATTCAATTTCATGAGTTTCTGCATAAAACTACATTGTTTTCTGTTAAATGTCATCTTGGCGCCTACATGACTGATACAATTTACAATATTCTGATTAATAGTTTTATTTTTTTTAGTTTGTTGATCATAAAAAACAATAAAATTGTAATAAAATATCTATACGTTTTTTTCAGTCAAAAAACCAATGGGATGAATTCGCTACATGATATCAATATATAAGGAATTTTTAAAGTTTGCTTGTTTATGAAAGGTTTTTTATTGTTTTAAAATTAATGTAATAAAAATATGTTTATTTTATAGACAAACATATTTAAAAAAAAAAAAAATGACAGGTAGAATTGATTGTTGTTTTTAGCTAATCGCGAAAAGAAAAAATGCATTTATTAAAAAAACCAGTCTTAGGATGTTCGAAAGTTGTATACTTTTTTATGACTTCGCTATCTTGTTTGTTTATTTAGTTTCCAGTCAATATTTGATTAATGGTAATTACTTCAAATTCAAATAAAGATCCTGGATAATAATTAACAATTTTATCACATATGTTTAGAGAGCTTTTATGACAACCAGAAACGTTTTAACTTGATCTTTTACCCTATAATGTATTTTCTTTTATTTAAAATCGTTAAACCTCCAATCCACCATTTTAATTATGCATCTGCATATCCTATGCAACAATAAAACACTCAACCAATATAAAACGTTGATTATGATATGCTTCACATATTTACAATAATAACTGTATGGTCGTTATTTATTCTACAAAAAGGATCTTGTAAATACGAATTCTATTCAATTTACATGTAGGTTGTAAATGAATTCATTCGTTTGACAACAACAAAAACGAACACGGAAAAAAAGAATTTGTATGTTAAATGATTGTTGAATAAACAATCTTGATTTATATATCATTTCTTTTTCATGTTCTTTAACACAAAATAATAAAAAAAAAATCTATTATAAAGATGTTGATTTTGTTTTATAGTTTTAATAAATAACAATCCGTGGGTGTGGTTGTTATTTTTTTGATTGTGCCAAAAGGGTTGTTTATACAAGAAATCTCATTTCTCAAATATCGTTTTCTTTTAATTTCTTATTTGTTGTTGTTGTTAGTTTTATCACTTTCAATATTATTTATTTTTCATTTGTTTTATTTTTTTTTTCAGTTTGCCACCGAAGACTTTGCGTGTCTACAAGGTCCTGAGTGTTCAATGGTAAATTTAAAATGTTTATTTCTTATAATTTAAATCAAATGAACGAAAACAAAAAAATTACAAGAATGCTTGCTTCTTAATTCGTTGAACAAGATTGTTTTTATTTTATTTTCTATGTTGCATTAAAGCACAATGTTTTTCGTTGATTTCGTAGAATTTGTTTTTTCCTTCGAGAACCGTCTTGCGAGAAAAACATGAATCTTTAATTATCTTAAAGAAATGAAAAAAAACGTTTCCCAAAAATTTGTTTTATACTTAGTTGTTCTGGTTGGTATTATTCGTGAGAATCGAATGTGACAGAATTTGGTTGACAGAAACTTATAATTGTTGCCTAAAATAATTTTGACTGTAGTGTGCGTTTTTTCTTGGAGGGTAATTTTTTACAAACCGAACCCCTTTCTGACCGACCCATTTTTGATTTGGCTGAAATTTTTTTTACAGGTTTTATATAGGGGCTATTATTTTGAAAACGTACATCGAAAAAAAAACAACTATTTTTTAAAAATCTGAAATTTTGATATTTTGTTGGTATTGACGAAAGGAAAAAAGTTATTTCTGCTTTTATTTTTTGTGTACTCTGAATCGGAGTTATGCGCGGTTGAATTTTGAGGCTTTTCACGTAGTTTTTGGTAATGGTGGCAATGTTTTGTGAATAGGTGCCACAAATTTCATCCGACTTACGTATATTTTTGCAAGTTAAAATGAAAATAATTGAATAATTGAAATAAGTAAGTTTAAAATTAATAACTTTTCTCTTTTCCGCTAGGCGGCGCGTAAACCCTTGGTTTACTTCAAAGCTCATATCTCAAAAAGTAGGCTTTTTTTTTTTGTTTTTCACAAATTTTAAAGTAAACATATGCAGCTATGAAATTGAGAAATAAAAAGTCAGTAATTCAATATGGATTTTTTCTTACGATTTTTTAAAGTTTGGTATATGAAAAATTCACATGTGTTTTTTTATTAAGTTAATAATCCTGTACTAAATGTGGATCTAATAAATTAAACATTTCATATTTTAACACCTGCAATAAATTTGAACCATTTTTTTTGTATTTCTGATTGAGAAACAGGTTTTTATTCAGAATAAGAATTGGAGATCCCAATGATCGAAGATTTTGTTATAATTTCAACATCACCAACATTAACATTAGAAAAAAACATTAAAAAAATATTTTTCCTATAAACATTATAATTTAATCAATATTATTAATAAATACATTAAAAAATTAATTTATATATTTTTTTTTGCCTTTAAATTGAAATATTTATGATCATCAGAAAAAGAAAACATTTTGGCAATTATTTTATCGGGTGTAGTGTTATCCGGTAAAAAACAGTGGAATCCTTGAGTTCTTTGTTTTCTTCCAAGAACATTTCGTAGATGTCGGTGAGGGTCCATAACACCAACCGCTTTGATTTCTTAATTTTTGTCGATCCTTCTGTAATAGTAACAACATCTTTAAGGCCAGGCATTGTTCTACTAATTTCCTCTGATAAGAAGTATGTTTGAATTTGTTTTACTATATTTTGTGACAAACTGTGCACTTGTTTGCTTTGAGGCCTACTGTAAGGACCTACTGTTTCCAACAGATCCATGGCGAATTCTACCAGTCGTCTTGATGCATTAAATTCATCCTGGATACGTTGATTTGACCAAAATTTACGTGGTAGAGTTGTCAACAAAAACACTTGTTTTGATTTACAGCTGGCATCTTTAAACTCTTTTTTAAGGTTCATAAGCCATGATGTATATTCACATTCCTCGTTTGGTGATAACACTTTAACTGAATCTACTTGAAATATTCTTTGACTTATTGCCGATGTGACACTTGCAATTTTTTTATAACTTCCTGTTGTAATATGATTTTGTTTGATAGGAGATTCGGCTAACCTTCCAAGAACATTGTTAATATCTTCTAAAATGTCATTAAGTAGTTCAGGAACTGGTGGAGATATAGTATCAACCGAAACTGGTGATGGATCTAAAGATGCTGGAGGTATTTGAATATTTTCGTTCGTTGGAACATTTTCAACATCCTGATTTATAGAAATAATTTCACTATCGATAGTTTCCGAACATGAAAGCTGCTGTATAGAAAATATTAGTTGCATATGAATTTTTATTCATTTTAATAAAATAATTAAATTTACCTTATTTTTATAGATATAAGTGCGACATGTTTCACATATAAACTGGTCATCACGCAAAGTAAAATTTAGGGTCGCAGCTTTTTGAATAACAGCTGGTGTGACCAGTTTCACATTTTTTGATGTCCGCTGATGATTTTTGAGACCGTACAAGTTACAGCACAATTTGAAAGGCATTTCTATTATTATCTTTTCTAAACGTTATGTCTTCTAAATATTTTGGAATATAATTGATTATAAGGCAATCCAATCAATATATATATATATATATATATATATATACCCTTGAAATAGTTTTGACATAGGTAGAATCAGGTAAAATTAGGTAGGTACAATTTAATATATTTTGATTGGATGCAAGTATAATTTGGTCAAAAACCGTTTGTGGGCGTCATTAGAAATTTTAAATGTTAAAATTATGAGCCTCTAATGAGATTTGAATTAGTAAAATGGGGCTGAATAGACATTTTTTAAAATGAATAAACATTTTACACACCCTTTTAATAATTTAAATTCCTTTATTTTACCACTTAACTTAAATTAATTTTTAATAAGTTTTTAACCATTTAGCCGCACAGAAAATGGTTCAAATTTATTGCAGGTGTTAAAATATGAAATGTTTAATTTATTAGATCCACATTTAGTACAGGATTATTAACTTAATAAAAAAACACATGTGAATTTTTCATATACCAAACTTTAAAAAATCGTAAGAAAAAATCCATATTGAATTGCTGACTTTTTATTTCTCAATTTCATAGCTGCATATGTTTAATTTAAAATTTGTGAAAAACAAAAAAAAAAAGCCTACTTTTTGAGATATGAGCTTTGAAGTAAACCAAGGTTTTACGAGACGCCTAGCGGAAAAGAGAAAAGTTATTAATTTTAAACCTACTTATTTCAATTATTCAATTATTTTCCTTTCTACTTGCAAAAATATACGTAAGTCGGATGAAATTTGTGGCACCTATTCACAAAACATTGCCACCATTACCAAAAACTACGTGAAAAAGCCTCAAAATTCAACCGCGCATAACTCCGATTCAGAGCACTCGAAAAATAAAAGCAGAAATTGCTTTTTTCCTTTTGTCAATGCCAACAATATATCAAAATTTCAGATTTTTTAAAAATCAAAAATTTAAAAATCAACAAAAAAATGTACGTTTTCAAAATAATAGCCCATAGAGAAAAAGATATACGTGTCCGAGGATTTTTTTTGAAAATATAGCGGTTCTAAATTTAGAAAATTTCGTGATTTTTGGCTTCACGAGATATTTTCAGAAATTCATCACTTCGGTTCTATTACAGAAAGAAGCTTCTTATTTGTTTTATTTTAAAGCTAAAAAATGCTACTGTAAAAAAAAATAAAACTAATAAAAGTTATTAACAAATTCCTATTATTATAAACAAATAAAATGTTCAAATCGATCTTCAGTTATTGCCCCATCGACCAAATGAGTTTTTAGTATGACCATCCTATTCTACGTTTTATTTCCTATAAAAAAACTTATTTTTAATTAATGGAGAAATGATTTTTACTGTTAGAAATAAATTAATTTATCGAGCGCGGGACGACAAAAATTCCATATATGGGTCATTTTGTTACATGCCAAGGATTTTTTTTAGGGGAAATAGAGCGGGTCTAAATTTAAAGAATTTCGTGCTTTTTGGCTTGAAGACTTATAAGATAGACACTTTTGGATGTCACCTAACTTAGCCCCGCCATTTTTAAGAAAATTAAAAACAAAGATTGTGCTGTATTGTGCTACAGTTGTGCTGAATGTGCTACTCAGAAAGAATGCCACATCACCAATGGAAAAAAGTTGGCACGCTGAAATAATTTTTCGAGCAGAAGTTAGCCCCGCCATTTTGAAAAATCTGAAAAACAAAGGTTATCCTGTATTGTCTTCGAGTTGTGCTGGTTGTGCTATTTAGAAAAAAATTTCATATCCCTAGTGGAAAAATTTTATAACACTAAAATCATTTTTTCGAGTAAAAGTTAGCCCCGCCATTTTGGAAAAAAAGAAAAACAAAGGGTCTGCTGTACGGTGTTAGAGTTGTGCTAGTTGTGCTATTCAAGAACAAATTTGTACCACCAACAGAATAATTTAAACACGCTAAAACTATTTTTCGAGTTGAAGTTAGCCCCGCCATTTTGAAAAAAATTAAAAGCAAAGGTTGTGCTGTATTGTGCTAGGGTTGTGCTGGTTGTGCTACTCAGAAATAGTTCCATATTATCAATGAAAAAAAGTTGGCACGCTAAAATGACTTTTCGAGCAGAAGTTAGCCCCGCCATTTTGAAAAAAATGAAAACCAAAGGTTGTGCTGTATTGTGCTCGAGTTGTGCTGGTTGTGCTACTTAGTCAAAAATTTCGTAACCCTAACAGAATTTTTTTTACAAAGTTAGCATCATTTTTTTCGAATAGAAGTTAGCCCCGCCATTTTGGAAGAAATCAAAAACAAAAGAAGTGCTGTATTGTGTTATAGTTGTGCTGGTTGTGCTAATGAAAAAATATCGTATCACCAACAGAATAATTTAAACCACGCTAAAACCATTTTTCGAATGAAAGTTAGCCCCGCCATTTTGTAAAAATCAAAGAAGAAAGGTTGTGCTGTATTGTGCTACAGTTGTGCTGGATGTGCCACTCAAAAAGAATCCCATATCAACAATGAATAAAAGTTGGCACGCTAAAACGATTTTTCGAGCAGAAGGATATTTTCGAGCAGAAAGCATTCGAGCAGAAGATTGAGCAGAAGATTAAGCAGAAGTTAGCCCCGCCATTTTGAAAGAAATGCAAAACAAAGGTTGTTATGTATTGTACTCTAGCTGTGCTGGTTGTGCTACTCAGAAAGAATTGCATATAAGCAATGAATAAGAGTTGGCAGACTAAACCGATTTTTCGAGCAGAAGTTAGCCCCGCCACTTTGGAGAAAATAAAAAACAAAGTTTGTACTGTATTGTGCTTGAGTTGTGCTGGTTGTGCTACTCAGACAAAAATTTCGTACTCCTAACAGAAAAATTTTATAACGCTAACATCATATCTTCAAATAGAAGTTAACCCCGCCATTTTGAAAAAAAAAACTTAATTGAGTACTGTATTGTGTTAAAATTGTGCGAGTTGTGCTACTTCAAAACAAATTCGTACCCACCGACGGAAAAATTTACATTTTTTTTTAATATCATATATTTTTGTGATTCCCTTATTTTATAATATATACAAAACAGGCAAAATTCATTTATGCTATCGGACACCAGGTGTCACTTACATTATTAGTACTTATAAATTAATGATTACACTGATTCCTACAAGAATAAATGATGCTAGCGTAAAAATATTTTTCGTTGGGTATATATAATCTATCTCTAAGCAAATCTCAAACAAAATTTCATACCACTACATATACAAAATTTTTGTTTTTCATTTTTTCGAAAACGACTGGGCTGGGCTAACTTCTAATCAAAAAATTGTTCTTGCGTACCAAATTTTTGCATTGGTAGTATGGAATTTTTTTTGAGTAGCACAACTAGCACAACAATAGAACAATACACCACAGCCTTTGTTTTTGTTTTTTTGCCAAATGGCGGAGCTAACTTCTGCTCGAATAATCGTTTTAGCCTGTCACTATTTATTCATTTCTGATATGGAATTTTTCTTGAGTAGCACATCCAGCACAACTATGGTACAATAAAGCACAACATCCTTTTTTTATGTTTTGTTAAATGGCGGGGCTAACTTCTACTCGAAAAATCGTTTTAGCGTGTTTAAATTTTTCCGTTGGTGGGTTACGAATTTGTTTTGGAGTAGCACAACTCGCACAACTTTAACACAATACAGCACTCAATTTAGTTTTTTTTCCAAAATGTCGGGGCTAACTTTTATTTGAAGAAATGATGTTAGCGTTATAAAATTTTTCTTTTAGGAATACGAAATTTTTGTCTGAGTAGCACAACCAGCACAACTCAGGCACAATACAGTACAAACCTTGTTTTTTATTTTTTATAAGTGGCGGGGCTAACTTCTGCTCCAAAAATCGGTTTAGTCTGCTAACTTTTATTCATTGCTTATATGCAATTCTTTCTGAGTAGCACAACCAGCACAACTAGAGTACAATACATAACAACCTTTGTTTTGCATTTTCTTAAAAATGGCGGGGCTAACTTCTGCTTAATCTTCTGCTCAATCTTCTGCTCGAATGCTTTCTGCTCGAAAATATCCTTCTGCTCGAAAAATCGTTTTAGCGTGCCAACTTTTATTCATTGTTGATATGGGATTCTTTTTGAGTGGCACATCCAGCACAACTGTAGCACAATACAGCACAACCTTTCTTCTTTGATTTTTACAAAATGGCGGGGCTAACTTTCATTCGAAAAATGGTTTTAGCGTGGTTTAAATTATTCTGTTGGTGATACCATATTTTTTCAGTAGCACAACCAGCACAACTATAACACAATACAGCACTTCTTTTGTTTTTGATTTCTTCCAAAATGGCGGGGCTAACTTCTATTCGAAAAAAATGATGCTAACTTTGTAAAAAAATTCTGTTAGGGTTACGAAATTTTTGTCTAAGTAGCACAACCAGCACAACTCGAGCACAATACAGCACAACCTTTGGTTTTCATTTTTTTCAAAATGGCGGGGCTAACTTCTGCTCGAAAAGTCATTTTAGCGTGCCAACTTTTTTTCATTGATAATATGGAACTATTTCTGAGTAGCACAACCAGCACAACCCTAGCACAATACAGCACAACCTTTGCTTTCAATTTTATTCAAAATGGCGGGGCTAACTTCAACTCGAAAAATAGTTTTAGCGTGTTTAAATTATTCTGTTGGTGTTACAAATTTGTTCTTGAATAGCACAACTAGCACAACTCTAACACCGTACAGCAGACCCTTTGTTTTTCTTTTTTTCCAAAATGGCGGGGCTAACTTTTACTCGAAAAAATGATTTTAGTGTTATAAAATTTTTCCACTAGGGATTTGAAATTTTTTTCTAAATAGCACAACCAGCACAACTCGAGGACAATACAGAACAACCTTTGTTTTTCTGATTTTTCAAAATGGCGGGGCTAACTTCTGCTCGAAAAATTATTTCAGCGTGCCAACTTTTTTCCATTGGTGATGTGGCATTCTTTCTGAGTAGCACATCCAGCACAACTGTAGCACAATACAGCACAATCTTTGTTTTTAATTTTCTTAAAAATGGCGGGGCTAAGTTAGGTGACATCACTTTTGGTCTGTTTTATTTTAAAGTATAAAGATGGAATTTAAAAAAAAAACTGTTATATATAAAAATTATTAACAAATTTCTATTGTTATAAACAAACAAAATGTTAAAATCGATTTTTAGTCATTATCCAACAAAAGTTAAGAGTGTTTAGTATGACCATCGTATTCTACGTTCAATTTTCAATAAAAAATGTATATTTAATTAATGGAGAAATTAGTTTTATTGTTACAAATAAATTAATTTTCCAGCGCACTGCGCAGGATGACAAAAATTTATGAGTTAAAACAAATTAATTTTACTAAACGAATCGATTTGTTTGTTTTAGTTCCGAACTGTTGGACCTGGTTGGAAACTATAAATTCCATTAAATGTGCTATCATCAATAACACCATTTCCGAGTGACGTACGACGTCGTAACTGATTCTGGGGTCGCTTCCACAATCCGTGATTGGTGACCAAAAATACCCTTTTATCCATAAATTTTTCGATTCGACCTATCCTTCATTTTTTGTCCGCGTGTGAAGAAAAATCGCAAGTGAATATCGGTACGGGGCCGTCTTACGTGCAAAATTTCAACTGCTAATAATTTGTTGGTGCATAACGGTGTTGACGGGTAGGTCGCTAAAAATGTTGCGAGTGCCATATCACAATTCGGGTTGTGAAACCTGTTTTTCTGAAAAGGCACTGATGTTAAATATTTAATCAGATTCGGGCGACAAAATTTATCGAGTTCTTCCGTCATCAACTGTGATCCACTGTCACTAACGATGGTGCACGGCAAATACTCAATGGCGAATATTTATTCCATTACTCAAATAGTGGTTTCCGTTTTCGTATTGACCATCAAAACAACATAGAGGTATTTGGATATCGCATCTACACAAATGAATCACATTTTTCCCATAAATAGTGAAATTCACACGAATGGACTCCCATGGAACTAATGGTATGGGCCATTCTGTAAACTGCTTCTGTGATGAACTCCCAAACTCTTGCTATTTTTACTACTTCTGACAGCGTGTCGTTCTTTTTTTTAACATTTTCTAACATTGTTAAAATGTCATAAAATTGTGTTGAAACGTCATGTTAAGTTTTGTCGACAATGTTGATTTATAATTTAAGAACGACAAAATATTATACTTTTGATCTCTCAAAAATAAATTTGTTCTATTTGACATGGGCATAAGTAAAACTGGGACAAGGAGAGAGAACTTGACCAACCATTATGTTTAAAAATCGATACCTGAGGCAATTCTAAATCATTCAGGGTTTCCTTTTTCAAGGTGGCGGTATCAATTGAATAATCTTCGAGCAAGAACTAATAATACTCGTTTATAAAACAACAGGCTTCCTCCTTTTCATCAAATTCACAGTCTGACCCCGACGGAAGTCGTGATAGAGTATCGTTGTTCGCATGATGACTTGTCGGTCTATACGATATTGTGTAATCGTATTCCAATAACGTACTTGTCCAGCGCTGAAGTCTGTTAATTGTATCATTAGGTAGATTTTTATTCGGATTGAATGAAGAGATTAGCAGCTTATGATTCGTAATCATTTCCAATCGGCGTTCATGAAATTATTGATAAAATTTTGTTACAGCATAAATTATACTCAGCGCCTCCTCAATTTGAAAGTAACCTTGTTGAGTTTCGTCAAGGTTTTCGATGCAAAAAATATGGGCTTCTTGGAACCATCGGGATAACGATGTGAGATTACCACCCCATACGAAGAAGCATATGTCGCCGGAATCAGCCGGTACTCATTGCGGAAATGAGATAACAAAGCTGCATTGATGAGGGCAGACTTTAATTCTTTGGATGATTCTTCCTGAGCAAATTTCCATGCAAACTTGGAATCATATGCGGCTATCTGAAAATTAATCGAATGTCCAAAATTCATTAATCCAATCCAAATTTTTTTTCGAGGATATTCAATCACGAAGACATACGGTTGCGACTGTATATAGGATAAGTGCTTTTCTTACTTCTGGCACGTGGGAAATTGATTGGAATGACGATCGACTAGCATGGTTGTTGCGACGGTGATGGTAACGATAGGAACATTTATAACCGGATTTGTAATAACTAGGACTGTTCTCACGTTCTGGGTATCGGAGGACATACCTTTTAAAATTTCAGAAACATCAGATGCTTTAGAATCTTCCCGAATTATCTCAAAAGTTTTTTTTTGTGTCGTACGCTGTGATTATCTCCAAAACATCCTTCAATGTCGGATTTGCGTTTTGAAATAACGTGATTGGTACCGTTTTGTGCGGGATATTTATCACGATCATATCGCGATTCAAATCGTTATTCTTTGATACAAAATAATTGGTTACCTCTGGTAATCTCTTTGTATGTCTTGATTACCACTTCCTTCTTCATTAAACGTTTTCTGTAAAGTTTCGACAACATTTTCTCCGACGCAAGAAAAAAAAAACGCGTTATATATATATATATATATATATATATATATATATATATATATATATATATATATATATATATATATATATATATATATATATATATATATATATATATATATATATATATGTATATATATATATATATATATATATATATATATATATATATATATATATATATATATATATATATTATATATATATATAATATATATATATATATATATATATATATATATATATATATATATATATATATATATATATATATATATATATATATATATATATATATATATATATATTTATTTGTGCATGACAAGTGATTTTTAAATCCAGATTCGCCCGAAACTATAAAAAAAAATTTCATAGCCAAATGTAAAAGGCTCTAAATTTTTATATTTTGAAAATATAATATCCGATCGAACATTTTGATCGTTTTTCATAGCGAAAATCTGTAATATAAAAGCAATACATCCATCAACTTCACAATCCATTTTCCTCTTCCATATACATACGAACGCGAAAGTAAAAGAAGACCACAATTAGTAAATTTTTGAACAATCGTATGATTCACTTTTCCCCTCATTGAAATACGAACAACAAATACAATAATACACTAGATGGTTTGACGAATCAAACGATTGTACTAAATTAAAAAACGTATGTTATAACTTGTGTAAGGCAACACATCAACTAACTCGCAATTTGCATGAATATGCATATTATTCTCTCTCATAGAAAAATGTAATTAAGAAAGTATTTAAACATCTTTTGATTGAATTGTTGCACACACACTGTTTCATCACAAATTTTTAAATTCTTCTTTGTGTTTGACTTTCACATTGATAATGAATATTAATAGAAATTGTAATGTGCAAAATATTCTGTGTCAGCATTACTTCCGTTTGCCGTTCTCATTAACTTTAATAATAAACTATAGAGATATTTGAAAATTAATGTATAATATTTTTAACAATTTCTCAACCCACTTGCTTGCAAAAATATAATTATTTCAAATATTTCTTAAAAGTACGTCTGACACTTCCAGAAAGACCGTCTCATATTCTTTTTATTTTCCATATATTTTTGTCTATTTATGAAAAATGAAAAGAATTTTATGTGTTTTTGTCTAATTGTTATTTTGTTATATGTATTTTTTTAATGTTTATTTTTAAATTCAGTTAGTTCGGGCTTGGAAAGTGGTGCAACAAGTTGGTTGGGTTTGTGGAGTTGGGTGGAGAGTTTTAAACGGTGGTTCTTAAGCGGTCGTAGAGTTAAATGATCAGTTTCTTCTCTCAATTTTTATTATTAAGTGATCTAATTATGAAAGTCAAATTAAATAAAATTAAAAGAAAAAAATGGGAAAACCGAGTAGTGAAATACCTATGAAATATGAATTACGGTAGAGAAAATTGTTAAAATCTATGAAAACCAAAAGAAATCAAGATAGACAAATGGAAAAATTTCTAGAAAAAAATACCTAGGAATTTATTTAAGAAAATTGTTAAACAACTATATACATATTCTTAATATACCTACCAGAACCAGATATGATTAATCAAGAAAGTGAAACAGAAATCCAGTGAATATCAGAACCCGTCGTTATATATTGTTCGGGATAATGAAAAAAATTGGGTTGTGAAATTTGTGTGTTGTTGTGGATTAATTTGGAATCAAATGCAGAAAAGCCAATAGTGAACAATCAGTGAGGACATATGAGGACATATGGACAGACATATGGAAGTTTTGTTGCTTTTATTATATGTTTTTTGTGTTGATATTTTTTTGTTAATGATGATGTGATAATGTAAATTAGTAAGGAACTGTTGTGACACGGTAGTGCAACTTCCACAAAAGCCTGGGTAGTGTTTCAAAAGGTACACGTGTTGCTTTTTCTTAAATTTTTCTTGTGAGTGAGGTTGGTCACCAGGATTCACACTAGCTTGAGCTAGCAGCGGGTAACTGTAAGTTTTGAGTGCGCAACCATCTGGTAAACCTGCACGGTCTAACAAACCTCCTACTACAAAATAAAACAATTTATTGTCGAATTTAAAATCATTGTTCTTTTTAATGAAATTTATAGGTTTAGTAGGGCCGGTCGTTACAAAATCTCAATGGCCATTTGGACGAATCCAAAAATTTGAAATGTATGTTGATTGTTTTTAATTCATCTTATAAACCCTTCATCAACACAAAAAATTAAAAGAATGTTGCAATATTTTTTTTGAATTTAGTAAAAGAAACGATATTTTAAAAATTTTTTGGAAGAGCAACTTATACAATTGACATAGAAAAACATCGATTTACTTACACCCAATTTTTTTTTAACTGTAAATTGTTATAAGGAAATCAAAGAAATTTTTTTTCTGATAAAGAATTGGTGGGTTTATTTCTTTCACAAAATGTCATGCATCCTAGATTTTAAAAAAAATTGTGAAATAGAATTTTTTTTAGTGTAAACAACTTTCGTCTTACAATGGCCATTTTATAAAATTATTGTGGATTTAGCAAAATATTTGTGAATTCAAAAAACTTTTTATTATGCAATTTATAGGTTAGTAAAACCGATTTTAGTTTATATAAATAGTTTTTTTTACAATACATTTACAAGCTTTTGTGTGATTTTAGTAAAGCCGATTTTAGTTTTTATTAATATGTAGTTTTTTTTACAATACATTTAGTAAATTTGCAGTTCTTACAAATATCTTGTGAGTTGTATGCTTACAAATTAATTTATGTTAAATTTTATTTGTTGCACCTATTTTTGTTAGTTCAAATAATATTGTTGGTAGAAAAAGTAGATATTTTAGATTATTAAAATTAGATGGAAATCGTACTGTGCAAGTGGTTATAACTAAACAGATACATACACGATTTTGAGGTACTATTCATCTTAGTGTCTAATCATGTCCTCAGGAATGTCTCACTCACACGTAATGTTTATCTAAACGCACTGTAAAATTGTCCAACATGAAGATTTATATGAATTTTGTCAGCTTGGCATATAAAATTATAAGTTTTAGCTAAATTTTAGAAATGATGTCATTATCTCTATAACATAAATTCATTTGGTAATTCGATCAGAAATTTATATTTTTGGTTTTTATGTCTTTGATTTTGATGAACAACCCATCGATTCATTAAACCTGTAATATTTTTTATTACTGATAGTTGTAATTTACGAGCTGATGTGGTTTTGGATGGTTACATGTTGTTTAATGCTAATGGATACAAATAATATTTCCATAAAATGTTTACTAACTAATAACGATGTAAAAGGAGGTGTATCTGCTCCGCGTAAAAAATGCAGAAACGCAGGAAAATTTTAAAGAGTTTGTGCTAGGATCGATTTCAGAAAATAGAAAACCATTCAGTTTTCCACTTTAAATATTTTTTAATTATTAAAAAAAATTGTTAAAAAGTTAAATGGGATAAAAGTCTGTTTTGGAATCTTATCAAAAAATAGACCTTAAATCAGTCAAATATATCGCTTTATACTATTCCAGAAAGATAAACATTTAACTGAACATTATATCCACTCAAAACAGTTCAAACTTCAAATACGAGAAATTTATATATTTTAGCTTTTGCTTTCGTTTATCTTAAAATCAGAATCAAACTTGCAAAATATAAGGAAATATATACTTTTTTTTTGGCTACTTCAGTTTGAAATAATATTAAGCAAAAAAGGGGTTGACAAAAATATAGAGCATATAAATATTTTATCTATAGTACTTGAATTTTTAAAATGTTACACTGGTTTAATCTAAGGTTACTTAGGTGGATTCTGGCAATATATGTATGTTTATGTGATGATAAAACACTTCTTACTATACAAAAAAATCCATTTTTTCTTTTACATTTATTATAAGCTGGCACTTAATTTATGGTTATAACCTCATCTTCGATAATCAGCGAATTTTCATATTCTACATTCAGTGTACATTCTCCTATTTCCTTGACTTGCAATACAAATATTTTTTTAAGTTGTAAATTTTTCTCTTGTCATCAAAAAATACAGGATATCGTGAACTTTAGATGTTTATTCGTCTTCTATCTTGAATTTTGATTCCTTTATGATAAAAAAAAAAATAAAATATTCGAAAAACAACAAAAGGAATCTTATCTTATCAGAAAATGGAATCAATACTCTCCTACTCTCTTACTTTTGTATTGCTATAATAAACAATGCACTAGAAAAATACATTTCTTTTACAATAAATCAGTATTAAGGAAAATTTAAGGGAGAGTGAGAAACATGTTATTAAATTCAAGGAATTTTTTCCTTAAATTGGATTGGGTTAATATTCTAGTGATTTGAAGACGGAACTATAAAAAAAATTGGAGATTGGTGTAATTTTTTTTTCATTTTGGAATTTAGGGTGCGATTGATTAAATTTGGCGTTTATAATTGAAATTTATTATCCTACTATATGTTAAGTAATTCTTCATTAATCTTTTATTCTGCAGTACAAAAAAAATCTGTATTATATCAAAACGAATTTTATTACAAAACTGATAAAAGATAGGAAATATATATCAAATAAATGATCGGGGAATTGTTTTTTGCGTTTACAGAACTATTGAATTGGTGTTGATAAAACCCATTGCTTTTCAATTAATTAAGGGGTGACAGTATTTTTTAGTATGTATATAAGGAAAATTCTAATTTAAAACGTGACTGAATTTTTATATGTTGAAATTTAAATCACATAAAAAGTTTATTTTCACTGTCAACTGAAATGTAAATTTTTTTATTAAAACTTTTAATTTTTATTTAATGTGCAAATAATAAAAAATTGTACTCATTATAAATTGTTCAATATATGGTAATTTAATTAAACAGATAATATACATAAATACTCAATAACAAAATGTGTAATTTATTATTTAAAATGGAATTTTCATGTCGTTTACACCAAAACTGTCGACGAATTTAAAACACAAAAAAAATATACTTTTAAGTGCTCATTGATGTTGATTTTTTTTATTTGTTTGAATTTTTGGTTTCTTGGATTTTTAAAATTATTTGTATTAACAAATTTTTTCTAAATAATATCACGTTCGAAAAACAGACTTAACTTTAAAAGATTTATTTATACATATACATTACATTTCACATATAATTAACATAAAGAGGTAGAGTTAAAATTAACGAATGGTTGGTTAAGAGGTTTTTCCAATTTTTGGTTTAATTTTAGAATTATTTTATTTACTATAACAATTACAGGCATAGTTTAACAGGTTCCTATTATTTTATTAAAATTAAATTATATTTTTTTTCTCTTTGAATCATGAGATATTGTCTTGGCAAACAAGATGCCATAAACGAAGAAATGATCATTTAAAAAAATAAATTCTAGAAAATTGTATTTATTTTTTAATATTGGTGCTGTTCTATTACCACTCAGCCAGAAAAATACAAACCATGGTCATTAAGATTTATTATTCAAACGTTAAGCGATACAGGTTCTAGGATCTCTATATAGACTGCTTACATTGTGCCGGATTGCAAAATTCCCCATATCAATCTTCCTTCCTTCCACTCGTCACACATCTTATTTTTTTTAGTAGATTCGATCACTGATTAGTAAAAAAAACACCAGGTTTTATTAAGTATTCAATACCACTTTTGTTCCACAACAACAGAAAAATAAGACGGGAAACAATATAGAATAGAATAGAATATTCTCCCAATAGTTTCAAAAACTCCGTGAAATGGTTGTAGAAATTTTCAATAGTAATCTTCCAAGGACGGTGATAATTCGAAATAATTTTCTGCCAAAAATTTCGAAAGCAAGTATATTGATAATAGCACAAGGCCGTAGGCCGATGGCTATTATCAATACCACTTGCTTGAGGAATTTTTAAAGAAATTATGAGAATTTATCAAAGAACGAGGGGAATTCGTTTAGAAAATTTTTTGCCATTTTTCATTTTTTTATATATTTTTTATGAATTATACGTTTGCCTACTGTGGTAGGGTATCAGTTAATTATTTCAAAAATTATTTGATAATTTTTAATATCCCAATAGGCCAGACGTATAACTATTTGTTATTAGTATAATTCAAATGTTATTGGTGAAATTGAATGATGTCATCACACTTTAGAGAATTTCATTGCGTTAAATTAAAATAAAACTAAGGCAAAAAATTTCCATGCCTAATATAATCATTTTATATTCAAAATGTACATGGAATAGATTTAGAAGGCATAAAATTTTTGGACTGTAAAAATAATTTAAAAAATATGGAGGGGCTGAAATCTCACAGCTCTGAGATATCAAGACTTCGGTCTGGGTTAAGGATTTGTATATAGTTTTCGGCAAAACACTTTTATGAGGACATGGTTTTTAGTTTTGGGCAGCGATGTATATCAAACATAACTCTTTGTTAAAGTTCAAGTACTTTTTATCTCTGTTTAAAAAGTTATTACAAAACTAACAGGAAACATCAATACGTTGCCGGAAAATTATAATCAAAATTATAATTCCAATAATATTTCAAAAATTCTTAAAAATTCAAACTTTTTCCAAAATTTAAAAATATTGCAAAAATTATTACAAAATCAAAAATTTAAAAATTTTTTCAAAATTCCAAAAATTATAATAAAATCAAAAATTAAAAATTTTCCAAAGTTCTAAAAATATTCCAAAATTCTTACAAAATCAAAAATTAAAACTTTTGCCGAAATTCTAAAAATATTGCAAAAATTATTACAAAATCAAATATACAAACTTTTTCAAAATTCCAAAAATATTTAAAAAACTATAACAAATTCAAAAATTTCCATGTCCAATTTCATTACTTCGTTTTAAATTACATTTACGTCATAAAAACAGCTACATTTTTTTTCCCAAAAAATTGGCTAAAAAATTAAATGAAATCATTTTTTGACACACTTGACATTATTTTTTGACAAACTTATAATGCCATAATTCTTTATAATAATAATAAAATATCATGTCATACGAACTATTAATTTTATTTTTTTCTAAGAAAACAGGGTAAAAAATAAATAAAAACCTTTCTTTTGACACACTTGACAACATTTTTTGACAAACTTATAATGCCATAATTCTCAATAATCATAATAAAATTTCATTTCAAACAAACAATGTTATTTTTTTCCAAAAATTGGGTAAAAAACTAAATAAAAATCTTTTGACACACTTGACAACATTTTTTTGACAAACCTATAATGCCATAATTCTCAATAATAATAATAAAACTTCATTTTAAACAAACAATTAATTTTATTTTTTTTCCAAAAAATTGGGTAAAAAAATAAATAAAAATCTTTCTTTTGACACACTTGACAACTTTTTTTTGACAAACTTATAATGCAATAATCAAGATTTTGGTCTCACATACTAATCCCGACCATCAAGATTTCTCCAAATTCAATGTTCCTACTCGTAATCACTTAAAATGAACGTTTTTTAAGCAAAAAATATGCAAATTTCCTTGTTTTGACACACTTGACGATTTTTTTGACACACTTCCGGTACAGTTATCAAACACATCGTCCTTTCGGCTCTTTCTATTGAGTAAACCTATTTTTAAAAAAAAAAATTTTTGAAATCCGTCCAGCGGTTTTCTAGATTTCGTCAGTTGTGACGGCCGGCCGGACGGCCGACAGACAGACACACATTTTTTTTTTTTTTGCTTTTTTAGAATCAGTAGGTCCTAAAACGTCGAGAAATGCCAAAAAAAGTGGGGGTAAGAATTTCACTTTGAGCTCATGAATGTAATACTTAGGTCTTTCAGACCGAAGTAATAATAGAAAAAAAACCAAGCGACAGGTATATCCGCTAGAAATAGGTTGATTTGTGTAAAAATAGAATTAGATGTGTCATATTAGTTTAAATAAGAAATTTAAGTAGAAACAGAATAATTCAAAAAAATTATCAAACCAACCAAACTAAATACATCAACCGATACTACTTTATCAATGAAATTTCGGAACAGTTTTATTTAAGTTGGTTAAAACTACTTTTAATAACATATTAAATCCACCAAAGAGCAAATTAACGTTCTCACTACGTCTCACTTACAATACCACCACCACGATTTATAATTAAAAATTATCAAACAACTTTTACACCTCCAAAAATACAAACATCTATCAATTTTGGAAAACTTTTGTAAACATGTGATCAATATATATTTATTGGAACTAAAAAATTCCCAAATTTTGAAAGAAAATATTCTTTAAAAGAATAATGACTCAACTTTGTTTTTCTTTTTATTTAGTTTTTTTGCGAAAAAAGTAAAAACTCAAAAATAAAAATAAAAACTTAAACAAAATCAAAAGAACATTTATTTATTATATTTCTTAAGCGATTTATTGTTGTAATTGTATGATGTGAGAGTGTCATGCATTATGTTAGTAAAACGTTAATGCCATTGAAACCTCTTGGGGTAGAAAGCTGAAAATCTCTGAGGAAATATATAAATAGTTTATAAAAGTGTATCGAAAAGAAAGGAGGAGTTTAAATAACATAAACTCAACAATGATGAAAGCATAGCCGTTTGCGTTTGCATTCGTTTCAATAGCCCCAGGCTCGCAATCTCTGGGCTTGGATCATTTTATTTTTAAAGTTGGGAAAGATTTATATTGTATCTATGTGTGCAAAAGTTTTCAAATGTAGGTTTGGTCATTTTCATCTAGATCAAGGACAACAAAGTTTAGTAAATTTTAAAACTGCTGATTTTTCAGGAACCCTAAATGCCAAGGTTATCATCTGACATAAAATGATAACTTGTTGTAGTTTGGAGGTTGGGTTTAATTAAAAGTGAATTAAAAACATAAACACAGTTTTTTTAATTGTTATTACCTATTATTTGTTTGTAATTTTAGTTACTTTATTTATTTAAATGATGCATATTAATTATTGATACATTAACTGATTTTTGATACACATTAACTTAAACTATTATTTTATTAGCTTTTATTTAGTATATGTGTTGCTTTTTTTACATAAACGTTTAAATTTATTATTTATTTTATTTCTATGACAATTCAACTCACTAAATAAAGTTTCGATAAGGTCCAATAAAAACGCTTCATTTACTATTTTTTAACAAATCAAAACGAATTGTTTCGATTATTTTTTTCTGGTGAGAAGGAACAGCGAATATTTTCGAATATTTTCGGCCTGCTTAATATATTAATTTAAAACAAAAATTCACATACAAAATTATGTGAAAATGCAATTTGCAAATAGTAAAAATGTCCGTTTTCATTCATAAATGATTGCATGTGTATGTTTATTTGTCAAAAATAAATTACAAATTCATAACATTTATGCGCCTACTAAGATAAAATAATATTTGATTTAGTTAGAAGAAAAAATGACAACAAAGGATTATGTTGTATGAAATAATGTTGCTATTTCTGTTCGTTAAATTGTCTGCTAAATACAACTCGTCACCAAATTATTAGTCGATTATTTTTCAACATTACCAATCATGCCATTTGAGGTTAAAAATTTCCCTCGTGCGCTACGCGCACTCGGGACCTCAAATGACATTCGTAATAATGATTATGAAAAATAATCGACTATTATTTGACGACTCGTGATATTATATATGATTATTTTTTTTATTTTGGTAAGAAGATTCTTTCTAATCGTTGTAGCGGTTATTACTTAACATATTTTTCAAATATTTTAGCCAAAACCGACAGAATTGCAATTGGTCTATAATTGTTAGGGTCTATCTTACTGCCTTCCCGTGATATGGGTTGAACGCTGGCCAGCTTCCGAAAATCGCAAAATATTCCGGTTTTATAAGATAAATAGAAAATTTTTGTTAATATTGGAGCCAGTTGCCTAGCAAAGTTTTTAAGAATGAGGGGTGGAATACCGTCGGGGCCAGCAGATTTGTTGATATTGATAGAAAGAAGCATTTTCCGTACAATATTGCAACGAAAAATAATTGGTTTCATTTTCGTTACAACTGGGGAAATGAGTTCGGGAGAATGGGGAGGTTCTACTATGTTTGAGTTTTCTGCGTAAATACTACTCAAAAGGTCCGCCTTCTCTTTCGAATCGCTCACGGGAATGTCATTCAAAACTAAGGTTGAAATAGAGGATCGAGTAAAATTGCTCTGGACTGATTTAACTGCCTGAAAGAAACTACGCGAGCCAGATGGGTGCTCGGGGAATTTCTTTGCTTTCTTTTGGATAAACGCGTCTTTGTCCAAGTCTATTTTGTATTTACTAATATTTCTGGCTTTTTTATAGGAGCTTTGGGTTCAGGTGTGTTATTTAACTTATACGTCTTAAATGCTTTGCATTTATTTCTCACTGCCTCATCAACATCCCGCGTGAACCAAGGCTCAGTTTTAGGAGTGATTAATCGATTTGGGATAAACCGCCGCATTCCGTCTTTTATGATTTCAGAAATTCTTATTGCCGATGTGCTAGGATCTTGATCAAAACAACAAATAGTTTTCCAAGGTGTTTTATCAAAAATGTTTCTCAGTCCCTCCCAGTCAGCGCCTTTATAATTCCAAACGCGACGAGGATTTGCTTTAATATGTGTCGGTGATGTAAATTGCACTATTGCTGATATTATTAAATGGTCTGATGTTCCGAGGTGTTGTTCAACTTTTGTCTTCGAAGTATCTGGTTCGTTTGTCAAAAAACGATCCAGCAAATTATTGTTATGATGTGCATTATCTGGGATTCTAGTGGGACACTCTATAATTTGCGTCAAACCGTAATAATCTGCGAGTATCAGTTTGGCTTGTCTTCCTACGTCGTCAATACGCGATGAATACATGAGCCATTCTTAATTATGCATATTAAAGTCTCCAAGAATGGCCAGTCTTGCTTTGGGGTAGTCCGGGGTAATCTTGTCTAGATTAGCCGATATTTGATCGAAAAATGGACATCCTAGGGGGGGGGGGGTTATTTGGGGATCTGTATAATCCTATTATAAACATAGTTTCATCAACACCTGAGATATTCAGTGCTAGAGAATTATGGTGCTTAGAGTTCAACTCGTAGGCCTTAACTCTTATACATGAAAGTGAATTTCGAACAAATACACAGACATCATGCTTGTTATAAAAGGAATTCGTAGCTAGGCATCCGGTATTTATCGAGATCCAATTTCGATGCTTTGCCACTAACAATTGTTTCGGTAAGAAACAATATGTCAGGTTTATTTTTTTCGATGTAGTGATGAATCTCGTTTAGATTCGAATTGAGACCTCTTATGTTGGTGAAGTCAATGCTAAGCAGTTGGTTCACTCGGCTGCTATTTTGTTGAGACAAAAGACTTGCCCTTTGACATTGCAGGTATAGATATTGAAACTCGACTAGACCTAAATTTCAACACTACACAGTACAAAAAAAACTTAGTGTCTCTGTCACAAAAACACGGTAGCAGGTTTCATGCAACAGTTGCACGATAAGGGAAAAGTAAAAAAATTGAGACACAAAAGACACTAACAAAACTCGAAATTTTTACTAATAACCAAAACGAAATTTTAGATTTCTTGTTACCAGGCAATACAAAACAAATGCTTTAAAATAATAAATTTGTTATATCAAAGCAATAAAAGGTAAAATTTTACCTGCCCACCGCCTGGTAACAGTAAATATAAAATACTAAATAATTTTTTAATAAAGAACAATATCACCAATTATATAATTGTACGCCTCCTATCTTCACTTCACTTTTATTTTCATTAACATTAATACACACTCAGTGTATTTTATCTTAATTTACCTTTGCTCTGCCTTTATAAAGATATACAGACAAAAATAAAATAAAACAAAATACAACTTATTTTTCACTGAATTTTTTTTTTTACTTTAAAATTTAGCAGACAACCTTCTTCTTCTGACTCCGTTTGATGAATGTAAAGTACATGAATTTAAACTACAAATACTTACACTCTGCATATATTTCAACGCAAAACAAGCGGTCAAATTGTCGATACCGTAAAATTCGATTAGAAGTAAAAATGTAAAATAACATGCACTTTTTCGTTAAAATCTTTTTTTCGGTCTTTCACGAATAGAAAAAACGAAGCGAAACGAAACTTAGTTAATGATAATAATAAAAAACAAAAGAATGGAAGAATGAAAAGCATTTTTAATGATAGCATATAAAAAGTCTATTTGCATCACGCTTAATGCCCAGTGAACATGGGTTCTTTTTCCAATAGTGTAAAAAGAATAACAAATTGTAGTTGCTATGGTATTTTCAACAATTTAACAAAGTTTTTAAAACAACGCAACCATGAAAAAATAGAATATGAATTTTGAATGTTAGGTTGTCGATTTCTAATTTTATAATTTAGGTATAAAAAATATCGATTATATATATCCTTTCATTGGAAAAATTGCATTTCCTACGCGAGATAAAAACGTTTTTCGTTCCTAAATGGTCTCTCTCGACACTAGCGCGCTTCTTGAACAAATATTTACTCACGAAAAAAACAATTTTTTCAGCTCTTGTAGGAAAATATACTATTATACATTTCATCAAATGGCTGATTTCATTTAATTTCTTAGGTCGGAATATTAATAAATTTCATCTTATTTCATCTAAAAGTATGTGCGGAATTAATTTTTAAGTAAAGGTAATGGAAACAGACACAAAAAACAAACGGGAAATTAAGTAAGTAATTAAACTTTTTGATTTCCAAATTTATTGCAGGGAGATAGTAATACTTTTACCGATATGATAGAGATGAATAAAATTTGACTGTTGACAGCACATTCCTCTGCCTTTTATGTTTTTTCTGTATCTCTTATTAACATGCAGCATCCCAAACATAAAACTTAGTTTTAATCAATGTCAGAACCCAACATACTTTACCCTTAATATTAATGCGGGCGTTATGATAATGTCTCGACGGATTTAAACATGCTTAAACACTTCAACCACATTATAGTGTTTTTTTATGTAAAGAGTGTTTTGTTACAGTAAGCCTATAGCCTAAGCATTTTATTATATTTTTTAGTAAAAATCAAAAAATAATTTTTTGTACTCCTTACAGTTACGCATATATGCTCTGTTATCAAGGACTGTTTGATTTCTTATTATTTTCATATTACTACCATTTGTTATTTTTAACTTTTCCAAACACAAATATAACATTTTTTTCGGGTAACAAAATCAATTTATCAAAAGTAGACTTAACAGTTTTTTTATGATAAAGATATTTAGCAAGCTTTTAACAATAATCATGACTGTAATATTTACTTTTGTTAAATGTAAATAGGAGGGTGTATGTCATTTTCCAACTCTATTTGCTTATATTTTCGGTGCGATATCGTAGTCTGTTATAAAATCGGTTTCGATTACAAAAAAATAAATTTTACTATTGTTCATTATCAATAATATTCAGGTATATATATTTTCGTTAAAATTTGTGTGCAGGCGTTCCAAGCTTTTTATTTGTTAGCTTTCTGATATTATTTTTTTTATTATTTAAATATATAAGAAGAAAATAATTGATTTTCGTAATAAGATTTTATTTATACATTTGATAAGGGTAAATAACATTCCAGGATTTAAGATAGAAGGTTTGAATGATGTGATTTATGACTATGGTTACATTGAGGAAGGAAACACTTATGTCATGTATGGATAATGGTAGCATTTCGAAAGCATTGTATTTTGAATATTTGTTTATACTTTATAGCAATTTTATTTTATTGACAAGCTGATGCAAACGAAAATTAATTTCGTATATATATATATTTATTATATGAAAAAACATTAGTTCCATTTTGATTTACTTTTCATAATAAATTATTCTATTTAAAACAAATCTACTCAAGCCAATTCTGTATATGTATATTATTTTAAAATAGAATTATAAACTGAATATTTTAATATTCTAATTAAATCTAAATTTAAATATATAACATTTCAAAAGCAAATCATATAATTTATTAAAACCGTGAATTTCATATTTTAAAAAATTATAACCTGACAGCTGAAATTAAGTTGTAGAAAAAAAAAATTGAATTGAACTAAGAAGAATCGTCTAAACTTTTAGCTCTAAAATTATAAACAAAAATTTTTTGTTTTCATATCAGTTTAATGGAAATAAAAAAAATAATTTTAAAAGTTTTGATTTTATTTTTATGATTAATTTATTTACTTGTCATGTAATTAGTAAAAAGAAGAACAACTGTGTCATAATATGATTTATGGAAGTGATTAATTAATTTTTCTTAAAAATTTTATATGTATGAATCAAGAGAATTGACCTGGAATTTGTATTATTGGTGTTTCATTCTTTTAATTTTGGTAGTAAACCTTTTCTTTTATTTCGATTTTAAATCCAATTAAGAGTTCATTCCATATATTGAAAAAAATTTGTATGGTTTCTGTTGAAAAAAGTTAATTTAAAGAAATGGAAAATGGTGTCTGTCAACTTAGTGTTAAACGATTTGAATAATTATTTGTGACAAATAAACTTTTTGTATTTCCTCAAAGTTAGGCTATATGATTTAAGTTAGGTTAGGTTAGAATGACCGTCCTAAGGACGAAGTATAGATACAATCGATCCGTAGCCACACCATGAAAAGAACTTTTGCTGTTCAAGCACTTCCTTTTTTAAACCAGCTAGAGCTTCCAATGAAACGACAAATTTCCTGACGTTCATTATGCAAAGATCCGTCAATTTATAAAATGTGCGTGCATCCAGAAGTCTGGTCTGAGGCAGACCATGACACGGCAGACCTCGAACAGAGAAAATTAATAACAGTTTTTTCCTTCTCGTCATTTAAACTGCGACCCTTCCCCTGGGAGAACACACCAAGTCTGCTCGCATGTTTTCCGATAAGACAATTCCAGTAGAGACACTCACAACCATGCTGATATCTCTGCGATTTGTGGATATCAGTGGATCATACCAGCAGTAGTCCAGTGCAAACTAGATCTACCTGGCAGTCAGATAAGTGTTAACCTCTGATCATATTGTATTTTGGCACGTATATATCTAGTTTTGAAGTCGCAGTTTGCACGAAGCAAGGTATACGGCAAACATAACCATGCTTGGTGATACAAGTCAAGCAGTTCCTTTTCATGGCTATTCAATCCGTTTTATGTTTCTTAAATGAGTTAGGTTAGGTAAGGATTATCGGAAATACTTTTGCTATTCACACACAAATTTTTAAATACCATCCAAAGCGTAAATTGTGCCAGGCGTTTATCACGCAGATATCAATTAAATCAGACAATCACGAATCGACCAGTAGACTTCTTACCGAGACAACTTCCGACAACCCTGCTCCTAAAATTTACTAGAAGCCAGGGCATGGTCAAGCCAATATATTTTTGAATGTTCGCAGAAAGGAGCCCATCCGGCCTAGCAGACTAAAACAGCTTGAAGCTTTTAAAAGCTCGCACAATCTTACCTGTTGTAATGATTTGTTCGGCAAAATGCTGACTAGCCCTATTACTATGCGTCGTGGCCACAGGTGTCTCAGAGCAGCCCAGCAAATACGTTTCTAGCAGTCTTTCTAAGGACTCAACATAGGAAGTGGTTCACTGACCATCCAATTGTCGGAGATAGCGCGAAACGGTGGAATCAGTTGATAATACTTTGCGAAGTATTTTTTCCTTAGAGGATCTCAGTGTTTCTTTACAGTAGCGCCTCCAGGTAAAAAAATTTTGTTTTTTTCAGATCATATATATAAGTTTTAAGAACTACTCTAAAAGATTCCTAGTCTGATACAGCCCTTGTTTTCTTTTCGTTGTGAAAAAATTCTTACACTCCTGGCGAGGCAAGTAAACTGTAGTTTTCCTGTTCATTATAGCGGCTATAAATTGCCCTTCGGTCTGTTAGGGTTCCCATAACCTAACAGCAATTTCACAAAACGTATCGGTTAGCAGGTTACCGAGGTATCCAAATCGCAGGTAGATTTAGGAGTTTTTGGGAGTGAAACTGGGAACGAGTCACCCAAAATACCTTAAAATGTGTTTCAGTTTATCCGTTTACTGTTTGCTGTTACTACTGTAGCTGGGATTTTTGGGAGACCCGATGTTCTATTCGAACTGCAGATACCGATAATCAGAAAAGGAATATTCTACAGTTACTGCCCAGATTATTACTCTTCTAGACTTGAAGTCGGATTCAGAAGTGACATCCAAAACTTCTTGTCTATTAGATGTTATAAAGGTGAAATTATTGGTAACGCTACTAAGTAGTGTCGTTACTGCCCCAAATCGTATGATGTGCATTAGTATCACATCCCAGAATAACTCCAGCTTTGAAGATCCAGAAAATCAAGTTATTGAGCTCCAGGCCTGCCGTTGTTGTGTCTACATCGGTATAGTCTGTAAGTAAAAAATTGTAGTTTAACCAGAAATCAAAAACAAACCTATCTGCATTTTTTGCAAACTTACCTGCGACCGTTTGTTGATTTGAATGAAGATTCCAAGTAACCGGTAATAGAAGACCCAAGGTTTTGGGATTGAAACAACATTCAGCTCTTCTTTTGCCAATTTTTTTTAGTTCAGGTTAATCACTTAGGTTATAGACATAGCCCTCTAATGCTTGATGCACGTGTTAACGATAGGAAAAGAAAGTTAAAAGGCTAGTATTTAAGGAATTGGGATTGGATTGGAGCGATAGTGATGCTGTATTGCGTATTTAAAAGCTAGGGAATTGTACGTAGCAGGGAAAACATTTTTTGGTAATCGATTCCACCAGTATACGGAACGTGAAAGGAAAGAGTTATTATAGCTAGATGTTCTCACATATGAGACCTCTAAGGTATACTTATGGGAATGCGAAGATTGTCTTGTGGCTCGTGAAGATCTACGTATTTGAGGTATTAAGTTATTAATTTCCTTAGAGCATTTACCGACGTAGTATCTATAGAACAGTGTAAGAACTCTAACCAATCTTCTATGATGCAGCGAATTCATACCCAATGTTAACATTGGATCAGCAATCAATTTTAATACACGCCTGTGAACTCTTTCGACAAAATCTAAGAAGGTTTCTGGTGTGCAACCCATAAGTGGGAGTCAAACTCAAGGATCGGTCCGTATATATGCTTTATAGAGCGTAGTAATTTCCGATGGAGTGACGTCCGACTCTTTGTTTGAGTTAAGATAGTACTTCCAAGTGAGTTCGGGACACCGTCACTTTAAGATAGCTGAGCCACGACTTCCTAATTAATAAGTATAATAGCTCACCTGAATTTATTCTTGGTGGCCTCAAGCTTGGATTTTTATTTAGCGTATGGTTTTTTTTTTGTGACACATTAAAAATTAAACTTAAAAATAGGTAGAGTCTTCTATGAAATCTACCTAAAACAAAACATGGATACACATTAAATGAACTTACAATCGATTTGATTGCGCGTCTTTTAAGTTAAAATTAAAAAGCTTGGATATACTACAGTTATAAGTAGAAAACTCTGAATTTCTGTTTATCGTTTTTAGACCTTACCTGGATATTCGGGCTTTGCAGGGAACGAGCACGAGTTCTCATCGACCCATCTACCACTTACATTTTGGCACGCTCAAACCTCACCTAGAAGATTGATCGCTTTTTTTTACAGCATAACAGATTGAAGATTTGTACAAGCTGCCAACTTGACATGATTTCGAAGCCGAACACCATTTTTGCAACCGGGATCGACCTGCGCTTTTGATGACTACTTCCAGTTATCAGACGTGATGATTCCGTCATCCAGTACTCTCTCCTCTCTATAACACCTACCGCTAACTGACATTTAACTACATCACTAAAAAACCCAGTTGCCATAGCTGTTGGTTTCTTAGGAGTCTTTGGGGAATCTTCATGTAGTCTCTGGATTTTAAAAGTAGAAGCTTCGTAGGGTTTTCAGTACAGTAGGGTTTTCAGTGCTAGATATGGTAGTTCTTTTAATCCAATCGAAGGTGGCTAAATCTCGATCCTGTTTTTGGAAACCGGCATAGTCTCTAACCGTTTAAGTGCTTTACAAGTTTTTCTTCTGGCGTTGTATGACAGCTTATAAGGCTTGAAGGTAAACGTAACATTAGAACATGTGTCCAGATTTAAAGTGTCAATTAGAATTGACCCCAAGCCAGGATGATCATCGGCACGGCTCGATAGTTTCAGAAAAATACAAATCTTTTTTTGTTATGTAGATTTTTGTTTGCGGTTCATGTTCTACATCCAACGAGCTGTATCAAAAGCTACAAATCTCTTGATGATTTCAAATCTATCCAGGATTACGCTTTTAGGTGAAGCATACATCCATATCGAGAACTAATTGTTAATTTCCTCAACGAAAGCTGTGATCGATCTGATACGAGTTCCACTTAAAACAGAACAATATAAATCATGCTTCATTTTTCATTATTAAAAGGTCGATGGATCTAAAATTGCTTTTGAAGCTAAATAAATTGTACTAATTGGAATTATACTGCACCAAAAAATGGTAACATAACGTGGCGATTCCGGATCCGTTCAAAAGTACTTTATGTGTAGGCAAGCTGCACTTAAATTTATAAATGCTTTTAAATATCTTCCCTATGTGCTCCGAAAATATATAACATAGCTTTTTGAGCTTGAGAAGCTATTCAGAACAAGATCCAATCTTGGGTATTTAGTTTATATCGATTCGACTCATATTTATTTATTTATTTTATTTAAATATTATTTCGTTAAAATTTTAAAATACATAGATTACTCGGCTTTCTGATCTACCTGCAATCACTGGGTTTTTAGATAGAGAAAACTTCAAAAACTAAAATAAACTTTGTTTGTGCTCTTCACAAAACACTGGACAATGCTCTTCAATGCTCTTCACAAAACGTGCTCCATTTCTAAGTTATACAAATCTTCAACAGACATTTGTACTTTTACGTATAGGAAGTATCCAAAGCTAAACCAACTTTAAATGTTTACTACGCAAAATTACAACCAAGTAAATAATGTTTCACATCCACATAATTGCAATAAATATTTCAATTGTCAGAATTGTTTTGAATCCGTTCAAGATCTGCAAATGTCGGAAAGGTTAATTGAAATATATATCGAATCGAGTTATATATCGAAATACGAATGCAAAATTTAATATGGAACTGATTTATTTTTCGCTTTTCGCATACAGCCTACTTCAATATCCCAATTGCTGAATTACTTAGAAGTTGATTTGACTTTTGAAGTCGTGTGCAGAAATTGCTGAATTTCTTTTACCATCGATACCCAGTCAGTATCTCATCTGGTATATCTCATTTCTAAAAGAGCATAGATTTTCATGATGTTTATAACAGAAGTAAGCTGTATAGAAAAGAATTAATCTTCACAACGTTTGTTTTAAAGAGGACGGAGCAGTCACTGAATTGATGAGTTTCTAGAAATTTATTTTTTTTTTTTTTTTGAAAGGATTTTGCAATTTACAGGGCAAAATGTTTACGTTTTACTTAACCATCATAAGTATATAATAGCTGAATAAATTTTGTAAATGATTACCGAATTAAAGTTTTAAGTATGACCGAATAAAATTTCATATAGCGTTCCTTCTCTATTTTTCGAAAATCAACAACAACTCGATCAATATATGTGCTTCTAGGCCACTTAAAATTTTATTTTCATTAGTCAAATATGGTGATCTGAAAAACTTTAGGACTCGAATTGTAAGTATGTTAAAAAATTCATTTGTATATATATTGTCACTGAGCTTATTTGTTACCAACATATAATTTGCATTAATCATATAAAGGTATTTATTTAAGTGACATGAAATAAAATTAAAAATATAAATAGTTATTCGTCACTTTGGACTAAGAGAAACAGCCTATATCAGATAGTTCCAGACGAACTGTCAGAGGAGTTTGCACCTTATAAAAGTTAAGACAAGATATAAACGATTTTAACCGACATATTATTCCATGATTAAAAGTCACCCCAGTTCCACAAAACCGATTCAAAACCACACAAGAAATGCAATGTCATTTAAAAAAAACTAATCCTCAAAAGTTATTATAATTTTGTCACACTCATCAAAAATAAATGTAATAATATTTTATTACAAGTCAAATAGAAAATGTCGCATCGTATTCATGTTTTTTTTATTTTTGTTATAAAGGGGGAATAAATTTATCCCAAACAGCATCAAATTCATTTAAATTTTATTTCGTAAATCTCCAAATCTTGTCTGAATATAAAACAAAAACAAAAACCAAAAGAAAAATTTGTTTTCTTTATTTTGTTAATTTTTATGAAATTAAGCTGATTTTAACGCTATACGTTGTTTTTTAATTTTCTTAAATTTAATAAATATGCATCTGCTGTTTTTATACAAGAACTTTAATTAAAGACAAAATTTTATTGCAGAAAAAAAAAAATAAAATCAACCAGACCAAACAACAATAAAAAAAAGTTGAATGAATGAAATACAAACACAACAAAATATAAATTCAAAATCTTTAAATAATCCTATTTTCTTGTGTTTTCATTTTCAAGGATTAAGAAATATTTATAGAAATCTCCAAACTCCAACCACTTTTCATAAAACTGAGTAAAAATAAAAAAGGATTTCGATTGTGACGAATGCGTTTCTAAGTCGAAGCCACTTAAGAATGGATTACGCGTTGATTGCTTTTTTGTTATTTTTGTGTAGCGAAAATACAATAAAATGAAGTTATATACAATTTACTATGCAAATTGATGTTATTTTATTAGAAAATAAAAACGAGAGTAATATATTTTAAGGCTGGATGATGTTCTGATTGACTAGCAATTTTGTTCGGATTTATTTATTATATTCTTTTAGAGGGGAGGATTTGGTAGGTTTTTGTTGCAAGGAAAAATTTACAAACAAATTATTCAAGAGATTTATTTTGTGGGATTTAAATTTTTGATTTTAATTCGTTACGGAGCGTTTTTTCGGTTGTAACATTGCTTATGTTATATTTTTTTTACTTTTTTAAGGATTTAAGGATTCACTTCAAAAAAGTTCATGAAAGAAGTGCTACCATAAATAGAAAATTGAAAAATATAACTCTTATAGTAGCTCAGGCACACATTTATAAAAGAACACTGGATTAAAGAAGGACACGCTTTGAAACCCACCATTGGGAGCACTTGTCGCAAGGTAGTAACAGAATCGGCCTACTTAAAAAAAGGGGTTATAAGGGATACAAATTTTCATAGATACTTCGGTCTGAAAGACCTAAGTATTACAATATTACATGCATGAACCACAAGTGAAATTCTTACCCCCACTTTTTTTGCGTTTCTCGACGTTTTAGGACCTATTGATTCTAAAAAAGCAAAAAAAAATGTATGTCTGTCTGCCGGCCGCCGTCATTACCTACGAAATATAGAAAACCGCTGGAGGGATTTCAAAATTTTTTTCCTAAAAATAGGTAAAAATAGATGCTGTGTTTGATAACGTACCAAAAGTGTGTCAAAAAAATCATTAAGAGTGTCAAAAATAGCAAATTTTCATAATTTTGGCTTAAAAAATGTTCATTTTAAGTGATTACAAGTAGGAACATTGAATTTGGAGAATTCTTGATGGTAGGGATTTGTATATCAGATCAAAATCTAGATTATTGTATTAGAAGTTTGTCAAAAAATGTTGTCAAGTGTGTCAAAAGAAAGATTTTTATTTATTTTTCACCCAATTTTTTGGAAAAAAATAAAATTAATTATTTGCATGACATGAAATTTTATTATTATTATTGAGATTTATGGCATTTGTTATAAGTTTGTCAAAAAAATAATGTCAAGTTTGTTAAAAAATGTTTTCATTTATTTTTTTAGCCAATTTTTTGGAAAAAAAAATTTAGCTGTTTTTATGACGTAAATGTAATTGAACATGGAAATTTTCGAATTTGTTATAGTTTTTGAAATATTTTAGGAATTTTGAAAAAAGTTTGTATTTTTGAATTTGTAATAATTTTTAGAATTTCGGAAAAAGTTTTAATTTTTGATTTGGTTATAATTTTTGCAATATTTTTAGAATATCGAAAAAAAAATAGAATTTTTGAATATTATATATATTTTTAGAATTTTGAAAAAAGTTTCAATTTTTGATTTTGTAAGAATTTTTGGAAAATTTTTAAAATTTTGAAAAATTTTAAATTTTTATATCCTTATAATTTTTGGAATTTTGGAAAAAGTTTCAATTTTTGATATTGGTATAATTTTTGCAATATTTTTAGAATTTCGGAAAAATTTGAATTTTTAAGAATTTTTGGAATATTATGAAAATTTAAAAAAAGTTTAAATATTTGATTATATTCTAATTTTTGGAATATTTTTGGAATTTTTAAAAAAGCTTCGATTTTTGATTTTGTTATAATTTTTGCAATAGTTTTAAAATTTTTGAAAAAAGTTTAAATCCTCGATTTTGTAATATTTTTTGAATATTTTTAAAAGTTTGATTTTATTTAATTTTAACAATATTTTTGGAATTTTGAAAGAAATATGAATTTGTGATTTTTTAATATTTTCTCGAAACGCTAAATGGAGAGGTTTTTGAGAAGTTTGCTGATCGTATCATCTTTTCACTAAACTATGTTAATTTATGATCAGTAATAATTTCCGGTAACGTATTGATGTTTCGTGTTAGTTTTGTAATAAATTCCTAAACAGAGATAAAAAAATACATGTACTTTAACATACTGGTAGAGTTTAATGTTTGATATACATCGCTGGCCAAAACTAAAAACAATGACCTCATAAAAGTTTTTGCTGAAAACTATATCAAAATCCTTAACCAAAACCGTAGTCGTGATATCTTACGAAGTCGTCGCTGTGAGATTTCAGTCCCTCCATATTTTTAAATTTGTGTAGTTTACAATACTTTAGAAAAGTTTCATTACTTTTTCCAAAACCGCAATTAATGTTCTTCTTCTAAACATAACCATACATAAAAAAGAAGGTGTTTTAAACCTAAAAATAAACCAAATAAAATTTGTACAATTCCGGAAGTGACATCCTACTAAATTTCGAAGACATTTACTATGAAAATACAAAAGTCATTTTCATGTAATCTGATTTTATTTATTTTAAATAAAAAGAAAAATGAAAAGCAAAAGAAAATAGATGTTTTTATTGAATGATGTATATTTAAGTATACTTCTTCAAAGGTTAATTTAAATTAATATGTAGGTTGCTACAATTGGTTGTTATAGAAAAATAAATTTAATATAAAGAATATTTTTTATTAAGATGATTTGAGGTTTGATTCATGTTTTTTATAAGGAAAATAAATTTAATACTTAAACGTTGGTAGTAAATATTCTGTGTTTGTTAACGTTAAAGGTTGGTGTTTAAACGTTTTTATAAAAGTATGGTGTTACTGTCAACTAATTGATTTAGTATTAGTATTTTAATATTAGTAGCGACAAAAAAATTAAAATATAGTGAAGGGATCGCAAATACGTGTCAGACTTGGTACGTTTACATATTTTCCTTCCATACCAAACACGTTGACACCGATACCAGCGTCAGAAAGATGCCCGAAAACAGACCTAAGATGTTTGAGGGTCTCCTCAAAGGTTTAAGAAGCTATAATCTCTGTGGATGAAACTGAAATTTAGTTCTCTTAGAACCGAGTGTATAAACCGTTGGAAAGGTTGGTCAGCGTTTTGCAACCAGAAAGTCATTCGAACGAGTTCGAAGAATCCGAAAGGAGTTAATATAGCAATTTTTGCAATATAGCGCTCATCAATAGAAATTTGATGATATACACGAAGGAGATAAATTGTGGAGAAAAATGTGTATCCATAAAGTTGGTGCGAAAAATCCTAAATGTGTGGAATAGGATTAATATCAGGAATAGTGATATTATTAGTACGGTAGTCAACGGAAAACGGTAGGCACCGCAAGGTCTCCACGCGCCGTTATTCTTTTAGAGAGGGGAAGACCAAGCTCTGTCAGATGGCCGGCAAACCCTTTAGACAACATCTGTCTGGAGCTAGTCCACGATATTTACATGAAACAGGAGGTCTATGTGTTTCAATAATGAGAGTCACGTTTTGTTTGACAGGTTTAGTCAAATCATTTTTGGACATTATGTCCTTAAAGTTTTTGAAAATATTGAGAAATTCGACATAAAATGAAAGTTTGATCAAATAAAGGGATGGTGCTTGGGAAGTGGAGAGTTTCGGCAAAGCGAATATTAAAGTTAATTAATCGACAGTACGTTGGTTTTTAATGTTCACTAAAAGGTCGTATTTATTTTATTTAGGAAATCAGCTCCAAGAATGGGTATAGCAACAGCGGTTGTAACAAAGGTCTGACAGAACGCTTATCTGAGACCAATGTTTAAGCTTAGAGATCATGTACCTTTAAGTAGTGAGTTTAGTGGCGTTAGAACTAAGCCTTATTTCCTTGAAAATTTTTCCTCAACAGTTGCTGGAATAACTGACACTACAGCACCAGTATCAACGATGAAGTTCTTGAGGAAGGGCCAATAGATGGTGTTACGAATGTCTGTCATCACACGCAGACACATGTGAAGAGTGTAACCGTTTTTAAAAGACGTTGAGTCAGAGACTTTAGAGTGATTGGAAAAGTGTTTGCACTTTGGATAACCTTTTTTCCCTCTCCCTTAAAGTTGTGATGGTAGAAATTCAATCAAACCTTTGAAGGTTGGGAGAATTTTTGCTGTTAAATAGCATTCAGAACCTGTTCCTTTAGATCTTTTACTTGATCAGTCAGTTCCATAACCTCACTTGAGGAAGAGGGAGAACCGGCAATGTTAGAAACCGCCGTTGGGAACCGAAGACGTTGTCTACTATCTCGGCCATTTTCTGCAAATCAGTTTCGACCACTGCGATAGCAGCGCGAACAGTAGTTAGGAGTCCTTCCTCCCAAAAAACTTTTAGAGTTGCCTCTTGAAATAAATTCTGAGATTTAGCAGTCATATCCCTTAAGAGTTGTGAGGGCTTTTATCACCAAGGAAAATACCGCAGTCATATCACTTAAGAGTTGTGAGGGCTTTTATCACCAAGAGCCATGCCTCACAGTACATTACGTATGCGATTTGAAGTGCTGCTGGATAGGCGGGTTATAAGAGCCTCTTTGAGCCTATCATAGGGACGATCTTGATTGGGCTTTGTCAAGATATCACTGACAATGAAGCCAGTGTGGGAGAAATCATACTACGTACATGTCCGTACTTAGTTAGTTGGAATTTGATGTTCGCCATCAAGAATTGCCCGTCAATAGTAATGAACCACAAGTTCGAATTCTTGGATAAAAAAGGGATAAATTTTGGTGGTACATGATTGTCGCGCAGTCACCGAAGAAGTTGTAGCTGAATATAGTGGAGGAGACGGAGAGAGAGTTGGAGATGGTGGAAGAGTTAAAGATGTACTTCCATGGTTCTTTTGTGCCATAGCGGCTTCGACCTGTTTTGCGAACAGTTCCATAAGCTGGTTCTGTGTAACCGTAAAGGCTTTGAGGTTGGAGGTTGTAGCAGCTCCCTCAGGTTTTGGTAGACCTGCGGAAACTGCTGGAAACATGCATCCGCGGGAGAGTAGCATAGTTTTGATGGCAACTAGGTAAAGGAGTGTTGCGGTCCATAACATAAAAAATTATGCTTGTTTGTTAAGTAAAACGATAGATCTTGAAAAGTATTGATGTTTTTTATATTTTCTAAAGATGGCGTGTCAATAGGAATGTAAAAAGCTTAGGTATGTGACATTTCATTTTAACAATATATGATGTGGTTAAGAAAACAATAAAGTGTAGAAAGTTGTATTTTCTTAAATTTATTTTTCGAAAACTTTTCTCTTTTTCTGCCAGGAGTTAATATTACAATGATCTCACAACGATGGAATATATACCATATGTACTGGAGGTATACTGGAATTATTTTAATTATCATTGTGAGATGATGCGCATTATAAATTAAAACCATAGGGATGAGGTGAGCTTCTTTGTACAACTATCAACGTTATTATTGCTGTCACTGTATACAATATTTGTATTTGGTATCAATGGGCAAATCAGTTGATGTCTGAAGGTTTATATTATTTTGCGATTGAAAATTTTGAGATAAATAAAGTCGAGCAGTGGATAATTAATAATATAATAATTCGATTCCAATAATTCGATTATGTCTTTGGATATTTTCTCTACCTCAGAACGCAATCTAGGATCCATTATCCATTTGTTTTTACTTATTTTTAATTAATAAATAATAAAATTAATAATTTTAATTTTTTTTTCTTTTTAGGTAAATTTTGTGTGAAATTTCTAAAAACATGGAATATTGTCAAACTGCAGAATATCGTTTTATGAAAATTAAATTTTTTAGTAAAAACAAGACAATTATTCAGATAAGATAATTTTTATTATTAATTTTTTATTAATGGTGATACAATTTGCAATAAAATTTGCAATATTGCTTGAATAACTATTTAGACAGAAAATTTAGTTCTAGTTACAAGTTTACCAAACTATCTGGACAATCTTTCCTTTAGGTAAAATAATAATAATAATTATTTTCTTTCTTTTGATATGTTAGTTATTTAACTCTCCATTTTTTTGGATTTTGATGCTCAAAACACATGCTAATGGCATATGGTATCCAATAAAATTTGTTGTTCTAATCAAATGTTTTTTGTATTTGGGTTGTGTCGTTCGCCGAACTCGCCTCGAGAATATAAACGTATTTTATGACCTACATGTCTAAAAAAATAGATAGGTTGACTAAGTATCCTAATGCAAAATTCATAGATCTTGGTGACTTTAATTTCAATAAAGAATGACACACGCAGCTCCTATACTGATAAGATAGGTAAACAGGCTTAGCTATTTATTGTTCACCATAGTTGCAAACAGATTATAGATCAGCTGACCAGAAAGCCTGACATTCCTGGACAAAGGAGTAACTTAAATGATTTATGTTTGACAAATGATCGTTACTTGGTACAATTTAAAGTATCAGAGCCTTTAGGTGGTTCAAATGACAATTTGATTTCTACAAAATTAAATATACAAATTCCAATATACAAATTCCAACTGCTGATTACGAGGGTCTAAGAGGGTTTTTTAAATTGTTTTCCTGGAAATAGAATTTGCTTGCCAATACCCTAACATAGCTGTGTTAAATTTTTCGGATGCTATTTTTGGTCGTTTCCGCAGATTTATTTGTTCCTGATATGTGGTTCTCAAATAAATGTAGAAAGGCATTACAAATTAAGAGAAGAACATTTTAAAAGTTTAAGCAAGACAAAACTGATGAGTACCTTAGACAGTACCGAATTTACAGAACTTTTTGCAAATATAGGAAAAGTTTTCTCTACGTTCTCTTATTGATAAAAAAATGCCTGTCATTTACCGAAAAGAAAAGCTAAACTTCTGAGAAATTAATTAATTATTTCTCTAAAAATTCTACACTAAAGAATCCAACTTCTTGCCTAATCAAATTCCTAGAGATTCACAAAGTTATGTGTACAGTTTTTCGTAAACTATCATTCAGAAAAAGACAAATTAATACCAAAAAAATATCTTAGCCAGATCGTATTCTTCCAATTATTCTTACCTTAAAAAAAACATGTTCAATTTTTATTCGAAATACGGTTGTCTAAACTCAACATCGCCGTGGAGGCAGATATAGTGAATTAAAATTGATTCAACAGTTATGTAGGTATAGCACACTGTAGTTGAGGCAACCATAGGTAATGTTTATGTGCATATTAAAAACATTTCAATTAGTTTCAAATCTATTATATAAATACGTAAGCAATATTTTTGCGGTACAATTTTAAAATATTTGCTCCATCAAAAGTGTGGCAATATGTATATCGTAGGAAAGGTCTTGAGTAGTAGATGTGCCATAAAACACTTTTTTTGAATTTTCGATTTTTTTCAGAAAAAATGGCAAAAATGTGATAATTTTGTTTTTTGAGTTTTTTGTTCGGTTATTTTGTTTTTTTTTTCTAGTTATTTGTTTCACAATTCAAAATCAATCTATATCAATTAATTAAACTATGAAATAATATGTTGTAGCTCTTTGGCTGGGAGGTCTATTTACAATTTCTATTTACAATGGCCGAATTTCGGCCACTGGGCGATTCCTAGTACTCATAATTTTAAAGTCAGTGTTCATAAATATCTTAAAGAATCCTAATTTATTTAAACTTAATTTTAATCCCTTGTTGGCATAATATCTTCGGATATTTAGAGACTTTAATTTATAATTTATTTTAAATAACACTAAACATGCCTTACTTTGAATTAAAAAAATTGGGAGAATGTAAAATATTAAATGAGGCACCATCAGTTTTTATTATAATTTAATGAAAACCATCGGTTGTGCTGCATGAATCGTTCTGAAAACTGAAGATTTGAACAGTTGACGTACCAATATTTTTCTGGTTTTCAGCCCTACCAAAAGACGCAATTTTTCGATCGCATGTGGATCCGCAATGTCTTTATTAAGAGTTTGTAAAATCTTGCGTCTCTCTGTGCAGGGGAAATTCATAACGTTGACTTGATGGTATAATTTGGTGATACGCTTTCCTTCTCTCTGTATGTTTTTTAATCAAATTTGTATAGTTCAGTACTCCAGATTTAAACCCTTTTCTAAATTAGCGTATGACTTCTCCGTTGAATCTCCAAATAAAATTTCATATAACATATATGATTGTAAATATATGTATGTTTTTTTTGGAAATAGCCATAATAGTGGAGTCATATTAGCATTTTATTTTGATGTAAGAGCAAAGTTGAATTTTTTTTTGTTTTATGTTAAGGACATAAAAGTTAGTGGGCATGTAATTATTTAGCAAATTTGGAGCTCCGGAAGTGCCTCAAAAATGGCAAAAACTGGTTTTTTGGTGTTTTTTGAGTAGGTCGCTTCACTATTTTTGAAATATTTCGGGCTCTAATGATCATAAAAAAAAAAAAAATGAAAAATGTTTGTGATTAAATTTCAAATCCATCTAGGGGGGTTAGATACTATAAAAGTGTAACCTAACCTCAAAAACCCGAATCGAGTGACTTTATTTTTTTTTTTACTAAATTTATAATAAGGGGCGGAAAAATCGTCGAATTTTCAAGTAAATTTTAGGAAACATGTATTTTAATAGTCTTAATATGGGATTTAATTTTTATGAAAAAATTTTAATTTTTTCGGCCACAATTGGCATTTTTCGTTAAATTTGGCAAATGGTGCCATTTTATGAGAAACCATCCAAAATAAAATTTTTTTTTTAATCTGTACTTTTTTTTATCTCCTTTAACCTAAGTATAATTAAAATTATGTTGCCTTAATTTAAATACCCATTTTTGGGCATGAAAAAAAAAATTAATTTTTGCATTTTTTTGACATTTTACCATATATACGATATTATTTATGCTATTATCATGTATTTTGCATAAAAGTGAAATATGCAATTCAAATTAATAAAAAATATTTTTTTAAATTATACATAACCTACAAAACTTTTTTTTCTTGCAATGCCCTAAATTGCTTTTGGTAAATAATTAAAATTAAACTAACAAAACATATGACGTAATAATAAAAAATAGCGGTTGAAGTAGTATATAAGTAATAGTTTAAGCAAAAATTGTAATAATAATTTAAACTGAGGATGACGTAAGTCGAAATCGATATTCAATAAAATAAAAAATCAAATTCAAATTGTTACTATAAGGAAGTTTATATTATTATTAATAAAATAAAAATTTTAAAAATAAACAGCAAAAAGTATATTGTTAAATATTGCATTTTAATTCAAAATGACAAAAGCACACAAACAGTGAATAATATGAAAAACCATAATAACACATATAGAATTTTCAATTGAAAACATAATTGGCGTAAAATTATTTATGCTGTGTATTTTATATGTTTGAAAAATGTTTGAAAAAAATTGAATATTACATTTTTTCAAAATCTTATATCAAATATTTACAATAATTGTAATAACATTTTAATTATTTACCAAAAGCAATTTAAAGCATTGCAAGAAAAAAAAGTTTTGTAGGTTATGTATAATTTAAAAAAATATTTTTTATTAATTTGAATTGCATGTTTCACTTTTATGCAAAATACATGAAATTAGCATAAATAATATCGTATATATGGTAAAATGTCAAAAAAATGCAAAAATTAATTTTTTTTTGCATGTCCGAAAATGGGCATTTAAATTAAGGCAACATAATTTTAATTATACTTAGGTTAAAGTAGATAAAAAAAACACAGATCACAAAAAAATTTTTTATTTTGGATGACTTCTCATAAAATGGCACCATTTGCCAAGTTTAACGAAAAATGCCAATTGTGGCCGAAAAAATTAAAAATTTTTCATAAAAATTAAATCCCATATTCAGACTATTAAAATACATGTTTCCTGAAATTTTCATGAAAATCCGACGATTTTTCCGCCCCTTATCATAAATTTAGTAAAAAAAAAAAATGTCACGCGATTTGGGTTTTTGAGGTTAGGTTACACTTTTAAAGTATCTAACCCTCCTAGATGGATTTGAAATTTAATCACAAACATTTTTCATATTTTTTTTTTTTTATGATCATTAGAGCCCGAAATATTTCAAAAATAGTGAAGTGACCTACTCAAAAAACACCAAAAAACCAGTTTTTGCCATTTTTGAGGCACTTCCGGAGCTCCAAATTTGCTAAATAATTACATGCCCACTAACTTTTATGTCCTTAACATAAAACAAAAAAAAATCAACTTTGCTCTTACATAAAATATATCACTTTTTTTTACTAATATGACTCCACTATAATGTATTTTGTTCTTTTGAGTTCGGTTGATGTTGTCAAAAATATTTACGAATTATAGCGTAAAATAGTAATTTTAGCCATTGTTATTTCAATAAGAGATAGGGTCTGCTTTACGCACAATTTTTGAATCGCATTTTGAAGTGCATTTTACGGTTCACTCATACAAACAATTATTTAATCTATTATTCTTAATTTATTGACAGCAATTATATTTCATGTTGTTATGGTTTAATCACATTGTCCTTACTTGTTGGACTCTTCTAACAATAAACACAGAAGAAATATCGTTAATGTTACCAATTAAATCCCGACTGAAAAAATTACATGTTTAAAGATAAAAATAAAAAATCAAAGTTGAAAAAATAAAAATATGTAGCGGTAAACAACAAAAAAAGTTATATGAATAAAAGAACTCACTCCCACGTGACTCCAAAATCAATTCATTAGCTGCTTCCTCAATTCCTTTTCAAGACTGACTAATTGAAATATAGAAATGTCAGAAAGCTTTGTTGTGTACAAAACAAGCAACCAGTCACTTTTTATATACATCCTATAAACCAATTATATACACAAACAAACTAATTTTTGAAATATTTTATTTATAAATATCGTTTTTAACGTGAGCATTTATTGCCCAACGTTTTATATCAAAAACTAAAATCAAATTTTATAATCATTTTCTTGAGAATAATCGATCGAACAAACTGCCCGATTTTTTATTAACGAGAATTTTCTATCTATGTTTCTTTTCAAAATATGTAGTAGTCGCATTTATGTTCAAATATTATTAAACATTTCCATCACATGATCTCAACATACAGGTGACTGAGAAGAAAAAGAAAAAAAAATCATAATCATCTCTATTAAAGAACAAACCTTCTAGCACTTTTTCTACTATACACCAGAAGTTACTACACACACCAACATGAAAATCAAAGTCTACTATTTCGCATTTAATAAATTCTAAACAACCGCAAACACATTTTTATGGAATATTTTGATGAAAGTTTCATATTCTCTCATTAATATTGTATTTTTATGACCTAATTTCAACTACAAACCTTTCAGACTCTCTTAAATAGAAAAAAATTTGATAACTGAGCTAATAGTAATAATATGAAACATCATTACTCCGAATATGTATAACAGATCTACAAGATTACTATTAAGAGGATCAGCATCAATAATCGGAATTAATCTCTACCCCAGTTTGCCCAGTTCTCATCCAACTTCTTAACCACTTAGTCACCCAACACCACCTGCCTATTGAGAAAATGAAAAAGTTTCAGATATTTTTCAAGATGCCGCAATAGCATTTAATATTTTTTATACAGTAATTTTGTGTGTTTAAGCCATTTTTTAGTCTTAGAGGATATTTTTACGTATAAATGGCAAAGTCTGAAGTTTCTTTTCCGTATTTCCGAAAACCCGAATTCTATTGTGATTTTTAATGACTGAATCACATCCTTTAATTTAGGCTTCAACGTCGGATAAAAGTAGATTAGATTACTGAGTGATAACTTAAAGTGATTCTAATTTATTTTAAGACTTATTCTTCTTCAATGGCACTTAGTTTAAGAATGTTACATATTTGATAAACATTTTTCTGAATATATTATTTCATTAACCATAACGTTAATGTCAAATTATTCTTTTTAATTTATATCTGTATTTTCAAACAATTTCTAAATTAAATTTCCACACCCCAATTATTTTTATTTAGGAAAAATTAAATGAAAAACAGAGTTTCAGGAAAATTTATTTTACTTTATTTTGTTATTTAGAAAATAAGAATGAAAAAAAAACAACAACATAAAATAGATTGTCGTGAATTAATTTGAAGTGCCAACATGAAATACAGAAGACATTTGTATTAGAATTGTTGTTGATGTTTTGTATTTTCTAATTTTTTTCGTTCATTCATGCTTTTCATTTTTCTTCTTTTTTTGGTTCTTGTTTGGCGTTTAGTTGTTGTTTTGTTGACGGGCACACAGGGTTCTATTTTTTTTGTTTATGGAATATAATTTGATTTGAAATAGTTTGAAAAAAAAAAAAAAACAACGAAACATAAAATTAATAGAAAAGAAAATTTTCATTTTCTTCTTTTTAAAAGAAATTCGTGTTTTTTATGGATGTGTATTAAATGAAAATGATGCAGAACGAATGAAAAACAGATTTTCTCTATTTAGTTTTTGTTCTTTTTATAGTTTTTTAAAGAGTTTTAAATTGAAATTCTTTTCTTGATTTCTGTTTGATTTTTTTTGTTTTTGTATTTATTGTTGAATTATTTAAATTGGAAAAAATGTTTGTTGGATATTTTAGACTTTTTCATATGAAATAATATATAAGCTGTTGGATTTCTCAAAAATGTTTGGATTTTTAATGAAACTCTTTCATAAAGTATGTAATGCTGTTGCTGTTAAAATTATTCTAAATAAGCTTTCGTCTAGAAATAAGCACGATTGATCCTAATGACGGGTTCTATCTTTCACTATATTTTTTTTCTCTATTTTGTCTCTAAAGTCTGAAATACACAAACGTTTTTCGGAAGTGATATAGTAAGATTAGAGTTCAAGATCTTTATTTTTGCGTATGTAAACGCAGATAAGTTTTTATGCGTCTCAAATTAAACACAACTATTGAAAACATTAAAACTCGTACCCACTGTTTGATAATCTTGCTTCCAAATTCTCACTTTCTGAGAAATAAAAACAATATTAATGAAGTTGGTCAAGTTTTTGCACAACTTTATTCATTTTGTGTAGCTTAAAGGTAGAATCTAGTCATATTTGAAATATATGCTAAAACTCTCCAACATTAAGATCAAACAGTAAATTGAAGCTACTACAATGTTCAATTATTTAAAAGAATAAAAAATTATAAAAAATATTTGACTAACAAAACATAAAAAATACAAACTGTTTGCCCTAAATTAAAATCACACATTAGATATCAGATTATTATTCAACCAGTTTTTATTAGAACCTTACTACACAACTTTTTATAATAGTGTGAGTGGAGTATGATTAGTATAAAATGGTTTTCGGAAAATGGAATATTGAACGCAGATATTAATTTATATTAACTACAGCTGCTTATGTTTATTATTAAAAATAATGTAAAAAATTTTGCTAAAGAAAATTTATGGGTGAATTTAATTTAGAAAAATAGTTTTTCTACTAAACAAATTTTTTTATTTAGTTTTTGTAGAAGTGTGTATTAAATTTTAGTAGTCCCTTTCGTAAAAATACTTTTTAAAGTCGGGGATACCTACCTCCTACATGGAGGACTCATTTTATGTTGATTTTTTATTTGTTTTTTATTTTTCGATCTAAGGGCGTGACCCGAATCCCGCTTAGTCCAGTCCCTGCTATCGTAATATGAATTAATGTGAGATTACATATACCATTTGCAATAGCAGTGAAATATCATTAGTCAAGGTGAAACTTTAGGGGTACTGGCGTATGAACGGTATTCAGTCAACAGTAGCATCCGTAATCTTAGCTATAGAATATTTCTTTATGATACCATGCTGTTGATGATATAATACTATATATAATACTATAATACTATACTAGGTATAATACATATTTAGACTTTAATCATTGACGCTGTGATCAAATGATCAAGGAATACGCCACTAACTGTATTTTTGGCAACTCAATTTTTGTTTTCTTCGTTCAAATTTTTAAATGAAATTTTTATTTTATTTTTATATCCTTTATCTTTCTATGAAATATTGGTTTATGCAATACTTTCTTATGTGGTAGAATTCGTCCATTCCTGAAAAAAATAATTTCTATTCTTTAAAAAATATATAAAGAACAAACATTCTTTAAAAAATATATATGTGGACTCGATACACTATACCTTCGGCCCTTTACAATGCTAAATGCAATTAACCACCCTGCCATCATCTATTACTATCAAATTATAATTTAAAGAAAGATAGCTCACCCTATGTTTGCTCAGAATCGCGCCCTCCATATAACTTACAGAAAATCAACAATTAATAAGCAACAGAACAGATAATTATCGAGATAATTGAGCAAAAAATAAACAAAAAATGGTTGCCCCAAATCTAAACAGGTGATTGTTGAAAAAATTGTTTAAATGCGAAAATCGTTGCACCAAGTTAAATGTAATGTAAACGAATATTAATAAAAGAATGTAAATTTAAGGTAATTTCATTTAATTATACGGTGTGTGAATGTATTTTAACTACAGTTAAACAAAATATAACTTTTATGTTGTTGTATTCATCCATAAAATGAGCTTAAATTGATGGAAATATGCATGGTTTTTTCGTCTTGGTTTTTACCATCTAATCTATCACAACTACTTTTATTAGCAAACTATTAGTTTATTATTTGAAAATTTAATCATCATATATGTAACATTGATCAACATCAAGTCAAAATTACCGTATGATTTATTCTTAATACAAAACATTTTTATATTTATTATTAAAATAAAATAATCGACTTAAATAATAGGTCGCTTACAACTCATTCATTGGAACATTATTATCGTGATTCAACATGGATTTTGAAACTCACCTCTTCTTCCATCCAAGAAGTTTCTAATTTAATTAGTCATGTGTTATAATCCCACACTTTTATCTTTGATATGATCGGGCTGAATTCAAAAACAATCTTGGACAGCTGAACCTTTCTCTTTTAATTCCAACCTGAGAAACCCAATTTCGGGTTAACAATTGTTGAAAAAAATAGTGTAAATGAAAATATCGTTGCACCAAAATGAGGGTAATATTAAGAATTTATTGTAACCGTAAAAGTTGTTCCACCAATATAACCAGGTGATTATTGAAAATTTATCTTAACCACAAAAATATCGTTGTACCAAAAATAGGTGAATACTGAATGTTGGTGTTGATGGTGATAATGTTGTAAACTGCTGTTGTGAATCGTCCGTATTTATTTATGAAATTGACAATGTTCTCGATGTATTAGACAACCATGAAATTTGATCTAATTTAACAATGATCTCTTACACCACCTAAAAACGATAATGAAAAATAACTCTAATGTTAATAAAATTTGATACCAAATCTAGTTTTGATGTTCATTTTTATTGTAGTTCGACAAAGAGCAACTAGCCTTTTTAATGATCTCATTCACTTCGTCAAGTCTCGGTTAAAACAATTTTAATGTAATTTACGTTAGCGTAGGCACTGGTAATCATTTAAGAGCTTACCAACTCGTAACAGTATAGCAAAGTCGGTTGATTTAGACGCCGCTTACTTTTTGTGATCCTGACAACCGATTAACAAGTTTCTGGCTTTGCTTTGCGTATCAATGCTGTTTAATGATGTTCATTTTTGAGTTTAATTTTCTTAACACCTAGAATTAAAAAAACACAAACAATTAGAACATACCATCTGACTTTACTTACGACACACCATTTATAAATGTTTCTAAAAAGATGCATTTTTGGCTAACAATTCGTATTTAAAGCGTGTGTCAATGGTGAGAACTCTCTACGCCACACAGTGTAGAGTTTCAGCATATCATGAACTGTTCCAAAACACAACAAACGTATAAACATCAACAAACATAAATTTCCGTTAAACATAAAACACAAAAAATTATGATCTTTTGACTAAATCTAACAAATCTTGAGTAAAATATTAATTTAAATACTAAAAAATCTACCGAAACGATTACTTTTATACGTTTATTAAAATTTCAAACAAAGTTATTGCACGAATAAATTTTCTTATATAAACCGAAATTTGCTCATTCAAAGCACGTCCTTACTTTTTTCATTTTCCTTCAAATAAATTGCATATCCCAACAACTCTATTGAACTTTATTTAAATCAAAAACTTTTCTATGTGGAAAATTTAAGATGCGTATAGCAAATACGAATATCAAAGTTGTTCCTTGTGTTATAAAACCAAATTAAAATCATATATTATTTTTAATTTTATAATAAAACTAGGATTTAATATAACAAAACAAAGTTATTACTTTACTTTGTTATTAAATAAAAAACCAACCCTCCAACAACAAATAGTCAAGAATTATTCAAACTTGGATTACAGTAAAATTTCCTTTTAATAATATGCTAATTATATTACACACATGATATATTTTTTTCATGTTGTTATGATCCGCAGAATAATAAAAAATTTTTACCAATAATAATATTATGCTTTTTTTTATAAAAACATAAGAGAAAAAAAATTATAAGAAAATATTCCTTAAGAACTATATTCTAAAATTACAGTCTCTAAATCATGTCATGTCACGAAGAAGACGCATATAAAAATCCAATTAAAATTCTTAAAAGAAATACGAAAATTTATGTTGAATTTTCAATGAAGACACAGTACTGAAAGCTAGGAAGAAATAAAAAAAACAGATCAAAATAAGGGTTGGAATTTAGTTTACCAATTTTCCTTTTTTTCTTTTTCCTTAAAAAGCACAAGTAGCTTAAATTTTAATTTTTCGTTTTAATTCTTGTGTGACACGTTTAAGAACCGAACAAAATTGGATAATTTAAGTATTTTTATATGAAATTATGGAAAAAAGAAATAATTAAACTTTTTTGTAATAAAGCGATTAAATATTATTTTTGACGTCAATTTATGTTACTGTGAATAAGTTTATGGAGAATAAAAGAAGCGTTTGGAATTTTGTCGGTTTGTAGAAGGTAGAACATAATATATTAAAGAAGAAAATTTTACTTTATTTAATGAAGAATGAACAGAAAACGACTAAACTCAAGTAAAATATCATATGAAAAAAATTTACTGGTGGAAAGTTTCATATCAAAATACCTGTAACTAACTTTATAATTTACCGATAATTCGGCAAATTTTCGCTCAATAGCAATTTTTTACTGTACGACCATATTTTTGATCATACGAAAAAAATAATATCCTAAACATTGTTTTATTTTTGTGTGAGATATAAAAACCTTAAAAATTTTGATTGTCACTTGCATATTAGAAAAATTAATGTTAAAAGAAGTTTTATCGATCACTAATTACAATTCAGTTAATTTTATTTGTAATTAAATAATCAAAATTATTTAATTGTAATTAATTCTTGATCAAACTTAATTTAACATTAATTTTTCTAATATGCAAGTGCCAAGAAAAAATCTAGGTTATGTTGTTATATCTTACAGAAAACTAGAACAATGTTTGAGATATTATTTTTTGTCGTACGATCAAAAATTTTGTCGTACGATAAACAGGTGTAACCACCCCTCATCCAATTAAAAGCGAAAATTTATATGTCTGAACGACAATTATTTTACATGTATCATTGCTCTTATTGTTTAGTTATCTCTTTTTTGAGCAAAATATAAAAAGTAACAAAAATTTAAGTGTTAGGTGATTTATATATTTTTAATATTTTTTTTTTAGAAAGAGTGCTCAATAGCTTGTCTGTCAAAAGATACATACGGACACAAATCTAGACCAAGTATCGGGTTACTCTTTTATGTTTCTTTTGAAAGATCTAATTTGTCGAAGGTTTTAAAAGAACCAAATATGGATTGGGTCTTACAAGTCATTGTTGAAGAAGGCTCGCGAGTATGAGATTCCTCTTCTTTGTTCCAGCGTTATCAGTCCCGTTTAAATTCATTCTAAGGGAATCTAGATTTGGCAGTTCTCTTAATAAAATTGAATAAATAATTTTTTCTTTTTTAAATAAAATTCATCACATTAATAATCTTTTTTATTAAATTTATCGAATGATCTAAATGTATCTTAAAACAATTTTACAAAACTAACTTTTAACCTAAACTCAAGAATTTATTCAATTTTCTAAATTAATATTTATTTAAAGTTTCTGTGATTGTATAAAAAATAATTAATTTTATATTGGTTTTGCGTATATTTATTTTTGTTTTGTATACAAATTATTAAATATTTTTTAAATGTATTAAAGAAGATACTTTTGTACAGCGAGAATTTTCTATTTCTGTTAACGTGAATTTTTTTTGTTGGGTTTTTTATCTCGTGTTTTTTTTGCTTACTCTTACGTCTCGAATTGGTTCTGTTTTTTCTCGCTCTCGAATTGACTAACCAGAATGACGAACTGCTGACAATAGCTCATCTTTATATAACTAGGCGAAACAAAATCGTTTTTCAACGTCTCATTAGAAGAATAAATATTAACAGTGGGTAATAAACAATAGAAGCCAGAACATTATTAAATGTTCGTTCTTTGTTTTCATACATTTCGTTCGTTTAATTGAGAGCTACTTTTTTCAGCTGTTTATAATTAAGATAATACTGGGTGATTATGACTCCTTAATCTGACAGATTTAACATTTATTTTTAATTGAAAATAGTTTTTCCTAGGTCCGTTCTTCTAGAATAAACAACGAATAATGATGGTAGTCACTTCATAACTATCTTTGTTTATTTCGATTCCTGCTCTAAATTAAGAATCGAAACCATCTAAAACAATTACTTCATAAACACAACTTATTATCCTATTTCAGTTTTTATCCTATACCAAAATGTAAAAATCAAAGGCAAAATCATCCAAAGAAACTTCGTACATCAATTTATTATTTCATTTTTTGATCTGCCTAAATAACAATGATTGGGTGATACGAGTTTATGGGTGCTCAAGAGTTTAACAAATGTGACATTGTAGCCCTTGATTTTGATGTTAGTATATGTATTGATTTTTGTGATATTAATAGAAATGCCGCATTAGGAGAAGCTATTTTTCGGAGAAGAAAATGATTTCACATTCCGATGGATCTATATTTAAGAGCTTGTGATGAAAATTCTGAATAACTATTGAGCGTGAGGAATGAATGTTTGAATGGAAACGAAGATAGAAAATTCTCGCTAATAAAATATCGGGCGTTCTGTTCAATAAATTCAATTATTCGATACAATGAAAAACAGAATTATCAATTTTTGATTTGGTGTAAGTGTGAGACAGCTGGACAAACAAAGTCTACTTAAAATTTTTTTTGTAGAGTTTGCAGATATTACCGTTTAATTAACTCTTTGGAGGATGTAGCTGCTTAGTTTCCCGCTAATTGCTGGATGATGTTGCTACATTGGTGCATAAACTGATCTGTTAAGATCTACCAGCATAGTATTATTGATTAATTTGTAATTTATAAATTTTACTTCGGTCTGAAAGAACTAAGTATTACATTCATGAGCTCAAAGTGAAATTCTTACCTCCACTTTTTTTTGGCATTTTTCGACGTTTTAGGACCTACTGATTCTAAAAAAGCAAAAAAATGTGTAAAAAATGTCCGGCCGTCCGGCCGTCACAACCTACGAAATCTAGAAAACCGCCGGACGGATTTCAAAATTTTTTTTTCTAAAAATAAGTTGACTTAATGGGAAGTTCCGAAAAGACGATGTGTTCGATAACTGTGTCAAAAAATCGTCAAGTGTGTCAAAACAAGGAAATTTGCATATTTTTGCTTTAAAAAACGTTCATTTTAAGTGATTACGAGTAGGCACATTGCATTTGGAGAAATCTTGATGGTCCGGATTGGTATGTGAGACCAAAATCTAGATTATTGCATTATAAGTTTGTCAAAAAAAATGTTGTCAAGTGTCAAAAGAAAGATTTTTATTAATTTTTTTACCCAATTTTTTGGAAAAAAAACAAAATTAATTTTTCTTTAATTTCTTGTAAGTGTGTTTTTCTTCTTTTGTTCCCTCTAGTAAGTCAGAGATAGGTTTTCTAAGATCGTAGATTTAAATTTTTTTATTTTCCTATTTTGATTGTATGTTTAACTCGAATCTTTTGTTTATTGTTATGTCTTTTTCTACTGTAGTGCACTTAGTAGGTCGTCGTCTCCTCTCTATCGGGCAATTGAGTGACATTTGTGGTTTAGTTACAAACGATAACTACTTTCGCGCAAAACCTCGGACGCATCGCCGTTAACCTTTAAACAAATATCATGTTAGCACTCAAAATATCAAACCATCTGATAGCTAAACTAAATGAGTTCAAGGTGGTATTGGAAGATAATCTTTTTGATGTCATAGGAATTTTAGAGTTCTGGCGAAAATTGTATGTTTTTGAAGCGGTGGTCTATATTAACAGGTACACAGTTTTAAGACATGACAAGCGGTGCTTAAGTGAAAGTGGGGTGGTGCTCCATATTAAAAGGAAGCTTCCGACTAAAGTTGTATTTTCGTACTCAGAGACAGGTGCAAAATTTCTTTTTATTCCTATTGGTGTGTCCTTCTGCTGCTCTTGGCGCAGTTATATATTTTCTTGGTCGGGACTTTACTAAAGATGAGGACATTTTTCAGAACTTGTCTACGCGTTTCAACAATATAATCATTAAAGGCAACTTCAACACGAGCTTGCTTGTAATTTTTTTAACGATATCTGTAGGAGACTATATTTAAACATCATTCACAATATTTTACCAGCCCACTTTGTTCCTCACTTCAATTCGGTCTATTTAATAGATTTCTTTCTGGTGATACACATCTATTATAGTGAAGTAGTTAGTTTTGGTATACTGGTATTTCCAATCATGTCTTTGCCTTAATCTCCGTTGATCTTTTCGAATCTTCTCACACTGGAAGCTATTTTACCCATAACATTAAAGACATATACTTGGATCTACTCAAGACTGATTTGAGGCAAGTTGTCTTCTCTATTACTCACATTACTGCTAGTTTTGATGCTTAATTTTTTTCTAAATAGTGACATAATTTCCTGTAGCAACCTCTGGTTTTCTCCCGAGGACCGTTAAGTGCTAGGTCAGACAGACCTGAAGTCAGTTGAAGGACTAACTGTGTTCATAAGAATATGCTTAAAAGCGCAGGTACAAAGCTCAAAAAATCTTGGAGTTGGCGAATTCAAATCTGCTCTCTCCATTAAGGAGTTGTGGGTTATACTAAAGAGATTGGGTGCTTCCAATTCTAAAAATGATTCAGTTGATATTATCCTTAATGCACTCAGCTTTCTGAATTATTCGTTCACCTCTGCTAACAATATACCTGTGGTTCCTCGGTTTGATGCGTCTATTTTTCAGTCTCCTAGCTCTTTCTCCTTCTAAGATGCTTCCTCGCTAGAATATGTGCTTGGCTTTTAGTCAGTTTACTCTATAGCTTTCTGCTTGGACGACATCTCCTCAGACTTTCTTAATCTGAAGACGCCTACCTTTTCTGTAGGATGGAAGTAGGCTAAAGTCCATTCTAAAAAAACCTCAAAGACGTACTTTCGTTCAATCACTATTCTCCCTGTTTGTCTAGGGTTGCCGAAATATTATTGAATACCCAGATTTTTGACCACCTTATGGGTAATAATTTACTTTATGACAAACAATACGGTTGCCGTACTAACCATAGTACCATTTCTACGCTTGTGGACATCACGGACTCTGTTAGACTCAGTACTGGGAAGGAAAAGAATTTCTATTTTATTGCTGCTTGATTTTACCAAAGCTTTAGATTTGTTTAGATGGTTATGCTGTAGAGCTTGTTCGGTTTCTCTGGTTATCTAACAATTAAAGTAGCTTTATTCTGCCTTTTCCTATCTAAATGGTCAATCACAGACAGTATTGTCTAAGAATCTTTGTTCTAGTTCGTGTAATTTTTTGAAATATGTCCGTTAGGGTTTCATTCTTGTTCCCTTGCTGTTTTTTATGTTTATCAAAGATCTTTCTCCATTTATCTATTATTTTCTTTGTTGCTTGTTTAACGATGACGTTTAGGTACTGCATTTGCTCCTTAGTACGTGTATTTTACAGTGCATTGATGAAATCAACCTTAACCTAGTTTGTTTCTCAGACTGGGCTAATCGGCATGATTTGATTCTCAACCAAGCTAAATCACAATCTATTATTCCGACAAATCCATCTAGTTCTTGTGCACCTGTTGTACTCTATGGAGTTGTTAATGCATTCCAGTCTCAATTAAAAATCATTGTTTTAATAATTAATAGCAACTTTTGTTGGATTCTCATATTCATGATGTGATCTTATATATGTGGGTTACGCAGGTAGGATCATGTTACCGATTTTGTTATTAAAGCTATTGGGCCATCCTTTAAATCAGTTGTTAATATGTGTATTTTCATTTTGATTTTTAAGACAATAAAAAGTTACCTGTGCAAATTCTTTTCTTTTTTGCTCCATCGCGTCGAATCAGAACATTCCTAATGTAGGCTCAGGCTACTGGGAAGCTCTTTTTAGCGTTCGTGTTACCAAACGCTATCCATCTCTTTATCAGACTTTTGCTTCCGATTGGTCTCAAAAGGTACGATTGTTCTGTGTCCTCTTTTAGAGCTTACATATTTGACTTGTTTATTGCATAGTTGTGGTGTGGACATATATTGTCCTTTCCGCCTGGTTGATTTGAAATGAATAAATAAAAATTTCGTTTAATACCCAAGAGTTCAAACTTTGTAAGTAAAATCAGAATTTAATATATTTTTTATATGGACTATGTGTAGGTACTTCTTACTCGATGCGAGTCCCGCGTGCTCGAGTCCCTTCTTTTGACATAAGAGCTAAATGTGAGACATCACATACTACTGGCAATACCAGTGAAAATATTACTAGTCAAGTCATATCTAAGAGATGCTGGCAAATGGAGATCATTCAGTCAACTGTAGTACCCACAATCTTAGTTATGGATTATTCCTTAATGATGGCAGGCTATAGCTAGACCGAAGCAAAGCGCGTTTATAAAACTCTATATGTCGGCTTTAATTATTGAGGAAGACAATGCGTCACATTATCAAGAGTGTTTGGCAACCCATTTTTAGTTTTGCTCTGAAATGAAATTCTCTTAAATGTAATGACATCATTCAATTTAACCAATAAAATTTTAATTATACTAATAACAAATATTTATACGTCTGGCCTACTGGGATATTAAAAATTATCAGTCTTTTTGTTTATATAATTTTTTCAATTCATTTAAGTTTTTTCATTTTGATGTCAATTTTTATAATATTTTGTGTATTTTTTTTTTCTTTTTTGAACTTGAGAATGGCAATGTGCCGAAATATTGTGTTTTTTTTATTAATTTAGAAATAAAAATTAAATATAAAGATTGATTAGTGTAAAAAATAAAAATAAATAATTATCAGTTTACTTTTGAAATAATTAACTGATATCACAGTAGGCGAACGTATAATTCATAAAAAGTATATAAAGAAATGAAAAATGGAAAACAATTTTCTAACCGAATTCCCCTCGTTCGTTGATAAATTCTCATAATTTTTTGAAAAATTCCTCAAGCAAGCGGTATTGATAATAGCCGTTTTATCAATATGCTTGCTTTCGAAATTTTAGGCAAACAATTATTTCGAATTATTACCGCCCTTGGGAAATTACAACTGATAATTTACCAGTTGTCACAATAAACCGGATGTCTCTTATGCCACCAAAGTTTTACCAAAAAATCTAAAGTAGTCAATTTTACAGTCCTGATTATAAAATTAATTTCAAAATTCTCTAATTAGATATTTATATAGGCATAGACATTTTATTATATTTTGATCCTATTACGACTAGATTCACACATTTTCTATTTCTCACGTAGATTAAAAATAAATTGTTTTTCCTCAAACCCATAATACAATTTTTATTATAAAAGCAAATTTAAAATTTAAACAATTTTCAATTGCATATAAATTTAGAAAATATTTGTAGTTTATGAGTGTAACCTTTAAGGTAGAATTTGAAAGAACAATGTTTGTTCGTTGGTCTCTGAAGCACTATTGGTACATTATTTTTGTAAATTATTCTCCCCAAGGAAGTATTTTATTTTATCTTATCTCTCGATTTAAAAATCTTTATACTTCTAATTAAGCTTTATAAAATAAGGAATACGATAATTTCCGATTCCCTTGTCTTATCTTTTTTTATCACTGCTTTAATAAAATAGGAATTTTTACCCTTCTCCACACCCCCAATAACAATTTATTCATACATATTTTATTTTATCCAATTTCTATTTATTTTCGAAAAACAACACAAATTAACTGTTTGACGGAGCATGTTGAACATAACAAGAACATTTCTTGTTATTTCGATAATTTTATTCTAGAACAAGATTTAACATTTAAGAAATTATATATTTTAGGGATGAACAATAAAATGCTTTTAAGCACACCCAAATTTATGTTAAGTCTTGTAATTTTTGCAATAAATAAATCACACATGATATCAAAAGTAACTCTGTAATACACACTATCCACGATTTGAAAATTGATTTCGAATTAATAAAAGATAATTCTTACAACTTATCAAAAGCTCTTCATGAATATCAGATATTTATTAAAAATGATTCAAATACTGAATTTTACTTCACATCAGTCATATGACAGTAAAATAATTACTGTTTCGATTGTGATTTAGGAAAAAGGGTTAAACGATTTCGAATTGTTCAAACAGATATACATATTTACAACTTTTAGCAATATCAATTATGTCTTTAAAAAATCGTAAAATTTTAAAATTAAAATATAGGGTAAAAATTGTTTTATTATTACTTATTATTTATCAATATACATACTATGAGTATTTCAATTGAAAGGATATTTGAGTTTGTTGTGCTTACATTTCAATTATGATTCAAGAGTTCGGTAGATGCATCCTTTTGTAAATTGAATAAAATTTCTAAATAAATTAAAAAAAAATCAGTTAATAATGAGCTTTATGATGAGTAGTATGACTTCAATGATCACTGCATAAATTCGAATAAGTGGTTTTTAATTTTTATTGAATGATGATTAAATATGTTTATTATTAGCTTCTACATACATCTCAAGTAGAAAAATTCAAAACAAAGGTTTGATAAGAAACTTGAAAATTAATGTCTTTAACACAACCTGAAGCGCCCAAAAGTAAGTGCCCGTAGACAATAAAAATTTAAGACTTCATATTTTAGATTGATTTAGTGAGCGCAGAAATCAAGGTTTTGCTGAGATCATCGGCACTTAAAACCTTTTTATTTGCTTAAAACTTTATCATGCATGAGTTTGCTATGACTCCGATTTAGTTCAATGAACATCACTTATTTTTGCTTATGGATGTAAAAACTCTAAATTGAACTAAAGGTTGATTATCAGATAAGCTGGAAATGCTTGTATATGATATAGCAAAATAAATTTAACATGCACTTTTATATGAGCAGACATGTCGTTCATTATTCTTTGGACCATCACGTACAATAACAATTGTAATAAACGAAAATACATATTTTTTTCAGTGGAAGGGAGCTGGAAGTATCTATACAAATATTTTCAAAGAATTTGACCTTCTAAAGAATTTCGAGAATCAAAAGAAATATCTTCCTATTTTAGAACCATTGAACCTTTTCAAACAACATTGCGTTATCAGTTGAACATATTGGTGAAATGTTGGTTTTCCACTTGCAAAAATATCTATCAAGTTTTATAAAAGAATTCTCAATTTGCAGAGTCTAAAAGCGATCATGAATCGCTGCATTTTAAGACGTTGATAATCACTACAAAACCGGCAACCGTTGTTATCAATTTTAAAAATGACGTAAGTAAGTGAAGATGAGAATGCGATGCGACATATACTTACATAAATTATTTCACCGCCCTTGGAAAATTATTACTGATAATATCCCCTGGGAGATTATCAGTGTACTTAAAAGGTGATTGGTCAATTTCTTTAATTTCAAATAAAAATATAGCAAAAAATGTTCAGTAAGTTAAATAATAATTGGTTATTAATTTTTGTCCGATAAATGTCCAATATAGACATAAAACACATAAAAAAATGACCAGTTTTAGTTACTTAATTTGTATTTTTGTTAAATGTTTAATCTACAGGGGTGACAACCCTGCTTACTGATGTTGTTAATACTAGCATACGTTATTAAAAACGTAAAACATACAGTTTTCAAGAAAACCATCATTTGACTAAAATTTTCACTAAATCTATTATGTTGGCTGTGTAAAATCGACTATACCTTTTTGTATAACTTTTTTTCAGATTCAACTTCATCTGAAAAAAGGAGCATCAGAAGAAGTTGAACTGTGTCGGTTTTTGGTAAGATTCAGGCTTAGTACACTCTTTAAAAATATTTGGATAATTTAACCGTTGCTGATCCTATGCGAAAACTTATGCGATTCTGTTTTTTTGCTGTTTTTTACACTTTTATAGGGAGCTCGACTATAGTAGTCAAATAATATACTTAGAAATTTTCTACATGGCCGGAAATTAAATTACAACAAAAGAATTACCTATTCTAAATCTGAAGTATGAATAGTCAATATACATCAGTTCGAAGTGCTGGCTGACGGTCTGTATTTATTCTAAATTGTTTTGCAGATATCTTTTAGTGTAGTTTTTACCTAATTTTTATATGCAAATAGATGCTTTAAATATGCCTAAAAAATAACGATATATCTTCATCACATAACATCTACATATGTTGATCATTGTCGATAATTTGTTTTAGTATGTAAGCGATAAATATTTCATTGGAATTTCATCATAAAATTTTGACCCATTTTGGATCAGAAGAAAAAAAAGACACTTTCTCGGAATTGGGTTCAAAATGCGGATCTAATTCAAAGCTTTCTTGCAAGTTACCACAAAATTAACTGTTATTCTTTAATATTGGTAAGTAGCTGCATTTCAACTCATTGATAGTAAAATTAATTTTATTCTTTAATTCTCATATCCAGCATATCTTTTAGATTGGATCAAATTTTTCAAAAGCTCAGACGGTTATAGTTTATTACAAATTTGCTGTCTTTAATACGTGGAGAGAGTTTACAAAACATGAAAGTGAAACTATTTGCTCTTGTTTAAGAATTTCAATGCTAGGAACTGAAATATTACAGTTGTTACCGTTGTTGTTGGGATTTTAATTATCATGTATTATACCGTTTATTTAAAACTCAATATGTTTGAGTTTGACTATTGATGACATGAAAGGCGTATTTTTGATGTTTGTGTTATTATATCAATATAAGCTCCATAACACACTAAAAGACTAGTTGTGTTTCATATCGAGCGTTGAAACAGTGTTCCATCTAAACTAACAACAATTTTGAACTGACAATTGTTTAAAGAGTCCTAGTCTGTTATAAGAATAATGACTTTAAAATGCTGTCAAAATACAAAGATTGAATCACATATGACCGTCTACAACTTGTACTTTTCACCAAGATAACGAAGAACCTCATACACAATTCTCTTTATAAACGCTTTCTCATTTGATATTTTCTTCACAAATATATATGTAAATGTAAATTTGTGTTTAAATTTTTTTATTGAATTTTCTGACTATTTGACCAAATAAAATTTGTGACATGAAACACATTTCTTCTCATACATGTTTTTCAAAAGTATTTTTTAAAGTTAAAATTTGTATTCAAACTGTTTAAAATGTACGGAATTTAGGGTGGGGCGATTTATATGGAAGGGAAAAAATCTTCATGGGCCCCTCGCGATTCTGATTCTTGGAGTTGTACTGAGCAAAAAAGTCCACTAGACCATATGTCTACGGTGAAAATCGAGCTTGCGAATTTTTGCTTGAAGTTTTTTTGTCGTAATTTATATTTTGTGAAAACTTGCTTAGGTTCATATCTCGTAAACCATTTAAAATTTTACGATGAATAAAATAAGTAAAATTGTAGCTCTTGACCTCAGCTACAAATTTACTGAAAAATCAAACCGAAAAAAATCATATCTTCATGACCAAAAACACGAAAATTCCAAACATTTACCATTTTTTTAACCGTTTTGAGGCCATAGCAGCCAAACCGCAGAAAATTAAAACTAATAATCTAACAGAAAATTGTAGTCAATTAAATATTTAACAATTTTTATGATATACTAACCACATCTGAACATTTCTTCATGCAGTTTTCGCCAGGCAGAAGTGAAAATTTATCGCGAACATACCGAAAATTACCATTGTTAGTTGTTTATAATTTAAACTCATCAAAAACGTTCTATTTGTTATTTTACTTCGGTCTGAAAGACCTAAGTATTACATTCATGAGCTAAAAGTGAAATTCTTACCCCCACTTTTTTTGGCATTTCTCGACGTTTTAGGACCTACTGATTCTACAAAAGAAAAAAAATTTTTTGTCTGTCTGCCAGCCGGCCGTCACAACCTACGAAATCTAGAAAACCGCTGGACGGATTTCAAAAATTTTTTTCTTCTAAAAATAGGTTTACTCAATGGGAAGAGCCGAAAGAACGATGTGTTAGATAACTGTACCGGAAGTGTATCAAAAAAATCGTCAAGTGTTTATTTTGTTGCTTAAAATACGTTCATTTTAAGTGATTGGATTGGTATGTGAGACCAAAATCTAGATTATTGCATTACAAGTTTGTCAAAAGAATGTTGTCAAGTGTGTCAAAAGAAAGATTTTTTTTTTTTTTTACCCAATTTTTTGGAAAAAAATAAAATTAATTATTTGTTTGAAATGAAATTTTATTATTATTATTGAGAATTGTGGCATTATGTCGAAAAAATGTTGTCAAGTGTGTCAAAAGAAAGATTTTTATTTATTTTTTTACCCAATTTTTTGGAAAAAAGTAAAATTAATTATTTGTTTGAAATGAAATTTTATTGAGAATTATGGCATTATAAGTTTGTCAAAAAAATGTAGTCAAGTGTGTCAAAAGAAAGATTTTTATTTATTTTTTCACCCAATTTTTGGAAAAAAGTAAAATTAATTATTTGTTTGAAATGAAATTTTATTGAGAATTATGGCATTATAAGTTTGTCAAAAATATGTTGTCAAGTGTGTCAAAAGAAAGATTTTTATTTATTGTTTTACCCAATTTTTTGGAACAAAATAAAATTAATAATTTGTATGACATAAAAATTATATATAAATTAATTAATAATTTGTATGACATGAATATTATATATATTTGTATGACATGAAAACTATAGAGAATTATAAAAATTATAGAACATTATAAGTTTGTCAAAAAAATATTGTCAAGTGTGTCAAAAAATGATTTCATTGATTTTTTTAGCCAATTTTTTGGAAAAAAATGTAGCTGTTTTTATGACGTAAAATGTAATTGAAAATGAAAATGGACATGGAAATTTTTTAATTTGTTATAGTTTTTAAAAATATTTTTGGAATTTTGAAAAAAGTTTGTATTTTTAATTTTGTAATAATTTTTCCAAAATTTTTTAGAATGTGGAAAAAGTTTTATTTTTTGATTTTGTTTTAATTTTTGGAATATTTTTTGAATTTTGAAAAAAAATAGAATTATTGAATTTGTGAATTTTATCTATATATTTTTAGAATTTTAAATTTTTGATCTCATTATAATTTTTGAAAAAAGTTACAATTTTTTTGATATTGTTTTAATTTTTGCAATATTTTTAGAATTTCGGAGTTTGAATTAGAATTTAGAAAAAGTTTAAATATTTGATTTTATTACAAATTTTTGAAATAATTTTGGGATTTTGAAAAAAGTTTGTGTTATTGATTTTGTTATAATTTTTGCAATTTTTTTAGAATTTTTGAAAAAAGTTTTAATCTTTGATTTTGTAATAATTTTTGGAATATTTTTAGAATTTTCAAAAAAGTTTGATTTTATTTAATTTTTACAATATTTTTGGAATTTTGAAAATATGAATTTGATTTTGTAATATTTTCTCGAAACACTTATTATTAAATTTATTATATTTATTATAAAATTTACAATATTTATTATAATTATAATAATTATAATTTATAATATTTGTTATAAAAGCAAAAAAAGTGCAAAAGCAATATATTTTAATCAAATTCTATTGAAGTTGGCGGTTATGCAGTTGATGTTCGCTTCAGGGACTTTCATTGAAGTTGACGGTTATGATGTTCGCTTCAGGGACCCTGATATGAGAGTCTGAAAACATAACCTCAAATACAGTTTTTACCCAGAAATGGTGTCAAAAAATTTAACAAATGTCTGTTTTAGGATTTATTCAGAATCTAGATTTTTTGTCATTTTCGTGTTTTTGGTCATGAAGATGTGATTTTTTTCGGTTTGTTCATCCAGCAAATTTGTAGCTGAGGTCAAGAACTACAGTTTACTAATTTTATTCATAGTAAAATTCCAAATGGTTTACGAGATATGAGCCTAAGAAAATTTGCAAGTTTTCACAAAACATAAATTGAGACAAAAAAACTTCAGACAAAAATTCGCAAGCTCGGTTTTCACCGTAGACATATGGTCTAGTGGACTTTTTGCTCAGTACAACTCCAGGAATCAGAATCGCGAGGGGCCCATTAAGATTTTTAAATCGCCCACTCTAGGATATGGATATGGATATTTCAAAAATATTAAATAAATATGTTGGTGCAATAATTCTAGCATCTGTATTTAGTATTGATATCAGATTTATAATATTGAAGATATTATCTAAATGTTATAAATATTTTGGTTAAAATGACCGAAATGGTTAAAATGACCGAAGTTAAAATGAATGAAATTGTAGAGTTGTACACTATTTACAAAAAATATATGAATAGTACAATTCAAGTCCGTATAGGCTTTGATATTTTGGTTCGTTTTATACTCAAAAAACGGTTTAATCTCAATTCCAAAATAATTTTTAGTATTTTACCAACTTTCATAAGCTATAGAGATAGTTAATGCGATTGCTTTGCCTTCCGTGTGTGTAGACAGGATATCTCAGAAAATGCTTGACCTATTAACACCAAATTTTCTACCCAGGTATCTCAGACAAGTATCTCCTATGGCATTGATCCGCTGGTCAATTGTGATATATGTAAATTTTTTGTTGTACTACTTATATTTTTTTATATATTTTTTTGTTGTGATATTTTGTTATATTCAGCATATACGATTGTATTTTTGTTAACTCTCGATGGTTGAGTTTCACAATCCTACACCGTTCTAGTTTATGTAGACTAAGACTCAAGCAAGACAATTCTCTTTATAAACTCTTTCTCATTTGATACTTTTAGTGATGTTTAATTTGTTCAAGATTTTATTAAGATTTTTATTTTTACGATAGTAATGGATCTAGCCATAATGTAGTTTAGAATTATAAGTCACTAGAACTGAATGGATTCAATTGAATAGAATGAAAAATAGCTTTGAAAAGCGAAAGATCCGTAACAAACGTTTATCTCAATTCCAGCGTGGGGATCGAACCGGCGTCCTGCTGATCAGAGTTTATAGCTAACCATTTAACCCACTCGCCCAGCAACGAGATAAAAATTTGTTTTTGAACGATCGGCTTAACATCACAATTTTTTTAATTCAATTTTAGTGTCAATTTTCGTCTAATTTTATTTATTCTACGAACACATTTTACCGTTCGTCATACTTCAACTAAGTTGATATTCGATAGAGAACATTATAGATCTACGAATATGGAGACCAAATCCCAACTAGTGGAGCATTGAATTAAAAAAAAAATTAATTACAATTGCATTAAAAAAAGTTATGATGTTAGGACGATCGTCCAAAAACAAATTTTTATCTCGTCACTGGTTGAGTAAGTTAAATGGTTAACTATAAACTCTGATCAGAAGGACGCCGCGCCGGTTCGATCTCTGAGCTGGAATGAAGATAAACAATGGTTACTGATCATTCGCTTTTCAAAGCAAATTTTCACTCTATTAAATTGAGTTTATTTAATTTGTTGTTACAAAAAAAGTTTGTATGTATAAATATATATGTTGTGTTATTAAAATGAATTATTTAATTTTCTGACTGTTTGACCAATATAGAATTTGTTATATAAATAACATTTCCTCTCATGCCTATTTTATAATGAGAATTTTTTAAATTTAAAATTTACGAAACTTTTGCTTTATCGGTTGTCATCATGGCATAATGTAGTTCAATTTAAAAGTTGAGTACTTACAAACAGGCCTTGCAGGCATGCCAAAAATGCTAAATGATAGTCTTTATAACAAATCGCTTTATTCTTAAGATTCAATAATCTATTAAATAAAAACATAACATATAATATATGTAATAACAATAAATAAACTGCCTCTTAGTGTAAATTTTCTAAACAAAAAAATATATGAAAATGAATTATTAGCCATAAGGCGAAAGAAAACTCATTATGAGAATCAATTTTTCATTTGTTATTATATTCTACCGATTGCTCTTCGAGTCTTTCAAATACATCACTCCTACCAATATGTTGTTAGATTGTACGAATAGTGAGAAAGGAAACCGTCACATGTTCATTCAATTTTTATAAATGTATCCCTGATTTTTTTTAATAAAAAATAGTCCCTATATTTTATAAGGAAACTTTTCTTCCTGTATATATGCTTATCATTGAATTATTGAGATAAAAAAACAAAATGTGTAAAATGAAAATCAAAATTGAAAGTTATATAGTTTATTGGTTTTATTTATGTTTTTGGGGATGTAATAATGGGCTAAGTAGGAATTTAAATTCAATATTTGGGTTGGTTTTTTTTTACCAATGAAGCATCATTTTGAAGTGGCATAATATGTTGTTTTAGAAGACGTATGAGTTTTGAAATTAGAGATTTGCTATAAAATTCACTCGGGGGTAGTCTTGATAAACCTTACTATCAGTAAACAAATATCCTTGCATTGAACTGAAGACATCTTTTAGAACTTTCTTTTTAATACTTAATTTCAAAGATCATAGCTAAATAATTTTCGTTCCATGTTTTACCTTATGTCATACATTAACATAAAACCTGTCTTTTTGTTTCAAAAATTGAACAAATTTAAAAGATATATTTTTTATTACATTTTCTTGAGTTTCCTTTTTTTTTTAAATAAAAGTTCAAGTTTAATATTGGATTCCTCATTTTCATGTCTTTGTTTTAGAAATATGAAAAAAAATTTCTCTTTGTTGTTACAAAGTAAAAAGACAAAACATAACACACATCCTTCTGCTCCAAGAAAAAAATCAAAATTTTTCCCTATACATCCTTTCGATTTTCATCATTTTTACGTTTTACTTTATTTGATGAGTAAAATGAATTTTCTTTAGAAGTTATGGGAAAGGGGACGAATTTTATATCACAGAATTACAAAATGTGAAAAAATGAAAATTCGGTGGAAATGCAAATTCGTTTTTGCATATTTATTTTTTTTAATATTCAAAGGACTAAAAACATGTTCTTTTGAATTTTTGAGTAAAAGAATAAAGTTAAAATTTCAACCGTCAGTGACACTTTAACATAATTTTTTTTCTTCGTATAATATTGAATACCTTTTCTTCAGCATTTTAATGTTTGACAATTGTTAACTCAGATCTTTTAAATGACTATTGACTATTGAATTCCAAAAAATTGGTTTGACGTTGAATTAAATCATCACTACTACAAATGACTTTCTAGGTCTAACCCAAACCAGCACAGCATCAGTACAACTGCAAATAATTAAATGTGAAGAGATCTACATTATTTAGTAACACAATGTCAACCCTATTTTGTAATGGTCGTACTGTTTAGTTATTCACAAGTTTTTGTTGTCATTAATTTTTCTCTTTATAATCATCACAAAATAAAGCAACGGGCTAATGAATCCCGTGACCTTGGAGGCCAACTGATAAAATTTTTGTTAAGATTATTTTTATGTCACACAATATAGTTTGTGTGGCCGTAGAAATTAGCTTTGTTCAAACCTGAGAGGTAATTGAGGTAGTGTTACTCACATAAAATGAAGGTTGCCCCTTTCGGTTGCCTGTTGCATGCATCAGCCACCCATGTGGATCCAAAATGTTAGATATTAAAGCTATAATAGCTCTTTTTGTAGTCTTTTTGACCGTATTAATTGGATAGCAAATTATCAACATTAAAATCAATTTACATTTCATAAACTGCATCTGAGTGGGATGTTTGATGTTTATGTCCAGTTTGTTGTAGATACAGTATCTCTGCTTTTATCGAATTAATTTTGTTTGTCCGCATAGCAACCCTTTTGACGCTATTTACCAAGTATGAACTAGAAATTACCTTTGTATTATGTCTACATAGGCTGGAAATGAAATCCTTGGAGATATTGCCGAACTTTTGTATGATGCTAATGACTCTTACTCAACTCATCTTACTCGCTCAGCTTATTACGTTACGATATATAAAATCAAAGTCTGTAAAGTTATCTGTTTATATATGTGCTTCTTTTGTTTTACGCTGCAATAATATTAACTTAAACATTTGTAACACTATTCTCTAAACGACATACAAATCATCCTGGATAAACCCATCTTTCTGTGCTTATAACTATAAATATATTTCGAGCGTACTACTTAATGATACAATTTAAATAAAAAAAAATCATAAATCAAAAATTTAAATATTTGACATGCATATAAAAAACACTATTAGTTTTCCTTACTTCGCTTAATATTATTTAAAAATAAATTTAAATATCAGTAAACCGACATGAAACAAGGCAAACAAAAACTATTAAAAAAATGTAATAATTTTTTTAATCAGTATAATTAATAATTCAAAGTGCCCGTTTGTTTTTTGTGTTTGTTTTCTTTACCTTTACAAAAAAAAAAATTTATCACGTAATTTTAAATGTTAATAAATTAAAATTCATCTATTGAAAATTTACGAAAGCATTATTTCATGAAAATCTTAAATGAATTTAATGAAAGGAATAATTTCCATTCTCTCTTTCTATTTTGTTTTTTGCATTATTTTTATAATTAAGTTTTTTAGTAGTTTTAGATTTTTTTATTATTTAGAAAACATGCAGCTGATACGTGTTTTCATATATGTGCTAATGCATTTTACGAAATGTGTACGGTATGGAGCACATCATGTGCATGACATGTATTGTGCACAATTTTGGGCATGCAGATTTTCCGCGGGGAACATGCACATTTCATGTATTTTTATCAAAATTAATTAACTGTTTCGGGGTCTTCTTCACGGCTCTTTCCTCACAGTTTAGGTAATTTGTATTCTTACCGTGATTTAACTTGTATAAGTGCTGACGGAAGCGAAAGCAGTCGTCAGCGCGTCTTCTTGTTCTATATTGGTACAACATAATTCGATATTCTTTTTACAACAGCATACCAATACTTGCCAGTCTTTTTTGTCTATACTTATGAGGACAGATGTAAGTTTACTAGTTATATATTGTTTTTGATAATTTTACCTTAAAATTATCGTTAAGATTGGTAAAATTGCTAATTGATTACTACCACAATTATTTTGGATTTATAAAAACATCAGATGCAAATAAAATAAATTATTATTATACATACTAGCAGAGTATTAGATAGGAAGATACAGAAGCAGCAATGCAAAATTGCATTATGTCCCATACATGATTCTTAGCAGAACATCTAGAAAACGAACAACACGCTTATTTCGCAGCTGGGCCAATGCAAAAAATCTTGAACCCACAGGCTACTGCTTTCTTCACTGACTGACTGCTTTCTTCAAATGTTTGTAATTTTTTTTGCTGTATTCAGAAATGTTTTCGTACTCCACATGGAATAGAAGTAGAAAAGCATTTGAACAACGCAAATGCAAAGAGGGAGTTGACAGACAACCGAGCATATACGATGACACTTAATTTATTCAAACTGTGCGCAATGCCTTTCAATCAAGATGAATGCTGTTTTCATCACATGTGCTTGGAAAACGAATCCAGTTCAACGTTTATTCATCAACTAGGAATTGTCAGCAGCGTTACACATGTAACTTGCCTCGGCTCATACATGCAACCGACACTGGGATGGATGAATTAATGGGATGGATGAATGATTGGTTCTGAAAACGACTTATTCTTCCGGCTAAAAACAAAGACAACTACGATCTCTACAATATTATTCAATCTTACATTCCAAGCAAAGCAATAATATAGAAGTCCGACACTTCAATGGCAACAGTTGCTCTCCAGTCGGGTAGTGCATACAGACAAACTGTCGATATTCAAGACTTGTATAGTGTCAGAATGTAGACGAACTTTGTCGTTCGAACTGAACAGAAATTGCTTTGCTGGCATCAACCCACAGAAGCTTAAAATGCATCCAACATCTCAGAATGCATTTTGTGCTGTGACCTATGTTTTCAAAGGTGACTATGGCAGGGTTGTTCCTTTACGCGTAATCTAAAATAGATTACATTACATGTAATCTATGTAATGTAATCTATGTCATCTATGTAAATTTGGTGTAATCTATTAATTGTGATTTAAGAAGAAATATTTGGAATTATTGTATTATCCCTAAAGAAAATTTGTTTCGATTTTTTCGCCAAAGACATGATCAATAATATTGTCAAAAACAAGATCTTGCGATCTTGAAAAAAGTTAATTTAATTGCTAAAAAAGTTTAGAACGCACATATCAATTAATAGATTACATAATAGTTTACATTATAGATTACACGAAAATATCTCGCGTAATTTACACGTAATCTATGCGTAATCTATACATGTAAAGTAATCTATTTTGTCTACGGCACAACCCTGGTCTATGGTTGTTGTGTTGTGAAACATATTGTAATTTCTATTCCACAAAAAATCACAAACTTTAATTTTTGCTAAATAAATGTTATTCAAATGTTATTGCAGTTTTACCAATTTTACCAAAGCTAAGTAAAATTATGTAATATTAACAATTTTACGGGTAATTTTACGATGGGTGGGTAATATTATCTTTACATCTGTTTTATGAGTACAACTTATGTCTTGTGACCAAACAGTTTCAGTCCATTATGTTCGAATTTCGAATACTTGTTATGGTCTGGCAGCAAATAGTAGCAATACTTCTAATAGTTTTAGCTACACTAACTTTTTCAATGCTTTAACGCACGTATAATGCATCCAATAATAATATTAAGCCAATATTTCATCTCTGAAACATAGTTCTAGTTTTTGTGTTCTTGAATCAATTGTTAGAAAATATAAATTAACAACATAAATGTAATAGAATCAAAAAAGCATTCGTCATTTTGGCATTCAAATTGTTTTAAAGCTCCAACCGTTCATATAGACTATTTATTCACTGAATCCGTTCAATTATCATAAAACATTACATCCTAAAATTTTTAAATAATGCCTACTTTATTTAGTTTAATTACTTGATGCATCAGTTAGAAATGAACGGTATATTGTGTAACTGTGAAAATAATTTTTGTTCACTTGTTAAATCGGAACTAGCTGCAGTCATAAATATTCCGGCTCGATGGACCAAAACTAAAAAAAATTTTAATCGTCTTTGTTTATGGTGTTTGCTCTTCATGTCATTCGCAACAGCGGTATAATTACCATGGTAACCGATATGCTCTACAAAGCAATCCTTTTGAAACGGATATAATCTATTATGTCAGGACCACCAAAAAAATCTCTGATTTCAAAATTATATCCATGTTTGTACCACATACATCACCATCGGTCTAATCAAATTGAGTTTTGTGTTAGTTGACACATACGAGGATCAAAAGAGAGGTTTAATTGAGGAGGAAGTTCGATTTCCTTCGATTATCATAAAAAATTACACCGGCACACAAAAAAAAAACAAAGTGGTCTGTACTTTGGGCGCCACCTATCTACGGGCATGTTTTTCGACCTGCGGAATACGAATTTCAAGTCAGTTTTAGCCGTCCACCCTCCAATTTCGGATTGGGAAAAACCATGAAAAATAGCGAAAATTGGATGTATTTGTATAAAAAAAAAATTTGGAGATCTAAGACAAGCTCAATTTTCATGGATTTTGATCTCGTGAATACTAATTTTAAGTGTGCTTAGGTCATAAGCTGTTTTAAATCCGAGAAAATTGTAAAAAAACCCTTAAAAATGGCAAAAATCGCAAAAGTTTTTTATTATTTTGATAAAAAAAATCTTGTAGTCTTGGATCGAGGAGAATTTTCTTGTAATTCGATCTCCGTAATCTGAATCTGCAATATATTTGGTCCAGATTCCTCTCAAACACTCAAAAAATCGCAAAAACCGATAAAATACCAAATATTTGCTAATGATAAAATTGAAAAAAAAATCTTGTAAGCTCTATTTAAATCTCTAAGCTCTATCTTGTAAGCTCTTTAAAAAATCTTGTAAGCTCTATGTTTTTTGTATTCAGGAGATCAAAATACATGAAAATTGAGCTTGTCTTAGATCCCCAAATTTTTTTTTTACCAAAACATCCAATTTTCGCTATTTTTCACGGTTTTCCGCAATTCGAAATTGGAGGGTGGACGGCTAAAACTGACTTAAAATTCGTATTCCGCAGGTCGAAAAACATTCCCGTAGATGGGTGGCGCCCAAAGTACAGACCACTTTGTTTTTTTTTTGTGTGCCGGTGTTATTTTATCATAAAACAATAAAATAATTTCTATCCTAATTAGTTTGATTACCTGATGCCTCAGGTAGAAAATATTGTGTTACTATGAAAATAATTTTTGATCACTTATTAAAACGTAATTAACTGCTGCCGTAAATATTCCGGCTCGATGGGCCAAAAATGAAAAATCGTTTATTATTGTATAACTGTTATAACAATGAAAAATACTGCACTTACTGAAGTTGAAGAAGTTTTTCGTAATAACGGAACTGCAACTAAAATTTAGTTGAACCTCTAAAATTATTAATCTTACCACTTTTAATCACAAGTTTAAATATAAAAATAATGTTTGTTTTTTTGCATTTTTAATTAACATAATTAAGCAAACATTTCTAAAAATACTTTGTTGAATTATATAAATATTATTTTTAATTTCAGGTATGTATTGTCTAATTCAAATTATGAACAAGAAAAATCCACTTCAAAAACCCCAGAATACAACAATAAACGAAATTTGTATCATCAAAACGTGAGTCTGTAAAAATACTTAAAATTTTAGAATCAACCTAACCTGAAAATTTCTACAATTTCATTTTATGGTGATAGTTTTTTTATTCACTTAACAAAATATAAAATGGAAAACTTGTAGTTATAAGAGTTGTTTGCACAAAATTTCTAATACTTGGTTCGTATTGTACTTCTCATAAAGGTAAAGTTTTAATTTATTTATGTTTTTGTTTTATATATTTTATTTTAACTCTTATATGCATTTATATCTTTTACCAAAAAATTCGGTGTGCTCAAATATATTATTTCTTAGAATATATAACAAGTCTTAACTAGAAAAAAGTATAAGTGTAAAGCTGTTATTTTAATTAGAGAAATGTATTATTTTGTTATTAAAATATTTTTAAAACTAGTTAATTTTGTTTAGAAATAGATATTTCATATATCAATATGAATATATGTAGAAACTGTTTAACTATTCAACATAAATTTTATATTTACGTTCTAACATAACAAAAGCCCAATGTTTCCATATGTCCGAATTCATTTGATAAAAAAATATCAATAAAAAATGGTCCATTATTGAAAGTTTTTATACAATCCACTACTACTCTCCACTATTTTATTCTTGTTTTTGCTGTTTTGTTTTTATTATAATCATTATTTTTTTGAATCCCGATGGATGCATTTTGAATACAAATTCTGTTTTCAAATCATCAACATGCGTGAATAGGATGATTTCTTTTTTTTTTAAATAGAAATACAAATACAAACGGGAATAGGAAAATCGATCTCAGTTTTCATTTTTGTTTGTGCGTTGAAAAGTACTTTGTGTACGCCGAGTAGTAGAGTTTTGCTTCGATTTCAGTGTAATAATATCTTTTCCTCATTACCAAGGTTATAAGCTAAACTAATTTTAACTTTTGTATCCTTCTTATATTTGATTTCCATTTTTGATTAAATATTTTATTTTCCGAATACCATTACGTTTGGAAAATTGAACAGACCATCCAATATAGAATTTTCTTTGTTTTTTCTCATCCTTATCCACCCTAATATCCAAATTTTATTCATTTCATTGTGATACTCTTGATATAAATAAAACTTTTTATTTATTTAAAAAAGGAAAACGTATCTACAAAAATTGGATCCACAACTGACATATATCATTTCACATTTTTCCCTTTGAAAATTGCCTAAAGGACAATTTATTTGACAACATTTTATTTCTTTTATTCTGTTTCTTTTTTTTGTAAATTTAAACGAAGGATAACTATTTAGGAGATACATGGAAGTTTTTGGTTAGTTAAATTAGGGTAAACCGCTTTCTTTTGTAAGAAAAGTAAAAAGGAAAAACTAACTTTACTTTAAGGAAGCAATAATATAATTATATCATTCGATATAGTTTACAGGTACAAAAAAGGTTTTTGAATTTTGACAAGCCAGGTTTTTAATATTTTCACTGATTTACCATCGGCTTTTGTGGTTTTGGTTTGGTTGTAAAAAAAATATCAAAAGAGCTTGTTTGAAAATTCAGCAATAATTCTAAGTTTTTGGTTTTTTTCATGACTCATCGTTTGTTCTAGAAATAAAGGAAAAGTGTGGATTTTTCTGTAAATTTATGTTCCCTCAACTCTCAAAACTGTAAAAGTTTATTTTATGCCTTTGTGGTAACATTACAAAATAGGTAAACCTGCTAGAGTTGATGGCTCACTACACTTAATAAATAGCTAAAAGGCATAAATGTCAGTTCATATAGTATTTCACACAAAACGAAACGTTAGTAAGGAAAATGTTAGTGAATGAATACTTAGAAAAATGACTTCATACCGATTCATTCTCATCTAATGATCTACTAATATCAGGTTCACAAAACCGTTTTCAAGCCCAATAGATCATCAAATCAATTTTCAAAAGCGATCAACGAATAAGAGGTGACAAGAAAGGTTGTCAGTTGAATTGGGGACGGAATTGTGATTCAGGACTCCAATTTGATAAATGAATTCGACTGGTGAAAACTACATTCCAATTTCGGGTAGTATTGCAATGTTTTTCATTTTTAGAAGTCGATCCCCTCTTCCGTGTACGAAGTAGTGAATAATAGTCTGTGGAGGGTATCTGGATGATGTGACGTTTATTAGGGGTTTGAATTCTCACTGAAACATCAGTGGTGGAGCGACTCCGGGTGTTTCGGGTGTATGTGCCACTTGGGCGGTCTGCTGATCAGACAGGTGAATGGATTGAAGATTATATAGTGATGATCAGTTTAGTAATTCGAGTGAGAATTAGACAGGGGATTATACTGTGAATTACATACGGATTAGATTTAGCATTTAGAGGTTGAAAGGATTGAGGTTTCGTACCACGGGACATGAAACTTCTGGCTACTTCTTGTTTTAGCATTCGCAAAAAATTGCTTCACTAATCCGAATGAAAGCTTCCATGTGAATTGTGATTGATAATTTCTTTCCGACTTGCTCTTGAGGTACAATGGGTAAGTTGACCAAATTGTGATTCTGCCCTTCCTGAAAAAGAGTTATTTCCAATTAGTTGGGTCGTCGATTTCGAATCCACCTTGAGTATTCGACTTCGGCGATAGACGAAACAATGGTCATCGTTATCCGATTGGTAAGCGGCTGCTGTCTCGTCAAAGATGTTGGGCATTCATTTTGAAATGAGTTATCAACTTTTTGATAGCTCCTAATAATTGTGGAAGGGGTACAGTGAAAACTATGTCGTGGTCATCGAAAAATTTAAAAAATATTTTACTTAAATAAAAGATGGTTGGAGAATGGAGAATTTGGAGTTTTGCAGTGGTCGAACTAATACTCACTTAAATAAAATGGTTCAAAGAGCCATATGCTGGCATTTTCCTTTTATGTGTCCACCTACCAGCACAATGTCAACACTCGAACAACCTGTACGGAAAAAAGTTGTTAGTCTTGATGTTGCCTTGAATGCAATGACCATGGCACGATGAACATACGATAATATCTATGGTGTTTTATCGATCACGGCTTTTACATTCAACAACACCCCTAAAAGCTATACTCTAAATATGCGGAATATTGAAGACAATGGAAAAATTTAATTATTGAGCATAACACTGTCGAGTTTTCGTTCCGCCGAGAACCCACCGCCTAAGGTAGAAACCACAAATAACCAACAATATCTATCACCTGCTTGTTCCGTTATCCCCGACCTCCTCGACGAAACAAAAAATTTCGGATCGTATAGTCATGATAAATATCAGTCTAAAGGGCTAATATTCACTCCTGCTCCTTGTGTACCTCCCGGTACACAATAACACAAAATCAAGTATAATTTAAAAAAATAAAACCGAAAACAAAAATTAGTAGTGTTCAGAACAACCTTGTTTATCTCAAACACTGTCGCTCTGAAGGATCCGTTGGACGCCATCTTATATTAAACGGTCTTGGGTTTCGTGAAGGTCCACCAATTGGCTGCGCACGCAAATGTAGCCTGACCCTAGCTCATTTCAAACGAGGATTATAACGACCGACCTCCTGTACAAGAAATTTTACAAATTCACTAACACCAAAAGTGGCGTGCCTCAAGCGTCACCTAGACTTTACACTATCAGGCAACAGCCCTCCTATTTATTTTTACGTTAACACACCATTGTAAAATACCACATACTTTTCAGGTTATTTATAATACTAAGTCCATATTGCCAAATAAATTGCTTTCCTGGGCGTCTTGATGTTTGTGTTCTATTGTGTTCTATTGTATTCTATTGTCCGATAATAATCCAATTAATCCTGGTGCATTAACTCACTTTATTTTCAAATTGTTAATTCACTTTCGGTGGATCACACATATTAGTGTTAACATAGATCTAGGAATTGTTGTAGGCTCATCATGATCTATTTAGTTTAAGTATATGTTTCTATAAGTTCAATAAAACTAATTTTGTATATCACACTTTATGTTAAATTCAATTTTATGGTCCATTTTTAAACTACGCTAACCAAAAAACAAATCTTGTAGGCACACTAAACCTTAATTTTGAATTAAACTCTTAAATTATTTTTATTTTTATCCGTATACTGCGATAAACACTTAAACAAAATTCCTCAATGCTACTCTAATCTCAACTGTCCAAAAAGAAAACAAAAAAAAACACAATCAAAAAAATACTCAACTGAACTCTAATGTTCATTTTAATTTTTCAAAACCAACTCTATATAAAAAAAAACAAAAACATGACACAATAAAGAAAATCGTCGGCATAATGTTATTTGTATCAAACTAGTTCAAAAATGAATGGAAAATTAATACGGGCTTTCCGGAAGAGTCAGATGTACTTCGACATATTTTTTATAATTGTGGTTTTGCAAACTAGCAGATTAAAAGTTTTTTTATGAAAATGTATATATTTTTTGAATAACGCTATAAAGTATTACTATAGGTGAAAAGAACCGGAAATGGAAGTACGACTGACACAGAATATCTAGCCGATTACAATTCCTGCTTTTTATTATCCTCGGTCCTTTTATTTTTGTCTGCTTCATTATTTATAATGACTACTGCCAAGGAATTCTCACAAAAAACTTTGCCAGCACTCTTAGGATATCATTTAGGCTATTGTACACCCACTTCTACTGCCAGTAGTATGTGATATCTCACGTTAACTCGTATGTCAACAGCAGGGACTGGATTACGCGAGGTTTTCGCACCCGCGAATAAAAAAAATTACCAAACAAGAAATGCTTTTCCCTCCATACGGAGAAACTTAAAACTCCTATTTCTGTTAACTTGGTTTGGTAAGGTCGCCAAATTGTTCTACTTTCAACCGTTTTTATTTGCTAAAATATTTAAGTAGAAACATTTCGGCAGGAAATTTATTCAGTTTTTTTCTTATTGTTATTGTTCTTACAAGTTAGCATGGCGAAATGCGCCATTTGTTTTTTATTGCTTCGTTCTATCTAACTTTTTCTAATTATTCTGAAGTTTCGCATATATGTATTTACAAATAATTTTAATTGATAATCCTCGGTTTCGTGTGTAATATTGCCATTTCTTTTTCTCGTGTTAATAAACCTTTTTTATTATTTTATCACTATATAATGCTATTTTCTTCTTATTCATACACAATTAAGTGTTCTTACAAAAATTGTGTGTACATGTGGGAATCTACCATATGTAAAATCTAATTTTCCAATTATTTTCTCCCTAAAAAAAAATATAACAAACAAATAAGTATATTATGAATTTCATAAGGAAAACTATATACAAGAAAAATTTTCCATCGTAAACATAAGAAGATATTTTTGTCAGAATAAAATTTTCTAATTTTAAGAAATAAGTATCTAATTAGGTGAACTTTTTATGAAGTATAGAATATTGCAATGAACTTTTTCTCTGATTTTCTCAAACGATATCATGGTTTGGCAATGTCTGTGTTTGAATTCTTTACTTTAATTCTTCCCAAAAATTATTAAAATTCATCTTGTGTGTAATGTAAATTGTAAACAATATCCTATTGCAATGTTATTCCTCAATTAAACTCCACTTTTATTTTCAAAAGGGTACCCTCTAGGTTCCAAACAGAACGTAAATTTTATTCAAAAAAAGGGTTAAAAACAACAACCTGGTTAACATTTTATTTTCCAAACTCGTATAGGCTCTGAAAAACATCCTTCTCAATAATAATTATTTTAAATAAAAACGAGAAAAAAATCCATTAAACAATCATTAAATTAAATAACCTTCCGAGTTCTGCCTTTTAAGAGGAAAATCCATAAAAAATTTGTAAACTGTTTACCCTTTAAGTTATACTTTTATGTATTTTCTTTTGTTTTTCTTGTACTTGGGTATAAATTTTGTTTTTTTTTTGGTGTATCTATTAAAATTTCATAATTTTTGTTGCTTAATTAAATCTTAAATAAAATGAAGGATCCGTTGGACGCCATCTTATATTAAACGGTCTTGGGTTTCGTGAAGGTCCACCAATTGGCTGCGCACGCAAATGTAGCCTGACCCTAGCTCATTTCAAACGAGGATTATAACGACCGACCTCCTGTACAAGAAATTTTACAAATTCACTAACACCAAAAGTGGCGTGCCTCAAGCGTCACCTAGACTTTACACTATCAGGCAACAGCCCTCCTATTTATTTTTACGTTAACACACCATTGTAAAATACCACATACTTTTCAGGTTATTTATAATACTAAGTCCATATTGCCAAATAAATTGCTTTCCTGGGCGTCTTGATGTTTGTGTTCTATTGTGTTCTATTGTATTCTATTGTCCGATAATAATCCAATTAATCCTGGTGCATTAACTCACTTTATTTTCAAATTGTTAATTCACTTTCGGTGGATCACACATATTAGTGTTAACATAGATCTAGGAATTGTTGTAGGCTCATCATGATCTATTTAGTTTAAGTATATGTTTCTATAAGTTCAATAAAACTAATTTTGTATATCACACTTTATGTTAAATTCAATTTTATGGTCCATTTTTAAACTACGCTAACCAAAAAACAAATCTTGTAGGCACACTAAACCTTAATTTTGAATTAAACTCTTAAATTATTTTTATTTTTATCCGTATACTGCGATAAACACTTAAACAAAATTCCTCAATGCTACTCTAATCTCAACTGTCCAAAAAGAAAACAAAAAAAAACACAATCAAAAAAATACTCAACTGAACTCTAATGTTCATTTTAATTTTTCAAAACCAACTCTATATAAAAAAAAACAAAAACATGACACAATAAAGAAAATCGTCGGCATAATGTTATTTGTATCAAACTAGTTCAAAAATGAATGGAAAATTAATACGGGCTTTCCGGAAGAGTCAGATGTACTTCGACATATTTTTTATAATTGTGGTTTTGCAAACTAGCAGATTAAAAGTTTTTTTATGAAAATGTATATATTTTTTGAATAACGCTATAAAGTATTACTATAGGTGAAAAGAACCGGAAATGGAAGTACGACTGACACAGAATATCTAGCCGATTACAATTCCTGCTTTTTATTATCCTCGGTCCTTTTATTTTTGTCTGCTTCATTATTTATAATGACTACTGCCAAGGAATTCTCACAAAAAACTTTGCCAGCACTCTTAGGATATCATTTAGGCTATTGTACACCCACTTCTACTGCCAGTAGTATGTGATATCTCACGTTAACTCGTATGTCAACAGCAGGGACTGGATTACGCGAGGTTTTCGCACCCGCGAATAAAAAAAATTACCAAACAAGAAATGCTTTTCCCTCCATACGGAGAAACTTAAAACTCCTATTTCTGTTAACTTGGTTTGGTAAGGTCGCCAAATTGTTCTACTTTCAACCGTTTTTATTTGCTAAAATATTTAAGTAGAAACATTTCGGCAGGAAATTTATTCAGTTTTTTTCTTATTGTTATTGTTCTTACAAGTTAGCATGGCGAAATGCGCCATTTGTTTTTTATTGCTTCGTTCTATCTAACTTTTTCTAATTATTCTGAAGTTTCGCATATATGTATTTACAAATAATTTTAATTGATAATCCTCGGTTTCGTGTGTAATATTGCCATTTCTTTTTCTCGTGTTAATAAACCTTTTTTATTATTTTATCACTATATAATGCTATTTTCTTCTTATTCATACACAATTAAGTGTTCTTACAAAAATTGTGTGTACATGTGGGAATCTACCATATGTAAAATCTAATTTTCCAATTATTTTCTCCCTAAAAAAAAATATAACAAACAAATAAGTATATTATGAATTTCATAAGGAAAACTATATACAAGAAAAATTTTCCATCGTAAACATAAGAAGATATTTTTGTCAGAATAAAATTTTCTAATTTTAAGAAATAAGTATCTAATTAGGTGAACTTTTTATGAAGTATAGAATATTGCAATGAACTTTTTCTCTGATTTTCTCAAACGATATCATGGTTTGGCAATGTCTGTGTTTGAATTCTTTACTTTAATTCTTCCCAAAAATTATTAAAATTCATCTTGTGTGTAATGTAAATTGTAAACAATATCCTATTGCAATGTTATTCCTCAATTAAACTCCACTTTTATTTTCAAAAGGGTACCCTCTAGGTTCCAAACAGAACGTAAATTTTATTCAAAAAAAGGGTTAAAAACAACAACCTGGTTAACATTTTATTTTCCAAACTCGTATAGGCTCTGAAAAACATCCTTCTCAATAATAATTATTTTAAATAAAAACGAGAAAAAAATCCATTAAACAATCATTAAATTAAATAACCTTCCGAGTTCTGCCTTTTAAGAGGAAAATCCATAAAAAATTTGTAAACTGTTTACCCTTTAAGTTATACTTTTATGTATTTTCTTTTGTTTTTCTTGTACTTGGGTATAAATTTTGTTTTTTTTTTGGTGTATCTATTAAAATTTCATAATTTTTGTTGCTTAATTAAATCTTAAATAAAATATGAAAAATATAAAAAATAAATAAATAGAAGAGTGGAATATAAGAATTTATATTCTTGTGAAAGTAAAATAGAAGTAAGATAACGTAAGAAAATTTTTAATGCTATTTTACGTTTTTATTTTTGTGTTAAATATAAAATGAAATAAAACTTAGTTTATGGATTTAATGTTTTTTTATGTTTAATATCCATTTTTTTTCATTCCTCAAACATCTTAATGTTCATTTTGTATGTTATTTTTATTAAGAAAAAATTAAATAAAATAAAATCAGAAAACAGGAAAATAAAACTTCAGATATTGAATTTATTTTTCTTGTTATTCCAATCTCGCGGAAACTAGGTTACAAAAAAAAAAAATATATGTATACATAGTTTAAATTTAAAGAGCAAAAAAATTAAAAATTTAAAAGATGAAAATTCAGGTGAATATTTTGCTAGCGTGAAGAATAATTGATATTTTAAACTTGTGGTAGAGTTTCAGAAGTTTAATGGAACAAACTCAGAGATCTATAGAGATGTGAAGTATGGTAAAAATTACTAACACACCAGTAAATTTAAAGACAGTGAAATGAAAAAATAAAACCATTGATAGATCGCAGCAGTTTAGTTTGGTGAACGAAAAAGGAAGAAATGTCCAAAAATAAAAGAATCAATTGTATTAGATTTGGAGAGTTTTGTATCAGTTGTCTAGCTGTCGAGTTCAAAACAAAAAAAACATTCCAATATAACAGTCCTAAGAAGATTCAAAATTTTAAAAGATTCAACATCACTAAAATAAACAACCGATTGAACCGGGTGTTGGTGGCCGGGTGTCAAATGGTCGATTTCTAAACAAAAAATTAAATACAAACTACAACAGCGAAAATTTAAGAAAACCACAAATTCTAAAGTAATTCAAAATCTTATATTAATCAATGTTTTCAAAACTCAATACAAATTCAGAAAGTTAACAAAATAGTCTATATGCTTCTGAATTCCAAAAACAAACAAATCAAACAAAAATTCGAAATTCAGAAAAAGATAATTCAGAGTTCTCAAAATAGTACATTATGATGCTAGAACGTAAAGCTAAAGATTTTGGACGGATGTGGAGCTTGCAAATCCAGGCGCAAGCCGAGATTTGCACCCACATTAAGTCCAAAATAGCTTACGTCCGTGCATCATATAATATTTTTTATTCGCCGCAACCAAAATATTTTAAGAAAAGTTGTTTATTCTAAATTAAAATTATAAATTTTCATAGATTTTAAAATAAAAATATGTGGAACAAGTAACCTTTGACAAAATATTTATTATTTTTTCCAAATTATTGTGTAGCTATGACAACAAATGATAACAACTATTTTAATTGGATAATGAAATTTTGAATTTAAGGGTTGCTTTGATAAAAATTTTTATTTTTCATAGAATTTAAACAAATACAAATGCTTTTTGCTTTTTTGGACGTAGCTATGACAACAAAATAAATAGTTGAAAAGTGATACTTTAAAGCCGCAAATCACAGTAATAAAGTAACACTTTAATATGTAGGCGAATAAAAAAAAATTATTTCATGAATGTTTCAAAATATATATATCTATAAATTCTAAAAAACACTTTTCAAAGTATTATTCCATAGGTGCTAGTAAAAATTCCAGCAAAATTTTTCTAAAAAGTCAATTTTACAAAATTCGCTATTAAATAAATTAAAAAAAATTTTTTTTTTATATTTAAATAATAATTTCAAATTTAAAAAAAATATTTGCAAATCAAACCCGAGGAATTATAACAAATTTATCTAACGGATAGAATTAACATTAACTTAGCTGCTTTATTGGGCGATATGGTTCCAATAAAGGAGCTAAGCCATAAATAAATAAAAAAAACACTGTTTGCCGTTGGCACTTGGCGTAAGTTTTCAATAACATAATGTCAATCTCTTGTTACTTTACGCAAATAAAGCATAAAGTAACAAGAGATTGACATTATGGAATTTTATAGGTTGTGCCGGGATGTCATCCGTCGGACTAGTTATGGCTTCGAGAGCCAATTCCTAGCATTTTCCAAGCGTGTGTTAACCTTTCGTTACAATGCCAACACCTGAACGACCTGCGGCGATACATCACAGAGATGGTATTGGTGGATGCCACCAATAAACTAAAACCTGTTGTTCTGTAACTCCTTTTTTTTATTAATTAGTCAGACATGTTTAGCACACTAAATATGAAATATTCATTATTCAGACTATTTGAATATTCGAAGGTATACCATGTCAACTATAAAGAAAGGGTATGAGGAAAATGGAAGGAATGATGATATAGGCATAGCTATACTAACTGTCTTAAATGACGACGAACATTTTCTTTAAATTCCTGAGGGGAAAATTCATCGGTAAATACAGAGGAGGGCATTGAGTTCCACAATTTGGCCACTCTATTAAAATAGTCGTTCTGGAAGGACACAGTTCTACAACGATGTATTTGGACAACAAATGGAAGGGATAACTCGGCAGCTCTGGTTTGTCGATTATACTGCGCACACGATGGAAGAATATTTTGATTTTCCTTAGAGGAGAATCTTGCGAAATAAACAAATTTACTCTAACTCGGTGGCTAATACTCACTCCTGCGGTATTTTAACAAAACAAAATAAACAAAAAATTTAATGCAAATATGACGTAACCGAAACTTATACAACAATAATACTAAAAAAAAGAATTTTTATCTCGACAATTACCACCAAGCGAATCCCGGTGTGGAAATCTTTTTAACTACGAATAAAAATAGTTTACATAACCTAAAAGGTTATGTAAAGTAATTTTAAGTAACTAGGTTAACAAAAAATATTAAAGAGAAAAAAAGTTAAAAATTCAATATAAAGGAAAAAAAATTAATCTTAGACTAACAGCTAAATATCTTCTTGTAAACAATCCTTTGTTTTCGAATAGTACTACCTCTCTTGTACATGTCCTTTTCCCAAACAATTCTTTTCTCCAAACAAAAATTTCTTCAAATTTCACCGATTAATATTATTGATTGATAGTTTTCCAACGTTATCACGTTGATTTAAAGTTAAAGAAATGTGTTAAAGAATGGTGATCGTTAAAGACAACAGTTATCACATCAACAATTGATTGTGCGTCTCTATCTGATGCCAAAAAAATCGTCATCAGGTTTCTGGAGCTTTGGTTAAACAGATCTTCAAATAATGCATTCAAATTTTACAAATAATTTTTTTTTCATTAAATTCTATGTTTAACTCTAACTTTATTAAACACATAACATTCGCGTTCAAGGTCATATGAAATGTACCTTCGAGAGTTAGTAGAAAAATTAATTTGAATGTTTGCTAAAATGTGTCGCTACAACCAACTGAGTTAAATTCAAATAAAAAAGTAAAATATTTATTACTTGAAATTTAGCTCAGAGAAAACGACAACGTGAATAAGAGTCTCGAGAACACTGAATCAGTTTGAACAATACCATTACCTGGGATCAGGAATACCTTGGACCAAGAACTGGTAAACAAGTGAATCTAAGATTTTTATGGAAAGATGAGATTCACAATTCATAATGTCCATCAGTAATGTCCGACCACCGATCCCCAATGAAAGAAAAAGAAACGAATATAGCTGTAGGAATCAGTACAAAAAGATTAAAACGTTGTACTTTTATTATAAAAATAAATAGACACATACGGTATCTATTTATCCAAGGGACTTTATTTTAGATGATATTCGAATGAAACGGACTTGTGTGCGGACTCTACCAAGGAAAAATATCTAATATGACACTAATAATTTAATTTACAAGACCATGAGAGTCTAAAACAATTAAAAAAAATTAAAGAATTTAAAAATAAATATAAAAATAAACTTAATTTAATTTCTTGAGAGTTGACTTCATGTTTTGATGCCCTGATACTAAGCCGAAAAGGTCCCTTTATTTTACACCTCTCACATAACTTCCTTTATAGTACGAACATTGAGTAGAGTGAATAAAAACTAAGCAAATGCTAAAAGAATTAAGAATAAGCAAAATCATTTGCTAAAAGTATGATCTTGGTCCAAAAACCATATTATTAAAATATTTTGAATAATCAAATGCTTTTACTGCGACCTTTTGCTATAAAATTTAAGAATTTCCCTTCAAAGTATATACTTATTACCTAGAATAATCTAGGAGCATATGCCTTTATGTGACAACTAACGTTGAATTTTAAAGTTTTTGTTTCTGGCAGCAGATTGTTTTTAAAATATTTTAAAAATAAATAAAATTACAGTAAGTATGATTATTTTATAACAATCTTTATTTTTATTTAACAATATCCTCAATAGGAACATAAAGTTTTATTCAACAAGAGCCAAACTCCAGATAACAAAGCGCATGTAATTTCTTTTGTAAAGAAATTACATCGAAACAAACGTCGAAAAAATTCACAACATGAAGGCAGAAGTGAAGAAAAATATGGATATAAGGAAAACGGGAAATAAAAAAATTATTTTAAAAAAGTGACAACAAATTATTGCTGAATTATTAGACGTAGATGACGATCCAACTTTTCCAACGATTCTTGGCAGCCTTTGTTTGGGTTTTGGATCTGCAAAAACAAATGAAATTGTTCGAGCCATCGACATCAACGCCTTTTTAATGCAGACTTCGCTCAAGCATCATCTCCGAAACAAGGAAAACCCACGTTATTATTTTTTGTATCATGAAATAAGTTGAATTGTTTTTTACAAGATGCAATATAAAAATATTATGAAAATAGTTATTTGTTTAACTAGGCAGCAAAGTAGTAGATTGACTGCCGCGGCTGATAGTTCATAGCCGAGCGAGCGAGACTAGGAATTCAGCCAAGGCAGTCAATCTACCTTGCTGCCGAGTTGAACATATAATTTTTTCTCCGATTAATTACAATGATATGTAATTTAATAATTATTACTTTAAAAATAAAGCAAAATTTTAAAAATGAAAAAAAAAATCGATTAAAACAATTTTTTTTTTAATTGCAATATCTGTTTATTTCTATGAAGTCTAATTATTTTGCTGCCTAGGCAGCAAAGTACTTGCTTTGCTGCCTAGCCAGGAAAAGTGCCACTTTGCTGACTGAAATAAGTCTGCAAAATTTATATTTGCTGTCTATCGGAGAAAAATATGTTTTTTTTTTGGTTTTGTTAACGAAAGTTATTCATTTCTTAACTGGAATAAGATATTCATTATTTCGATCCTCTAGTTCATAGTCTTCTCAAAATAACATCAATATCACTTGTATCAGTAGTATCATCTTCAATCTCATTTTCATCATAATTATCATTATAAACATCATCGAAATCATCAATATCTTGCAAATCTTTTGCTATATTATGTAGTGGAAAGCAAATCATTATTAGTCCTGGTACTTTCTCTAATGACGTTCGAATACCGTGTTTAAGAATGGGGAATCTTCGTTTCACTTGTCCAGAACATCTTTCTATTATAACCCGATTTTTCGCATCTACCGTATTGTAATACTTTTCTGCATTAGTTTTTGGCTTTTTAAATGGGATCATTGAGGCCGTATTCCGTAACCAGAGTCACCGAGAATAATGTACGATGGTTCACCTGTTGCCAAAAAAACTTCCAATGGCAAGGTTCTCAGAACTCGGCTATCGTGTACTGAACCCGGCCATTTAGCGTCAACACTTGTGAAGATTTCTTTTGCATTGCAGGTAGTTTGTATATTTAGACTCGTGAAAGCCTTTCTATTGACGTATTCATTGCCATGATATTTTGGCTTGGAAGTCGCGACATGTGTAGTCTATAGCTCCAATAACACCCGGAAAATTGAATTTAGCATTCCATTCGTTCGAATTTTGCGACCTTTATGTCCTCTGCTGTTTTAGGGAACTTAATAAACGATCTTCATCATTATTTTATCCATTACAAATTTAATTGTTTTGCAGACCGTTGTCCGATGTACACTACTATCCTCTCCTACACCAATTTGAAATCCAGGATCTGCCATGTACCTCAAAATTATTTCCATTCTTTGTTTTGATGTTAATGCTCCACATTTGGTTTCAACGCTTGTGTTCAGAAACAGCTCGAACAATTTTTCAACATTCGCCTCGGTAAATCGGTGCAACTTTTTTGCAGTCGTTAACACTATTTCGCCGTCTTTTACAATATAATTTTCTTTTACGTATTCTGATGTATTCTGCCATTTCTTTACTTTCTTAGGTTACGTAGAATTTAAGATGCTTACGATCATACTTAAAAAAGGTTCAGAATGTTCTTGAAAAATTAAGTATATTCTAGGTTTTATTCACAAAATTTTAAGAACCTGCTAAGGAAATTTCAATCAAGAAGCAAATGCTGAAATAAATCTTTGTACTCAAGCAAAAGCAAATACTTAAATTTTTATTCACACATTTTGTTCAAAAAGGTTCTAAAACGCTAGTAAAAGCATTTGCTTAATTTTTATTCACTCCACCTATTATCAGCGATTTCTGCAGTACTGTATTTTTCACAACAGCACTAGTATATATTACGTTATTCGATTCATCCGGAAACGTGCTGATTTTTGCTGTATTTTGTCAAAATATGCTTTTTCATATTATTTATCACGAGCACGGTTGACAAAAAGGAAGATTAAATATGTAATGCCGTAATGGAGAAACAAATATGTTTTTCCTTTTTTTTATATTATTATTTTCTTTTTATTTTTATTAATTCATTTTTTTATTTTGCAGGCCTAACCAAATATAAAGTACACGAAACCTTATTAAAATTATTATTGATAAACCTTTTTCTTTCAACTTGTATTAATGAGACAAGATTATATATTTATTAAATTTTTGGTAAATTTAACACAACATTTATCAATAATAAATTATAACCACAGCAAAATGATTTTTTTGTTATAATTTTCTTTCAATAAAAATAAACTACTTTTTGCATGTCTATATAAGAAGACAAATACAACACATAATTTCTTTTTTGTTTGTTCTTTTAATTTTTACTTTTATCACATAGGTTAAGAACATTTTTATTTTAATTTCAAATTCCAACTCCTGATAAATTGAAAAATGTAGCTATTCATATATTTTTAATTACTCTAAACAAGAAAGAAGAAGAGGTAATTGCATATATTCTTAACTCGTCGTGCATATTGTTGTAAGCAATACATTTATAATATATAACGAAACCAGTTTTGTTTAATTTATAACGAAACAGATTGTTTCATTTTTGAAACTTGTTTTTCTATTAATTGTAAAACATAAACCGAAAATAGGACCCACCCTCTCATCAACGAATAATCATACCATCTCGTCATCTAATTTATTGCACACATCAATCGGCAAAAAAAAAACTATCACAAGGAAATGCTTCAGAAAATAAATTTAAAATGAGCACACATACTTAGAGCAGTTTCTTTCTTTTTTGTATGTTTCAATACAACAAAATCATACGAAAAAGAAAACTTATATATTATCATCTCTTTTGTTTCGTTTTAAATAAGCCAAGAGATAATGAAAGAAAACAAATAAAATTCGAAACGTTTGTAAGGAGAATGCAAGAACAAAAACAATTATAACTTTGATGTCTCTACAGTGAGTCTAAAATTAGGTACGCTACCCAATTATAATAAAACTTTGTTAATGAAAAATACGATGATGTGATATCATAGATGAAAGAATGAAAAAGTGTGGGATGATTAGGAAGTTAGTCTTTGCCGTTAGTGTAGTTTTTTGGCTGTTTTAACTGTTGGCCCTAACTTTCTGTCAACCCATTTATACAGAACCTAAATTTGTTCTGGATTTGAACGTAGATTTTTATAAACGATGCCTGTTAAACATCACGTAATATGGAAGGCATAATAAGATTATGTTTTAATATCCTTAGCATGATGAACCCCGATGCTTTTAATATCCAGGTTTTTACATTCGTACTATACATTACCAATCCGGGATTGGTAATGTATTGTATTGCCGGCATACATTTTGGTTCTAGTTTTGCGGAGAATTTATAAGCCGCGACACTCAAATGATGTTGCATCACGACGAAACGCTGTTGAGATAAAAATGTTCTTATTCGAGTTCGCAGATTATAATGATGTTGGGTTTTTTCAAATCCAAATTTAAAGTTAGCTATAACATCAAATCAGAGTATGTCCAGTTGTTCCGAACGATCCAGCCCTTTGTTAACAGTCTTACCAAGGAGATGAAGGCATTTCATAAGCTGATATGTTTTCCAATATGAGATCGGATGTTGTCCAAACTACTAATAATACGGAAATTATGGAGTGCAACCATACGTGGTGGATCCCAAAACATAAGCTATCTCCTCACTATAAGCTATCTTCCTACTATAGTCTACAGTTACGTGAAATGTTTCAATCAATATGAGAAAGATTTGAATACATTTTGGAGTACATTGGACTTATGGTTGGGCGGTCCACCATGCAACATGTGATTTTTTCACAATGTTTCTTATGCTTGTTGGGAGCATACAACATTCGTTCGTGAATTAATTGATGACACTCTAAAAAGAGCAAAAATTTATGACAAGTGGTTGATTAGTTTTTGAACGATAATGAACAAAGGGGTGGTAGGTTCTCCGAGCAAGTGTTTTTAAAGCTTTTTTTGAAAGTGTTTCAATTAGTGGAAGAAGATAATGATCAATTTTTTGAAGACATCGATCAAGTACAAATTCTTTTCTCACTTTGTTTTAAAGATTGGTGGGAGCCTACAGACTTCGTTCATTAATCAATTTTGATGACACAACAGTTGGAGATTTATATTACAAAGAACAGATTAGTTTTTCGACGATATTGGTATAAGCAGTGGAGAGCCTCTCAAACACCTGTTTATTTGAAGCTTCAGTAACATCAGTTCCTTAAAATGGATTTTAATTTAACTCGGTAAATATGCCCAAACTTCTGCTTTGTCACTCCGATTTTTTTGTACTTTTTATATACATATAATCAAATTTGCGTCTGTTGGGATACTACAGTTTTCTTTTTCATTAATTTATTTGAAACTTATGCAAAAGATGGAGATTTTGTATGAGAACTGATTTGCATTGAAGCGATAATGGACCAAGTGGTTGAAGCTTTCAAGTCTAATTAGTCTCATAGCTAATCATTAATTGAAGTATGTGATGGATATAACCTCACTTTGTATTCAGAACATTTTGTTTCCAGAGCTGGTGTGAAATCAGCTTTTGTATAAGTGTCGCCAACATTTTCTTATTTAATATTGGATTGTTTGGTGAGAAGTATTTATTTATATATCAAAAACGCTAAACAATACAATTGATGCATAGAAATTAAACAACATCTTTGCAAACCCATAATTTATGTTGAAATGTATTAACTTAGAATTCATAACACGTTGTTTAAAAGCTAGTACAATGGATCCCCCTAAAATGTATAGAGGAGTGACCATGTAAAAAAATTTCCTCTCCGCTATCACCATATACTGCTGTCACATCAACGTTCAATTGTGGTGTTGATGCTCCACATAGGAAGCGGCCCTTAAGTGTTTCTCATCTAAGCATAGTATAAGCAATTTAATTCTTTTTCTTGTTGAGGTTCACTTGACGGCATAATTTAATCGATTATTATATAAGGCGAACCATAGTGTATTTTTTCCAAATTTTCGTATTAACTTATTTTCTGTTAATTGGAAAACCAGGGTGTTGAGGTTTATTAGAGGTTTTATAAAAAACACTTTGGCCATAGATTTGAATTTAAATAGGGTCGTCCAGATTCTAGTGCAACTTCTTTACCATTGTGAATCCATCTAAAATCGCTTTAAACGAATAAAGCTTCGCTTTGGCGATGGAGAAAATACTCGAAATGAGCGAAAATTTTATAAGGCTTCGTTAAATAAGACTAGTAAATACAACTCGAGTTCTGGTTCAACCAGAAAATTTTAAAAGAACTAGTTGGTGGTAGCAGCTCACTAAAATTCAGCTTTCAAAAGCTATCTTATTAAAACCATTTTTGTGAAATCAAAACTTTTTCTTAAATATGCGGTTGTCGTTATCTAATCTAAAACTATAGAAACCTGCAATTACCTGATATTGTCCAAATCTTGTTGCTAGTTGAAAGCAATTAAAGTTAAATTCATTCTTGAAACTTTTCAGAACATTGATTCTTTAAAAAGTTTCTACACTAAATATAGTAAAAAAGACAAATGATAATAGTTTATAATAAAAATAATAAGTAAAAGGGTAAAATGCATGAATGAATAAATCACGCCCGGAAGAGCGCGGCCACAAGTGTAAACGAGGACCTAGAAACAGTCGCCGATTGGGATGACAAATTTTGTCAATTTTATTTCCACCAAAACACAGTTATTGATGTGAATGTAAAATCATCCGTCTATTGGGCGCCACAATTTCTAGCGACTTTCTTTGGAACGATCATATAATGGCGATGGCAAAAAGCGCGTCAAGAAAACCAGGCCTCCTTAATTAATAGATGTAAAAAATATTGTTCTTCGTATCAATTACTCCACATTTATATGTTTTCTATTCGTCCTGTGTGTAGTATTGTTGTCAAGTTTGATGCACTGCATCGGTTTCTATCCTGGCTATTTTGAATTTGGTACAGATATACGTGATAAATAAATTGTGAGTGCTCCATATTCAATACCAAATCTTAATTGAAATTAGATCCATCATACCTCAAGGATAATATTTTCCCCGTTTTAATTGTTAATCTGTTTGTGTAAAAGCCAAACTGTTCGCATAACTCACTGCCAAAAAAACAGAATGCAAATTGTAGCGTATGAATGGCGTATAAATGGAATGATTTACCAGATCTATAGTTTTGAATTGAATAGCTTCAATCTACAATGGTGTAAAAAAGTGTCCATGATCACCTCAGAGCACATATTGTTTTGGGACCTGTTTCTTAAAACGTATCTGTGTACCTAGGTACCTATAGATATATAGGTACTTGGGTACCTGTGTATCTTGGTACCTATGCCTTTAAAAATATGTTTTGTTGTAATACACATTGTGCGATAATTTTTGTAAAAACTATAAACAAATCTATATATATAAAATTGAAAGTGTGTATGTTTGTACCTTATGCATTAATAAACCATTCATCCGATCATCATGAAACTTTGGGAAGTTGTTGTGTACACTTGCGCATAGGTAACAGGCAAATTTTTTTTTGAATGGAACCCCAGGGGGGGGGGCCATTATAATTATCTTAAGGGGTTCTGCCTAAATGTTGATAATAATTTAATTTGATTTTTCTTTAAATATTGTTTTATACGGTTAGATTCCTTTGATCAATTTTTTTTGTTGAACATAATTTAATGAAATTGAAAAATGAAAGTATAATCTAAAACAATTACATTTGTATATCAAAACTATATGTATTTGAATTAAACACTTAATGATGTTACAAATTTTATCATCTATACAATGTGTTATTGTTATATTGGTAATAAACTACATATGTTATTGGTTTGCAATTGTATATGTAATGCATGTTTCTCCAACTAAGAAAGATAGTTGACAACATCGATTAAAAGCTCAAAATTACGAAATGGAATTCACACAAATACTATACAAAGAATAGCTTATGTGTAATCAAACATGGATAGCAAGTATGATAAACAAACTAATTAAAAATGTGGCCCTTAGGCGGCAACACGTTTGCAATAGTGAGTTTTCTGCATAGGATCTTGATGAAACTTTGGCAAATGATACAGGTTCACTTGAAAATGGAAGATCTGGATTCATTTTAAATTTGGACAAAATGGTGGGGGGTCTCCCGAACACCTCTAAGTTTAAATTTTGAATAACTTCTGATCCCGGTTTATGATATTATTGAAACTTAGTATGTAAAGTTTTAGTACTGTTTCCAATATTTCTGCATACCAACTTCCGGTTTGTCACTTCCAGTTAAAAAGTTTTTTTTCAGGTGTTTATCCCTACTGTAGCCTACAATTACCGATCGATTTTCATGAAACGTTGGTAAAAGCTTTCAAGTAACATGAGAAAAATTTTGTTAGCTTTTGGAGCACATTGGATAAAGGGTTTGGGGGTTCACCATACAAAAGGTGGTTTTTACCCAAAGTTTTTATGTTTGTTGGGAGCATAAAACATTCATTCGTGAATGAATTTTGATGACACTTTGGAAAAAGATGCAAACATGTATGACAAGGAACTGATTAGTTTTTGAGCGATAGTGAACAAAATGGTGTGGGGTCCCTGGAGCACCTGTTTTTTTGAATGCTCTATAACATCTGTACCTGATAAGCGAATTGGATGAAACTTGGTACACGAGTATGCGGTAGGTTCACAATAGTTCTGCATCCCAACTTCCGGTTTTTCACTTCCGGTAAACAAATTTTTTTGTACTTTTTTGAAGTTTTTTCAGTGTCTTTATGTACACTACAGCCTACAATAATGAAGTGATTATGATGAAACTTATGAAAAGGGCTCCAATTAGTGTGAGAAGATAATTATCATCTTTTTGGACACATTGACCAAAGTGGTGGGGGTCTACCATACAACTGACTTTTCACACTTTGTTTTTTAAGTTTGTAGGGAGCATACAGATTTCATTCATTAATTTATTTTAATGACATTTTGAAAAAAGATGAAAACTTAAGTAACAAAGAACTGATTAGTTTTTGGATAATATTGGAATAAGTGGTGGGGGTCCGCCCGAACATTGTCCCCTCCTGTTTACTGTGTCACACTTTTTCAATGTTTGTTGGGAGTACACAGCATTCGTTCGTGAACGAATTTTGATGACACTTTGGAAAAAGATGCAAACATGTATGGCAAGGAACTGATTAGTTTTTGAGCGATAGTGAACAAAGTGGTGGGGGGTTTCCCATACACCTGTTTTTTTAATAGCTCAATAACATCTGTACCTGATAATCGAATTGGATGAAACTTGGTACATGAGCATTTGGTACGGTTCACAACAATTCTGCATCCCAACTTCCGGTTTTTCACTTCCGGTAAAATTTTTTTTTGTAAATTGTTGGCAGTGTTTTCAGTGCCTAAATGCATACTACAGCCTGCAATAATGAAGTGATTATGATAAAACTTATGGAAAAGGTTCCAATTAGTGTAAGAATATAGTTATCATCTTTTGAAACACATTCATCAAAGTGGCGGGGGGTCTACCATACAACTGCTGACTTTTCACACTTTGTTTTCAAAGTTTGTTGGGAGCATACAGATTTCATTCATTAATCAATTTGAATGCCACTTTGGAAAAGATGAAGTCTTTAATGACAAAGAATTGATTAGTTTTTGGACAATATTGGGATAAGTGGTGGGGTCCTCAATAACACCTGTTTATTGTTTCAATGTTTGTTGGATGCATACAACATTCGTTCGTTAAGTAATTTTGATTACACTTTGCAAAAAGATGCGAATATGTATGGCAAGGAACTGATTAGTTTTTTTAGCGAAAGTGAACAAAGTGGTAGGGGGTCCTCCAAGCACCTTTTATTTTGGAAGCTCAATAACTTCTGTACCTGATAGTTGAATGGGATGAAATTTGGTACATACACATTTAGTACGGTTTACAACAGTTCTGCATCCCAACCTCCGGTTTGTCACTTTCGATAAAATTTTTTTTTACTTTTTCTCGTACAACAGAATTTATGTTTGTTGGGATACTACTGCTTGCTTTAATATTTTTATTATTAGAACTACGAAGTCCATAATATTGGTTAGCTTTTAATTAAAGTATTTGATAGATATTAGCTCATTATATATCCAGAACACTATGTTTCCAGAGCTGTGGTGAAGTCAGTCTATGCATCAGCGTCGCAATATTTTTTAAAATAAAATGTGTTGGGTAGTAGGAATTTCGATGTGTGTCACAACAACACATAAGATCATGCTTTCTAAGGTGTTGATGGACGTAATTTTTTTATTTTTTAGAAGAATGAACTTTTTGCTTGCTCGAATAAAAGAGCTTCCATATAATTACTATATATGCTGGCTTGAGGTAAACAATGCGTTATATGATCTTGGTAAATGCTTCTAGCACTAGGATAACTAGGAACCTAACTTTAGCTTTGAAATTAGCAAAGCAAATTTGAAAAAAAAAAACAGTATATTGTTTTTATTTCCTCCATCCTATCATGAAATATTGCCCTATATCGTACATTATTATGTGAAAGGATTTATTATTAAGTTTTCCATTCTTTAAGAAGAATATAAAAAAAAAGAAATTTGCGTCCATCAACGTCTTAAAAAGCATTATGTTGTAGAGCCTATATGGTTTATATGTGTTGTTGTGACACATATTGTAATTTCAAATATGTCACATATTTTGAAATTGCACAAACTTTTTTGAACTTCGGGGAAAAAGATGATGAACAATGTCATAGAAGCTACAATTTTGAGTGGAAAATTCGAAGAGGAAGATGTAGTGCTGCCACGACAGACAGGCCACATATTTCAATGATCCCAAGAGATTCAAACGTTTAGTTTCCAGTGCAACTCGCTTTTCCAATTATCATCAACAAAGCACACGGACAGTTACTGCAAGTATGTGGACTAGATTTGGAGAATCCATTCTTCTCACATGGACATTGACAACTTTATGTGGCTGGCGCGTTAGGAAAACCTTCTGATTTATTCGTGTACGCACCAGACGGAAAAACAAAAAATAAAGTGTACCCACAAGTACTCGAATAAATAATTAGAATTAAAACGACATTAAAATAAATAATTTGCAATAAAAATGACACAATGTTAATTGAATGTTATCTTTACGAGTTTTCTCGAGTTTTCTTTCTTATGAGATAGCGGCAATATGCAACCGATGTTAAATAAACCAAACCTTTACGCTATTTGGTGTACAAATAAAATTCTAAGAGATTTTGTGAGTGATTAAGATCAAAGTAATTATTGTAATTCACTTGAGTTTTGCAATTTGAAAGCATTTTTCATTTTCTCTTAGAACAACTTCTTTAGAACAGTTTTTGTGTGATTCGTGTCGGGTACAAATACAATGCATGAGCACTGTAAACATTTGTGAATCTATTTTTGTTCTGTATAATGTTCTATATAGAGATGAGTGATGACACACCTCTACTAATTCAACAAGTCATTTAAATTTTTTTATAGCTTACTCGAAAACTTATTTGATCGCCAATTTTTCATATATCCGAGCTGATGAGCTGAAGTACTGATTATTTTTCATTCATATTTTTAAAAACAAAAATTAAAAAACTACGCTATCATTTCTGATTACTACTTTTTGAAATCATTGCTACTACGTCAACAAAATGTCTGTGCACAAACTTTATTTATAAGCGTAGCAAAGCACGCTGGGTCCTGCTAGTAGATTATAAATAACAGTTTAATATAGTGAAATAAATAAAATTCATCAGAATTGTTTTAAAAAGGGACAAGGGTTCTCACATAACAACCAACACAAAATAAATGTGTTTAACATGTAATTCAGATAAAGAGGGGCTTTCTCACAATGCCTTAAAAACAAAGTTGAATTTTTTTCAATATTGAAAATGTTCTCTGAAAACTAGAAACTTCTATATCAAAATTACAAGGTGAATGAAAATTTGTTTTTAGTTTTGTCCAAAGAAATTGATTGTTTTTCAAATTTCCAACGAGCTTAAGTACTTGTTTTCTTTTGAAAATGTTTTAAAAGTTGTACACCCTATATACCCCTATATCAGTGATATCAATCAGATAGAATATATATCTATAATTTATATTTATTAAAACTTTAAGAAAATTGATTTTGTTTTAAATTGTTGATAAATCTCGATGACGAAATCGACTATGGAAAAAATTTGAGAGAAAGTCATAAGCTATACAAAAATTAGTTATAAAATCATTTTCGATTCATTTCCCACAACTAGTTCAAAACAAAAAAATATTAAATTGATGGAAACAGCAAATGCAAGTTCAACATTTCTACAACTATTTATTTGTATTTCAATTTACTAGTTCATGAAACTATCAAACAATTTGGATATATATTTTAGTTGAAATCGCACATGACGTGCTTAGTTGATTAAAATATATTTTCAACTCTAAAAATTTTTTTTATAACTGGTTATATGTGTGACATTTATTTTTCGCGTGCAACAAATATTTTCGCATGTGAAAACTACTATTTCGAAAAATGAAAAAAATTTCTTAGGTGTATCTTTAACATTTATATTTTTTCGTTATTTTATTTCAGAACACAATTGAATATTTTTGTGAATGTGTTGTACAAGACTTTTGTTTTCCATAAATGGCAGGGCTAACTTTTATACTCGTAAATATAATGTTAGTGTTAAAAAATGTTTCCAAAGGTCATATGCAATTATTTTCAGAGTGGCCCATCCAGCACAGCTATGGCACAATACAATACATCCTTTCTTTTTTATTGTTTGCATAATAACAGAGCTAAAATAGAGGGGAAATAAAACTACCATAATCTTCTATCACAGCTATCGAATAATAGCCATTTCAAATAAGTTACATAACTGCTTATCCGCCTAACCCCATCAAGATCAACCGTTTATTAATTCTGACAAACTATATTTCTTTTAAAATATAATAACACAACAAAACAAAAAATTTCACTTTCAAATTAAAATCCGATAAAAATCGTTTACCTTATATAATACAAATAATAATATATCATCTTGAAGTACAATAAATAAATGCACTGTGACTTGACCGAATTTCTAACATGAAATTGTAAAATATGTGATTATTATTTTTTCTCTCCTATGCGATCACATAAAATTGATAATAATAAAAAGAATTAAATAGTGGTATATTGTTATTTTGTGTATATATATAAACAATACAAAATATAAAATGTTTATATATTTTGCAACAATTATAAATAATAATATAAATATCGCCAAAGGCTAGTTTGAGTACTTGTTACAGAGATTGCGATTGCACACGATGATTAAAATAAAATTAATTTTTTCGATTATTATTTTATTTTATTGAAAGTAAAAATTATATTTTTCTTTAATTTTAGAAAATATATTTTTTGTGCGTTATAATAAAAAAAATTAAATCTAGAAGAAAGACCTTCGATTAATTTAATTTATTGTGTAATCATTTTGTTTGGTTGAATTAATATTTTTCTAGTAAACATTCGATATGTGTGTTGTGATGAATAGATTTTATTATTAAAATTAAAAAAAATGTTGTTTGAAAGTGTAATTTGATGTGCTTAATTTAAGTACAAGATGTGCTTTTTATATAATTATGTAATAAAAGAAATGCAGTTTATAACTATTGGTTAACCTGTTATTAAAAATCGAAAAAACTTCCGCACAATAAAAAGATTTATTCAATATGGTGTAATATGGTTAATTATAACGTTATTGCCATCAAATTAATTAAACTTATTACCAAAATTACCGGAATGTAATATTTTCAATTCAACTTCTTAATTTTGTATACACATCTTCTTCTGAACAACTCATTATATCTAAATGTTTATATCAAACAAAGATATGATAAAGATAATTATATCCCTTTCCTTTAATAGGTATAATCTCATATCATATATCAATTTTCCAGACTGTCGATTTCGTGATATTAAAATTGTAGAATGAAAACCACAAAAATCAAAAATCTTTATTTCGTATTGAAATTCGTAATATGAAGAAATTTTATTTATTTTTAGGATTTAATAAATGGGGTTTCGGTTGTTGTTGGTATATATAATCAAATACTAAAGTTCAAAATTGAATGGAAATCAATATAATACGTATTTCCTACAGGATCATACTTTTACAAAAAAAATAAATGTTAAGATCAGAATGAAGATGTATCAGGATTATCTATGTAAAATTTGATTTAGATTAGAAAAACAATTTTATTTCAATCTTTTCTTGATTCTGGACATTGATTGTTGGAAAATGTTGGAAAAATTGAAATTTGAATAGCAATGTAGATGTCAAAATGCAAACCATTTGAGTGAGTAACTGTTTTGTGTCCAAGGTGAAAATTGTCATATTTAGAAACTTTCTTACATATCATTCGAGAGGATCTATATGATTAGTAAGGTAACCAAAAGGTTATGAGTTATCATTTTGCGAGTAACACCAAGATTTGCATGTTATGAATTTAAAAAGTTTGGGCAAATAGGTATATATTAAAAAAAGTAGTTTCAACTGTTGTTGGTTCATGAATTTTTCTAGGTAAATTTATTTGTAGGATAAGGATGTCCATTGGTTTTAAGAATATTTATTGAAATAAACATTAAGGTTGCCTATTAAAATTGTTGAAGGAAAAAATGTCGCAAAATTTTTGCCTACGAGTGCATGGTTAAACGAATCCATTGATTTGTCTACTGGGGACGAACAGGTATCAGACTCTATGTTTTTTCATTTGCATTTTTCGTTAGATTTAATTTCTGAATAAAGTATACAATTGCTTCAACGTAGCAAAATTAACCTCTTCTGAAATTATTCTACGCGAATAATCCTTCTCAAAACCACACTTTTAATAACAAATCAAAAACAATACATTCCGAAACTACAAAAAAAATTGATTACACTAGAAAAAATTGACTTTTATATGAAAGTCAAGGTAAGAAATATTTTTTTTTTAAATTTACTCTCAACCCTGTCTAAATAATATTTCAAATGATGGGCCGACTGCTATAGTTTTCGTTCAATCTTCACAACATTAGCCATAACCGTAAATTTGTTCACATGTTTATTTTGTACTGTTCGTTAAGAGGAGAGGGCAACATGAAAACATTTTTACATTTTTAAAAGTAACTCGAAAATTACGAAAACAAATTTCTTTTAACTAGAAAATAACCTTTTCATAATTTCTCTCTAAAAAGTACACTTTGCTTTAATTGTCCAGCGTTGCGAAAGCTGTCAATATCAAAGCAGTTTAGATAAGTTCATATCGTAACCGCTGTCAATTACTTATCGTAACTGCTGAAGTTTTGGCCTCAAATTTTCTTTTTTAAATCAAAGTACGCGAGTGATTCCTGTCAAACAAACTATTTCAGTTCATTGTTCAACTTCCTTGTAAATTGATTCAGAGCAGAAACAGAAACAAAACACAAATGGAAGATCCTACAAGTGACTTGAGTGATGGTGGACCTAATGAATTTGGTGAAGCTGCTGCAAATATTCATTTAGAGCTTCTACCGGACAAGTCTAGAGACAAATATATAGCAACATACAACACGTTTTGCTCTTGGATGAAAGAGAACAAAGCTCAATCACCGTCGGAAAATGTTTTACTGGTTTATTTTAAAGAGTTATCACAAAAGTATGCCCCCAACACGTTGTGGTCAATTTGGTCTATGCTACGCTGCACTATTGATTTATACCAAAACATGAAAATCGAAGGATATCAAAAGCTGAAATCTTTTCTTCGCAAAAAGAACGATGGGTATGAACCGAAAAAGGCCAGAGTTTTTAGTCCAGAAGACTTGGGTCGCTTTCTAAATGAAGCCCCAGACGAAACGAATCTTTTGTTAAAGGTAATTGTAGTACATATCTAAATTCTAAGCGCCCCTAAATTTTTTTTATAGACTGTATGTGTGTTTGCAATAAGCGGTGCCTGCAGAAAAATTGAACTCTTCAACATGCAGACAAACGGTGTGACGACTGAAGGCGATGTGCTGTTAGTGGGCTTGAAACAAACAAAAACCAAGAAGCCTCGAAAATTTACTATCGAAGGGCATTTCAAAGATATTGTGGCACGTTACATGAAACTTCGAAAACCAACCACCAACCACAATCGTTTCTTTGTTGGGTTTCAAAAGGGCAAATGCACAGTGCAACCAGTCGGTATCAACATGTTTGGAAAAATACCCAAAATCATTGCTGCCTGGCTAAATTTACCTGATTCCAACCTGTATACTGGTCATGCTTTTAGAAGAACTTCGGCAACGATTTTGGCAGATGCTGGAGAAGATTTTGTGGCTATTAAACGCCTTGGTGGTTGGCGTTCAAGCAAAGTAGCAGAAGGATATATTGAACAATCTGTTCAAAATATACGGAAGTTGTCAAACAAGATACAGCCTGCGATTGAGCCTCCTCGTAAGAAAGTAAGATCAGCAACGTACGCTCAAAACTTCGAAGAAGCTTCCACGTCTGCCTCAAGTGCTCACGAATTCGAGTCAGTATATGCGAATGAGGATTCAGCTATGGTTTCAGTTGAAACAGAGGAACAGCGTAATCAAGAAGTACAGAAAGAAAACATTGTTGTCGCCTCAAATGATGTTCAAATAAGCACTCAAAACATTCAAATTCAAGGAAATTTTGCGTCTGGTCGCAGTAGTTACAAAAGCTCTCCTAAATATACATTTAACAATTGCAATGTAACTATTAATAATAATTATGGAATGTAATTATATGTAGTTTTAAGTGTTTTCCATTTGAATAAAACTTGTAAACAATTTACTACTTTTTAGAGAGAAATTATGAAAAGCACTGTTCGTAACTCGTGGAGAAAGTAAGTTATTTCAGAATTGGTGAAATGTTTGCACTCGCTATCGCTCGTGCACAAACTTTCACCAATGCTGAAATAACTTACTTTCTCCACTTGTTACGAAATGTACTATTCTGCACTCGAGTACCACAATACGACATATATCGAAACTCGTTTGAGTGCGGAAAAGTGAGTTATAATATCCTCCAGGAATCGGTGGTTGTGGCAAAGGCTCTCCAACTACTTTCAAGCTTGTTCGGCTTGTTTGACTCGAAATTATTGTAACAGTTGTACCAGCTGAAACATTGCCATTTTCAATGATTGATTCACTGGATTGAGCAGTGGTTGACGAGGTCGTTCAAACGCTATCAGCTCTAACAATTTTCAAACCTATGATGCTGCCAGCAATTTTACGTTTATTGTTGAGCGAATGTTGAATGTATTTTTCTGTAACCTTATCAGACTTCCAACCACCACGTTGCTTAATTGTAGTTAAATTCACACCCGAATCTGCTAACAAGGATGCAGACGATCGACGGAAGCAATGACCAGTGTACTCACCCGGTGACGAAAGATTCAATAAAATTGCAATTGTCTTCGGATAGCCTCCAATCGTGTTAATGCCGATCGGCTGTTTGATGCATTTGCTTTTACGAAAACCCAAAAGAATCTGTCGGTGATAACGCCATGAGGACGTAGTTCTGAATACATCTTGAAAATGTCAACCAAATTTACGTCCCGATCACTTCCTTCGTTGATGACAAATTGTCGAATAATTTTGGTCTTCGTTTTCGGTACGGTAATTTTAATGCCTTTGTCCATGTATTCGACATCCTTTACGTTCAAATTCAACTATTCGCTTCGTCGACAAGCACCAAAGACACCGACAATAAGGGCCACCTTAAAATTGTGAGGTTAGGAAAATGAAACAAAAAAATTATCAGCAAATTTTACCTTCGTAGCCAAATAAAGATCGTCGGGAGCGTCTTTCAGGAATTTGTAGATCTCTTCAATGGTGAAGATTCTTGATTTCTTCGCAAAATAATTGTCATTTTTACGCTTCAAAAGAGCTCGCAAATTGTTGAATTTTGAGATATTGATGTTGTCCTTCACGTTCAACGTGGATTTTAACATTGAGTAAATGCTCCATGTAGTTGACGATTGGAATTGTTTCATCTCGGTATCCAAATAAGCAAGCAACTTATTTTCGTCAATTACTTTAATTTTTTTTTCACTGCACCATTGTTTGAACGCTCGATTTTCGTATTTTTCTTTGGATATTACCGGCAATAAACCTTGCAAAGCTCTTTCTGCTGGCTCCTTCCAAATCGGAAGCCTCCCCTGAGCTCATTTTTTGCAGTGTCTCAATAAAATACACGCGAAATGAAAACACGTTTGTAGTGTGGGAATAATCAAGAACAAATGACGTTTTTTTCTTGCATAAAATCCAACTTGCATATTGTCAAGGCATAGTTGGCACTTGTAGCACAAACTACTATTTTGCATATCCGAATCACAATTCAACGTATTTCGATATTGCCAACAATATCAAAAAGTGAGATTTTTCCGCACTGTTTTATTTTTCATAGAAAATTGTCTCAATGCTAAGTTGATGATAGAAATGTTTACTTATAGACTAAGAGCCCGTAACGGCTAGACTTTCGTTATTTTATAAAAGCTGAAATTTTCTCTGCGTATACCCTCTACTCAGGTAGGAACGATTAGTGACATGTGAAGTTTGGATCATGGTGGCTTTGGCAGGGAGCAGGTAACAAAGGGGCCTCCAAAGTTTCGTGAAAGTATAAAAGGCAATTTTTTTATATATTCTTCGGGATAGTATTAGAAGTCACGTCACCCATAGCCAGACACTTACTTTCGTGGCAACCCCTTACCAGACCCCCTTAAACTTTATCAATTTGTTAAAGTTTAAAGGTGTCTGGCAGGGGGTTACCACGATAGTTTTTCCGCACGCGTCGCAATTTCGTCCAACGAGGCAAGCCGAAAAAATTAAAAATCAAAAATCAACTAGATACACAAAGTGATGACACCCCAACACACATCAAGGTCCAAATAGAGTTTTTTCAAATTTTTTGTTTTGTTATGTTTGGTGATTTGGTAGGTGGGGGCGGAGGAAATAAACACAGGCTTTTTGTAATAACTCAAAAACTGAGCCGTTAATAATTCATTGAAATTTCTCTCTGTATCTCTTTATCTATAATTGTCTGTAATTTTAGTATGTTGGATGTAAACATTAAATCATTAAAATAAATAAATATTAAAGGAAAAAAGGTTCTATTTGAAACCGCCATGTTTGTAAAATTAAAATTGAAAAAAAAATCATATTTTTATAATACCTTACATAGTACGAATCAAACAAAAAATAAATCATTAACATCGGTTATCCCGTTCGACCACATTTATGTATATTTAAACTTTTCTTGTCTCTACATTTTTTAATTTCGATTCTGTGTCAAAACTAGCGAAAAAATAAAGAACATGTATTTATTTTTTTGTATTATAAAGAATTACCGAAGCTTCCGATTTAGTAATCGAAAATGGTCGACTTCCATAGCATCCTTGCAACCATTTAATCCATAGCACTCTTGCAACTCTACTCGAACATGATGAACACACGTATTGGTGTAAGGTTTAATGTTCCACAGAAATATTTTTCAAAGCATCTGTCTATGCATATAATAAAAATAATTTCTTTTTTGATAAACTTCAGAAGCCATAGACCATTCACAACTATCATCTATAATTTATATTCATTCCTATTATTCGCCATTTTAGTTCTTTATCTTTTTAGCGCTATATTTTGTATCTCATATATCCGTTGAACAGTTTTTATGTCCTTTGATGTCGTTTTCTAGTAATTCCACAGAGATGTATCCATTTTCTAGATTGCATTGCATTGCATTTTTAGTTTTCATTTTTTAATTGAATATCATTTTATGAGGTTTTTGTTTGTGTTAACCCCATATGGAATATGGAATGTTATTTGAAGATAAAATTCATGACGAACGATGTAAATGGAATACTATGTTTTAGTTAGATGATATGTATAAAACTATAAAAAACAATTTTTTATAGCTCCAATTGATAGGAAATACAAGCTAAGTTGTCACTCCACGATGCTGAAAAGAAGATAGTTGAGCATAATATTTATTCAGTAAATTTTGTAGATTCAATTCAATTATTAAAATTATGACTTTTTTTTAATACTAAAATTCGAACGTTTTTTAACAACTGAGGTTTGAATTGTTGTCTCGAAAAATCATTGATACTGGGAGCTGGTTCCATTCCATTCATTTTCACATTCAATAGTTTTTTTTTCAACAGAAAACGACGTTTATTTTTTTTCAATAGTAAACGACGTTCTCTTTCATACATAAAATGTTTTCGTGTATTTGTGCTACCTACGTATGATTTTAATTTGAATTACGCATGTACGTATTAAATACGTATGATTTTAATTTGAGATAACTTAGAGATCTAGTTTTGATGACAAAGTTTAATGAAGACCCATAAGTGAATCAAAAAATGAAGTTAGAGCGATTGAACCAGAAAACTGGAATTAGTTAAATACTGAACAGCTCTGACGTAACCAAACTGCTAAGATGAAAATATTTACACAAACAAATGAAACACAAATTGCAAATTGAAATCTGTTCATGCGGTGTAGTTAAACTTGAGCGAGCAAGTTCTTGTTTTATGACAGTAAATAATCATCGCATAGAAAATGAGTATATCTATCGGCGAGGCTGGTATTTTTCAACCACGAGGTCTGTTTCTACTTTAGCTATTGTGGGTCGAATAGTGATTTTATTTCAACAAAAAAGCTAGCAATGATAGTATAAATGAGTTACATAAACCATTCAGAAAATCACCGTTCCGTCGATAGCGAATTTCTTGCACATTTCAGTTTACCAACGTCCTATTAACGCTATAACGAGGGTCTGGATCGACGAATAAAAGGAATTTTTCCGTTTACAATCGACAATTGAGCTTGGTTTTGAAATAGCAAGGCTGACACATATTGTGCATTAAAACAATCCAAAAAAGTTAGCGCAGCCGACACACAACAAAACTGACGATAACATAAACCAAACTGCAGCTAACAATGACAAAAAAACTGAAAACTTTCCATTGAGGTGAGCGAGCTTAAACAAAGCCAGCGTATACTTAACAGCAACCGGATAAGGTTACAATAATTTTGAAACATTTTTTTTATTTCATCGAGATAACGACTAAATAAGCGTTTGATTGTTCTATAGAACTCGCTTCTTATAAGGATCAAAACACTTTGTGTGAGCAATCTCTTTGTTACTGACATTACCACAGCTGTATTTAAACAAAATAACTAACCAAAGACATGTTTTCTAAAACATTCATAGATGATGTGATGTAATATTAAAAGATCTTCAACAACTTTTGCTAATCAACTCGGAATTCTAATGTGTGAAACATTCAAATTTAGTTCAAATTATCAGATAAAACCAAGTTTGTGATCATAATATTTATTTGTTTTGACATATCCGTTCATTTAATAAATAATAATTATTCATCGATTCCAATAGATTTATAATCTAAATAGATTTTTAAAATCATAATTTGAATCATCAAACAACAATAACCACATAAACACTTGCAAACCGCAAATCGAGATAACCATAAAAACCATAAAATTTAGAAAAAATGGAAATAAACATAAATTAATAAATTTTTTTAATTATAAACTGGTAGAGAGAATATCGATTAGTTTAAATCAAATAAAATTACAAGTTTATTGACATATTTCTGTGAAATTAAAAAAAATTTAATCGTATAAAAATATTGAATAATATTAAATAATAATAAATAATTATTAAGAATTAGTTGAATTTTTAAATCCAATTTTGTAATCTCTTCGCAAAACGAGGACAAATTCTAGGAAATCGAAATAAAATTTCAGTTTACCTGAATCATTATGTAGTGATGACAAAAATGTAGATATTATTACACTTTTACTATAGTGTGTTCGAAGAATTATGTCAGCATCAATTTATTATAAATAAACTGTCAATATAATTTTTACCTTAATAACTTTACCTTGGTTACAAAAAGTTTTAAAATATTCGTGAAAGATTGATTAGATGATATATCGTTTTAAAAATATTGTCCGAAAAGATATTGTTTTGCAATAAAACCATGAGAGCTGATACGTAAAATAAAATGACCAACAAGATCCAACAAATCAGATATCAGAAAACTAATCTATTTATGGTCAACTAATTATTAAAGTTTACCTAAAATTTTCAAAAGTATCATTTTGATTGCGTTTACTTGATAAGCAGACAATGTCGATTATGTAAATTAGACACAAGGAAAGTAAATGTCGTGTAACTAATGAGGTGACCATTTTCATAATCGTAAAATTTAAAATTTATTTGAAGTAAATGTAATTTATATGCGTGACAGAAGAAACAAAATACATCATAAACATTGTATGAATATTAAACTAAATAAAATTAAAGAAAACATTTTTTATTGTTATATTGGTAATATGATACAGGTCCATCATGTTTAATAGAAAATCGTATATTCTACCGAGCATTATTTCATTCTATCTAAAAACTACATAAATCATATTTGTTTACAACTCATAAAGAGAATATTGATGGGTTGTAGTAAAAGTTTTATTATGAAATTAGAATACTCACGAGTTCAATGTAATCTCAGATTTAAATTTATTTCTTCATTTCTGATCGAAGTTTAAAACGGATCTATTCAACTTCAAAGACTCCTGAATTTTCAGGCTTCAACACGCGCGTAACTTAAGTGAAAATAAAAAAAAATTGTTCTTACTCCTAAATCGAAATAAATATTTTCTTCCAAATCACCCAGGCTCACACACTTAATTTTTGTTTTAAATTTAGCTTACACATAAAAATAAATTATTTAGTTTAAAGTTTTGCTTAATTATGCGAGTATTGTTTTAAATGTAAATAACAAAATGACGAAAAGCAACTATTTTTCTTTGAAATCTGGAAATAAAAACAATAAAATGTCTCCACAAGAGTGAAATAAAAAAAAACGAAATTTTAATTTAAGGAGTAAAAACGATTTACACTTGTTTTGAGCAGGGTGACTCGAGCAAAGCAAAGAGAAAAGCAAAGTTTAAAGCTAAATTGTGCTTGAATGAGTTAACCGATTTCAATAATATTTTTTTGTTTGAAAAGTTAGTTTAATGATATGGACATCTTCTGATTATTTTTCACAGAAAAACATATTCAGTCTCCCTAGAAGTAACATACAAATATCCAACTTAAAATACTTAACCCAATTTAAAACCTGTCCTACAATCGGCTTAAATCGTTATTCAAACCGAGTTTTTTCGCTCAATGTTCGAAATGGATAATTATACTCTCGAGATTTTAAATCGTTAAATTTTAAAGAAACAATAATTCAACCGTTACAGGTCCGAACAAAAGAATTAAGGTTGCTGGCTATATTCGCCCTGAAAGCATGAGAACATGAGAATACTAATTTTAAAATATTTAAAACCGGGTTCGACAGTAGAAGACTTAAGATAATCGAGTTTTCAATCAGACTAAAAAAAAATAATAAAGAAATAATTAGAGAAAATCACTAAGGCTGTTTACGGAAATTCAGAATACTTGTTAGTCTAGCTATGACTCAAAAAGCCAAGGGTGGGTATTTTTCTGTTCTCTTAGTTCTCTTACCAGCGAAAGATAACATATTACACTTTTTTTTTGTGGAGGGGGAAATCATCAATAGAATTCACGTGGAGCAAGTAGCCATTGTTTAGAGAGAGTCAGATTTTATCGACCAAAACCCAACCTCTATCGTCAGTCGTATAGCCTCACGGATCTACCGTTAAGTATTTCTTTATGAAGATGTTACAATTTATGAAGATGTCACAGTTCCCTATTTTTTTGGGTCAAGGGCGAATTAAAACAAAGACATTGCCAAAAACAATGACATGGAAAAAGACAAAGAGAAGGGAAAGACAAATATACAAAACTAAAGATTAAAGGCTAAAGACTTAAGGCTAAAGACTTAGGACTAAAGACTAACGACTAAAGACTCAATACTAAAGACTAGGGAATAAAGACTAAAGACAAAAAACAAAGAAGAAGACAAAGATAAAGACAAAGACAAAGACAAAGACAAAGACAAAGACAAAGACAAAGACAAAGACAAAGACAAAGACAAAGACAAAGACAAAGACAAAGACAAAGACAAAGACAAAGACAAAGACAAAGACAAAGACAAAGACAAAGACAAAGACAAAGACAAAGACAAAGACAAAGACAAAGACAAAGACAAAGACAAAGACAAAGACAAAGACAAAGACAAAGACAAAGACAAAGACAAAGACAAAGACAAAGACAAAGACAAAGACAAAGACAAAGACAAAGACAAAGACAAAGACAAAGACAAAGACAAAGACAAAGACAAAGACAAAGACAAAGACAAAGACAAAGACAAAGACAAAGACAAAGACAAAGACAAAGACAAAGACAAAGACAAAGACAAAGACAAAGACAAAGACAAAGACAAAGACAAAGACAAAGACAAAGACAAAGACAAAGACAAAGACAAAGACAAAGACAAAGACAAAGACAAAGACAAAGACAAAGACAAAGACAAAGACAAAGACAAAGACAAAGACAAAGACAAAGACAAAGACAAAGACAAAGACAAAGACAAAGACAAAGACAAAGACAAAGACAAAGACAAAGACAAAGACAAAGACAAAGACAAAGACAAAGACAAAGACAAAGACAAAGACAAAGACAAAGACAAAGACAAAGACAAAGACAAAGACAAAGACAAAGACAAAGACAAAGACAAAGACAAAGACAAAGACAAAGACAAAGACAAAGACAAAGACAAAGACAAAGACAAAGACAAAGACAAAGACAAAGACAAAGACAAAGACAAAGACAAAGACAAAGACAAAGACAAAGACAAAGACAAAGACAAAGACAAAGACAAAGACAAAGACAAAAACAAAGACAAAGACAAAGACAAAGACAAAGACAAAGACAAAGACAAAGACAAAGACAAAGACAAAGACAAAGACAAAGACAAAGACAAAGACAAAGACAAAGACAAAGACAAAGACAAAGACAAAGACAAAGACAAAGACAAAGACAAAGACAAAGACAAAGACAAAGACAAAGACAAAGACAAAGACAAAGACAAAGACAAAGACAAAGACAAAGACAAAGACAAAGACAAAGACAAAGACAAAGACAAAGACAAAGACAAAGACAAAGACAAAGACAAAGACAAAGACAAAGACAAAGACAAGGACAAAGACAAAGACAAAGACAAAGACAAAGACAAAGACAAAGACAAAGACAAAGACAAAGACAAAGACAAAGACAAAGACAAAGACAAAGACATAGACAAAGACAAAGACAAAGACAAAGACAGAGACAAAGACAAAGACAAAGACAAAGACAAAAACAAAAACAAAGACAGAAACAAAAACAGAGACAAATACAAATACAAACACCATTAATCCGATCACCATTACTGATTTGGTACAGGTACTCGAAAAACACAAGGGTTGGTTGTTTTTGTAGTGCAGTTTCTACGCTCGGTAGCCTTGGAATTCTATTTTTCTTTTTTTCTTCCTCTTTCTACACTCAATCTTACGAGTAGTATATCACGTTCGCTTACGCAGACCATGCATCCTCCTTCAGGTATATCTCTTCATTTGAACGCTTAATTTCACCAACATCGGTTCAGTTTGACACCCTTGAGATAAATTGAATTTCTCTCTCTATTTTCTAGACATTACCCACTCATAGAGCCGATCCTATACGACAGATCATTTGTTTGCTATTGTGTTGGATATAATGCCTCTGCTGTAAAAATTCTGATTGCTGAGAAATTCTGTCTCCTACCTTTTCCTTACCAACATAACTTCTGTGCTCTCTAGTCTACTTCCTCTACTATCATTCTTTAGTAGTTCAGGTAAAGAAGTGGAATTCAGCACCTATCTAAGCTCTCTCATAGTCGATGATATGTAAAGAATACTGGACCTGCTAGTGAGTCCCTAGCAGGAAACAATCGGAGAACTACGTGACTTGCAGTTGTAATCCGACAAGCTTCAGCCATGTATGTTCGAACAGTAATATCGTCCCGTTCAGTACAAATAACCAAACATGGCCACTAAAGAAACTGTGTAAGCAAAATTAAATAAGCAAAACAAAGATCAGTTACTCTAACCCCAAAGACCGAAGAATTTAAGATCATCAACAAATCATTAAAAAAAAAATACTTATATGTTTCAATTTCGCCTATGATTGTTGTTTGATTTAATTTTACTAACACTCCATTAAATTATTCTGATTTTAACTATAAATTATAACTATACAAGTAAAGCTTTTTTAAATAAACTGTTATATAAAAAAATATGTATTCAAAACTATTATTTGTAATTTTCAACCTGGATCTTCAAGAACTGTCTATCATGAATTAGGCTGAGTTTTAACTGGTTATGTTCATATGACCATGCACGTACAAGTTTCTGTAAACAAAAAATCAAAACTGCAAATTTTGATTTTTCATATTTTCTCTTAACTCCCGATTAATTAAAATGAGAATTATTGGGTTTTAATCAAAACATATTACTTTTTACATATTACATATTATTATATTAATTTCTTGAAATTGAATTGTCAATTAACTGACTAAATTGATTCCAAAAATGAATACACACATATTTTTTTTCCATTTATCTTTTTAAATTAATTACAACTTTAATGGTTAAGTATGCTCAGGAACTTTCACACAATTACCAAAAATCCAAGTAAATATTAAGAAAGTTTCATGAACCAGCAGCATCACCGTTTCATGAACCATCAAAAAAATAACTTGCATTGATTCACGTAGAAGAAAGTTATTTAGGCAAATTTACATTTACCGGATAAAAAACTTCGTAGCAGATGTCTATGTCTTATGACTACTGAAAACCGGAAATTCTAGAAAAATGTGGCCCTATTTTCTCAGGCTTCTTGTGACATTATCTGCTACTCCGACCAAGTAACCCATCAGAGTAGCATTGCAGTCTCTGAAACTTGACAGAGACAGAGGGGATCCTGCTTGTTCATTCCCAACATCTGACGGTACTGGAAAGCCCACTCTCTGGACCGTAGGTTTTGATCTTCCTCTGTTCTCCATATCAATTTAGTGTCGTAGTGTTATTCCTCGCATCAGGTTTTGCTAGAGTCTACCAACACATGGAAAAGACTTGGTAGTTTTGGTTCACCAATTCTATAATCCCAGTAGCAGTCATATCAGTCAAGAATGCATACACCATAAGTAATAAACAACTGCCATTAAGATAGTTTATTGTAAGATAACAATAAAAAAATAATTGTAAAAAACACAAAAATGTATAATTTATTTTTTAACTTTAGTTTCGTGTTTAACGTAAGTTACAACAACAATTTAAAATTTTGACTTAAATTATTTGACAAACCATTTCATTTTTACGTTTCTTGAAGGTCCATCTATCTCTAAAACTTTATTTAAAAAATCAAATGAATAAATTTAACATTTTCCTAATTTCTTTAATTTTGTGTATCAATACTATAAAATAAACACTAATTTTTATTACATTGAAGATTATAAATTAAAAAATAAAAAATAATCGTAAGAGTGTACTGTAAACTGTAATATATTATATGGCTTGATATATAAATTGAAGGAGTGGTGAAAATTTATAACGTTATATACATATCATTTTTAAATTTTTTTTATTTGAATTGATTACTAAAAACATAAATCTGCTAGGTTACAGGTATTTATTTTATTTTACAGCGAAACATCAACTGTGCAAAAGTTATCCACTTTAATTGATTTATAAGTGATGCTTCGTTTTATCTTCTTGTGTGTCATGTTTTTAAGATCTGACTTACTCCTAGCCTCCTTTGCCTTAGGCTAGAATCAATTTCAAAAATATTCATTACCAAATGTTTCCTGCACATAGCAAATGCATTTCAATACTGTGGGCGTAACTTTTGTTTAGCTCATCCCTATTCATCTAAAATTGGTGTTTTAGGTGAAGCAAATATCCATATCGATGACAAATTTTGCATTTGATGACTCGAGCTCCACATAAGTCCACTGCACTTAATTTCACAAATGTTTTAACGACGCATACACATGTGCTTGTTGTAATGAAGCAATTGTCCAAAACATAGAATATCATTTTCGTTTGCATAAAGCTCCAGCTGAAATTTTAAATTAGTTAATGAATTAAAAATTGCTCTGCGAATAGCAAAGTAAAAACACAATTATTCAACGCCTCTGAAACCGTTTATAATTGCGTTTTGGGTGATGATTTTGTTCATTGGCACACAATGTATATAACAGAAAAGATCTAAGTTGAAAAAAATGTTATTTCATTTAGTGTTCAACTAGTTTAACTTTCAATCCTACATTTTTGTAGCTATTTCCGGGGTTTATTGAATTTTATTTCATTTAAATTTTTATTGTAAAAACAAATTTGCTGTACATACACTAAAGAACAATGTAACATTTAAAAAAATCATCTGATTTTTCCAACTCAATTGTTTTTAAAAATTTGAGTACTCTAGATCAATATTCAAATGTTTTTATGTAAAAAACATGCTTGAACGATTAATCGATGAATGAAAAAAGTGCACAAGAAAAACTGACTGAAATTTTATAACTTTTCAGAATTTTTAGATTCTTTTGAACTTTAATAAAAAACTAATAATATATCTAAAAAACGACAACCAATATTTTATTCATAGATATTAATCTAGAAAAGTTTAAACAGTATCTATATTGCACCAAAATATAACTATCATAGACCAAATAAAATAGTGGCACGATAAATCTTAACGGTTGTTAAAATAGTCTATTTTACAATTTTAAAATATCTAAAAAAAATAATTGAAAGAAAAACCATCCAAAGCTTCCGTTTACCTAACTATCAACTCGTTAATCTAAAAATCAATACAATAAAAGGCTATCGAAAAATGTTATCTGACTTTTCGTTTAAAAAAAAATACAAAGTTCTTAAAAAAAATAAACTCGACTTGCAAATACAATACACAAGAGCAAAAAAAAGTAAAAGAAATTGTCAATGGACAATATTCTTTTGTATCGTCACGGAAGTAAAATTTATAATGACAATTGCTTTTATTTATTAACACTTTTGTTGAAATAAAAAAAAATTGTAATTTTAAGTTTGTTCAATTGAATTGAATAGGTATTATTGAACTATATAATAAATAAAATAATAAAAATCTATTCAAATTCATTTTAATACAATAACATAAATAGGTGGGAGGAAGTTACATGAATTATCTTAATCGATCATTTAAATAAAAATTGATTAAAATCTTTAAAGTTGTTCAAGATTTTTGTTTTTATAAAATTTTTCTACAGACATCGGAATTGTTTATAACGATTTATCTTAAATAAAAATAATAAGTTCATCGATCGATTTCTGTATTTTTATCATTTCGAAATGACGAGACGATGGATACAAATATTCTATGGAGAGAGAAAAAATTATTGGTGTGGTTATGGTACAACCACAATTCAAAAACGATAACGCTTTATCGAATATTGTTTTTGCAATGGTGTTTGATTTCATAATTTTATTTTTTATTTTTGTAACCCTATCGGTTTGAATCGTCTCAGTTGGATACTATGAATTGTGTTTATTAAAAATCGATTTGAATTTTTTATTTAAAAAAAAGTGTTTCTATAATTACTACTAATGGTTTCGAGTTGTTTTTTTGAAAACTGCGTTTGGAATGTTGTTTAAAGTGTTAGTACATAAACGAATAGAATCTTTGAAAGTCAGCATTGGAAAGTTACGTTGGATGTTTTGTTCTGACGATTTTTTCCATGCATGTCAAGCATTTAGAATTGGTACTATAGCTGTCCGCTTGCCTCAGAATTTCGTAGGATTAAATCTAACAGCATATTCAATAGCACAATAGAATTTGTGCTCAATGTAATACGTAATGAAACCTACGTAGATACAGCCTAACTATACTAATTTTCTTTTTTCCGGTTATAGAGCTGTGTTATCATCGCTTATCATCAGCGCCTTGGTATATCATTAGAGCTCTAGTTGCCTTAGAACAGTATGCCGTTTTTGCTCCACAAGATCTTACTATTTAAAATAACGCCAAAATGTTTTGCCTCCTGTGTGCTTACAATTGCCGAAGATGATGTTGAACGAATGTCGAACGAAGATTTGACTTATGTTGAACTTATGTTTTTTGAAAAAAAAAAAAAAAAAACGATCAATATTATTTTACAAAGATTTATTGGTGGTCCCACATATTTAGATCACACTTCTGCCCTCAATGTCTTTAAATATTTTATTGCGCATACCCAAGCTACTTACGGTCGTGGTTGTCTAATATGGTTAGAACTTCACCGCCCACTAAACTCTACATAGAATGTTACGCTTAATTATGTAGTCAAGCTGAATCACACTGATTTATTACTTATTTGTATTATCTACAGTAGTTGACATTTTTTATATATATTTTGTAGTGGTCTATATTAAGAATTTGCCCTTTTTTTTTAAATATTGGTTTTGATTAGTTCGGCTTTGCGATACACTTAATTTTTTACCTAAACATCGATACTGCGGCCGATATTATATCATTGATTTAGTATATACTTAATACTTAATAGATTAAGTATATACCTAACACTTAATCAATGGTATTATTAAGATATATTGCTACGTTAATGAACAAATCGGTCTGTTTTCCTAATCAAAAACGCAAAATATGTGGAATTACTACTGCTAGTGTTAATACTTTAGCTTTATGTAACGGTTCCATACAATTTTCGAATAGTTCTCTCTCGATTAATCAATGTTTTATTTCATTGTAGTAAAACTATCAATATAGTTTCTGATGAATTCCCTATAGAATGTGTTGGAGTTCTCGGAAAAGATTTTTTAAAATCTTATAAATATGAAATTAATTTTTCTTTTATTCGAAATAATGTATATTCAGTTGTTTAATTAATTCATGATGATGTTTTGGAGAATCGTTTGAATACTCTGGAATCAGTTATTGATGTGAGTTATATGAATGAGGAAGAAAAATGTCTGTAGTTGAGATTTGTAGGAATTTTAATGATATTTTTTTCCTTTCTGGAGACAAACTTGGTGCTACGAATGCTGCATGCCATAGAGTTAAATTGAAACCTGGTACTAAGACTATTCATTTTAAGCAATAGCAAACTCCTCGTGCCTTAAAACCAGTGCTAGAATCTAAAATACAAATTTTGAAGGATGTTGGTATAATCGTTGAAAGTAGAAGTTCTTGGAACCTCCCAATGTTAGTAGTTTTGAAAAAATCGGAAAATGATGATAAAACATGGAGAATGGTTGTGGATTTCTGCCGTTTAAATGATGTTACCGTTGATTATATATTTTCTCTGCCGAATATAACTGAGATTATCGATAGAATGGGTAATTGTGTTTATTTCTCTACACTTGATTTATAGAGTGAATACCATCAAAACCCACTCAAGGAAAGCGATTATATAAAAACGGCATTTAGTTCATATAAAAATAAAAATAGTGATAGGTAAAATATCATTTTACTCGTTTATCTTTTGGTGTTAAAGGTGGTCAAGCTACTTATAATAGTGTTAAATGCTTCGTGTATTTAGATGATGTCGTTGTTTTTGGATCAAGCTTATCGGACCACAATAATAAATTAATCGATGTTTTCTAACGCTTTCGTTAGCACAATTTGAAAGTAAAACCTCCAAAATGTCATTTTCTGAAAAAGGAAATCTGTTTTTTAGGTTAAAGATTTCTTTAAGATTTTTTGTACTTTAACTAACTTCTCTTTGGGGAGCAACCGAATTATTTCAGTTCCGATAATTCTACCTCATTTACACATTTCAAGATATGTAGAGGGTTGAATGACTGCGGGTCTATGTTTTTTTCTAGCTCCTTTTTCCGCGGTAAAGCTACTCTTTTTTCTTCTTACAACTTCAACATACGTGATACGCATCACAAAATGTTTGCATATCATAGGAGTTCTAGTGACTTTAATTACCACCGTCTTCATGTGGCCACTTCATAAGAGCTTGCTTTTAAAAATATTACTCAAATATTTTGTCTTTTGTGCGCTTCTAATTTCTTAACCTCTCATGAAGATTGGTCTCAGGTTAGACTTACGCTTCTTGATTAACGGGATCTTATACAGAGTGTTTAACACTCTGGCAACAATGACTGTGTCATCGCTATACATAAGCCTCATGCAGCCCCAGTTTTCTAATATGGCCAGATTTCATCTACCACTAAACTCCACATAAGGAGTGATAAGACATTACGCTGTGAACATCCTCTATTAGTAGCAAGGTTAATTTTATGGCCCCTTTAGTTAAGCTACGTCAGACTATTTTTTTACTTCATTACATGTAGTGGTTGACAGTGACGAAAAATTTCTCACAAAATCAGAAAGGGTTTCCGTAGTATCTACCTTACTCTAGTATCTACTATCTAGTAACTAGTGTCTAGTATCTAGTATCCAGTATCTAGTGTCTATCATTAAGTATCTAGATCTAGTACCTGGAAAGTAGTACCTATTATCTAGTATCTAGTATCTAGCTACTAGTATCTAGCTACTAGTATCTAGTATCTAGTACCTGGTATCTAGTATCTAGTATTTAGTATCTAATTTCTAGTACCTAGTATCTGGTATCTAGTATCTAGTATCCAGTATCTAGTATCTAATATATATATTATATATTATATTATATATATTATATATATGTGGTATCTTGTATCTTGAATCATTAATGTGGTTTTTGGTGTCTTGTTTTTTTTTTCTGGTATCTGAAATCTATAATCTGTTAGCTTGCATCTGATATCTGATATTTTGTGTATGGTTTCTGGTGTTTGGTATCTGATATCTGCGACTGATATATGGTGCCTAGATGATGTAGTCTGATATCTGACAAGCTCATAAACAAATTTAAGAGATTCAAGTCTAAATTAAAGTACACTATCTTCCTTTTCAATTTAGTACAGAAAAATGTTTTATAGTACAAATGTTATGCTGAAGATGGCCTGTTTAGTTTAGATTTTGATTTTTTTTAAAATATAGTGATGGGTAACATTTACTTTTTTGATTGCTACAAATATTTTTGCAGCGAAAATCAAATATTTCATAATAATCTTTAGGTGTATGTGTAACATACGTTATATTTTTTGATTATTTCATTCGAGAACATAGTTTAATATATTTTGGATATGTGTTCTAAAAATTTTTTTTCTGTTTTAATTTAAAAAAAAGCAAATAAAGATAAAATTTATACAAACTTTCACCCAAAATACAAAAAGTTTGCAGTTCCAGCTAAATTGTTAAACGTACCAAGTCTGTCACGATTGCCACATATTTGCGATCACTGATCTAGTATCTAATATATAGCTTATAGTATCTAGTATCTCGTATCTAGAATCTTTTTGCTAGCATCTAGTTTCTAGTATCTAGTATCTAGCATATAGTATCTGATATCTAGTATCTAGTATATTGTATCTAGTATCTAATAGCTATTATCTAGTATCCAGTATCTAGTATCTAATATCAAATATCTAGTATCTAGTATCTAGTTTCTATTATCTAGTATCTAGTATTTAGTATCTAGTATCTAGTATCTGGTATCTAGTTTCTAGTATCTAGTATCTTGTATCTAGTAGCTATTATCTAGTATCTAGCATCTTGTATTTAATATCTAGTATATAGTATTTAGTAACTAGTATTTGGTAACTAGTATCAAGTATATCCTTTCTAGTATCTAGTAATTAGTATTTGGTATCTAGTATCAAGTACAGTGATTAGAAATACGTGGCATGCATGTCAATTTGGCACGTTGAATAGTATTGCTGGCACGACCGATTGTTTTAGTTTTATTTAACAATTTCTTTAAGTTTCCCTTATACTAACCATTTTGAAATGAAGACCATAAAATAGAATGCTTTAACTTTGATAAAACGCGAGATTCGGGATTTGGGTTTTAGGTAGATTTCATATAAAAATCTACTTATTTTAATATAGAATATACGTATTAAGTTGTTGATGTCCTAATCGGTACTTATATTTGACAGTATTTACTCCAATATGTTATTGTTGTTAGCTTGATTCTTATAGACAAATTTTGTTTGAACAAAAACTAGGGGCAGAATAGTCGAAGAGAATTCTGAAGTCAGTGTTTAACTTAAACTTTAAACCTCCGAGTTCAAGCCGAGCTAGATGACACAACGCATGTGTTGCTCCAACTGTATTTAATACAAACAAATAAAAAATAAGTCTTCTTGAACTTGGTAACATATTTATTCTGATTTCATAGTTTTGTAGATTTTGATGCATTATTTGATGTTGCTATTGGATATTATTTAGTATTAATAATATTTTTCTAGGTATAATTCTGTTTTTTTTTCTCGAAATAACGTACTCAGTACACTAAAGGATGAATGTTTTTGTTCTAAAATTTTAATTGTTGTTTGATGCCGTATCGTCTTAGTTGACGATTTAGTATTTTTTACATCATTTTGGTAATAGAGAAAGAAAATTGTAAGACTATTTAGTTTTAAGGTTAACAGTAACGGCAAAAGGCTTGAGGAATGCATTAACTAGCACATTAAAATTATATAACTACACTATGTTCAAAAATCTGTTGCTGCTTATCTGTAAAAATCTTATTATCCAGTGTAAAAATTTGAATGTCATTTTAACAGTAAACATATTTATGTTCATTTCCGTATTGACAAAAAACGTATGTCCACTGTATAAACTTTAGATAACTATAAAAAGAGAGAGAACTGGCTTATCATAATTATGGTTTAACCCTTGGATTTAATAATAAAATTATTAACTATCACTGTAATTTTACAAGAGTTAATCAGATTTTCAGATAAGAGCTAAGGGAAGAATAAAGCAAATGGCTTGAGATCCTTAAAACACCCAATAAGTTCCAATTTAGGAGTATCTTTTCTATTCAGCCGCAGAGATAGTACCGTGTCAGATTTTGTGTTTTAATTGCCATATAACACTGAAAATATTAAAACTAACAGTAGAAAACTTATGTTACATACGCAGATGGGAAATGATGAACTTTTTTAAAGCCGAAATTTTATTATTGATTCAAAACTAAAAAAAGTTGGGCCGAATGATAGACGATATCTTAATCCTGGGAGAAAAGTAAGAGCCTCAAGGAACATATGGGTAAGATGGTACTGCTGAATATACTGCTGAATATATAATATAAATTCAATTAAAGAACAAGGTCGGCCGTTGACTAAAAAAAAGCGAAGACGTCAGTAGCATTCAACTAACAAGAACTCTTCACTTCTTCAAGCTAGAATTTTATTTAAATGATGGTAACCATGTTAAAATAATGAAGTTAGAATTCGGCAAATCCTTAGAGTGCTACCACTAAAATGTTGATAATTTTGACCATTTTATGCATAAAAGGAAAAAATAGTAAACATTAATTTTTATTAACGCATACATTACAGTTTTTAGGGACCAGCCTGACATCGCTTGAAATAGATCTGACATATATCTTTAGCCTAAAATCCAGGGCTTCAATCGTATAGAAGAAATACGTATGCCGAATTGAAACATTTGCAAACATTGAACGACAAATTTGACAGTTTCTTTACGAAACTTATTGGGCACGCAGAAAGAGCGAATATTATAAAAACATTGTTTTGTCCGCTAATCAACATGCATTGGCTGATCTAGTATCTGAAATCTTTATTCGGGCATCTGAAATCTAGAATCTGTTATCTTGTTTCTGGTAGCTGCAATCTGGTATCTTGTTTCTGGTATTATTTGGTTTTCTTTTATTCAGTGTTTGATGTATCATAGTGTTATCTGGAGTATAGGGTCTGATTAAACATTTTTGTGTGACGCTGCACTTTTTGTTTCTTGACTGATTTTCTTAACATTCTAAAACCGCCAAGTACACGGGTAGACCTTTCAAACATTTTTTGATTTTTTGTTTAACGAAGATGAACAAAACATTTAACTCAAAAATTTTGTTCTAATTGCCAAACAACTGAAGATCATCGAAAAGTGTTGTTGCATTAGTTTCATATAACTAATCGGTTAGATTTTATAAAATTATTGTATTAAAAATTTCAAAATTTTCGATCTAAGATATTATTGTATAATAACATTCGAATTGCTCTAGTTTACGGATGGATGTGAAAGTTTTTTAACCAAACTTTAAACATTCGAATTACTAACCATCAATTGTTTCTAGTAAAAGTTAACACAATACACGAAATTAAGAAATTCATTTATTTAAATTTGCTCTGTTTTTGTGTTTGCTTTAAAAATAAAATTCAAACTATTATATTCTTCGTTAAACAAATTTGAAAAAATTTAATTGAAATTCAATCAAAAAAAAATTTTTTTTATAATTTCTTTTTTTTCAGAGCGGTTTTCCAACTTATAACTTTTACACTTTGCCCGACGCATTACACCTTTTGGTGAGTTTTCATTTTTCAAAAAACCTTTTAAAATCCCTGTTTGAAATTATTATTTTTTGTTTATTTATATTATCCTTACTAGTAGCTTATCAATTTATTAGGATGTATATAGTTGCTGATAGTTTTGGAAAATATGTTATGTGCACAGAAAATAACCCTTGCATGTGCGATTACACAAAACAAAAACATTGTAACCAAGCATGTTTAGTTGTTGTTTAAGATACATTAATATATTAAAAACTAATACAGATATATCTAGTGAGCTATATTCTACATCTTCAGTTCGATTCGTAATAAATTATGTCAAATAAACTTAACCACAAAAACGACATTTCCGCTTTTAAACTCATAAACTCTTGACATTTTTCTTCTACAAATCGTTAATGTTATTATTAAGTTTGAGTACAATTTTTTAATTGATCATAAAATTTCGTACAACGTAAATCAAAAATTTCTATCAGTTAGACTTACGAGTTTGAACACGTGCAATGTTATTCAGATATAATATTTCTACAACAAAAAACACTTAAAGTTTCATCAAATATTGTCTTACATTTTTGGATAATCTCCAAAAATAAATATATGTTCTATCTGATGACCGTTTTTACGAGTTCGGATGAGCTTAATTAGTGATTGAATTATTTAACACTTCAGTTCACAGTTATCAAAAATATTTTTGCTATTTTTAAAAATTTCAGCCAACGCAAATCATTTATTATTATAAATAATTTTTAAAATCGTATATTAACCTTAATAATTCATTTTTTTTAATTTACAAATAAAAACACAATATTTCAATATAACACACTTCACTATTAAATGAATTATAAAACCTTCACTTAATAAAAAAAAATAACTCGGAAAATTATTCAATAATAAAATCGTAAATTAAATTTAAAAATTTTCTTATTTGTTAATTTTGTAGTTTTTTTTTAATAATATTAATAAATAATGATTATTTTGATTTATTTGACAACGAAAATTAGTTTAAGTAAGATTTTTTTTTTTAAATTAGGATTGTTGAGATTTTTAAAATAAATAAATAAATTGGTCAATTAACGTTTTTTATTTTTATTTTTGGTATTTTTTCGACTACACTATTTTTTTTATTTCAACTTGTGTGTGATAAATTATTGAACATAAGAATATGTCTACTTAATTTTTTAAAACATTAACTGTTGATTTTTTTTAATGAAGGAGAGTGTGGAAAAATTGAAATTTTTGTTTTTTATTAGGTTTTTGAACATTTTTTTCGAATTTCGTTTGTAAAAACCATCAAGCTTGTTGAATTTCTGTGATAAAAATTTAAAAAAATTTTCAATTATGAAATTAGGAAATATTTGTTTTTTAACATCATTTTTAAAAAGCCAAAACAAATTTATACAACATGAATTTTTTTGTTATATATCTTGACAAATTAAAAAACAAAATGAAAAATTGTTTTATTTATTTTTCTTGAAATTAAAAATTTCTTGATGAAAAATCTACAGCAAAGTTAAAAAAAAATACATAATTTTCTTTTCTTAAAATAAGTTAAATTTTTTTTACTGTTCAACGTTTTTTGTTTATTAATTTATGATGTTAAAATTAAGTTTTGACGGAGAAATGCGTTTATACACTGGAAAATAATTGTGTGCCAACTGAATGTTTTAATATGTTTAGTCAACTTTTGATCATAAAACTAAACTGAAAAACATAAGAAATAATTTGGCTATCAGGAGATAAAAAAATTTTATTATTTACAGTTTTTTTTCTCATAATTTACCTACAGTTTAAGGGCTCTGTACACATGTAAAGTTTACGAACTTACAACGTATGTTCAATTTAAGAAATCGTATATTTGTCAAGATCAGATCATCAATTAAAATATGTGTAATTACAGTAAAAACCTTCACTAACATACTTAAGTACCCCGAAACAAAAGATAATAAAGATTCAATATAATGTTCCGTTCAATTTAACGTTTTGTGAAATATTAAAAAAAATTTTTGGCGAAAGAAATCATTTAGTGAAAAAAACGAAAACAAACACAAAAAACAAAAGGCGTTTCCAATAATTAATTTTAGTGATTTTAAAAAATAATTATGTCTTTTTAAATTGAATAGTCTTTTTAAATTAAATTAAATTTAAATGTAATGTAGTTGCAATCAAAATCTAGAACATTTAATTTACCTAAAAGTTTTTGTTTAAAACTATAGTTGTGTGAGCGAAAAGTCTTTTGTTACAAATCATGGGTATGTCTCACACCTTGAGTTGATCTCAAGTATGAAAAAGGACTAAAATTATTAGTGTTGAAAGAAACTTAGTTGCTCTAATATTACACCAAGTGTAACCGTGTGAGATTTTAAAGCTGTTCGAATAAAAAAGAATTTAAAAGTAGGGAGAAGAATGGCAACATTAATTTTTTTCCGTAATGTAATTACGAAAAATGGAATTCCACTCAATAGTGTAAGACTCGTATGTTGTCGTATCTATACCTATTCACTAAATCGTAACCTCCTTTTCTTTGTTCTATATTATGACACTGCCGTTAAGTTTTACTTCACACGCAGGACCTAGCATTATTGGCGCCATCTTTATGTTTTAGTAGCATACCTACCTTCGCTTAATTCGTTTACGATATTTGTGCAGATTTTGCTTTCGGTGTTCTAACTTTACGGCGATCGTTCCATATGGCAGACAATTTTATCTGGGGAAAGCTCTTCCTGTTGAATTACTGCAGACGTTTCTCGTTTTCTTTCTTCAAAACGTTGACAGTAGAACCCCACATACTACGCTGTTTATAAAGTTGTCCTTCATAAGTCAGACAATATGTTACATTCTCAATTTAAAATCTGTAGAGAGAACTACCAAAATATTAATCTCTAATTATGGATTTGATCAAATTATAATCTACTTTCCCGTATTTCCTGTTAAACCAACTCTCAACTGATGGTAGGAGTTGAAATGTTAACAGTCCTTTTTTTGATAGTTCCCACTTTCGTTGCTAGCTCGCGATAATATTTGAACTTGCGCATCCCTCCGCACTTCTGTATGCGTTGCGTGCCTTTGCCTTCTAAACTACCTGATGCCCTTTAGGGTATCATTCACTATCGGTATTCGATTTACTATCAGTATCATTCCTGTTATTATTCATATCGAATCATTTGAACCAGTACGGCATGCAAGACTACCCTGTTGCACTACGGCGATAAACTGGCGTCATTTTTAGCTTGTATAACTCCAATACTGTTGATTCATGTTTTAGAGTATGATCGAATATTAAACATTAGCTTGCCATTTTATTCAAAATTTCCATACCTTGCTTCCGACTTTCTCGTTGAGCTCCGTTTTGCTTCAATAATTATCCAGAGGTATTTAATTCTAGGTATCGAAAGTAATCTCCTCCCCACAAAGGTTGGGTGGGATTATGTCGCGTTTTTACTACTTTTTAATCGAACCGATTCGGTTTTATGTTCTGCTTTCAGTTGGCCTGTTACTATGAGTCACTTTCTGATAATTTGGATGGCTATACCATACATATACTCTACCTTTTCTGTATATTTTCCCATCATTACCAAACAAATACCATCTATTTTTACTTCATCGAGTATCTGGAGTTTGAAGACAACGTCATACATCAGATTTCGCAACATAGAGCATAAAAATGAACCTGGCGATATACCACTTGTAACTATGTATGCCTTAGAGCTATCATCAGTTTTGTATTTTACCATCCTTTTACAGAAATATCGGAAACGATTTGTTTTTGATATCCAGGTTCTCCAATTCGGCAAAGTGCTACCCAAGAGCTAAGTTATTAGGACCCATCGTGCTAAAGTAACAATGACGCAATATTTTTTAGATCTTCTTTCCATTTGTTACCCCTGCTGGCCTTCATTGCCATGTTTATGATTAATTGGCCTGCATGGCATTGAACAATTTTTGAGAAAGCTGTATTGATGTTTTGCCAGACCTCAATTTCCTTCTCTTTTTTTTTCATTCTATTCTGGTTTTTTGGTGCGACAGTATATATGTATACAATAGGTTCGTCTTTTACTAGTATTCAGTACAATTAAGTTTAGATTTTCTAATGCTATGAGCAACACTATTTCTTTTAACTTGATTTTCCTACTGCCCCATTCGATTGACAATGCGTTAAAGATTCAAACTAAAAGAAACTGGCTTTTATCATGAGTATGGTTTATTAGCTTTTGCATATAAATGCCAAACTTCTGGGTCTGTTCCTTAAGTTTCAAGACTATTGATGCAGTTGAATCGGTTTTAAAATTACCCATCCAATCAGTATTTTATCCTGCGATTTCATTTCATCAAACAACTAATTTGCTTGGAAGTCCCACTACTGCAGTGTGCGTTTCTCCATAAGCCATATACATATAGCCGCTCGCGTAATTTTATTTTCGGCTTCTTAGTCAGATTGTGTGAATTTTAATTTATACTAAAAAAATGTTTACAGAAACAGCTATTATTTATATTGCGACGAAGAAAAATTTTTACTCCCGGGAATATATATTTATATATAGCCTAATATTGAGGATTTGATCCATCGAAACATCGTTCAAAAATTATTTCGGAAAATTCCGGGATTCAAACACTAAGTGTAACTGATAGATAAGAGAAAGGAGAAAATCACAAAATTGGGTTAACTATAAATAAATAGAATAAATAAAACGTATTAGGTATAAAATACACCGACGTAGTCATGGATAATGATATCGGTAAATTATTTTAATTTTTTTCTAAAATGATTTAAAATGCCCAGTGATTATGCTTTAACAATCACTTTTTTATTGAAAGCTACTTTCTGACTTAAGAACATATTGTTCTCAAATAGGAATAATGTTAAAAGTAAAATTGTATCATCGATAAGTGAAATATTTAATATATAAATTTAAAGTGGCGTTAAATTAATAAACTAACAGGTTTAATCGTTATAAACCACAAACCTTTAAATAATGCGATCGAAACCAGAGGTAGTCGGTTTAGAAGCAATAATCGAATATTTCAATTTCGTTATGCTTTTGGGTCGCGGTTGTCGCAACGGTCGCGACTGAGATACATGAAAAGAACCCTCCCATTCCTTCAATTATATAAAACGTGTCAGACTTTTAAGACTTTATCCTATGAACCATCCCGATGAGGATTTAATATGGCATTTATACTTTTTTCCGCACTGCTTAAAATGTGTGTCCAGTCCATAGCAGCACCATGCTTGCGGAAAATAATATGACGTTTTTCTTCTATCAGGTTGCACTTTCCTAGAATGTTGCTGGTTTTACTAAGTATCGAATGTTTTCTATGACATTATGCAATCTAAGTAAGTGACGGTTGTTTGTGGGATCAGATTCTCATTTTGTATTTTAACACAAAACTTGCCTTGAATATCAGTAAAAGTACGAAAGTCGCGAGAAAACGTTAAATAGGCCGCCGTAAATCTTCTGGTCGTACATTTAATAGAAAACAATGTGAATTGAATTGAAATTGATGACATTAGCCATTAGCTATGATTACGTTGCACTATGATAGCTAATTTCGGTTTAAGTTTCGATGTTTTAAGACTTGCTTGTGCTATGAGCACTGAGCATTCTTGATAGTGGAATAACTATCAGAAACATTAGAGGAATTGCGTGCCATGATATTTTTAATTTCCAAGTAGAGCAAATTGTGAAATCGATTACATCTCTCCTCAGTCCAGTACAAATGACGACCCCAAAAGTAGGAGGAACCAAGACCATTGTACATTACTTCTTCTACGATCACTACATTTAAGAAAATGAAAATGTTTTACTCACCCATTATTGGCCGTTGATCCAACTCTTCATGCCTCAGTAATTTATCCAACCATAATGAATAAACTATAAGCTAATATAACAAAATTACTAAACGTTGTGCCTTTGGTTCCGGTGATTGTTGAATGTGAATGATAACATTGCCAAAGGTACCAGCGGATGTAGAATATCACTAATAATTTATATCATATAATAATTCATAATAATAATCGTTTTCTTAAAGCCACAGTCCATTGCTGAACAATAATATTATATAAATATAATAAAACTCGTTGCTCCAAAGCCACAGTTGATGCTTGAATCAAAGTTGTAATCCAATCAAAACTTAATCTTTGTTGACAAAAACTTTAATATTTTTATATTAATATTTTTTGTATATATAATAATTTGAAAATATGGCTGAAGAACAAAAGAAAAAACATTTACAGTGATAATACCACAATATTACTAAAAGGACAAATATTTCACATTTTTATATGTCTTAGCACTCGAATTCAGTTTAAATGAATCGTTATGACTACTGACTATGACAACATTATGAATATTTTTATCCCCATACAAGTATATATGTCAAAGACTCAACGAAAGAAAACAAAAGAAAATGAAAGAAAAAGAACCACCGAAATTATTATTTCATATTATATTATACGAACGAACGAACTATAAGCATGTATATAACGAACGATAATTTGGGTAAAATACTAATTCACCGCATATGCCAGATATCATTCTGGGACAGTTGCTTCGTAACAAAGTGGATATAGCTCACTCAACCCATTTAATTTCTGTATCCTATAAAATAAGAATTATTAAGAATTCATTGTTCCATGATTGTGCAAAAATCCATCATCCCATCATGTTGACTATGTTCACATACTTTAACGTAGTCAATCACTTCCATTTGCATACCTCCCAAATAAAATTGTTGAGTGTGAACCGCTGGCGTTGGCCTCCGTCGGCGAGTCATGGTACTCTTTCAAATTCTCAACTTGAGAATTTTTCTGAACAACTGATTTAGCTTTCCCAGAAAGGCGATCTGAAAAATAGTGATAGAGTGCTCCCATCCGTATTCTTAGTACCTCCCATTTCGTATTCTTTTCGAGTATAAATTCTTAAATCACGATCGTCATTTTCAAAAGACTCATTTATCATCTTGTCGTTCTCGTCTTTTAATTGATTTTAACGCATTACTGCCGAACCTTTTGTAGGAATATCGAAATGCATATTAAACACATCCTACACTGATTTATTTCAGAACAAGAAGTTTTAAAAAACGTGTCAGCAACCACATTGCATTTGATGGAATCCTGAAAATTTTTTGGACTGTATATAAAGCCCATGGACTGGTGTATAAAGCCCATCGAAACCGACCGATTGGAGAAAGCAAAAAAATGCTAGCGTATTGAATTGATTTTTATCCTTAATCTCTATATATAACAAGCCGATATGCTGATGGCATAATTGTTAACATCGGTACAAACAATATAAGGTTTGGATTCTAAGGCTTCGATTGAAATTTGCAGTAACGGTGCAGTAACTAACATATTCTTTTATTATTGGAAAACTTCTTGGTGCTCAAAAAAAATTTGATTTCTTTCGCAAGAATTTACATAAAATTTACATTGACATTTACTAACGGGACAGTAGTAACACTCGTTTACGAATTTTTTTCACTTTTTTTTGACTCTTTGAACAAAACCCAACTTTTCTTATGGATTTTGATCTGCTGAACACGAATATCATATTAATTTTTTTTAAATAGCTCATGTTTTTGAGATATTCGCGGAAAAACAATTTTGTTGGTGAAAAAAAGGTTATTACAGTTTTTGGATCTTGTATTTTACAAAACAAACAAATTCAATATATTAATGCTATTTTTTGTATTTAAAATCCATCAAGGATTGAGTCTTGAAGTTACGCTCCAAAATCTAAAAAAACTTATTGTACTCTCTTCACTAGTGTTCCGTATAAAAAACGGAACCCTAAAAACGAAAAATTTACGGTTTTTTCAAACTTTTCCTTAATCAACGCCATAAATTTTGAACAAACAATGATTGTAATTTTTTTTTAATATTTTGAAGCCTATATTAAATTTAGTTCCCTTTCTTTTAATTTGAAAACACAAATATGCTAGTTGCACCAAGTTATTGAAGCTTTCTAAAAAAAATTCTAAATTTAAAAAAAAAATTTGACTAAGAATAATTTAAATTCGGCAACATAATTGATTTATATGTATTTGAGATGTTTACAGATTTTCGAATTAAAGTTTCGAGCTATTTCGAGTTTTCCTTATTTCAACCGCATCTATGTATATTTTCTTCTCTTTTTGTACCGCATCGTAAATAATATTTTACAAGTTCAGTCGTTCTCAAACATCAGCTACGAATTTTTTTGAAACAGTAAAGTGTAAAGTTAATGAAGTTTCTTTGTTCAACGTATATGTATTTATTACACACACAATGACGTTGCAAAGTAAAGTTAGTGTAAAATTTAATTTATTTAAATGGCATCATCAAGAAATTTCAAGTGTAAAAATTGTTAAAATTCATTTTGTTTTATTTGTGGAAGTTACATAATACATACTGCTAGAACAAGCACTCCATATATAAGAACTGCATGTCTTCATTACTTCGGCATAGAATTGAGTGAAGATAAACCACGGATGCCGAAAAATTGTTATATCGACTTATTACTTTCAATATGGCACAACGGAGAAAATGTTCATTCAACGTTTTAACGTTGTTATACGATACGACCAGGTTTTATCAGTGGTAGCGCTAGTGTAAATTATTGATTTAAAGTATTAAATGCGTCATCATATTTTTCTAAATATACAGACGTTTTGTAAACGGAAACGATCAACGGAAACGACAAACTGCAATTCTGCGTTTATCAAGAAAAAAATTTCATTTCTCTCTGTATTTTGAAGTATGTAGTGGGAGAACATTTGTTGCCGTATGTTGAGATTAAACAAAATGTTTCAAAATTTGTTTTTCAAATTTTTCATCAATATAAATTTTAATATATTTTAACATTTAATCAACTGCAAATGGTTTAAGTTGCTCTAAATTTCAATTTCAGGACCATAACGATGGTTACCTATATCGAATAGAAAAGTTGGTTAAAATCTGTGTAAAAAGTGAGTTTTGACTTGCTTTGGGAAAACTTGAACAGTTTGGTGCAATCTGCTACCCTTTTCGTGTTTTTTAGCTTAAAAGAAAAGGAGTTTTAATTTTCTAGAGGATTCAAGCAATAAAAAAATTTTAGAATTATTGTTGGTTGAAAAATTTGGAAAAACCGTTTGTTTTGTAAAATATGAAACCTAAAACTAGAATAACTTTTTTTTCATCCAAAAAATTTAGTTTTTGCAAATATCTCAAAAACAAGAGCTAACCAAAAAAAATGAACATGATATTCGTATTCAGCAGGTTAAAATCCACAAGAAAAGTTAGGTTTTATTTAGGGAGATTTTTATTATATACTAGTGTAATGGGAGGTAATTTTATTTGTGGTCCGAAAGTAAGCTTTGGTTTGTTTTGACATAAGATATAAATATGCTCTTATAAATTAAAAAACCTTGCAAACTGCATAGATGCAGTTTTGTTTGTATTTAATTTTAGTAAAAAATTTGGTAAGAGAACCCTGTTTGCACTTAATTTTACATTTATATAAACCAATCTTATACATCTGATTTGCTTGTACACAAATCTGTCTGACCAAATCTACCCATTTCAATCGGATTCCTGCTGCAGTTTGGGACTCTTTGTTCTATTTCGGTTGGTTCTAACTGCAATTTAAGAAAAACAAACAAATTACAATTCAAGTACAAATAAGCAGTTCAAATGAACGCAAAATTATCAAAAGAAAACAACATTATTTTATTAGCACAATAATAAATACATTTTAATTGGATTATAAATTAAAATCAATAAACTATAATCTAATTTCTTAAAACTTCAATAAAATTATGATTTATTAGATATAAACTTAACATTCAAATTAATGTTATTATATTAATAGAGGTCGTGTGTTGTGTTTATGTTAATAAACCTACAAAAAAACATAATAAATAAATATATAACAATGTTCACGTTTTTTCATTAATTTTAGTTTTCGTTCACGAATAAAATTAAAATTTAAAATTGGTTAGATTTTTTCTTTGAAGACAACAAACTATTAGGAATATGATAATAATAATAATAAATAAATTAGTGAAAAAGAATGTAATATAATCGTTTGAATTGGTTTGATAATTTTCTTGTGAATTTGTTTTGAAAATTAAGATACATACAATTACTGTTTTTTACCATAATATGCGAGTTATATTTCGTAATTAAGATAATTGGTCTTTGTTTTGTCAACAAGTGAACAGATGGTTTATATAATGTAATTAAGATTGAGTTGTTCTGTGTCAACAGTGTTACAAAGCAAAAATATGAATTACATTGAAGTTTTTATATGAATTTACTGGCGCAGCTGCTGTTGGATTTTTAACTGGAAGGTCATTGACGGCGTCCAGATGGCGTCCAAGTTGATGACATAGTTTTATTAATCAATCAAATAAAATAATCATAAAACCAATTCATTGGCTGGAGTTGTAAAAAAATCTCAATTTGAATGGATATAATTTTAACCGGTTAACCGATTAATCGGTTAATTGAGATATTTGTTTTTGAATTTGTATATACATTAATTAATTAAAAATAATAAACATAGTATAAATTATAAAATGTATATTTGGTTATTTAGACTTAGTTCTCTAATTTTTGATTCGCCAAATTAACTAACCCACTCACTTTTAATTCAAATTTCAGAAATGTAGTTTTTTTTAAATTACTTAATAATTTAGTGTTTTATATATAATAAACAATCAAATAAGCTTTATTTATTTTGTATAAAATACAATGTTCGGTACAGTCGAAAAGAATTCACTATAAGTGAATTCAATTCTAAACAAGATCTTATTTTTGTCACAAAATTTCTAGCAACCGAAAACACCCTTTCACTCGCGACAGATGTCGGTCGGTTTGAAACAACTGCCTCATACAATTTTTCGAGAACAGGAGCTATCTCTTTGGTTGCATCAAAAATTGCTCTTGAGGTTCGAAAACCAATTCCAATGTTCTTTTTTTTATAAATTTTCTAAGAAATTTGGATGAAAATTAGTTTGTGTATGTTCTTTTTTTATAAACTTTCCAAGAAACTTTTTAACCGATTAATTGTAAGTCGATTAATCGTAAAGCCGATTATAAAATTTAACCGGTTAATCGGTTAACCTTAACCGGTTTTGGATGCCCTAGATATAAATAAATAAAAATGTAATAAAAATTGAAAAGCTGCATAGGAAGAATAAAGCTCAATATTTGTTATAAAAAGAAATGTAATTTTAAAAAGACATAAAAGACTTTTATCAAGAGATTTCAGCTGTCAAAGACCAACTGCCTTATGTGTTTCTATCCAATCATCATTACATTGTTACATTAAATATCGTCACAATGAAATACAATAAAACTTTTACTTTTACAATTCGAGCACAATAATCAAACATAAAACACAGAACAAGGAAAAACTATAAAAACCAATAAAAAGTTTTATGTCAGGCGAACAAACAAACTCTTTAATGTTATTTTTTTTTTTATTAAATCCAAATTCCAATTTTTTTTCTTGTTTTTTTGTTTTGCTATCCCAAAGTGTCCTTTAAAAGTTTACAAAATGTCTGAAACAAATAAATAAAATAAAATATAAAAATTCGAAACAAAATAAATTTCTTTTCTATTCTTTTCCTATGATTTTCTTAAAAAAAAAATAGAAAAAAGGGAACACCAAAAAGTTTTATATCGAAATAAGAAAAAGTGTTTAGAAAAAGGATAAAATCCTACGAGAAAAACATTAAATTCAGTGGAGACGCCTATTTTAGTTTTATTTTCGAGCTTTTAAGTTTTTTTAAGTCTTTCGTTTTTATTTTGTGAAATATCGTTTTTATGTATTTATTTATATGTAAGTTGTTCCCTAAACATAGACCAAATACAGAAAAATAAAATATAAAGAATTTATACAAGTTGAAAGTGTGAAGTTGACGTGCGGTCATGCAGAAAGCTATAAACTTGTAAAGAATAAAATTTCCTTTTTTTATTTTTTTGGGTATTTATAAGAGCAAAATATAAAATACAATATTGTGTTTGATTCCATTTAAAGATTTCGTTTTAGAGAGTTGAAATAAGAAAATTATTTATGTTGAATATGAATTGCTAAAAGTAGATAACTGTTTGATAAATTGGATGATTTATAATTCTTCTTAGTTTAGTTGAATGAACCGAAACGACTTAAAAAAGATTTTCATAATCGATTTTCTGTTCTGAATAGGAAAAGTTGAAAATACTTGATTTGTATTGGAATTTATTATTTAGAGTTAGGAAAAATTTACATTCAAAGGTTAAGTTATACAATTTTTCGATTGTACGTTAATGTGTAAATAGTGAAAGGATGAGAGGATGAATGAAATAGATCAAGTCCGTATTTCATACATCGTTTAATTTTTATTTATGGATCATTAACTCAGTTTTTCGTAAAGTTCCAAACATTTGAATAAATATATAAAATTTTTTAATAATATATTTTCGCTTTTCATATACATTCAAAATTCAATTTGAAGGCTAATATATAATTCTTCAACACGATTTAATTATAATGACATCAAACGTGATACACTCGATTATAATTATTTAATCACATATAACTGGCAGAATTTTTAATATAAATGTTACAACAATACATTCCTTTTAATTAGAGCCAAGGTTGAGCGAATAAGTTAAAGAATTAATTACAAATTAGGCAAACATAATAACGAACAAAGGTGAAAGATTATTGTTAGCTTAACTAAGCTTAAGTCATTTGAAACAAATTATTAACTGATTAATTAGCTTTAATATTATTTTATCTTAATTTATATTGTGGATATATTGTTATTGGTGTCATAACAAAACGTTGAAAAATAATCAATTAGAGTTTCGTTTTTTTCAGTTGTGTTTTAAAATGTTTGGGGTTTTAATAATTGTTATAATATAATTATATAAATAAACACTCATCTCTTATACTGCAGTTTTTATATTTCTTAAAAGTTGAATATCCTGATAAGTTATTCCAGCGCTGTTTGACTGACTTTTTCGATGAGCTCCAGCAGTTTGTGTTTTTATCACTTGTATTTTCTGACCGTTTTACATGGTTAAAAGCCGATTATATCATAGCCTTCAAAGCTTTGCGTTTCCTTCAGATTCTATGCTGCTTTTACTGAACAAAATCTGAATTCTAAATTGTGTCCGAGTCTGTGCAAATTTTGTGCACTTTACTATTTTTTTGCAAATCTTAAAGTTTTTTTAAAATATTTTAGTGTGTATTTTAAATTCAATTGTTTAAAATATTTGATTGCTAACATAATACCCATTTGTTTTAATTTAACTTTTTAAATCATGTAAACAAAAAGAACAATTTGGATGGTACACATTTGATGCATGATGTCACTAGGATCTTCTGATACATTATAAATTTTACCTATACTAAAATTTTTAGTAACGTCATTACGATAAATGAAAGCAGCAGTCGTATTTTTAAGCTATACATTGAAATTTGTTCCATTTTTTTAATGATACAATATACAATTTAATTGAAAAAAAAAAAACATATAACTAAAATTTCAGATAAACATTTCGTCTGTGCTGCAAGGAATTAAGCTCATTAGTAAGAGCTGAGTTGCCAATCAGTTTAACAGCTGTACGCTAAACAGAGTCAAGACACTTTAAACTACTAAAATATGCGCCACCCCAGATATGCGAACAGTATTCCATACAGGGACGTATAAATGATTTATATATTAAAAGAAGCTGATCGCTATTGAAAAATTTACGACTACGTCTCAAAAAGCCCAATTTTTGAACAGCGTGATTGGAATTGGAATTTTAACAATTCAAAAGTATGGTTTTGAAGTTTCTCAGAAAAAACTTCACTTCACATTTTTCGTGTTTCGGATGAATTCGAACCTTCCTCGTCAGTGCCTGGCTCGAATGTATAGCTTAAAAATACGACTAGGCAGACACGCTATCGATTACGCCATTGAGGCGATGACAATTTCGAAGTTGAAACTTTTTCGTCACTTATTTATTTTACTTAAGTTGAATTTTTCCACTGTCACTAGACTCCATATTATGGAACATGTTTTTACATTATATGGGATTTTTTGCATTAAATTTCTAGACAATACTTTGTGTCAATTCAAAGAATGGGGAACATTTCTATTCTAATTAACATCCTAAGTCACGATTGTATAGTCATTATTGATTGTTTCCAATCAATGTGAAATCAATGGCGGACACTTGGTCAATTTGTAGTCCTATATGTATTAATATTAGACTACATTAAGGGACTTTTTTTTTTTATTTTTTTAAACTTAAATATTTGGCTTACATATAAAATTAATATTAATTTTCCATAATCTGCTTAGTATTATAAAAAAATATTATAAGTTTTGCTGTTCAATGTATACACCTTTGGTACATACACCGAATCTGATCTACGCGATGAAATTTCCTATCGTCCCTGGTTTTATTCACTACAAATGAAACACCAAGCTTCAGATCAAAAATGTCTTTTTTTTATTATAAATATTTTGGTCCTTTTTTGGGACCTTCTTCAGTATAATTCTTATGTGTTATCCTGAACATTCTTTTGAACTTAATACTCTATTAAGGGGTATTAAGTTCAAAAGAGTGTTCAGGATAGCACATAAGAATTATACTGAAGAAGGTCCCAAAAAAGGACCGAAATATTTATAATAAAAAAAAGACATTTTTGACCTGAAGCTTGGTGTTTCATTTGTAGTGAAAAAATTTTACTACCAATAAAACCAGGGACGATAGGAAATAAAAAAATATAATATACAAATAGTAAACCGAAATCAAAGAAAAATATTAAAAATATATTAGAATTTTTTTTAATTACTAAAATTAATTTTTCAAAGAAGCCTTTTGTTTTTTTGTGTTTGTTTTCATTACCTTCACAAAAAAAATTTCTTTGGCACATAAATTTTGATGAAATTAAGATAATATTCATCAAATTAATATTTCAAAAGCAATATTTCATAAAAAGTTTAATGATATTATATCCTCGGATATAACGTCGTTTGTATTGTATGAATCACGATAGAGCAACAAATGTATCCGAGGATTTTTCTATCCTTTGTTTTTCTTGTATAGAACAGTGGATAGAACCATTTGTTTTTTTCTTGTCATGTGTAACAGGATACTATTGTTTTGAATTTGTCAGAGTTTACAATTTTATTTTATTCGAGCACTCTTTCACTCCTAAAAATTTTATTCAAATTCTCTCTGGCTCATAGGAGTGATATTTTTAGTTTTTTTATTTCGCTCCAAAAGATTTTTTATTTTATTTATTTTATATATCTTTTCTTTCATCCATTTGCAAAAGAAGAAAACTAGTACCTTGTTGCCATCCTTTTTGATATATTTTTATAAAAATACATAAAAAATGGGATAAAACATTCTCAAACATTATTCACTTTTTACGTTGGAAAGCATTAATTACGAAGCAAAAATTAAATGTTCGAGTATTTGAAAGAAAATATTTATTTCAATATAGGAGCAAGAACGATATTTTATTATTTTCACTCCTGTATTTAGGAGTGTTATATTTATTTTATGTTACTCGCTCTGAAAGAACGGAGTAAAGGAGTGATATAAGAAGCGTTTTAAACTCTGGAATTTGTGATTATTTTTGAATTTAAATTTGTGTGCTTCTAAAATTTCTTTTTTAATATTTTTAATATAATTTTAGTATAATTAATTTAAGTTTTCAGTATTAATTTCCCAATGGCGGCGATAATTCGAAATAATATTTTGCCAAAAATTTCGAAAGCAGGTATATTGATAATATCACGAGGCCGTATGTCGAGGGCTATTATCAGTACCACTTGCTTGAGGAATTTTCCAAAAAATTATGAGAATTTATCAGCGAACGAGGGGAATTCGTTTAGAAAACTTTTTGCAATTTTTCATTTCTTTATATATCTTTTATGAATTATACGTTGACCTACTGCGATATCATTGAATTATTTAAAAATTATGTGATAATTTTTAATATCGCAGGAGGTCAGACGTATAAACAACTATTTGTTATTAGCATAAGGTGAAATTGAATGATGTCATTACATTTTAGAGAATTTCATTGGGTTAAATTAAAATAAAACTAAGGCAAAAAATTTTCAAATAAATTTTTTTTATTTACAATTAAATTTATTTAATAGAAAAATAAAAGAAAAAGTATTGCCACTTTTAAAAATATTGTTATAAAAATCGCAATAAAAACAAAGATACAAAAAATTCTATCCGTGTTCATACAACCGACGAAAAATAAAATTCTCGGACGAAGATATATCTTTATTCTCGGATTTTTTCTATCGATCGTTGTTCATACAATCGGCTATAAGTGATTGTAAATTTGTAATTTCCAATATCTTTATACTGCCGGACGAAAGGCACATAAAATTGAATTTATTATCGCAAATGTCAATAGTAATATCAATTTGATCAAAATGATACCTTAAGGCTACAATGAAGCGTTAGGGTTACATATCACGGAGGAAGATGACACACTCTCTCCTGAGGTGTAGTTACTATTTTTTGCACGACAATATAATTTTGATTCTAAAAACTTAATCTAACCGTTTAAAGAAAACGAGAAATGTAATCCTTAATGTTCATCATAGTAGGCGGTTTTTATAGAAATTTGTTTGAATTTATTGTAAATATTTCTATTTCAGTTAAAAATATCATTGTTGTAATGGTTTGCTATTTTTTATTCCCTAGAGATCAAAATATGCCATCCGCTCCCGCAGATGAGGAAGCGAAATTAAACTTTATATACACTCGTAATTGAATTTTATATACAACCCCCTCATAACTCATATTTGAAAAGACATTATGACAACAATTCAAAACAATTAAAAAACGTGTGACAAAGGTGACAGGGATCAATTCTTGGACCGGTGTTGTTTAATATTTTCATTGATGATATTTTTACTTCACTACAATTTTAAATTGTGTGAAGTGATGCAATCTATCGAGAAAAAAAATCTTACATACCGCATCATCATTACGCATCAGCGTCGCAATATTTTTTTGTTGAAACTTACATAACTAATCCTGCATTTAATAATATTCTCTTATATAACCCTAAGTTGGGGCCTAATATTGTTTAATAATTTGAATTCTGATATTAAATCGGAACAACGAGTCTCAATATTTAAAAATAAAATTATAGAACTCATTAATTTAACAAATTTTTGAATTCTCCATAAATGTACTGTAATGCCATGGGGGTTGAAAAAAAAACAAAAAAGTTCACATATACTGTTTTATGGCATCATATATGGCAACATCCCCTAGGCATACTTAATAACTAACATTTTTTTTTTTGATTCATCAACCGTAGTGGTATCATACGCAAGAAGACGTTGTTTGTCAAATTTTAACCAAATTTAATTATTTAATATCAAATTGTTATTTTGAATTATTATTTTAATTCAATTCTTTTATTTAAGGAATCATATTTTGGATATAAATAATTTTTCTTTTTCTTTTCTTTTCCAGGTAAGGATTTGCTAAAAAATATTATAAAAGGAAACTATAGTATTTTACAAAAAAATTTCAATTCAGATAAGTTAGTTTTTTGTAATTTAAATATTTATTTGATTTATTATATATAAAATTTTTCAATAAAACAATTTATTTAATTGTTGTGAACTCTGAAATAAATTTTCTTGATTGTATTTTGTAAAAATGTGATTGTATTTGACTACAATTAAACTACAACCGTTGTGGAAGTTCAGGATCGACCTCGTAACAGATGTGATCGATGACATACCAAGATCAAACAAATACGAGAAGCTGAACCAAACGCCACTAGATAGATGAGTTCCTTCGAATGAATGGCGTTTCCAAGCGTTATTAACCGGTCAGGAATTGTGCGATCAACAACCTTCCGAGGCCCTACGCCATATTAAACAACTGACTGGAACAAATTTCAGCAAACATATAATTCGTTCACTTTGGGATCGAAACTGCCCTGAGATTATTTGAATTCCATTAGCTGCGCAATCAAAGTCAACAACGACCGAGACGATGTCAAAAAAGGCGGATAAAATATTCCAAGCAATGGCATCACGTTCAACACACCGAAGAAGTTTCAGAAAAAACCAAGCGGTAGTTAAAAAAATACAACAGGATTGTGTTTTTACCATCAGATATTTTGAGTTACAGCGCGAAAATGCAGAGCTCTGTGCACGTTCGGTCGCAACACATCCAACAACGATGGATGTAAACCAAAGCTCTAGAACAAAAAAACGAGTAACGAACGAGGTAAAAACGGCTGTGATCGACAGCAATTACTCCAGCCGCCTCTTTATTTATGACAAATGGAATCGACAGACCTATTTTAGATGACACAGGAGCTTTTGATGCTCCCAGTCACAAACAGTCCATTAACACGAAATAGTTAAAAATCCAACGACTTAGTCTTGTCAGTCGCAAATGGCACAATAATAACTACCTACGGATCAAATCTCCTAAAGATAGACACCGGACTTAAACGAACTGGTCTTAAACGAACACACACAGTAAATTTGGTTTACTAGTTGATCTGAAGCGAAAGCGACTGATTGATCCAGCAACCCAGCTGTCAATTCCATCATGTGAAGGTGAATACAGCCACTTCCATTCATTTGACGATCACCAACGACTACCTTCTGCTACTAAGGAAGCTTCCTTTCCAAAAGCAGAACCAATTTACCGGTCAACCATAACGTGGTACATAATATTGTTACCACTAGGCACTTGCCTGTGTCATGACCACGAAGACTAGATCCAAATTTCCAGAAAGCAGCATTCATTGAATTCCAGCATATGGTAGAATTAGGAATTTGTCGACCATTAGCATCTTGTACCACTTGTCCACTCCATATGGTAAAAAAAAACACCACATTAGAGACTGTGCGACAGTAACAATATCTGATCGATAGCCACTACCCTACATCCAGAACTTCTCCATGCAATTGCATGATTGCAAAGTATTTTATAAAGTCGATCTCGTCAGAGCATATCATCTCATTCCTGTATCGAATGAAGATCTCCATAAGACAGAAATCACAACACAGCTTGGCCTCTTTGAATTCATTCGGATGTCATTCGGTTTATGCAATGCCGCACTAACGTTGCAACGTTTTATAAACTCGATCGTTCAAAACTTAGACTTTTTGTTCGTCTACATCGACGACATATTATTCGCATCGAAGGACGAGAACAACACGAACTTCATCAAGAACAACTATTCCCAAAATTATCGGAGTTTGGTGTACACATCAAGTGTTTGAAATGCATATTCTGGGCAAATACTCTTGATTTCCTCAGTTACAAGATAACATCTAATGTTATTCTGCCTTCACCTGAAAGAATTAAATCCATTATGGATTTTCCACCTCAAACAAACATCAAACGCATTCAGTAATCCATCGGCATGGTAAACTATCACTACAGATTCACCAATTCATTCTCACTTGGCTACTCTACTCAAGAAGCCAACAACGCAGTCATCGAATATTGCCGTCGGGGCTGTATTACAACAACGTAATAATAATTGTTTGGAACCACAGGGATTTTTGTCTAAGAAACTTTCTAGAGCGGAAATCAATACTCCGGTTTCGATCGAGAATTACTCGCAGTAAATTTAGCAATCAAGCATTTCAGATATTTGATTGAAGGATATGAGTTTACAATATTCACCGACCACAAGCCTCTGACACGAGCCATTCAGTCTAAGTCTGAACGAAATCCACGACAATCACTTTATTTGGATTTTATTAGTCAATTTACAACCGATATCAAGCATTTGAACGGTAAAGATAACGAGTCGCGAATGCATTATCACGTGCAACAAATAACGAAACGGCATCAGTTGAAACTCACTTCGACTAAGATACCATTATCAAAGCAAAAAAAAAGCAGACTTAAAACTTCTAAATTTATTTGCTGGTTCCGTATGTCACGCTAGTTTAACAATGAAACTAGAGGTTCCAAACTTCCAGGCTTTGAAATTGTATGCCTAACATCAACGAGAAATAATCGCTTGTATATCGTAGGACCATTACCCGCCCAATCCTTAACACTTTACACAATTTGTCACACGCTGGAGTTCAGGCCACACGTAAGTTAAAAAATTTGTGAAATATTGTGCAAATTTTTAGTGAATTAAAAACATTGAATCCTGTAACAACGATTTAACAAATTTTTTTGGTATGATCCCCAAACAACTAAATATACAAATTCCTAAACAATTTAAACCGAATCCTCGTCATGTTTAGGACTTCAAAGCTGCAAATTGGCAAGGAATAAAAAGCTTCTTTAAAGGGTTTCCAGGAAAACGTTATGTCTCAGCCTAAAGCCCAGAAATAGCTGCATACAATTTTTCTGAAACTATAATCGGAGTGTGCGCAGATTCCTAAAAAATTGAACATTCCAAAAATTGATCTTTAGTTTTCGAGTAAATGCAAAAGGAAAGAAAAGACAGAAATTTATTTCGAAATTTAATTGATGTTGAGAAAAATTTATTTGATTGGAAAATAGCATCTTAAATGGAAAAGAACATTTAAATTTGATGATTGGTTCACGCATTTTCTATAAAGCCGCAAAAGCGTGCCAAGTTAATTTTTGTAAATCTTCCCTACCATCTCTTGTTGATAACCTGTCATTGACTCAAAAGACAAAGCTAATTCGCTTGGGTTTTATTTTTCTTCCAATTTTACATTATAAGAACCTCGTTTCAAACCGTAACCTTTTCCTAAAGTTTGAAGCTATTCGTAAAAAGCTTTTATAAATTAATTTTACAAAAGCATCTGGACACAATCGTATTCCTCCAATTATACTGAAAATATTTGCTAAGGAGCTATCACCAACCCTGATTAAAATCTTCGATTTGTCATATAAGCATATTTTAGTAGTTCAAAGTGTCTTGATTCTGTACAACGAAGAGCTTTTAAATGCATTCGCAACTTCATCTTACTAACGAACTTGATGCCTTGCAGCACAGAAGAAGTGTTACTGATCTGACTATTTTTTTAAAATTTATTATGGATGAACGCAGGCAGCTTAAGAGATTAATTTGATTTTACCTGAATATGCAAACCTATCGCGTCACATCAGAGCAACTTTAGCGATCCATATTTGTACGGTTCAACTAATTAGATGTAGAACTGTAGCTTTCTAACGTGACTTTTTCGACAGAGTCGTTTATCTCTGATAACTTTAATTCTCAAGGGCTTAATTGAAGTCAGCGTTCATAAATTTTTCAGAAAACCCTAATATGCATTACATCATTAATCCCTAGTTGGCATGGTATATACGGGTATTTAGAGACGAAAATTAACTTTGAATAAAAAAAGTGTCGAGAAATGTAAAAAAAAAAAAAGTTGAGTAATTCTTTGAGATATACAATTAGATCCTGGCAACTATTTTAGTTTTTTTATAGGGTTTTTGTTTTTTGACAAACGAACTACCATAAATTTGTGAATTTGTATACGGAATTTGAAGCAGTTGAAACTAGTTAAAATTAAGATAGTTTGTCTGTTAAATGTACCTAAAGGCAATTATTCACCTAGGTAAAACTAAGCTAAAAAATTAAATGTCCAAAAATTATTAGGCTGTCATTAAACCTAGAAATAAAATATTAACGTATGCACAAATTACTGTACGCTTGTTACATCAAAATCATGAAGTTTAATTTAAAAAAATTATTATATTTTATTATTTCATAGTGCGTTAGCGTTAAATTTAATATAAATAATAAACTAAAATAAAAAAAAATTAATTTCAAATAGACAAAATGACATAAAAAACAAACATAACAGAATAATAATTAGATTTCCTTATTTTTTTTTTTTACCCAAAAATAAAACTAATAATCCAACCCTTTTCTATTTCAAATAAATGAAATTAGTTTAACAGAAAAATAATCAAGAAAATTGTTTTCCCATTTCAAAAATTTTGACAGACCAATCCGTAAGCATTTTATTTTTAATTTATAAAAATTATATTAAAAGAAAAAACTCTTGAGAAAATATGTGTATGTGTTTTTTTTTTTGATTAAATTGAAATATAAAATCTTATGCAACAGATTTTTTTGATTTTCATTTTAATTAAAGATCTTGTAATCGGAACATGTTTTCCTCTTAATTTAATCTAAGTGAATGGGTTAAAATATTTTTTTGAACATGCGTTCAATTGTAAACTTTAATTAAAAACAATTAATTATTATGTATTCAGCTATAATTGATTGGATTATATTTCAAGAAATTTTTTTTAAAGATGAAAGCAAATTTCTCTTCTTTGAAAATCTAATTTAAATCGATTTTATACAAACCACTAAAAGTGCATTAAATAAATATTACCAACAGGTGCCACTTTTTATTTCTCTTAAATCAACATTTTCTTATAATATTTATTTTTCCTACTTTTACTACATGAACTGTAATAATCTTTCATAGATGTATGTACTTCAAATTGTATAATATAGTTATTTCTCATAAAATATATGATTTTTATATAATTTTTTTTTATGAAACTATTTTATTGCACTTGGTTTTATTTTATGTTGTTTTTATTTAATTTATTGTAGAGAATTGTTATGAATATATTTTTCTTTTTTATACTTTAAAATCGTGAAAAGAAGTTGGTGAATAGTAAATATAAAAGCTAAGATAACCTTAGATATCTAATTCATGAAGTAACAGAATTTAGAAAAAAATGATGTTATTTTTATGAAATTAAAATTAAATATTTGAAATCTAGGTTTCATGTAGTGCGAAGTAATAGTATTTTCAATTGCAACTATAATAATAATTGTTATAATAACAATTCATGAAATTGAATTCAAACGATAAAAAAATATTATTGCATAATACAAGAATATATGTTTAAAAATAGTAATTGAATGTAACGCGATTTAAAGATTAAGGTGGAATATCCAGAAGACTAAAAGAAAATCTACTGAAAAAATAAAATCATATAAGTTCAATTTAGAATTATGATGCAATTTTATTGAATTTAATATTCGAATTCTGATTTTATGATAAAACTTGATATATACTGTAAAAGTTTTATGTGTTAATGGGTTTATTATGGATTTTATTAAATGATTACTCAGGTGCAAATAATATGAAATTGTTTTTTATCGTAAATTTTATAGACGGTGTTTAGTATTGAAAATTTAACATAATAGAAAATAATCTTTTTCATAAGTGGTTTGTTCAACTTAAATCAGAAATATTATAGATGTCGTTTACCCGTGTGATAAACCGCAAACAAATGCCTAAGGAAAGATTTTACGAATTAGTAGATATCTGTGCTTTGAATCGTTGATTAGTTAACTCATTCACCGATGCGGAAATGGTGCGGATAGCTAGAGATGGAAAACTTTAGAATTGGAAAATGCTACACTGGTAGCTAATAATACTACACTGAAGGCATTTCGTTCCTTATATCATTGCTTTCTAATAGACATTTTAGCATTCCTTCTATAAGTCAAAAATACGTTAAAATAAATAAAACTAAAATAGCAGGCTACGTAGTCCCACCTCAAAAAATTATATCTGGTATTCATGTTGCTGTTTCTTTCATAAATGTTTTAAATAATAAAGCGTATGTTAGTGTGATTAACGCTACAGAATCAGTTATCAAGATAAATTAACTTATGCGTTTTCAATAAAACATGACATACTTTTCTTTCCAAATTCAAATCCAATTAATATAAAGCCATGCCGCCCCACATGCAGTAAAAAAATAAATAAATTGTGAGTTTCAAAAGTTGTTAGCAGAGAGTGTAGTTGAACACAGTACATCACCATGGAACTCACCGCTACTATTAGTTCTAAAAAGTAAAGCATTAATGGAAAGAAGTGGAGATAAGTTGTAGATTTTCAACGTTTTAATGACTTCACAATAAGTGACACATTCCTACTACCAAATATTACAAATGTTCTCGCTAAATTGGGCAAATACAACTATTATTCTTCTCTCTATATATGGGCGAAGTCAATTAATGTTTATTTTACCTTCATGACATTGTAATTTATGCCCATGCTCTAACAATCTAGCAGACCCAAATAAAAGATTAATTGAAGTTGTCTCACAACTTCACCAATAAAATTTTAAACTCGAATATTTAAAATGTTAATTTGCAGCTAAAAAAAATAATGTATCCAAGACCCAGGTCACATTTTTTCCCCTGATGGTATTAAACCAGATCAAGCAAAGATTTTTGTGATAAAAACTTTCCTATATCTATTAATTTCACTCGAATCAAATCTTTTTTAAGCATTTGTGAATATTACAGACGATTTACCCGAAAAAATTCTGAGAAAGCGGAACCACTAAATGTCCTGTTAAGCAGAAATTCCAAGCTCCATTGGAGCGTATTTTGCGAGGAAGCATTTGGTTTTATTAAATATAAATTGTGCAGTCCTCCAATTTTGATTCTCCGGATTTAAAAAAAATGGAAACTATCAACGGAAACGGCAACACAACAAAGTAAGTGAACTGAATCTTCTGGATGATTCTGCATCTGATTCGGTAGGTGAGCAGTAGTACCTGGAAGCCTACTTTAGTGCTTTAGTTCGACCACCGATAAATACCATCAAAAGCGATTTTTCTGGAACGCAACCAAATAATTGCCACGACATTTGGGGTAGATGTAAAAACATTGATCATCAAATCCATTCCCTCGAAATCATATCAAATTATATTGTTGTCAGATGATCATACTTTTCAAAATGTATAAATTGTCATCCTTCGGTAAATTTTAACTCCAGGCCGAGAGTGCGGATGATAGTAGCTTACCCGAGACATCAAATTTCCCTATAAATCAAATTTTTCGTTGAGGCTTGTTTACATTTGTTATACCAGGACTTTTCAAATTTTGATATTTCATATAAAGCAATGGTTTATTTGTTGAAATTTCTAAATTGTTTGATCCAACGGTTCATAATATTCTGAAATGAAAACTAAACAATTACGTCATTTTAGGGAAACTTCTTGAATAAATTTCAATTAATATCCAAGACCGTCAGCTGGTAGATGTGACAGATAATATTGCGAGTAGTTTTGGCCAAGTAAACTGTTAGTACGAGTAAAGTCCCGTCATGGCTATGTAAAATAGTATTGAAAACTATAACAAAAACTAAAGATATATTTTACAATTTCCGATAGGTTAGTTAGTCCGTTAGTTAGTTAGTCCACCAAAAAGCGGGATATCGTTAAATTTTGACCGGTATTTAGTACCGATATTCAGTGATTTGAATTCCGGTTTTCGGTATTTATGCAATAAACTAATGCAACCAAAAATTCTTGGAATTTCACTGTAACGTTTTTAATTTTTCAATCGTTTTAATTTGTGAATTTATTTTACTTGTGAAGGTAAGCAATTTTATATGTATTTTTGGATGAACTATATATTTGCTTTTCTTTCGTATATATAGTAATTAATATTAGTTTAAGCAATTAGTGTTTAATGAGATAGTTTATTCACACGCAAAAGTTGAAGCAAACATTGTAGTTTCTACTACCAAACACATTTTATTTAAAAAATAATCATCAAAGAATATTCCATAATTAAGACTAAGGGATGCTATCGTTGATTGAAAAATCTACATCCACCAGCACCCCTTAGATATCACTTTGGCTAGTGACATCTCACTATTATTGCCAGTGGTATACGATATCTCAAATTAACTTGTATGTCAATAGCAGGGTCTAAAGTACGCGGGGTTGTCACAACCATAGATCAACAATTTTAAATTTTACAAATCTTCCTGCGGAAAGCTAAGTATTAAATTCATTGGTATTTTAGTGATTTGCAAACAACGGTAACAACCGTTTGAAAATCACTATCGGCTAAGTGCCACCATTTTTAATTAGTTAATTCATCATGATTGCCATACATGTTTAATCATACATAAGCTATGCTTCTTTGTATAGTATTTGTGCGAGTTCTTGTAATTTTGAGTTTTAAATCGATATAATCGATGTTATCAAATATCATCACTTAATTTTAGAAACATGTATTACTTCCAAACCAACAACATATCTGGTGTAGATGATAAAATTTGTAACATCATGATGTGTTAAATTCCAATACATATAATTTTGATATGCACAAATGTAACTGTTTCAGATTATATTTTCCATTTTACCAATTTCGTAAAAATTATGCTCAACCAAAAAAACATTGATTTAACAAATTCCATATAAAACGATAATTAAATAAAAACCAAATCAAATAATTATCAACATTTAGGCAAAATCCCTTAAGATAATTATATTAGTAACTTTAAAAAACTGCATTATCGATCAATTTTTTAAAATTCGTAAAAAGAAATGTTTATGATTTTTATGAATTCTTGATTAACTCGATAACTCGAATATATAAATTTTTCCCCATACAAAATTGCACAACGCGCCTAAAGAAGTTTTCACTTCAAAAATACTGATCTTTCAGACCTCATAAAATATCTCCATCAAGCGTACGAAGAAGATTTTACCACAAATCGGAATTTGGATAGTAATCTCAAGTTTCAGCGTATGCCGAAAAATAATATAGTGAAGTGTCTTTTATGATGGCCCAATGATGCATAGAGGAACTCCTGGAAGGTAATGCCGAGCTTATAGCAAAAATGAAAGATGAAACTGAGTCTGAGTTTGGAAGTAAAAACTTAATGAAAAAAAAATAGATCAAGCGATTTGTAAAAACTGAATTACACAGTTGCTGGAAAAAAACTCTTTTAACTCAAGATCTAGTTAAGAGCCTACGAAACGAAATGATTCCTTCTGAAGATGAGGTAACAAGGGGAGTATATTTGCAACAATTCTATGAATTGTTTCTTACGGTTCAACCAAAATTTGTTTTCATCTAAGAAATCGTTTTCATCAGCTAGTATTTTGCTAAATAAGCTGAGATCAAGACTTGTTTCGTTTTAATCAATTATGTGATATGTTGTGTTATTTATTTATTTTTTTTATTTTGAATATTACGTGATATTATTAAGATTAATGAATTTATGTTTTTTATTTCAAATAAAAATTGAAACAACATTTTTTGTATGAAAATTAAATTTTTTTAAACACCGGTATTAAAATTGTATTTTTAAATACCAAATTACCGGTATTAGATTTTACTCCGGTATTCCCTAATTCCCTAATTGTAATACTATTTTGTAAAAAAAAATTCCGGCTCTAAGGACCAAAAACCGTAAAAAATTTCATCATGATAAAAATTAAGAAAACTTTTAGCAAACAAGTAAACAAGGCTCTTTACATGTGTTAGGTTTTATTGTTATTTTATTCTGTAAAAAATATATAAACAGAACGTATGCTGTTGTTACCTCCGCCTTAAAAGGTTATTATGTATAGTTGTGCCACATTGTATTGTACTGCTTTTTTATAAAAAAAAATTTCCGGCTCTAAGGATCAAAAACTGTAAAAAAATTTATCAAGATAAAATTAAGTAAACATTTAGAAAATGCGTAAATAAGATGTGAGGAGGCGTTCGACAGTCAGACCGCATTGTACTACTATTTATAAAAAGAAATTTCCGACTTCAAGGACCAAAATCTGTTCATAAATTCATCACGATAAAAAATTAAGTGAATGTTTAGCAAATAAGTTGTGAATAGGCGATAAGATAGTCAGGTCGACCACGACTGGTAGGTCTTGTTGAACTTGTCACATTTTCAACACCGGTCAGAATCAACACGAACTATGCAAAGACCAATAATGCCAATGAAACCTATTTTTTTTAACCCAACGAAATAGTGACCACGTCATATGCGGAAGATGTAAGGACATTAGACATCAATTCCATCAGTGACCTCTAAATCTGATTTTTATCTGTGTGGTAAGCTTAATGTTACTTTTAGAAATTGTATAAATTGTTATCCTAATTCGGTAAATTTAAACTCTAAGCCGAGAGTGGTGATGATGGTAGTTCGCCTGGGTTAGATATCTGTATAAAATGAAATATTTTTCCATAAAAATCAAGTTAGATTTGCGACAAAAAAATTTTAGTTGAGCCTTGTTTACATTTGTTATACCAGGCTTTTCCAAATGTATATATTTCTTAAAAATCCATGGTTTTATTTGTTGAAATGGCTTAAACGTTTGATCCAACGGTTCATTAAATTCTACAATGAAAACTTCACAGTTACAGCATTTATTTTTTATTGAACAAATTTCAAGTTATATCTAAGACTGTCGGCCAGTAGTTACAGTAGATTATAGTGCGAGTAGTTTTGGCCAAATAAACTGTAAGTACTGGTAAGGTTCCGTCTTGGCTAAATAAAAAGTATTGCAAACTATAACAAAAACTAAAGATATATTTCACAATTTTTGATCTATAGGCTGTGACAATCTCGCGTACTCTAATCTCTGTTATTGACATATGAGCTAGCGTGAGATAGCATATCAATACCAATACCATAACCATAACACAGTCAATAACAGTGAAATAACACTAACCAAGTTGATAGCTTACGGGTGCTAACGGTTAAAATCTATTAAGTCAACGGTAGCACCCTCAATCTTAGTTTATAAAATATCCCTAATAATGGCCCATTGTTTCTTGATCGAGAAAACGAGCCATCGTGCAAATCTATATGTAAGGTTTAATCATTGAGGAAGACAGTGCGTCGCATGGTCAACCAATATGCAAATAGCTAAGTTATTGGCAGCCTCACTTCAGTTATTTTTTACAAATTTTAAAATAAATCTGCCTTTTATTTCTTATTTTTATCTTTTATCTGGCTTTTATCTCTTCTGTTTCCTCAGATTAAAACCGAAATTCCGGCTCTTAGGACCAAAAATTTTAAAAAACTTTATTTAGATAAAAAGTCAGTAAACGTTTAGCAAATTAGTAAACAAGGCGTGAATAAGCTATTGTATAGTCAGCCCGACCTCTTGGTCGCGGGTTCAAACGCCAGTTATTACTTTTTTCCAGAAAATGTGTTTGAACCATATTACTAAACAACTTAACTAATTTTATTTGTATTTAAAAACCGGTTTCTTACTCAATTTTAAAAATCCCATACTATGAGGGAATAAAATGCGCTACCATTTTAGTGAAATGAAACATTCCATCAGAAACAAGACAGACCAAAATATGTTACAATAATCAATAAAAATAGTAAATACAACAAATGTGTAACGAAAATTATAGTGATTTCTCTGAAATTTGCATTTCTGTGTGTTTGAGGAACTAGATTTGAGAAGTAGTAAACAAAAGAAATTCGATCAGGCGATTTTAAGTGTCACAGGAAATATATACTTTTTTCTTATTCTCGAATAGCTGTTACACTTATTAGCTGTAACACTATTAAATTAATTTAATTATCTACTTAGTTCGTGGAAAAAATACAACAACTCACTTGAAATAATTTAAAAAAAGTTGGAGAAACTTAAGCTAGTATGTGATATCTCAGGTTAACTCACATGTCAATAACAAGGACTAAAGTACGCGAGCTTGTCACATCCGTAGATCAAAAATATTGTTGGATATGGGATTGTTTATTATTTCACTACGCACTAGTGCGTTATATATGTATTACATTACAGCTATTATTATATAATTTTATCATAACAAATAAAAAATAGTGAAACATCATACATTAAATTGCTAAAAAGTGTAAAATAAGCGACAACTTTTTATTGGTTTAAAAAATGGTACAGTTACTCAACAACAAACGTAAACAAATTGGGTTAGTTAAAATTAGATAAAATAAGAACAAACATTTAATCTTCGAAACAATATAAATATTCTTATGGCGTCAATCTGTGTATCACACAAAATACAAATTCCCACAAAAATCGTGCATATACTTCTGAAACACATAATGTCTGTTAAAACAAAGTAACACCAGACGATTTTGCGAATCGAATTTTTTTTTAATTATTTCTTCTATTTCAACTGTCAATCAATATTTTGATATAAACAATTTAATAATAGAAACCTTACATCTCCACCAGCTTCAATTAAATTTTGTTTTTCTTGTAATGTTTATCATATATTTGTATCAATAAACCACAACACAAAACAATAATAGAATTTTAACCAACATTATTTCATTTAATAGCTGAAACTCGAAAACAACAACAATAAAACTGATTAAAATTTTATGTTGTTTATGATTAATTGATGTGGTTAATTACTTTCATTATTTTATCAAGATCGATACAATACAATAACAATTATAATATTTAATTGAAGATTAGAGATAGTAAAAGTAAAATTATATGCAGTGTTGACCATATGTTTACTTTGATTAAAAAAAACGGCGTGAGGTAGTTCAATATTCGAAAACATCTTGATGCAATATGAGTCATTTAATATCTGTAAAAGGTAGATAGGGTTTATTCAAAAATATGTTATTGCTTTTCAACAAACCACTCAAGTTTCAAACCATAAACGTATTAAAACTCAACAAGTGAATTCAACTTTTAAGTCTATAAATCAAAATTAACTATTAAAAAACGAGGGCAAAAAATTCTATAGTTTTCATGAAATAATAAATATAAATCGAACAATAAATTATATTATTGTCTTGTCAAATTGTCTATTAACACCATACAGAACAATAAGACAATAAAAAAAATCCATGAAACACCAAAACTAAACAAAAAGAAAAATTTAAGTTTTTTGCTTGTTATATTTTTTTTATTTCAGAACTTAATAAAATATATAAAAAATAATAATAATCATAAATCTTTATTTATTATATTTTTGAATGAATTTTTCCAATTATTTGTCAATTTAAGTCATTTTATATGCTTCCAAAAAATAAAATTGAATTTTTGTGGAACGGGTAAACATAACATAAGCAAATATTTTATTAGGAAAATATGTTTCCGAATGATTTTTTTTTATGATTTATTATTTCAACACTTTTATTTTATGTAACAGTTCGAACTAAAGTAGTACGAATGAGTATATATACTTTTATTTTGAATTATGTTTCCTTTTGTATAACGTTAAAATGACACATCGACACATTACAACGTTGTTGTTTTTTATAGTCTAGTTTAATGTTGGTTGGGTATAGTAAATCATAGATATATTAAGTAATATACCAATATTTATTCCAAGACATTAAACATGATGCCCCATAAATATGTTGAAAAGAGAATCAAAGAAAATGGTTTCACTATGTATGAAACTTTTTACTATAAATTAATTTTTTAGGGAATTACAAAGAATTTTCTCTGGAGTGTAAAGTTTTTTGACCTTGTCGAGACTAATAAATCTTCCATTTTAATCGAACAAACAACAATAGTTTTATGATTAATTAAAAAAAATGATTAAAACATGATGTGTGTAATATTGTTGGAAAATTTTAGTTCGCATTGGTTGCGAAAAAAACATTCGTCACGTCAGTGTCACCAATTTTTTAATTAATTTGTATATTAATTTATTTACTATAGTAAATTTTTTCTATTTTTTTTTTAATGCTTCATTATTTATTTCTAATAAAATGTGCTGTGTAGTAGAAATTATAATATGTATCACATTTTTAACACCCAGGTCCCACAGTAACATAAGCAAAGTTCAAATTAAACACTTAAAAATGTTTCTTAACAAACGTTTATCACATAAAGCAGTGTTTCTCAACCGTTGGTCCACAAACGACCGCAGAAAAAGTTTATTGGTCCGCGAATTTTTTATACAAATTTATTATGAGTTAAAATTTTATTTTATTCGAACGTTTTTCACTCCTCAAATATAAATACAATTTCACAAGTTAAATCAAATGAATTTTTTTTGACGATGACATTTACAAAATTATATTTTCATGCAGGCTTAATCTCTTGTGAAAATGTATTTTTCTACTAGTGTAAAATCAGTTTCGCTAGATAACAAATTGTTATTGTTATGGTATTTTTATGTAATTTTATAAAGTTTATATGAATTTTGAATGTCATGTTGGCGATATATAAATCGACATATAATTTAAAAATTTATAATAAATATATTTACTATCATAGAAAAAAATGCATTTTCTACGCTAGATGAAAACGTTTTACGTTTACGTGAAAAAATTTTCACTCAGAAAAAACAGCAAAATGCACTATATGTTTTTAACATCGTTCTTACTCGTAAGAGTAAAATTTTTATTTTTATTAAACTCCTTTGAAGTTGATTTTATTATTTTATTACATTCGTCATGCTTTAAAATACTTACACAATTGGACAAACCACTAATGGAAATAATCTAGTGTTATTTATAATACATAGAAAAGCATCAAATTTGAAGCAAAAATTAAATGTATGAGTATTTGAAAAAAAAACTGTTATCCTTCCGATAACTACAAATATAGGTTTATTTTTGTTTTTACAACCATAAATGTATACGTTATTCTTAATAGAATAAAATAAATAGCTGTTAATTTTATTCTGCTGGGCGGTTGCTGCGGCAAAAGTTTACAAATTTGCGAGGGAATAAAATTTATTAAACACGAACCCAATACAACATTTTATTCTTCCAACAATGACTTTTATTTTACTTTTTTTTGTACAGTTAAATAATTTTTTATTTCAATTTCAACGCCTATTAAATTTTTTGGTATTTTGAAAATGAAACCATATTCCTAAAAAAACTAACTTTTTTCACAATGAAAATTCATTCAATAACGAAAATGTTTTTATGGATTTTTTTATAGGAAACAGAGTTCAATACAATCAAATAAATTGTTTTATTATGATTCCCAGAATTCACGCAATAGAATAAAATTGACAGTTAATTATTTTATTCTATTAAGACTAATAACGCACACAATTAAGATCATAAAAAAACAAAAATAAATCAATTTTGAGATATACAAAAATTAATAAAAGACTATAAATATTTAATAATTCTATATTTACAGTTGCCGGAAAGATAAAACAATTTATTTGATTGTATTGAACTGTGAACGAAATTTTTTTGATTATATTTTATAAATAATTTGATTGTATTTTATTAAACAAATCAACAAAAATATTTTCACTCTGATTATATAAAAAACAATAAATTTAAACTAATGCGCCTGTCACTCTCTCGAATATTGGGAAAGGCAAAGGCTACTATGATTAAATTGAATTAAATTGCCATTGTGAACAAAATTAGTATTTTTTATAATTGTTTTTGGTATTTCAATTTTCATTAGTATTAGTAGTTAGAACTTCGATGTCTTTCAGTGTAGGTCATTTCATTTTCAGAATATCAAATAATCAAATAGGTATCGAAATTGAATAAAGTTTATTTAATTATTTGAAAAGTTTGTATAATTTAAAAAAAAACAAGATAAAATTATTGTTGTTTGAGAATGTTATACTTTTGAGTAAATTAGTGATATAAGAAGAGTTTTAAACTCAGTTTATTACACTTCAAAATTTGTTTTTTCTTTTTTTGGTTTCCTTAAACTTTATTCATTCATCCCAGTTGTGTTAAATTACATTATGTATGTAAGTGTGAGTTAGATATAACCTGCACTTTCATCCATCTAAAATGAAATATATCGCAAGGTCCGCCATATAATTTTAAAATTTTTATTGGTTCGTAGCATGAAATCGGCTAAGAAACACTGCAATAAGGTACTCGTATGCCACGTATGAAGTCGATCAAAAATCGTCCAAAAATGGTCAAAAATATCTTTAGAAAAAACCCACTGTCTCTCTAAGTTTTGGCATGTTATAAGGTACGGTTTTAGCTTTCATATTGTGAATAATTCAAAAATGGATTGACCTACGTCATCTGCGCCATCTTTAAAACTTTTGTTTCTTAATGTTTTTAACAATGTAAGCAAAACGTAAACTGTGTACGCTTATAAACGTGTTGATATCGGTTGAGAAATTCTTTTGCAAATTGATAGCAAATACACCCTGAATTTTAATTGGCAAAAAATCTTTCGGACCACTCAAACTAAAACTTGTATGCGAAGCATGACGTCGAAAATAGTCGGTTTCTCGATTCGGCGTCGGTCATCCAGACCACGAATTTCATGAATAGTAGCAAATTTTGAAAATTTGTTACGAAAAATATATCGACCTCATTTAAATTTGTTACTCTGTGTTTTGAGCTTCGAACAGCTAGGAGCGAAAAGTGTAAGATTTTGTAAAATTTTGAATGTAATGGAATTGACCGTCTTCAGATCAACTTATCTTCTTCCACTGTTATCCAAAATTGTAATTTAACTTCTAAATAAAAAGTAGAGACGAACACAAAAACAAATTGAATTTCTGTTCGACAGAAGAAAAAAAAAAAAGAAAATCAAAAATGTATTAAAGATAATTCGTAAAATGAAAATTCGGAAAACTTTTTATATTTTCAGAAAGTACTTAGTTGCCGATTTTTGCTTTCGTTATTATTTTATTTTTCAACTTTAATCCTTTTTGATTCAATGAAATGCTTAGTTTACAGGACGACTTTTTAAAATGCTTTAAAAATGGAGACAAGTTTTATTATTTTTTGTTTATGGATTTTGGATTAAAAAAAAATTGGAAATGATCAGATGTTTGTTTTTATGATAATTTATATGAACTGAAGCATGTTTTTCGTTGATTTTTATTTTAAAATTTATCGAATTTTTTATTGTAGAAGTTATTTACCAAGTAATTTTATAAAGTTTTATGTTCTTTGATTATGCCTTAATGGTAGTTGGCAAGTTTTTAAAGTCCCAAACAAATTGACTATAGGAACAGTGGCATTTGCCTTATTATGCTGTTGGAATATTTTATTTCGTTTTTTGAAAAAGCTTAAACCTATCCTAATAGATGGTTACTAGTAGACAAATGTTTGTCAGCAATGTATGGTCATAATGTGCAAATAAAATCTGTTTTGTTTTTTTCTTTCAAATTTCAGTCGAGTATAATAAAATTTACTTTCTACAAATATTTCGATTCGCATGTTTTCATTTTTGTTATATGAAAAACATATTTGATGTCTTTTAATAAAAATATAGAAAATTGTTCAAATAAAATTCGTATGAAGAAAATAATAATCGAAGCAAAAAATATTTCGAAAATTGATTTCGTATGTTGTTATTATTGGTTTTATGTTATTTTTGTATCTTCTGGAATTTAGATGCTCACTTTGTGCTTTTTGTTATTACAAAAAATAACAAATCTAATACAAGCATTTTATATTCGAAAGCCAAATTGGTTTTTCAGAAAAAACAGACTATGGAATAATTTTGCTATATGAACTTATAAAATGTCGTTGCTACTTAATACAGATTCGGTTATTGAATTTTGAATTAACATTATTGGTCTTCATCGTGCTGATTCAGAACCAGGCTGCCAATAAATCGGTTAGATTGTTGAACTTTTTTAATATTTTATATTCAAGTGAAATTGATTTAATAGAAGTGTGAAATAATTCCAAATTAAAATTCGACAAGACCATCATTCTATTTAGCTTAAAAAAGTTACTGACAATTAAAGATTTCAAACTTTTGAAATCTGTAAAATTGTTACAGCTAATTGTTGTTATGATTGATTTTGAGTAAGGAAGCTAGAAGATATTTTTATTGTTGTAAAAGCTAAAACTTAATTAAAGAGTCTAAAATTTTATGATGAACGATGGGCAATATACGTACAAAAATTTAAGATTTGAATTTTTTGAACAAATGTTTTATATCAAACGCGTTAGGATTTATGTTTATCTATGACTTAGAAAACAATACTAGAAAATGTTTATGAGTTTATGAGATTTGTTCTTAGAATTAGAACCTTTGTGGGTCACACAGACACGATTAACGATGGCTTATTAATGTCCTAATCAATTCATTTAAGGTAAGAGCTTATCTGGGATCACACCGATATTTTATATTAGACAAAAAGGTTATTCTTTAAGTTCTAAGAATTTTGTCAAATATGTACGTAGGCTACCATGCAAATAAAAATATAGAGCACATAAGTACATATGATGAGAAAATAAAAGCGTTACGGCAAATAAAAATTAGCGATAAGGTCTTAATTCAACAACATCCGGGACGAATCTTAAGAAAATCTAACTACTGATAAATATAAAGTCGAAACTGTTGAAATCTCGAAGTTACTCTACTCCTTGGAGGCTAGCATATAATGAATTTATATAAATGGACAGTGTTAAAATGGCTTTGTAACGTAGAAGCCATGGATTGGTTTCAATTACAACAATTGATAGAAAAAGTATCTAAGTGTATTAACGGTGGCACTATGGTATATAAAAGCTGGAGTCATTAGCTTTAACTTAAAAAATTGATCTAGAACTAAATCAATTTTGATAAAAATATATATTTTATTTTGCCAGTCAAAAAGTTCCATTTCAAATGGTTTAACAAGTTCAGTCGCTAATAGTACGCTGTAAAATTTGTAAGCAAGTAAAAACTTTCAGTCAAAGTATTTAAGCAACAATGATTTCACAAATTAAAATTGAATATACCACTCGACTATGCATTGATATTGCAAGCATTCGTGAACTGAAGCCATGAGTATAACAATCCTCTTCACTTTGTTTCCACTTCACAAACTAACCTCTGAACTGCAGCCAAATTCTGTAATTGTGAAGCGGTGAAGTGATAAGTTTTTTAATGAAAAGAAACGAAGAAATTTTTATCACTTCACCGCTTCACAGTTACAGAATTTGGCTGCTGATCTGCTTACTTCCAGAGACTCATGTAATGTACAAGTTTGACTGTGTACAAAAGATTGTTTCAGACAATAGATTCTAGTAAGTATCAGTATTTTTAAAAAAATATTCTAGTCAGATTCAGAGGTTACTCTTAAAAGCGATATAAAGCGAGAGGATCATCTAAGACAAATTTAGCCCCCATGAAAGATCAAATCTCAGAATCATGCACAAAAAAAGCAAATCGATATAATTTATAAGTTTTCACCGAAATTCATTGATTCGAATGTCATTACAGCTATAGTGAACGCTTTTTGAGAACTAGTAGGAGTTGGAAGTAAGAAATTGAAACATACCAATGCAAAATTATTGGGAACAAGTGGTGTATCTCATAATTGTATATAGCTAATTTTGCTCTGATTCATTATTGTCATTGCTTCTAGCGCCGAAAACATGAAGTGTAGTCAGCCACATTTCATCGGGTGTGACAAGTCGTTTGCTTCTCTTTCGAAACAAAGTAAAAATTACTTTAGACTTTTAAGTTTTGGTTTAGCTTATTACTTATAATACTATAGCAATTTTTATAAACTTATTTGTTGACTATAAAAACCTCAGATCTAAAAGTCAAATTTTTCGGACAGTTTATAATGAAGAGAAAACACAAAATAGAAACAAAAAATTAAATAAAATTGTAATATCAGCCTCCCTGTTTAGAAGTAGAAATAGGATTTTTGCGATTTTCGTTAGAACCTGAATAGCGTGAAAAATATCCATCACAAAAGTTGTAGATATTAGTAAAAATTGCTGAATAAATTCCCAACGTAAACTCAAAATGCAGCAAATGATCAGCCTGTTGCTCATTCGACTCAACACTATATCGAGACAACTGGAAGATTTCCGTTTTCACATCCTAGACGTCTCGATTCGTCACATCACAAAACAGCTCAGCATAAATTCATGATAATCGTTTTAGAAATATGTTGGCCATCAAAATCTCAATCGGCATTTCCATTTCATATTGTCAAAAAGCGAAATAAAAATTAGAGACCATACGAATACTACCGCCGTCTAAACGCTATAACTGCCGAATAGGTATCCAAAACCTCTTATTATACCATCGTGAAATCGATCAGATTGACCAATTATATTGTATTTTCAAAAGTGGACCTAGTTGGTGATACCATCATATTCGTATAGCTCGTGAGAACATTCACAAACCTGTCATTACTACACTGTTATTTTGGTAACACAACGCAGCGAATTTATTTCAAACACTTATTAACGAGAGTTGTGGTGATCTAAATTTTGTTTTCGTATATGTTGATGATCCTATAAGCAAGCAAAACAAAAGACGAGCATCTTCAACCTTGAGAGCTCCTTATATTTTGTAGCTGGAAAAGAGTTCAATATTTACAAATACCACAAGCTTATCATTAGTGCGATTAACTCAATGTGTGAACGCAGTTCTAGACAATATCGAAAGCTGGATTTATTTTCTAAATTTTCTACATATATTCGCCACATACAGGGAAAAGGGACTTTCCGGTGCTTTTTCACTATTAGAGTTTGCAAGTTTTGATGAAATTGAATCAAACAAATTTAAAAAATCGCAGTACCGACAAAGATCTACAGCTAGAGTTCAGACTATTTTTAAAATTAAATAAATTAGGTGTGCACAGGATCCATATCAATTTGTACCATCCACAAGCAAATAAGCTTGTAAAATGTCTACATCGATCACTAAAAGCAGCAATCGTCGCTAAAGCAAACTCAAGTTGGACAAAAGAACTGTCAACCGATTTTCTTGGTTTAAGATGTACGGAAAAGGAAGAAAAGAACTTGGTTGTTGTTTGTTTTTATATTTTGTAAAAGCTAAAACTTAATCAGAATCTAAAATTTTAGTCACGAGCAGAGAAAGAGGATACTCTAAGGAACTATATAAAACAAAAGAATCATCTAAGAGAAATTATGTCACCATTGAAAGATCGAAGCTCAAAGACACGCAATAACAATGGGAATCAATATAATTTGCTGTCACTGAAATGCTATGCTATGTAATTCAGAAAAACATAGGTGTTAAATTTTCACCGAAATTCATTGAGTCGAATATTGACCGAATCATAGTAAACGCTCTTTAAAATAGATATTTGGAACCAAAATGGGTTTCTCATGATAGCATAGCTAAGTTTGTTCTGATTAATGTTTTGAATAATTTTTGACCCCGGCATGCGAAAAGTGTAGCCTTTTAACCACATTTCAATGGTTGTGGCAAGCCCTTTGAAACACTATCGAAACTGGCTAAACATTTCTTTAGATTTGGATGAACTTATTTCGTTTTAGCACTTAATATAGATTAAGCAATTTTTACACTTTTATTTGCCGAACATACAAATTTAGAATAACCCTCAGATACAAAACGCCAATTGAGAGGCCGAAGACTATCCTAGAGTAAAAATTTATCAATGCTCAGTTTCTGCATACAAAGAAAGTAAAATAGGCAGGTGACAATACCTTCTTGAAGAAAAAAATTACAAACGAGTAACGATCGGCTTCAATCTGACTACTGATATCTGAGTTCAAAAACGTTGAAAACTTCAAACACAGTTCGAATAAATAAAGACATTTAACTCGTTATAGATGCTCCTTAAAAATAAAACCACACCGAATATGCGAGAACTCCAAATCTTACATAATTCTTATTCACAAACCATTGATTATTAAAAATTATATTCTTGGTCTGGATTGTAAAGAGGGCCATTTATCGGTACAGTTACGGAAAACTCTAGTCTACTTATCAAACGGAATACTCGGTAGCCTTATAACCAATATAGTGCAAAAGATGTTATTGCTGTTAAAATTACGACAAAGATCGAGGGTGTTGATACTGGTGTAGCCTTCGCATCCTTGTATCTACCGTATGATGCTACGTCTCCAATCCAAGATCAAACTGCAGCAACAAGATCCTGCCCTTGATCTATAATGGAGACTGGAACCGTTGCCAAAAATTCAAACAGGAAGCAATCGGAGGACTGTGCACCTTGAGATTTTATATTCCCAGCTAGCGAAAGTCATATAGATACGAGTAGGAACATATCTCATTCCAACCCAAATTAATATGCACGCATTCGAGAATGTACAGAGAGACAAAGAAAAATTTGAACCGAAGAGACTCTGGCGACCCTAGCAGCGAAGAAGCCAATACCGTCACATCCACACAAATACTATACTTGAGTTATATAAACAATATTATCAAATAAATAAATGACTCACCCCATGATGGTCATAAGATCCGACCTCTCAACATCTTATTTAGCCTGAGCCTATTATCCTACTTAATACGACAGCTTAATACATATTGTTTTGTTGCACGAATCGATCCAGTAAATTGTTGCGTCACAACGAATGGACGATTGTTGACCATAATAATTTGTAAAATATATTTTTTTTCAACTCTAATCACACAAACTCAAAATTAGATTCCTTACAAAAAATTGGAACTTGTAACAATAAAAAACTACAATTAAATTAATTTAACAAATTCAAATATTTAAAAAAAAGATGAATATTCCTGTAACACCCCAATTCAATTTCACTGTATTCCAACTTTTTCACAAAACACAACAACATCAATTAATATTTTATTTTTCTGTGTTTTTGGCACTTAATATATAAAACACAAATAACTGAACGATGACGATGATGACAAGTCATGCAATTCACAATCACAACAACCCATAAATGTTTACACAAACAAAGAAACAAGATTATTTGTTTTAACGGAATATTTATTTTATATTTTTTTTTAACGATTAATTTTACTTAAATTGACAACTGCACTATTTAATATATTTTATAATATAGACAAACCCCTCCAGTCTTCAACAATACAAACAAATAAATTTTTCTAATTTGTTTTATTGTTAATGGAATATCCAAATTGTACCAAACATAAATTATTTTTTTCTGTGACGGGAAAAAAGTTTAACATTTTACTTCTGCTGACAGGTGCAAAAATGCTACTTTTCATAAAATACTTTTTTCCCCGGGAAAAAAGTATGTACTTTTTTCCCGGATAGATAAAAATATATATATAAATGCATATATACACATAAATGATGAATATTATGAATATTTATGAACATTTATGACTATTTTAATGTTAATGAAAAGTTATACCGTTTTCTTCTTGATGTTAATAACTGGTTTTGACAAATAAAATGAAACTTAATTTTAAGTTTTTATACAAGAAAAATTCGTATGGTGTGGTGAATATACATATTGTAATATTTGTTTAATATTATTTTTTCAATAATTATATTAATATTTATCCAGTCACAGAAAAAAATAGTGTATTATACACGGGAAAAATTGTAGATTTTAGCTCTCGGTTTTTTGTCAACACAACCTCAAGCTAAAATCTACTACTTTTTTCCCTTGTATAATAAATAACTATTTTTGTCGTTTTATTGTTAGCGAACACAAAAATATACATCTTTTTTTTTTCAAATATTCAATATAAACTCTCCTTTTTTGATATTAACGAGAGACTGCCCATGTACCAAAAATGTATATCTAATATATAGTTTTCTTCTTGCTTTTCCCCTTACAAACTTCAAATCGTTGCATTGCACCACATACAGCAATGATAATTAGTAATCAGCAATTATAAATTAAATTTTGGTTCAAAAAGCCTAACAATAATACAAATTTATCAATAACTATTCAAAGATTATCTGGAACAACCCTAATTTGCAAGAAATAACAATCATTTAAAAATTTCTCGAAAAATAAATCAGTGGATCATCAATGTCAAGTTTTATTATCTTGTGAAAGAAACTATGGCATGTAAAAAATGAAATTGCAGAGTGGGTGAGGCTCGCATAATTAGGAACAGAATTTTTTAAGTTTTTTCTTGGTACAGACCTAGAAATTCAAAATAAAGAAACTGCACCTTCTGTTTCAAATGCATTTAGAGCAAAATTAATTGATATCATCCTCATCCTCGTTATGACGAGAAGGGTTAGAAATTGAAGAGCAACACATGATTTTCCCACGTCAGACAACAACTGCATAAATTTTGACTTTATATAGTCGAAAGATTTAGTCAAATGTTTCTAAAATTTGATCCGTCGATCAACTGTATAGAAGACATTGAAAATGTTGTGAATCAGATACAAGCTTTTGAAGAATCATGTCCTCTAAGAGCGTTCCATCCAAAAAGGGAAAGAAAGCTTGTAGAACAGAAAACTACAGTATCCGGAACGATAGAGAGAAAGCATCGAAAAAACTTTGTAAGTCAATTGAGAATTATCCTGTGGCAAATTCATATACAACACTCTAAAAAGAACCAAAATACCAACCAGTGTTACTGATGATAGAAACTGGCAGGAATACGGAATCTGTGGAAAATAAGCCCAAAATCTGTTCACAGCTCCCAGGCAGCAACTTCAATGCTTTAATGAATGAACAACTAGCTATATGTCTAAACAAATATCACTGGATCTTACCTGGCAATATGGTGAACATAAGAACTCTATGATGGACCATAGATTATTTTAATCCCTCCAAATTTCATAGTCCCGATGAAATCTATCCATACATGCTGCAGAATAATTTGGAAGACCTCATTTAGTGATTGATAAATATCTATAATGCATGACTAGCATATGACTACGTCCCAGATATGTTGCGGAGAGTTGGAGTTGTATTCATAACAAAACCATGTAAATCAATTACATTGCGACCAAGTTTTTTGGCCAATGAATCTCTTTTGTTCCCTTAAAACTCTTGAAAGGCTGGTTTACCGTTATATAAAGGACAACGCTTTACTAAACTTTCCACAGAGAAGGTTGGAAAACTAGGAGAAACAGCCGTACATCACTTGGTGACTAAAATTTTAAGAGTGCTTGAAACTAATGGATTCGCTTTGGGTGTGCTTTTTGGATAAAAAAATCGCTTTTGACAACACCAACTTTGAATCAATTAGAACTGTAGCATTGCTACATTGATTAGTTGCACGATCTCAATTGTCAATTGTCTATGTTTGTCGATCTCAATTGTCTATGTCACTTTGCTTTTGCTGGCAATGGGCAATGCAATTGTTCAAGTACACAGCCCACAGGGTGATGTTCTGTCATTTCCTGTGGATTCTGGTAGTTGACAGTCTTCTTAAAAGACTGAATAAATCAGGCTCGTGGCTCAATGCGTACAACACCAACACTTTCGTTGGGTGAAATGGTGAGTCTTGCTCCTTTATATCTACATGTAGAGTACATGGCTCAAAGGGCTGTCAACAGGTTACATGTGGAAGAAAAAGAATAAACAGAGGCAAAACATACAGTCATGGTGACAAACTTGACTTGACGGAAATGGATATGCATAGTGACGTAATGACCAAAGTATATAAATTTAAGAAACCCATTGAAATGATTAATTTTTTAGAGAGGAATGTGGGAAAAAGGGTTGGTCGTCCAGCGAGATTTATGTTTTCTATACGAATGACGCTCTGTTGATTGGAAATAGAGGAGCTGGCGTGTATTTGGAGTGAAATAATATCATAAGTAGCAAGATGTTTACTCTTGTACGGTTTTGTACGGGGGAATATGTTTACAATGAATGCACGCATTTGAGGTTTAAGGGTATCTCAAACGCCCGTTTTGTTATTATTAAATGGTGACGCAGACCGCAAGAGGAATGCCTTGTGAAATACGTTATCAACAGGTAGGCAAAGTTAATCAATATTTCAGACAAATGTGTAAATTTTCCTTTAAATCTTAAGCGAAAACTCTCAGTACTATGGTCAATGTCGTAACTGGACATGGACATCTAAATAAATGCCATTTTCTCATTGGAATTAGAGAAAATCTTACCCGTGGATCTTGCCTGAAACAGAAGAAGAACTCTGAGCGCTATAGAGGCTAGCATAACCAAACTGTCGCTAATACAGTCGTGATTAGATTTTATTATGAGAGAGAAAATAATGTGAAATAGTTGTTATGTTGCAAAACTCGGACGCATTGGTATGGACCGTAGACTTTGCGTGACAGGACAAATTCTGTTTCATGCAACCTGTGAATTCCTATTTAATCTAATCTAATCTAGAGGACGCTGAAGAAAATCAATACCATTAAAAAAATATTTTTTATTTTACCGATGCAAAATTTAAATAATTATTCGCTTTTGGGCTTACATGGATAATGCTTAATAAAAATAAAATCACAACGGATATGTGCACACTCTGTTGTTATCTAGTATTTAACGAATCTAGTATTTTCTGGATAGTAAACATATAATGGTGAATATTTATAAATTAATCTCTCTTTTTAAGATCAGCTTAAATTAAGATTAATAAACCAATTTTCAAACTTTGTGAAATTAAAACTTTTAATAAACTAAGATTGATTAAAACTCATGAATATACACAAATGAACAAAATTAGCTCGATCTTATCAAAAAATCTCAATAAGTGAAAACTAAAACATACATAATTAAAAAACCAGTTGTAGCAACCAAATAAATCGGTTGTAAATATCGATTTCTACTGTTAACGTGATTTTCACAACTAAATAAAATTCGAATTGCAGTTATCCTTACTAAATTTAGTTACATATCAGACTAGCCACTTGAAAGTTGTATCAACTACCTAATCCGCTCCGATAACCTTCTTTTGATATGTAAAACCAAATTTATATAATTTTTCGTCCTGTGTGTATTATAACTAATTTTATTGTAGCCTACAAAAACCAAACATCTAATTGATAATAATAACTTCAACAAATTTTCCTTTTCAACCCAAATAGTTTAAATAAATTTTCCCCATGACAACATTCAGCTAATAAAAAATGAATACTAATGACATAATAATAAAAAAAAAATTTAATTCAAATTTATAATATTTATTCCTTGAAACTTTTTCATACTAATTTTCGTTTTGTCATTTTCTAAAGTTTTCCATATTTTTTGATGATTTGATTTAACTACGGATTTTAAGTTTTTTTTTTTAGTTTTATAATATTATATATAAAAACTTTTAATGATATGATTTATGAACATTTCATGGAGGAGATTTTTTATCATTTAATATTTTTTTTTCATTTTAATTAAATGGATATAAATTTATTTTAGATTAATTAAAAACTTTTTCTTTTCGTAATCTGATTTAATTAAAATTGATTTGAGTAAAAGTTTTCGAAGAAAATTATTTTGAATTTGATTAAAACAAAATGATAGCGGATCTATGAGATTCAATATTGTAGGTGTTTCTATTAAAATATCTTAAAGTTAAATTTTAAAGAAAAAATTACAACAAAAGACCACCTAGCATTTTATATTGAACTTGACCGCCACACCTTAGCAATGAAAACATTTTCAACAAAACAATATCATTTCCTTTTAATTTTTACTTCAAACTAACAAAATAACAGTTGTGTACAAGTATGTATGTATGTTTACTGTGAATATAAAATAAGAGCAATAAAAAACTATAATAATAGTAATAAAAATAATAATAATGTGAATTTAATTTCTCATAAAATTGACACACTTCCAATATCGAACAAAATAAATTACAATAACATTAAATAAAAAGAAAATTTAAAAAATTTTCAATATAAATAACAATAACACTAATAAAAAAAATGAATGAAATAAAATAATATTTATTATTAGGGCGGGAGTTGAACTTAATAAAAATTTGTTATTAGTATTTTTATTTGACTTTTAACAGTCGTTTAAATACCATTGTGACAGTGATGAGTGGATGTTGTGTATATTTATCATAAATTCTTAGAAGTAGTTTTTTGTAATTTTTATATTTTATAATTCGGAATTTGACTACTTTGTTTGGTCGTCAGAAAAGCTCATTGTTGTGTTGGGTCACCATTTTGATGAACATTTATTTTGACAGTTCATACTTGACAGAAGTAAAGTTAAGTTAAGTAATAATTGTTGTAATTTTGGTATATTTGTTATTAATCGGTTATTAAACTTTTTTTATATGACTGGAGGTTTCAGATGAAGGATAACTAGTCTACCATTAACTTGGAATATGCCTTGGAATATGCCTTTATGATGGTACGCTCTTGCTTGCTCTAAGAAACGAGCTCTTAAATAACTAAATATTTAGGGAAGTAATGATTGAAGAAGGCAGTGCTTCACATGATTTTTCTACCCTTTTACCTATCAAGAAATATTGCCCTATATCATATTTTAATATGAGACTGGATTTTTTTAATTTATCAATTATTAGAAAGAAAAATATATATATATATAAGGTGACCAGATTTTTTAAATTACAAAATAGTTCAAATATTTGGGTCCAACATTTGACCCATAAAAATTATGAGTGGACTTATATAGCAATTTTCGAGGCGCTTTTGCGTCTCAGAAAAACTTTTCGATACATTTCCAAATGTTGATTTTTTTATTTATAATTGAATAAAAAATCTTATTTATTATTTATTTACTTAAATTAATTCTTACATTACTTTAAATAGACAATTATATCACTGTTATAATTCAAAATCTTTCTATCGCTTTTAATTTAAAACTGCACTGTTTCGCTTTAAATTTAATACCCACTGTCTATTCCTTATACGACCTCTTATATATTGTAGACAAAACAATCTACAAACCGCCATAACAACAACCGACTTTAATGCACAAGAACACAATAGCACGATCATCAAATGTTCACCCATAGATGTGAGATCAATTTAAATCTATTCTTTCTAATTTGTTTATTTATATATTTTTTTATAGACAGCGTTTATTTTCTTATAAGATAAACAACGATTTCCTGTTGTGCATTATTTTGTTTTTGTTAAACTTCATGTTTATTCAAGTGTTTTATATTCTTTTAGTGGAACTTTTTTCTGTAAGTGGTATTTTCAGGAACGAAGTTCTTTTTTCTGTCGTACCTCATAATCGTTACAATATTTAAAAAAATACCAGGCACTTAATTTTTAAATCACATATATAAACTGCTAAAACTTCAATGGTGAATATAATAAAATAATAATTTCCTGTTTCCTGGTTTTATTTTATTCATATTTATTGCTCAACTGAATTGCAATATAGCAATACATCCAAGTTTAATTAGAATTTCTCTGATCCCTAAAAATCATTAATCAATGAAAAAGTTCTTTCTAAACTGGCGTTAGTACCAGCAGTATCTTGCCTGAAACAACTACTACAATTATCAATAAATTTGTGAACGGTATGTGTTCTTTTAAACAAAGAAAAATTCTCCTGCCAACTCTTATCTACGCCAACATCATCTTAACACCATCTCACAAACTTATTATTCTGTGCGCAAAACAATTTCACTCTCCATATTTCGTCAAACAACTCATAGTTTTTATTGCTTTATCCCATTTGATTTGTTTCTGTAACGAAGTGCAAGACAAGTAGTTGAAAACACTAAGTCTATCAGTCCATTATTTCATATAATTGGAGTAGCTTTTATAAAAATTCAAAATCTCTCTTAACGTCTGGTAACGGTTGGTTACCTTAATATATAAAATTAAAATAAATAAATAGTAAAAATAAATAAAATATATGATTTTGTGATTTTAGATTCTAAATATAAAGCACGATAACCACTCATATTGGTGACCCCAAAGTGATATTAACACGCAATTTTCCGATCTGGAGTCGAAGAAAACAAGAATTTCCGTTCTGAAAAATATATTGATATAAAGTCGACTTTTTTATCATCATAATACGGAAAAACGCACAATATATTTTTATTCGGTCATAAAATTTTGGTTCTAAAAATGTTATCCAAAAAAACTAAATCGGTTGTCAAAACAATCACTTACGGGTCAAATCGAGATCGATGCCTTTTTGTTAGAGGAAAATTAACAAAATTACAACTTTTAATACTGGAGCAGATAAATCGTTTGTTCCCGATACCAATTTTCCGTGACTAAAAACACAATACCTCATTATTTGAAAATGCAGCGTCTGCAAATGCACATACACCAACCGCGAAATTATTTACAATTTCAAACGAAAATGGAAAGGTGCTTAGTGGGCTTCCATCACAAACATCAGTCCCAAATTATATATAACAGCCCACACACAATATTGTTCGTCATATCTACACCAAAGGTCATCTTCCTTATATTTAATATCGACAACTTGATAACGTCAAACACGCGCTAGCAAAGGGAGAGTTCCAACGCATGAATAATCTACGAATTTGCAGAACATCTCAAACTAGTCATCTCATTATCATCTAGTCATCTTGACTTCACTAAGTCAAGAAAAAAGGTGATAATTATTTGAGACATTGTGTTAATCATAACGATTTAAACGTTTGTAAGATACGAGGTCGTTATCCCACACATGCATTAAAACACTGTTTTCATCTTTTCAAAGGAAGATCTAGCTAGGGAATGTCATCATGTTTCGGTGGATACAGATCACATTTATAAAACAACTCTATCAGAGACTAGATGAACATGATCTGAAAATTAGACCGTCTAAATGTATATTCAGAGTGAATAATTTAATCTCTTACTGAATGTCGTTAAAAAAGAAAGTTTTTTTATTACATAAGGTGGACGCAATTTTTTCTTTAGTTCCACAGAATTACAGAAAAAACACAATAATTTTTGGGTATGATAAATGTTTATATAAGATTTATTACTACACTCGTAGAAATATTAGAGCCTATTTAAAGTCATTTGGCGAACCCAAACGAATTTGGATCTAAAAAGACTAAATTCAATTTCTCTCTCTCTCTGGCGTTTACATCCCATGGAGGGATTTTGCCGTCTGTGCAATCAGCTTCCAATCGTCTCGTTCCATGACCAGTTGACCCCAGTTTCGACATCCTATATCACGAAGGACTTGGATGATGTCATCACGCCAGCGTTGTCTAGGTCTTCCTCTTCGACGAACACCAGCTGGTTGTTGTTGGGACGCTTTTTTAATCATTCTATCTAATGGTGCCCTTTCTACATGACCAAACCATCTAATCCGGTTAGATTTAATGAATCCGATTATATCGCAGCCTCCAAGAAGCTGTCTGATTTCATGATTCATTCGGATTCTATACTGATTTTCAGCAACTTTACATGGACCATAAATTGTTCGTATGACTTTCCTCTCGAATGTTGATAAAATTCTACAATCGGAGGAAGTCAGTGTCCAGCTTTCGCTTCCAAAGGTAAGCACAGGTCGAATTAATGCTTTGTAAAGTGTGAGTTTGCACGACTGCGAAAGATGTTTAGATCGCAAAAGTTTTGAGTATGCGTAGAAAACTCTGTATGCGGCTGAGACACGAGCTTTAATATCTGCCTGCATGTCATTTGACGATGTTATTACAGACCCGAGGTATTTGAAGTTTTCTACACGTTCCACTTCATAGTCACCAGTATTCAGATTGCCGGGAGGTATATTCCTGGATGTTGTTAATAGTTTAGTCTTGCCGGTGTTAATGCATAATCCAAGTCGTTTAGCATTTCTTTCAAGCCGAGAGAGACTATCCTTGATATCGCTTGTTCTACGTCCGAGAAGCACAATATCATCTGCATAGCCAAGAATTTGACTAGATTTGTTAAATATACAGTTTTGTGTCTCAATGCGGCTTTTTCTTATCGCGTACTCAAGCGCCAAATTAAATAGTACGGGTGCGAGTGCATCACCTTGTCGAACACCTGATGTTATATCAAAAGAGTCAGAAACTGACCCTTCGATTACTATTCTACAGTTTGATCCCGATGTTGTGAGTTTGCACAGAGAAACAAGTTTCTCTGGAATACCAAGGCATATGAGTGCAGACCAGAGGTTGTCGCGGATGATGCTATCATATGCTTGCTTGAAATCAACGTAGAGCTGGTGAATGCTGATGTTGTACTCCCAACATTTTTCCAGAATCATCCTTAAGGTAAAACATTGATCTGTGGTTGAACGGTTGGGACGAAAACCACACTGATAGTCGCCGATGATAGATTCGGCAAACGGGATGAGCCGAGCGAGTACGACATTAGCTAGTATTTTATATGCAGTGTTCAACAGTGCGATTCCACGATAATTTGCACACTTTAGGCGGTCACCTTTTTTATGTAGCGGAACAATGAGAGCTGTTTTCCATTCAGCAGGTAGTTCTTCTTGGTCCCAGATTGCAAGAATCAGATCATATATACGTGAGACCAGAGCTGCTCCTCCATTCTTAAGTAGTTCTGCAGGGATTCCATCGATACCTGGTGATTTGCCATTTTTTAATTTTTTGATGGCAGCTTCCACTTCTTCTATTGTTGGGTAAGGGACAAAAATCTCCTCACTTGACGGAGCAATTGCTCGAATAGGATGAACTTCGTTCGTCCTATTCAGTAGGTCTTGAAAGTGGGATCGCCATACTTCCAGCACATCACGTTCACTTGTTGTAAGCTCGTTGTTTCCATTTTTGATGGCTGTAGATCTTGGGTGGAAATCTTTGGTCAGATTCCGCGCATTGGCAAAACACTCTTTCGAATTTCCATTAGCCGCATGTTGGTTGATGTTTTCGATACAGCTCTTCGTGTGTTCGCGTTTCTTTTTCCGTAGGAGTTTCGCTGAGGCTTTTCTGGCGCATAGATAATCAGTTTGGGAGCTTCGGGTGTTTCTTGTTAACCATTTTTCTCGCAGTTTTTGTTTGTGCTCAATGCTTTCGCGGCACTCGTCATCAAACCATTCGTTACGTGATTTCGGTGGTCGTTTTCCGATTGTAGTTTGTGCTGCGGATATGATGGTTGATTGAAGCGTTTGCCATTCTTCTTGTATGTTTAATGGCATCTCAGATGGGATGTCATGCTCTTCTATGTTTTGCGTTACAATTTCCTGATATCTATTCAGTGTTTCCAGGTGTTTAAATGCTTCGACATTCCAGCGCACGGTCTTTTTTGCTTGCCTATTAAATGTAGATGATAATTTGCACTTATACTTAAAGATGACAAGCATATGATCGGTGTCCATATCAGCACCTCTGTATGATCGAACGTCAGTTACACTTGTAGAGTGTCTCTTAGAAATCATGACGTGATCGATTTGATTTTCAGTTCTTCCATCATTTGATTTCCACGTTGCTTTGTGGATTCTCTTATGAGGAAAGAAAGTGCTAGATATTACTAGATCATACATCATAGCCAGTTCAGCTGTGCGAAAGCCGTTATTGTTACTAGCATGATGCAAGCTGTTAGGGCCGACATGTGTTTTAAGTTCTGCACTTCTACCAATTTGCGCATTGAAGTCACCTACCACGATTTTTATATCGTGCCGCGGGATGTTATTGATGACTTCTTCGAGTTCTAGGAAGAACAGGTCTTTAATGTCATCTGCTTTGTCTTCAGTAGGTGCATGAACATTGATGATCGTTACATTAAATTTTTGCGTGCGGATTCTCATTGTGCATATCCGCATATTAATTGGGCGAAAGTCGATAACATGTTGATTCACGCGACGATGTGTGAGAAAGCCAACTCCAAATTCTCCTCCGTTTTCATGACCGCAATAGTAGAGAGTGTATCCTTTGGCTGTTTCGTGGATTCCACTCCCTGGCCATCTTAGTTCTTGTAACGCCACTATATCCAGTGTATAGCTATTGATTTGGTTTGTAAGTTTCAGTAGATCTCCTGGTCTTCTAAGGCTTAGCACGTTCCAGGTTCCCATTTTTAAATCGTAGTCCGGGTACAGTTTCCGAGGTCGTTCTAATAGTGAATCCGAGATAATCCGAGGCCTGTGTACAGAATTCATGACAAGTAGTTTTTTACGGAAATGGGGTGTTAGCCCTTCGCCCAACCCAAATTTTCGTGAATGGGTTCACTAAATTCAATTGGTCTAATAAAATAAAAAAACCATATAACAAGCGAAAGTAGGTTTAGCATCTGCCACCATACCCATTCATTCTCTTAAAAACGCTAAATTTTCAACTGATTGCTCAAAATCGCCATGGGATTAGCTGTTCAGCAATATAATTCGCAGAAAGAATGTTGGACACCGTGACATACAAGAAACAAAATGGATGTTGGGAACCTTTGACTTGCTTTTTAAAGAAGCAAATTTCATCAGAAGTCAAATACTGTGCTTTCGATCGCGAACTGCTTGCCGTTATTAATGCAATAAATGAGGTTTTTAATTTCAGATATTTTGTAGAGGAGGGCAAATCATTGACAATCTACACAGATCACAAACCTCTTACATTGGTAATTTTCACCGAAACTGAACGCAGCCCACGCCAGATTTGCCATCTTGACTTTATAAGTAAATTTACTACAGACATAAAACACGTTAAAAGTACAGACAACGTGGTAATGGATGCACTTTAACGTGCAGATGATCACGGTATTGCTGCTTTGGCCCAAGTGTTCATTAATATTCACAAGATTGCATACACTCACCTTCAAGAAACTTTTTAATTCACCTGGTTCAATCTCATATAAATTAAATTTATCCTGCAAAACGTCCACTGATAAAGCCATCCATTAGTGTCAGAATTTATGGGACGTGCACATAGTCTTTTCCACCCCAGTAACCAACCGAGCATCACGAAAATAATTCTCGTCTGAGTTCTTCTGGCCAAACTGAAATAAAGATATTTCACATGGAACAAAATCCTTCTTCCCTTTTCAAAAATCAAAAATCCAGAGACATAGTGGCTCTGAACAAAGTACGTTTCATATTCCTCAAGAAAGATTTGAGTACATTCATAGGGATGTGGGCGGACCTCTTCCTTTTTCCAACAGTTTTAAATACATATTAACCATTGCTAATACATATTAACCATTGCTTTACATGCGGACTTGAAGCGTTAAATATCTCTGCTTTCTTTATATTGCTTAAACATTTTTCGAGCAATACATCTCAAGATTCGGTACTCCTCTTGAGATTACAACTGATCAAAGTAGCCATTTCGAGTCAAAATTTTTTTCTGCGCTTACAAAAATACAAGGCTCAAGAAGTATTCGAACAACAGTCTACCATCCACAAGCCAATGGCCTCGTATATCGATTTTGTAACCAACTTAAAGATTCTTTAAAATCCCATGAAAAAAAAACTGCTGCTTATTTTATTGGGAATACGTGCGTCTGTTTAGAAGCATCTTACGTCTGCTGAGCTAGTTGGACAACCCTTAAAACTTCCTGGTGGATTCTTTTATTCCAAGTTATTCACAGCAACTATGGACACAATTACATTTTTGGATAACTTTCTTGCAATAATGTGCAATTTAATTCCAGTCGAACCTCGGCTATCGACAACACCCATATGCGTACCCAAAAAACCTCCGTACGAAGGTCCCTTTATTGTAAAATTGTGTACAAAATAAAATAGCTTTTAATTTAGTTAAACAAACTAAAACTCGAACTCTGCATTCAACAGAGAACTTTTTGCGATTTATTCATCAATTAAGCATGTTCTTCATAACATAGAGATAAATGAACTGAGTCTTTAAATACGGCAGGAATATCGATAGCTAAAATACCACCGTAGATCAAATACGAATGACATTCAATTTACCAGGAAACAAAATACAGTTACCGAATATTGATCACGATAATGTTGATAAACGTAAATTTTTTATTGTTCCTCAAACAACAAGTTTGACAAGTTCAAGTAAGTAGTAATGTAACAGTTTGTTGTGAAACTTTTACCGTAAAATTTTGCCCATATATTCCTATGAGCTCGAATATATTCATATATGAACCCGTTCGTTGCTCTTCAGTTATCTAGAAGGGAAATGTTTACATTCTAACTATTATAGATACACACGATGGACGACACGATGACTAGAGACTTATCCAATGAAAGACAGTACAGCGGCAACCATCGCTAAAACATGTTTGAATAGCTATATGGCTAGATTTAGAAGTCAAATGGTTGTAATCGATTTTCGGTTTCTACCTTGATTTACAACTATTTATAAGTAAAATGTCTGATGAACTCCGACCAGGGAAAATCTCTTAATAAAATTTAATAACTAATATTTTTAAAAACATTAACAAAACATGCAAAGAAAAATATGAAATAAAAAAAAGAACATAAAAGAAATAAAAATATATAAAAAAACTAAACTTAAAATGTTGATTTTGGTTTCCAGTTCCCGACTTCACTCAGTCTCAACTCCGCTCCGCAACAAGCTCTTATAATTTGAGATATTTTTCTTTTCTTTTCAAAATGCTACGCCAATGCAGAAAAATTTTGATATTAATCCAATTCAAATGCCGTCTAGCCAAAAACAAAATCAGCTATCCAATATTACTTATGAGCTTTTATATATTGTATTAGTTATTTATGTGTTTTTCGTTCTATTGAAATACTGACACCGTAGCAACCATGCCCGTTTCAATTCACAAGTTGTGCCTAATACACTTTCTCTTTATAATTCTTTTTTTGTAGTGTTCACTTAAGTAAGAAGAATTTTTGAATATTCGCTTACACCTTTTCTTGCCCAATTCCTCACATCCACCTCGCAATCGTCCTTTAATTTTTATTTAGTATCACCAACGATTTAACTGTATTTAAACAATCCGTATGCCAAAATAACGGTTTGGTTGTCCTCAAGACCATTTTTCACCACAGATGTAGCACTCCAAAAATACAACAAATGTTATTTTCCCCATTTTTATTATATAAAAAATTTTGGAACTATTTTAATTTTGTAACATTATTTGCTAAGTAAAAAAATAAATACCAAAATTAACACTATGCAACTTGAAAAGTACTAATTTCCAAAGAAAAAGAATTATTAAGTTTATTTATACAATATTAATTACAATACAACTGGTAAATTGAATCTATCAACTAGATACATTTCTGTCAAGATAATAAACATTTTTTTTTTGTTTTTCTATCATTACTTAAATATATAAAAATTCAAATCTATTTTTTTGATAGCCAAAAATATAATATTTTATATAAAAAATGTAGCTTTCCACCAAATCTGCTATCTTGAAGGCAATTTCTATCCATCCCAGTCGTTTGTTGGTTTTCTCATTTCATTCAAAAAACAAGTCAGCCCACACAAGAAACTTTGTTATCAAACTTTGCCAACAAATAAAAAAAACGAGACAGACAGAGAAAAATTATTAAAAAAAAAAGAAGTTCCTGCAGAAGGAAGGATAAGAATTTTCAAAATATAATATCGAGGAAGTATTTTATTTAAATTATCAAAAAAATAATCCACCCTATAATTCTAATACTAACACACATACGACAGGTTTAGTTTTTTTCTGTTTTGTTTTAAAATTTATCTTTGTGATACAATAAAACCTATGTGATACAATACAATAAAAAAATCAAGAAATAATTTCCTGCACATTGGAACATATGAGTTATGACTATGAATCTTGAATTGTTTGATAATAAAAAGTGAACGAATTACTTGTAATGTGGTTATTGTGAGGACTGCTATGTTCTGGTCGTTGACACCGTCGAGTAATGGAATTATAAAAAAGCCTCAAAATTAAAAGACGCACTCTAAGCTTGTGGTGATCAAATTTACTACAACGATCGAATCCATTCAGTGCTATTTTGAATGCCTACTTCAGTTAAAGAAGATTGGTAAAAAAATCTTTTCTTGAAGAGGGGTTATGTGGTATCGTCCTTACAATTTACAAGACAGAACGAACTAAAATTATTAATAATTCACCCGCGACATCAATGTAATCAAACTTAAAAAATTCTTTTTTTTTCGATCATCATTCTTATAGGAGCAGTGATCGAGAGGTCATGCGACTATTGTTAAAACAAAAGTACAAAATAAAATTAAATAAAATATGTGGTGTTGGTTCATATGAAATCTGAAATAAAAAACAACAAGCACAGCCTTAATTGTTGTTGTGATAAATATTGTAACTCGTTCAACATAACACATATTACTTAAAAAAATTATCGGCGTCCTAATTACTACTAAACGTGTACCGTAATTTGAGCTTAACTAGAAAGGGAAGATTCATCCCAAGCTTCACTAAAAAAAATTTGGCAAAAATCAAAATAAAAATCCAACCTAAACATGGCGTTACAAAGAGTCAGAATTTCAAGGCACAACGGGAGACACCAACCATCTTATATGATGTATAATTCATCTGATTTTATTTTGGTACCGTTTGTGATTTTATTTAACCAAATGATGCACAAATATTTTTTTTTTTATAAACATTAACAGGCAAAACACTTCACTTCCATTTGATAATGAAAATTAAAAGCTTTGATAATTAAAAGCTTTTTGTAAAAATACTCGTAGTATACCAAAAAAAAATTAAATTATAAACAATAAAAGTTTGGACAATAGAACCGCGGATCGGGTATAGAAATATAAATAAATAAAATAAAACAACAAAGTTTTTACACATACATATCAATTTTTTTTTAATTTCTAGGAAATAAATTGCGATATTTATTGAGAATTTATGCGAGTAGAAAAAATATAGAGTTTGTGTTGTTTCATAGTTTGTACGTATTTTCTATTGATTTTAAACATTTACAAATATTTTTTTTCTATGCTGGTTTTTTTACAAAAAAAAAAATTAGAACATAAAACCGTACATATTTTAATGTAAAAATGTCTAATGAAAGTCGGCTACAATGGAAGTAATTTTTAAAAACTATTAAAATACTGAAAATTTTTTTGTTTTATAAAAATATTGATCCTTTATCCGTTCTCAGGAGGTAGCAAAAATTACCCTTATTTGTTGGTTAGTTTTGTTTTCTATTTCAAAAACCTTAACATAAAAAAACGTATGAAATCGAACCGCTTTTAATTAAGTTCATATATTTTTCATATAACAAAGTCTTCATTTTTGTTGCAGTGGTATCCGGTTCTACTTGCTTGTACTTCAATAATAAAATTTTAGTTGGGATTAATTTTTTTATCGGAGTTGGAATAGCAACGGACAAACTTATTGCAGAAAAACAAAGTAATCACCTGTGTTCGAAAAAATTCCACATCATCTATATTTAGCTGGCTCACCACCACGCGTTTCTGATATAAAGGCTCTCGGTTTTTCGGGAAAAAATTTGTTTATCACTTGAGAGGACTTGTTTTGAAGACTTGTATCTCTAAATTCATTAAATGGTTGTTCTTCTTACTGAATGACTTGATACAACATAAAAATTACGATAGTTGTAGTAAAAAGGTTGAGCTCATTTTACCAGAAACAACAAAGACAAAAGCGGTGGTCTTAAATTTTGGTAGTTCCTTGTCAACGCTAATTCTATGATTAATATTTTACTATTTCTAATTTAATTCAATTTAAGATTTAGAGATTCATTTGATTCATCTAATGTTAGTGGCTCATTAACATTACTTAGGAAGGCAAACAGAACTATAACTGATCTTTATACCACTACAAATATAAAACAAAAACGTCCTAATCAGAACGACCCAAGCATCGCACATTTTTTGTTTCTTTAGATTGCTGAATAATAATAAAAAGAAATATTTTTCCGTTGCACCCATGACCCAACCAAATAGGTGACTGTTGAACGTTATAAAAAAGCCGTTGCACCAAAATATATGATTGTAGACTATTATTATACAAAAATTATCGTTGCACCAAAACAAAAGTGTGATTGTTGAATAATATCATGCAAATTATCGTTGCCACAAAATAATAGGTGATTGTTGATTAGTACCATAAAAACAAATCGTTGCAAAAAAATTTTTTTCTATTTTGCGTCCAAAATAAAGTCATTTCGATACCCAAATGCGTATCGAAATGGCTTTCATTACGATACGCAAATGTTTTGTCTTTCAAGGTTGGTCACATTGGTCATACAGACGTCAGTGACCATTAAAACGAATAATTATGTAAATAAAATTATTCAGAATATCTAAAGTAGTGTTAAATATTTTAATTAATTAAAATAATTAGTAATAATAACAAAATTTCAAATTGACTATTTATTAATAAAATACACATTTTTTAAAATTTCAAGACAAAAAATGCAAAATAGAAAAAATGGTATAAAAAACTCGTTTCATAAGATGTTTTATCGCACTTATCCTTTAGAAAACTCCTCGCTGCGCGGGTCGTTTTCTAAACAGATTGCGTGCGATAAAATCGTCGATTATGAAACTAGTTTCTTAATATACTATTGGTTTACTAATTTAAAACAAACATTTTTGTTTCATAAAAATTTATCAACACAAATATTACTACGGTCTGAAAGACCTAAGTATTACATTCTCGAGCCAAAAGTGAAATTCTTACCCCCACTTTTCTGGCATTTCTCGGCATTTAAGGACCTACTACTGATTCTAAAAATGCAAAAAAAAAATAAAATAAATTATGTCTTTTTGCCGTCCGTCCGTCCGTCCGTCACAACCTACGAAATCTAGAAAACCACTGGAGGGATTTCAAAAATTTTGATTTTTAAAAATATGTATGTACTGTGTTAAAGTGTGTTAAACAAGGAAATTTGCATATTTTTTGCTTAAAAAATATTGTCAAGTGTGTCAAAAGAATGATTTTCATTTTTTTGAAATTAATTATTTGTATAACATGAAATTTAATCGAACATGAAATTGAACATGGAAATTTTTGATTTTGTTATAATTTTTAGAATATTTTTGGAATTGTGAAAATTATTTGTATATTTGATTTTGTAAGATTTTCGGAATATTTTTAGAGTTTTAAAAGTTTAAATTTTGGATTTTATTATTTTGGAATATTTTTGGAATTTTGAAAAAAATTTGTATTCTTGATTTTGTTATAATTTTTGCGATATTTTGAGAATTTCTTAAAAGTTTGAATTTCGAATTTTTGTTTTGGAAAAAATTTCAATTTTTATTTTTGTAATAATTCTTAGAATATTTTTAGAACTTTGAACAAGTTTGTATTTTTGATTTTGTTATAATTTTTGCAATATTTTAAGAATATTTGAAAAAGTTTTATTTTTGATTTTGTTATAATTTTTGCAATATTTTTTAAATACCGAAAAAAGTTTCAATCTTTGATTTTGTAATCATTTTTGGAATATTTTTAGAATTTTGAAAAATATGTAGTTTAAATTTTTTTTATTATGATTTTTAGAATATTTTTGTAATTTTAAAAGATATATGAATTTTTGATTTTGCAAATTTTTTTTCGAAAATCTAAATAGAAAGGTGGTTTGAGTAGTTTGCTGATTGTATCATCTTTTCACTATATGATGTTAATTTATGATTTGTTATAATTTTCCGTCAAAGTATTCATGTTTCGTGTTAGTTGTGTAATAAATTTCTAAACAGAGTTAAAAAAATACATGTACTTTAACAAAGAGTTTTATGTTTGATAAACAACGCTGCCCAAAACTAAAAACCATGTCCTCATAAAAGTTTTTTGCCAAAAACTATATCAAAATCCTTAACACAGGCCGAAGTCTTGATATCTTAGAGCTGTGAGATTTCAGCCTTCATATTTTTTGATTATAATATTAATTGTATGAGACAGTCGTTCACAAACGAATATCTTCAAAATCTAATTCCGATCGACTACCAAAAATTAATCATCTCACAAGCTTATATTCGTAAAATACAATGAAGTTGAAATGAAAGTTATTGACAAAAAAAAATCATTAAACTTATTGTTACAATTTGAAATAGATCGATTATGACTTTTCTCGGAAGCAAAACAATTTTAAATTAATTCATTTGAACAAAGATGCCAGTAAATATTTAAAAATTTATTGTTTTGGTTTTAGGTGTGTATTTGTCTTTATTTTCCCAAAATTGTTTTGAGGTTCTTTATAAAACCAAGATCCTTGGTATCGAAAATGAAACGGCAATTCTATCATTTCTCTATAGTCAACCAGAAAAGAAGTAATGTCACTCTATAAAACTTTCGAATCATCTATAAAACGAAAATTCTAAAACCTAAAATTAAATTTTATGCTCTTCTTTAATATGTTTTTCTTGTTCTTACTGTTTCTATGAAATCCCCCACCCGTTAGCAAAATAAATAAAGTTAATCTGAATATTAAAGTATTATGGAAAACAAATTGGCTCCATTAACACCCTACTTAATATAAAAATAATACTAATATTTCAATTCAAACTCAGTCATATGATGATGCGACCTAAATGTCAATTTAATTTAAAAAGATTTCATTTATTTCTCAAGAATTTGTTGTTGTTGTTGTGGATAAACTTTAGGAAAAAATTTGCGAAAATGTATAACTTCTATAAATTATCAAATCCCGTCAGATGTGTTCACATTCAAGCAGATTTTACAAAAAAAAAATTCGTTTATATTTTTAAACGAAAATCCAAAGAAACTTTAAATACTTTTATATACTTAAAAAAAATGTAATTTAGGGAATTGATGAGAATTCGTTTTTTGGTGATTAAATTAATGTTAATGTTGTTGAAGTTTCTTTTTTAATATTCAATTTAATAGGTTTTAAGATTTACTAGTAAGATTATGTGAGCGTTTTTATTCTTAACTGCTTTATATTGTATTGTAAAATTTAAAAAACAAAAATAGTATATTTAGGGTAATTGTGCGAATGAAATAAAAAATGTATTTCGATCTTATTCTAAACATCAGAAACGGTGATAATATTTATGTTTGGAAATAAATGGTTTATTCCAAGTGAGTTAATTTAATTTAAAAAAATGTTTACATTATGTGTAGAAAATGTCTGCCTGTCTATACATGATCCGCCAATACATGTTGCTTTTTCAATACAATTTAAGTGTCGAGAAAAATTTGTTGTTTTTTATTTAAATTTTAATATATTTTTATTGTTTTGTTTCGATATTTTAATGTTTGAAATGGTGTTTCCATATTATTAGAAACGTGTAAGAAATACCTAAAAGTTAAATTCTAAATAAAATTTTTGATATCTGTAGCTATATTTTGTAACTATGAAGTCGTAAAGGGATATGTTTTCTCACTTATCATAGACTCGTTTAATCAAGCTAGAACCCCTAAAACTTCCCTTGGCTAGTAATTGGCAGGTGTAATTGGCAAGATATTCCGTGCCAGTCGTACTTTCATTTCCCGTTCTCTTCACCTATAATTTTAACTATAGAGTTATTCGAAAATTTCAAGAACTTCTCAACCAAGTTGTTTGAAAAACAAACACAATTATTTAAAATATTGCGAAGTAAATCTGACACTTCCGGGAAGACCGTGCCACATTCTGTTTATTTTTCATATATTTTGCTCTATTTAAGGAAAACTAAAAATAATTTAAGTTTGTTTGTTAATTGTGTTTCTTAAATTTTTAATGTTTGAGAAAAATTGAGTTAGTTGGGGTTTGGAAACATGTAGAAAAAAATTGTCGAATTGGCTTGGAACAGTTACATCGAGCAGTGGATTTTTGTTGAGTATTAGTTTGTTTTTTTGGTTATGATCTTTTATATATGTTGGAAAGTGATGCCCAGATGAGATAGTAAGCTTGGAAGAAAATCAGTATGATTTATCGGGCTGGCAGGAAGTAACTTCAAAACCGAGGTCGAAGAGTATAACCTGGAAGTTGTATATATATACAGGATTTATTATTATCGGGCAATTTCCTACTAGAAACCATAGGGCAAAAATCAAGACGCTCAGAATGGTAATATATTTGTTCATTTTTATTTTATAATTTATGTATGTATGTAATATTTTTTATTATCTGAACCTCATTTTATTTTACAATGGTGTGCTGAGTTTAATAATTAAGGGAGAATTGTGGTATCGCGGCCATTTCCTTCAAAAGTCATGGTGGTGTTTGAACCTTGCACTACACAGGGTACCGGAGTACGTGGGTTTATAACACCCATTGATCATTTATTAAAAATTTATAAATAAACAAAAACTGACAAATAAAAAATTTACAAATAAACAAAATTTACAAATAAACCTCAATTGCGTTAGTAATTTCTTAAATATCTTAACGGATGTAAAACATCCGAAAGAAGATGAATCCGAAAATTAGAAGAAAGCTCAAAATAAAGTAGAAAAAATGTAATAGCTTGAAACATCGATAATAAGAATACGAACACCTATAAAACATATTAAATTGATAGCTTTACACAATCAATCGCATAAGAACAGACAAGAAAATATATTGCCATACCAGATAGTTCGAAAAATTTATTATCTTTTATTTAAATTTTTTCAAAACTCGATATCATGATAAAATATCAAATATATTGTTCAGTAGCACATCACAGAAGCTTTCTTTCAACGTGTACTATCAAATATGAATACTACCAACGAACCAGCACATTGATAGAATAATCAAAAACCTGCCGGGATATTCAAAAATATAACGGACGATATAGAATTTATTACAATATGATAACAGATAAAACGCTAGCAACTAGTATGGTCTAAAACGAAACAAGACTCACGTTACAACAGTAAGAACACTCTGCCTTACTAAAATCCCAGACATATAATTGTAGAGAAATATTCGATTCATAAATTTTTGCAAACAGAATGACCTCTTTATTGTTATTTCACTCTAGAGAACATACAAAATCCCACAAGTCATGTAAGGCTACTTTGTCTAGATCACAAATTTCATCTGAAACTAAAAGTTTTGTACCTGAGATGAATATTTTTCAAATCTTCAAATTTTAGTAAGCTTTAGGTTAAGGTTGGAACATTCATAATAAAAAAAGACGCCAAAAGCGTGACCTACGACATCAGCATCGTCTTTAAAAATTTACTTTTTATATTCTTAACCGTGTCAAACTTTACGTTGCATTTTTTGCAATAGGACAGTAAATTATTTTTTCATCGCATATAAAACCATGTGAGCTGTTTTTTTTTCTTATCAGGTGAGCCGTTTTTTTGCATTTTGATTTCAAAGTTAACCAAGAATTTGAATTTTTAGAAGTTTTTCGGACCACGCCGTTCTCAAGCTAAACACCTCAAAACTTTATTTAAAATTCTCGTATTTTTTAATTCACTTATACTACTTGTGCCAAGCATGAAGTTTATCTGATATGGTCGGGTTCAGCATTGGTTGTCCAGACAACAAATTTCCTTTAATAAATAAAAAGGATCGCAACTGTTTGAATATACTAAAATATATATAAATATACTCTTATAACAGAGCAATGAACACACAATACTAAATGAAAAATTTATACTAACAAATATAACGTCTCAAACTAAAAATAAGAAAAAACAAACGAAACTTAAAATAAAACTGCAATATAAAATCTATATTAGTTATGACAACCGAATAAATCTGTTGAATATATCAACTTAAAGTCATTAAAGCGAATATCTGCCACATAAACACTAATAAATTGTGCATTCCACCCCGCATCTTTTGCATTTTTCGTTTTAAATTGGTTGTTATTAAACTGCTTGTCATTTAGTTTGGTAACGAAGTGGCAAGATAGTAGCATCATATTAAAAGTTATTTCTAAATAATCTTTTTGTCGGTGTAAATTACTTTAGAGTTTGGGATTTTGAGAGTTTGTGCTCCAGAAGTAGAAAACTAGATAGGTTAGCATTTTTCAAAAGAAGGATTCCAGGATATTTTACCATTTATTCTTTTGGTAGTTTAAAATAGACTAAAGTACGTTGGTACAAAAACTATTGAAAAGCGAGTTAACGTTGGTTATGGTCTAAAAATGGATGTATATAGTATTGTTTAGACCAATTTCAAGACCCATTTCGACCCATTTTTTCCATGATTCTTAAAACATTTGTTGCAAGTTCAGAAATAAACCTGGATCGTCTCAATGTGACTGTGTATGGTTGCTATGAAAGCACATTGTAAGTTAATATGCTTTCAGTTACAACAGTTCAGTTTCAACATAAGGTGCTAGTTGATCATTATATTTGCAATGTATCAACTCGCAACGAAAAAATACAGGAGGCTGTGAGGTCTCGAGTGTATTCATTCCAGAAGTGGTTTATGACACTACCACTTCCTAACTCTGTTAAATTTCAGGGGGCTTAGATTTAAAAATAATCTAACAAAAAAAAGTTTTCTATTTATTAGATCCAAATGGTCCCAAAAAGTGAAAACGTATTTTGCTCTCTTTCTGTAATAAGATGTGGTATGTGATGTTTACATTATCAAGAGCAAGAAGATTTATTATTCATGGTTTGTGGGTTTAAATTAATTAGTCTACATGTAAGGCTGCGTTACATAATCGCTTTATATACAAAATGCATTTACGTAAGCTTCGCTAGAAAGATTTTATAGGTCGTAGTTGTTATTTATTGCCTCATTCAAGTAATATAAACCAGGAAAAACCCAAGTAACCAAATGGAGCCAAATACAAAACAATAGCATACGTAGCATTTGAGTAATTACACATAAATTAAATAGAAAAAAATTTCCAACGATATTGCTAATAACAATGTTTTTTATGCCCAGTTTTATGTTTCATAAAGAAACGTAGGCTGTCACCAAGTGTTCTGCATCTGTAATAATTTGAAATTTTATTTAATTTTCTAGTTGGTTTTCACTTTAAGAATTAATTGATTCAATTATGATTTACATGGATGATGAGCACATAAGAACATTTATAATTCGACTTAATTATTTTCTTATAAATATTGCTACAACCACCTACGTCCTTGGAAAAACCAAACCATACTAATTTTAATAATTTTTTTATTTTATTTTCAGGTAAGTCAACACATAAACAGTCACTAGATGTTAGAAATATTTTCTTTACCTAGAACTAGGCATTCACCAGCAACGCTAAGATCTTTAACAATAAGGTAGTCTTAGTTAATTAAATTTATATATTTCTCAAATCCCTACATATTTCTTATAAAAAGCAGTTTTAAGCAATCCTACCAAGCCAACAGTTAAATAGATAAACTTCTGTTGAATTGTTCATAATTTTGGAAATGGGATGGCATTTAAAAAACATTGGAAGCAATAACTTCTTTGGTGTTTATTATCAACACAGTTATCAACCAACCCACGTTAACTATATAATAAAAAAATTATTAATTTTTCGATTTCGTTTTTCTAAAACTGCATTTCCCATCGGGATCCATAAAACATCGAACTCTATAATTCAAAATTACAATCAACAAACAAACAAAAAAATATTATTGTTATAAAAAAAAAATGAACAAAATGTCATCGTAAATTGAATTTGACAATAAAAACATTTTCTTTTCGTTTGCTCAAAAGTTATTTGTTTTCGTTTTATCACAAACAGAAAAAAAAATTTTTGAGATAAAAACTAAAAAATTTATCGTGTGTGATAAAATACAGAGAACAAAAAAAAACTATAGTTGGCAGAAATACCATAAACATTTTTGATTGTCTTTCGTCTTAACGAAAACAAATAAAATTTATATATGCTTAAATCAAGACGAAAAAAAATTGTAGAGTATTTTTATTGTATGTTTGGTTTTTGATTGAATTTGACATGGAATGTACGGATGAGTTGAAAGGATATCAAATCAACTGTTTAAATTTCTGATATGTCTTTAATAAATTTTACAATTGACAGTGAAATTTTTGTGGTATGCAATTAATAAGAGATGTAGTATATTTGCTTAAAATGTGGGCAAATATTTAGTGAAATATTTGTTTTGATTAGTTTACAGTACAATAAGACTGCTGACGTGGTTTTGTTTGAAATTTGTAGACAAAGACTTTTAGGCATCAATTAATCTATACTAGAATGTTTTGACTTTGGTTGTCCATCAGTTTAAGGAACTCAGTAATTGATTTTATTGCCAAATCAAATTTTTAAAATGCTAGTTGGGGAAACCTTATCATACAAAATCAAAATTGATCATCGATTTTTGGATGTATTTAATAATTCCTTCCTCGAACTAAATGCGCGATGTTTTATTAGCGACAATTATCTATCTTCATTTCTTTTAAAATATATATTGGTTACCTTCACGTCTAAAAGTTATGCAGAATTTCCATCACATGATCTCAAATTACAGATCCAATTGAATGAAAAAGGAAAAAATCGGAAACACTTCTTTACTCTATCAAAACACATCTTTTCTAGCGCTATTTCTATTCATATCACAAAAAAATCAATACACATTCCAACACAAAAATCAAAGGCTACAATTTAACATTTAATAAATACCGAACAACCGCAAACTCATTTACATTGGACATCTGGACGAAAGTTTCATATTCTGGCTTTGGTATGATATTTGTATTACCTAATTTCTACTATTAGTAGGAGTTTCTTTTGATTTTTTCATTTTGATATAGAGCAAACACTGAAGTTGGATAGTGATTTGATTAGATGTTAAAATCAAAAATCTTTAAATCTTTCGCTTGCATTTTTAACTTACCAGGTTAGATAACATGGCATTTTAGGGTGTAAAAATATACCAAACAATTACAAATGTTTTTGGGAAGGGTAGAATACTGGCACAGATTAGGGCGTTTAATATTGGTATTCCGAATACCGAAATACCGGTGTACCGAAGTTTTCTACAAAACCGATACCGAATTATCAATACCTGTATTATCTTTTAATCCAAGACAGTTTTATTAATTATTTGCCCTTTCTATGCTCAACAAAGTACCAATTATCAATTACATATTGATATTCAAACTTTCGAGAATTTGCGAGTAGGAATTGGAATATAGAAATCGGTTAAAGTTTTCTAAAAATTTTTTTTTTAATTGTTAAAGTCTTCCGAATTTGTTTAATGAAAAAATTCGTAACTGGAAAATGCGTAGCAGACATAGGGGACATTTGTTAATTTTTTTGTAAAACTTTTCATGTAGATCCTGATCCGATTTTTCCCTCTATTTTATCCACCTAAAAGCAATCTAAGACCGATCTGAAATTATCTATATACTTGCAAGATTTGTAATTCGTTAGATATGCAAATTAATCGAATTAGATGAATTGATTTGAACTTTGTGAGGTTGACATGATACTGCTATTCTAGTTTGGGAATTTCACTTCACCCATTGCCAACACAAAATTTATAATGATTCGAACCTTCTGAGCTTATGTAAAATTTTACTGTTAGGGTCAGTTAATCCAGTTATGAATCATGATAAGCATTTGTCAAATATCTAATTTTTTCTAGTTTTTGATATATTCCCTACTAAAAATCCAACTCAAAATAAATCCATCATTGTTTAGAATTTGTTAACTCTTGCACCTTTCTTTGGATGTGAAAATTATCGAAATATGCCAATTTCCTAGATTAGAAGCCATTGAGTGAATTCGTTTTCCAGTTCTAAAAAAATTCAATATTGGTCGTAATGCCGGTGTACCGGTTTTATCTGATTTAAAAACCATAAAACCAAAGTATGGAAATTTAAGTCTGAGATAAGATGCCCTAGCATCAATGCACGAAAATTTTGCCAAAAACTTAAAAATACAAAATCACCAGAAAACCTTTATTAGAACCTCAGCATGACATTAAGCTTTCGAATAAGAAAAACAATATTGAGCTGCAAAACGTTCTCCATGCAGAGGAGCAAACGCTATTTGTGACCAAAACTGAATAGGTAAGGATAACAGGATCTGAATTAAATCTTAAATCAGTCAAAAATTTAAAAAATTATTTTTTTCAGTATTCAACAGCATCCTATTTAGATAGATTATGTTGGTCCGCTGCTAGAATGTTAAAGTATCATTCATCTGTTTATATGTATTGACGGTTTTACTCGTTTGTTTGAGTTGTATTCACTGCGATAATTGTGTGTTACGATTTGGGTCGTGCTTTAATTACTTCTTTTCTATACCGAGCAACGGGCATGAAGAGTTTGAGTTGCAATTGTTCTATAAGTCATCAAAAACATTAGCTTACGTGACTTCATAACCACAAGTAGCTCCTTCATACAAACCTGTTAAAACTGGTGCTGCCACTGCCCACTGTCGCTGCCACTACCAAAATCAAATGCATTTGATTCTTCGTGATTTTATCATCTTCAACCATCAGATATGTAGCAGTCTTTTATTTATGTCTGCTAATTCATTGTGGGTTCAAAATCTGATAATTTTCTTTGGAAATAATCACCCATGACACAAAAGTGTTCTCCAATAAAGGATCATGAATGAAGATCATTCCTTCCAGCCATAAGCAACAATATTTTTGTTTGATTCTAGTGGTCAAACTAGATTCCAAATATTTTTTTAAATCATATTTTTGGCTTCGTACCTACATGATGGTTCTTATTTGAGCAGTCAAACTATGACGTAATACATATTAAAAACAAATCTGTGGTTTCCTGTTGTTGTAGCTTGTTGAGTTAATTTAAAATTGGTTAAATTAGATTTGTTTGCTTCCTGTGTTTTTTTCAATGTAGCGAATCTTAGAGCTTTATGATTCTAGGATCTACATATGCCAATTTGCATACTTTTTTTTCGTTAAGCGAATTTTGAGTGTGATTTTTTTTTATATGGCGGTATCTAGTAGCCTCTTAATTAACTTTTTTTGCTTAAAATAAATAGATTAAATTTAACCGTTAATTCTGTTTTTGGTTTTAAGTCATGAGACAAATAAAACTTATAAATTTTATAAAATATTTATGAATATTGCTGTATTTTTTATTTAAATTGCTCCAAAACCATACTGAGCAAAAATGAACACAGTTTGAATCGTCTTTGTTGAATGTGTCATCGAAAATTTTAAGAACACGTAACGTTGTTCACACAACCAGCTTCACAAACAAAACTCATTAAAAACAAGATATAACACTTTCAAGTGGATCTATAGTTTAAAAGTGTTGCGTTTTCGAGCATTTTTAAATGACGATATGGGTGATTAAGTTGATTAAAAATGTATGAAAGAATTCAGCCAAATTTGAACACTAAACACCACCAGTGAATTGCATTATTTCATAAAAGTATTACATTCATGAGCTCAAAGTGAAATTCTTACCCCCACTTTTTTTGGCATTTCTCGTCGTTTTAGGACCTACGGATTCTAAAAAGGCAAAAAAAAATGTATGTCTGTCTGCCGGCCCCGTTCGTCACAACCGACGAAATCTAGAAAACCGCTGGACGGATTTGAAAAATTTTTTTCTAAAAATACTCAATGGGAAGAGCCGAAAGGACGGTGTGTTCGATAACTGTACCGGAAGTGTGTTAAAAATCGTCAAGTGTGTCAAAACAAGGAAATTTGCATATTTTTTGCTTAAAAACGTTCATTTTAAGTGATTACGAGTAGGAACATTAAATTTGGAGAAATTTTGATGGTAGGAATTGGTATGTCAGACCAAAATCTAGATTATTGCGTTATAAGTTTGTCAAAAAAATGTTGTCAAGTGTGTCAAATGAAAGATTTTTATTTATTTTTTTGCTCAATTTTTTTCAAAAAAAATAAAATTAATAATTTGTTTGAAATGAAATTTTTTTATTACTAAAGAGAATTAATTAAGTTTGTCAAAAAAATGTTGTCAAGTGTGTCAAAAGAAAGATTTTTATTTATTTTTTTACCAAATTTTTTGGAAGAAAATAAAATTAATAATTTGTTTGAAATAAAATTTCATTACTATTATAGAGAATTATGGCAATATAAGTTTATCAAAAAAATGTTGTCAAGTGTGTCAAAAGAAAGATTTTTATTTACTTTTTTACCCAATTTTTTGGAAAAAAATAAAATTAATAACTTGTTGGCATGAAAATTTATTATTATTATAGAGAATTATGGCATTATAAGTTTGTCAAAAAAATGTTGTCAAGTGTGTCAAAAATGATTTCATTTATTTTTTTAGTCAATTTTTTGGAAAAAAACATGTAGCTGTTTTTATGACGGAAAATGTAATTGAAAATGAAATTGGACATGGAAATTTTTGAATTTGTTATAGTTTTTGAAATATTTTAGGAATTTTGAAAATAGTTTGTATCTTGGATTTTGTAATAATTTTTGCAAAATTTTTAGAATGTGGAAAAAGTTTTAATATTTGATTTTATTAAAATTTTTGCAATATTTTTCGAATTTTGAAAAAAAAAATAGAATTTTTGAATATGTGAATTTTATATATATATTTCTAGAATTTTGAAAAAAGTTTCAGTTTTTGATTTTGTAAGATTTTTTGGAATATTTTTTGAATTTTGAAAGAAAATGGGATTTTTGAATTTGTGAATTTTATATAAATATTTTCGGAATTTTGAAAAAAGTTTCAAATTTTGATTTTGTAATAATTTTTGGAATATTTTAAGAATTTTGAACAATTTTAAATTTTTGACTGGAATTTTGAAAAAAGTTTTAATTTTTGATATTGTTTTAATTTTTGCAATACTTTTAGAATTTCGGAAAAAGTTTGAATTTTTGAATTTTTAAGAATTTTCGGAATATTATTAGCATTTTGAAAAAGTTTAAATATTTGATTTTACTACAATTTTTGAAACAATTTTGGGATTTTGAAAAAAGGTTTGTGTTTTTGATTTTGTTATAATTTTTGCAATATTTTTAGAATTTTTGAAAACAGTTTTAATCTTTGATTTTGTAATAATTTTTGGAATATTTTTAGAATTTTGAAAAAAGTTTCATTTTATTTAATGTTTACTATATTTTTGGAATTTTGAAAATATGAATTTGTGATTTTGTAATATTTTCTCGAAACACCAAATGGAGAGGTTTTTGAGTAGTTTGCTGATTGTATCATCTTTTCACTAAATTTTGTTAATTTATGATCTGTAATAATTTTCCCCCAACGTATTGATGTTTCGTGTTAGTTTTGTAATAAATTTCTAAACAGAGATAAAAAATACATGTACTAACAGAGAGTTATGTTTGATATACATCACTGCCCAAAACTAAAAACCATGTCCTCATAAAAGTTTTTTGCCGAAAACTTTATCAAAATCCTTAACCCAGACCGAAGTCTTGATATCTCAGAGCTTGAGATTTCAGCCCCTCCATATTTTTCCATTGAATTTCTGGTTCGTCGACTACTAATACATATTAGCTTGTCATAAAGTTTGCTATGTATTTAATAAAAAAGAGGGGATCACTGCCTTTGTGGCTTGTTGAGTTCATTTAATATTGTTTATATTAAATTTGTTTGCGGCCTGTGTGATTTTTTTAATGTAGGGAATTTTAGGGATAAATGATTCGGGGATCTACATATTTTCTTATACATATTTTTTCTTGGAGAAAAAATAATTTTCTCCATAATAGCATATGAAAAGTCTGCTTTCCTCACACTTAATGCCCTGTGAAAATGGGTTCTTTTTCCACTAGTGTAAAAAGAATAACAAATTGTAGTTGCTATGGTTTTTCATATAATTTTACAAAGTTTTTTAAACAACGCAACCATTAAAAAATAAAATATGAATTTTTAATGTTATGTTGTCAATTTCTAATTTTATAATTTATAGTAAATATCGATTATATATATACTATCATAGAAAAAATTGCATTTCTTACGTGAGATAAAAACGATTTTCGTTCGTAAACATGTCTCACTCGACGCTAACGCGTCTCGTGAACAAATGTCTACTCACGAAAAAACAATGTCTTCATCACTTGTAGGAAAATATACTATTTTTTCTTTTTTCTTAGAAGTAATTTGAAAATTTTTGAGTTGAGTTCGTGATTTTGTTAATTTGCAGTTTTAGTACCGTATTAATTAGTTTATTTTATATGTTATAGAAAAAAGCCTTCAATCCGGCTTCAGAATTTGATTTAATAAAATTTATAAACTTTATAAGTTTTTATCAATCAACAACAAACGAAGTAAATAGTTGCCCAGTTTACAATTTGAAAAATGATTCAACCGCTAAATTTTTTTCAAAATGTCTTGGAAGATGATTTAATTTAAATTTTACATAAAGTCACTCAAACACTTATGAAAACTTTTGGACATAACATGACGTAAAAGCTAACCTGCCGTATGATAAGAATTATCAAAACATATAAGAAACTCACACTCTGGTCCCTTTCAATTTTCTTTGCTTTCAATAAGGAGAATTTTCTTATAAAAAGTTGTTTATTCTATTTTAAATTATTACATAAAAAATATATTATTATGTAAATGATTCAAAAAAATTAAAGAAAATAAACATAGCAACCCTAAAACAACATTGAAAGGACCAAACGGTTCAGAATGATGTTTTTTTTATATAAAACTTTGGTTATTTGATGGTCGATTACACGAAACATAAAAGATGTAAAAACATTGGGATAACAGAATAAAAGAAATCTGTTGTCAAATTATAATATTAAATTTCTTATTGTCGTTATATTTGAAGAAAAAGCATTACAATTTTGAATAAGTGATATTAAAATGTCAATTGAATGCATTCAAACGTCGAATTTAAGGGGAGTCACCTTATATCGAATAAGATTGACACTTCACTTGTTCTGTTTGATTTAGGGTTTGTATAGTTTTCTTATATGAAGATATTTTAAACGTTTAAGGAATATTAATCGAGAATAATGAATCATTCAGATTTTTTTTTATTTGGATTAAATATATGATTGATAGCTTAACTGACTTCAACTTTGATTAAATTTTGCAATAAGGGTTTTCAGTATATTTGTGTGGGTTGATTTATAAGAAGTTTATGCTAATTTTTTAGCATATATGGTAAACGATAATGAGATAAAAGTTTGAATTTTAATATTGGGGTTACACAATATGTGACTTAATAAGAATGTAAATTTATGGTAATTAAATATATAAATGATGACTTATAAATTCTGCTAAAGAAAATATAAACTTCTTTGAAATTATTTTTCAAATTTTTTCCTTTTTTGAAAGTTCTGTTCTGTTCTGAAATTGGGATGTCTGTCGAGATTTCTATCACTTTTTCAGAAAAAAAGCCCTCAACGTTGTAGTAAATGGATGGACTACAAATAACTTATTTAATGCTAGTTTCTCGACATGACACAAAATTGAATAAAAAATGACAAACCAATTGGTCATAAATAATGAGTTCAATAAAAAAACAATAACAAAACATGTTTTTCTCGTACCCATCATACTCAACCATATTCATTTAAAATTTATATTGGACTTGCGGTTTTAATTTAAAAAAAATCAAGGTTATTTTCGTTCATTTTTTCATGACATGATCTCAATTCTTAAATATCTTGTGGTATAATGTAATATCCAATCTAAAGACAACGATCATGATTTTTTGATCATAATAATAACAATAATGATACTATTAAAATTGATACTGCCGAAAATAAAATATTTCGAATATATGTATCGAATTTCATTAATTTTGTTTTACATTTTCGTATAATTTGAATGATGGTAACCTAAGATGTGCAATTGATTTAAAATAAAAAAAGAAAAGAAAAGAAAAGGAAAATTTATAAATAGATAAGTAAAGAAAAATCAACAATAAAATTAAATTATCTCTTAATTTTTTTTTCTTTATTTAGGTTATATTTATAACAAAAACTTGATCTTCCAAACTTTTTCACCTCCTCAAGCCAATATCATTAAGTTGTTATGATTTTTGTTTTTGGATTAAACCAGTTTTTCGTTTCTCTGTTTGATAAAAAAAAAATGAATTTTATTTCACGAATTCCTAATCAATAATCCCTTCCAGCAAACACAATCACAATATCGTGGTCATAAATTCATCCCAAAAAAAAACATATTTTTATTAAGAGAAGAGGAATATTTTTAGTAATAAAATTAAAATTTATATCGGTCACTCACATCGGGAAACACTGCGAGGTGCAATTTTTTTAACTAATTAACTGCTTTTTCCTGTTTCGGTAATACAATTAGTATAATTATAATTATTATTACAAAACTTTTAATTTTATTTTCGTTTAGATTTTTTTTATTGTTATTTCAACTCATACCATCTCATTTAATGATAACAATAATGTTATGAAAATTAAAAGGAAAATTGGTACCTTGCGTATTTTTTATTCTACCAGTTTTAATTTTTTCTTTTGGTAATAAAATATAACTCAAATGTAAGTAAATGTAATAATAATAAACGTTCTTAATACGTGGTTATGGGATTTATTGTTAACATAATCTTTACCGATAATAACTTAATTACTTTAAACAAAAATTGATACATAATGTGCAGATTATATGCATTGCATATCGTATATTGTACAACATATTGTTTCGATTTATGCTTTAAGAATAACTAAGCGCTATAAGTTAAAACACCAGAAAGACGACAAGATGGCTTGTTAAGGTAGTCAAATTAAATTTTTATTTCTTCTCAGCATATTTTCAAGTCTTTATTTTTTGTAACACACAGCCTAAAATGTTTGTTCATTGTTCAATATCGTTCAAAAACTAATCATCTCCTTGAATTACATATCTGCATTTTTTCTCAAAGCTCCCAACAAATATACAAAAATAAGTGAACAAAATCACCTGTTGTATGATGGACCCTCCAACCATTTGTCCAATGTAACCCAATAGCTAATAAAATCTTTTTCATAATGATTAAAACTTTTACCCAACGTTTCATGAAAATCGATTGGTAACTGAGGCTATAGTAGGCAAAGCCTTTAAAATATCTTTAAAGGTCAGTGACAAACCGAAAGTTGATACAAAGAAATATTGAAAAAACAATACTTAAACCTTATATCCCACGTCTCAATAAGATTGAAAGTCAAAATAGAAGTTATTCCAGATCGAAATAAACAGATCTTAAGAGATTGTCAGAAATCGCTTGCCCCCAATAAAAGTAAGCAATGTCAATATCATCCAGAGCTGCCGAAAAAGAAAAACTACAAAAAAATGTTATGACTTATGTATCAAAAATTAGTCAACTGTTCTAGCAAAGATGTAAACTTTCAAAAATACTCGGAACCTGTCTTTCCAAGTGTTACACGCGGATTTTTACCGGTTAAAACATATGTCTTGCTCTTGTGGTGCCATTGTATCCCTGCGGTACCACCAATTAAGGCATTCCTTCGCAAGGCAGGGGTTGGGGTGTAAAGGTGATAATGTATGTGTGTGATTGGATTTGTGAAGAATTAATTTTCGTACCGTTTTTAACAATACAATTAAAAATGAAAAAAAATATTTTTGACTAATACATAAAAAATAATAGTAACTTTCCATATTCTTTTAATATTATAAACAAATAAATTTAAAGATTAGTAAACCAACATGAAACAAGGCAAACAAAAAATATTAAAACAATTCATTAATATTTTTATATTACTGAAAATAATTATTCGAAGTGCCTGTTTGTTTTTTCTACGTGTTTTCATTACCTTTACTAAAGTATTTCTTTCGCTCATAATTTTAGATAAAAATAAGTTAAATTTGTCAATTTATTATTACGAAAGTCATATTAACTCATAAAAAATTATTTTCATTCTCCATTTATTTTACTTTTTCTTTGTTTATTATTATTATCATTAAATAATTTAGTTTTGTTGCTTTTTATTATTCCCAAAACATCCGGCTGTTAGCGTAAATGTGCCATGACGTTTTACAACATATGGGCGGTAGGGTGCACATCATGTGCTGGATATGTATAATGCACAAGTTTGTGCATGGGAATTTGGTAACATGCATATTTCATGGATTTTTTTTCAAAATTTTTTACAGGTAGTAAACTTAAAAAAAGGGATATGGTTGACTATGTTGAGTATCGTCAACAATTTTAGTACAATTTAGTTAAGAAAGGAGAAACTGAAGTTTGTTTATTGTAAATAACAGCTTAAAAACTTTTATAAGTAAGGTTATATATAACGATGATAGAAAAATATACTATGAGAATAAATGCAGCCCCAAGTGTAATCTAGTCATACAAGTCTACTTGCCTACCTGTGATTATGAAAACTAGGCTGTGGATAGCGTTTATAATAAAACTTTCCAATATCCTGAAGGTGGAAAAATAATGTAAATGTCAGGTAGCAATGGGGAACTAAAATGCCAGTGTAGGACAGAGTTAGAGAGAGTGGTAACTTTTTTACCAACAGTTATCATATACCAACATTTGGTTTAAAAACCATAAAATCTTTTGAAACACTCGAAACGACACTTGAAAATCACCAGGTGGTATTTATAGGAAGCAAATTGATTTTAAAATAACTAATGAGCGATAAAGAGATATGAGGTGTGAGAGGCCAATACTTAACCTGGACCAGACATACACAACGAACATGTGTTACTAATGGCAGAGCTAGAACTAAAACTCAAAAAAACAAGAATGGAGCGAGGAAAGAAAGAAAGAAAGAAAAATGATTAAAGATATTATACACTGAAGAAGGAAGAAATGTTTATAGAACACAGAATGTTTATTGAACACAGAATTGAAAAAGTCAACAGGCAGAGCCCGGAAATAATGAATCAAGATCGAGTGGAAAGAAAACGAAGAATTGGCGAAAGGTATGATGTTGTTTACAACAAAGTGAGAGAACTTAAAAATAAAAAGGGAAAGAACAGACTGGAATGCAAAGAACTAGAGAGTAAGGAGGAGGTAGTATTGAAAGAAAAAAACAAATCATGGTAAGATGCAAAGGGTAAATATAGAAACTATATAAACAAAGGATAAACCATAACCTAGAGGCAGAATAAAATATCTTAAACGGTGAACTAGGACCTGTTATTTAACTCGTTAAGGCTTGCCTGGCAATAAAAGAAATGAAAAATGTAAATGCAGTGGTATTGCAAGAATAGACGAATTATTAGTGAAACTGTGCGGTATTTCCAGGAGGTTGTCATGAGAGAATAAATATAACTGTGCAATGAGATATATGAGGGTAGGTATATGGCCGAAGGACTTTTCGAGACCAAAAATGATTCCAATGCCAAAGAAAAGAGGAACGAGTATGAAAACACAGAATAATGTGGAGTCCTGTGGAAGTCCATTCAGAAAAAATTATGATGAGAGTACAAAACAGACAAACGAGAAAAGTGATGGAATAGGATTAAACCACTGATTGGCTTGAAATGAGAAAAGGTGTTAAACAAGGATGCTGTATATCTCCAACACTTTTTAAATCAGAAGGACGAGATGGTGCATCAATGTTGGATAGAAGATAGACAACTGAGTAAAGGATTAAAGGGCATTGCCAGTGGTTTGCAGATGATATTGCAGAGAATGGAAAAGAACTGAGTAGTATATTTAAACAAATAAAGGAAATGAATAAGGTAAATAAGGGTTAAGAATAAACATCAAAAAGTCAAAAATAATGAAATAGGTACGAAAGAAGTATTGAACGGCAGTCTAGATGGAAAAAGTTTAAGCAGGTAAAAAGATAGAAATATCTAGAAGAAGATGTCACAAACATTGGTCTGGCGAAAGACAGATTAAAAAAACAATTACAATAACAAAACAAAACTTTATAGCAAAGAGGCTGTTGTTGATAAATAAATTAGGCATGACTCTAAAGAAAAAAATGATGTAGTGTTTAGTGTGGAGTGTTTTTTGTACAGTTGTGATTACTTTAAATCATACGGGTTGACAAAGTGTGGAATAACGAAATTTTGAGAAGAGTAGAAAAAAAATATTATCTGGTAAGGGCAAATAAGGAAAGGAAGAGAAATTGGATTTGTCACGTACTAAGGAGATCATGCTTGTTAAGAGATGTTTTAAAAGGGTTTGTGAATGGGAAGCAGAAAATAGGAATAGAAAAGAGGAAAATGCTTGACCAGTGTCATGGCTTCTTATGGTGAAAACGGGCAGATAAAAGAAGCGGCACGGTAAATAGAAAACTGGTGGTGACATCATGAACATGCGCAAGCAGATAACCGATGGGGATGATGTCTATGCAAAGGGTAAATTTTATACTTTTTCTTTAAAAAATTGTTAGTTTTATCGTTCAAAAAGTCCTTGAAATTCTGTTGAAGGAACAATTAAATACCATATCATGGCTTTCAGCAAGAAAAGCACTACTTATTCATGGCTGAGCAATCAATCACAATTGCATACGCTATTCTACACGCACAATTTAAAGCTTAAACCTCAGTGAATATTTCTATACATAAACCCACAACTTAGAGATCAAACTGCAGAACAGAAATTACAAGGCCAGGGTCTAATTCTTTTGAAATAAAATCTGGTGTTACAATTCAATGCACGATCGACTCGAGTTTATTTTTTGTTCTATATGTGATACAAAAAAAAGCTGCTGAAATGTCTTTACTAAATAGACACCCAATCAACCATTAAATAGCACAACTTAGTGAAAGTTGGGATATTACTGTAATAATTTCTTCTAACTGGATTACATGGTTATGTCAGCATTACAAATCACAATGAAAGTTGAAAAAGTGTCCTAAGAACAATCAGTTGAGGTGTATCGAATAAGACTTCCCAGACAAATCTAATCTTACTGGAGAGAACTAATGAAAACAGCATATGTACACAATTTTTATAAAAACTAAAATTTATGCTGACGACTTTTCTTTGTTGGCTCGTGCCATCGAATTTCGCTAGTTTTCTGACAATGGGGTTTTGTGGATTGTGTTGGATAGGTGGTGGTTGGCAGTTGAGCGGGAAATTTGAGTTGGTTTTTTAGTGGATTATAGTTGGGTAATTGGTTTTTGAGTTAAAGTGGAAGTGAAAAGTTGTAGAACCAATGGTCGAAATGACTTAGTGAAATCTAATATTCAAGTAATTAAGAACAAATTTAATTTTATTTTGTTTATGTTGATAACGAAACCAAACCCATTCTGTTGCGGTAATTATAACTGGATCCTGTCTGGATTGTGCGGCAATGCTTTTACATTATGGAGTTATGAAACAGGAAGAAGATCCACGTTACATTTTGGAGAACTGTTACAACTGACGCTAGGAGGAAAAGTGGTAAGTGTGTTGTCTCTTTTCGGTGTTTTTTGTTTGTTTTTGTCTGTAAAAGTATTTTTTAATTAAAATAAAATGCATTGCTAGAGCAAATATAATAGAGAAAGTTGTGCCATGGCAGATGGTAGTGGTGTTTTGAAGCACTCGTTGTGATTTTGTTTAGTTTACGTTTTCTTCTTACGAGGTTGGTCACAAGAATGCACGCGTTGAGCTAGTGACGAGTGGATGTAGTTTGCGTGCAAGACCAACTGGTAGACTTCACGGTCTAGTAGACTTGGTACTACAATGTGCCAGCTTACGTTTAGCTCAAATTTTACAAGACACTAATTAAAATCACGGTGTAATAGGAGTTAAAATTGGGAGGCTTATTCAAACTAACGAATTAAAACTTTTAATTTTGAAACGTAAAATCTTGCTCCTTATTTTTGGCATTACAAAGACAGACAACGTAGAGATTAGGAGTAAAGTTCGTAACTTAAACTAATACGATATTATTTATATCTTCTTAGTTTTTATTAATTTATAAATTGACCTACAGATTATACACAGAAGTTCCGAAACATTAAAATTATTTATCAACAGTTTGGTATACTTATTTGAGCAATAGATGCGTATATTTTAATGCATAATATCTTACTTCGATACTTTTTGACTCTATATACAGTTTTTCGTCTGAGAATGGGTGAATGGTGAATTGGTGATCGATAACGCATAGAGGGATGGTATTGTTGATTTGTAATTTTTTTTAATGTTTGATCTATGGGTGTGACTGCCCTGTGTACTCCAGTCTATCAATCAACATTTTAGAACGCATGTTGTTGTAAAACATATTATAATTCCTACTACACAATACATTTAAAATAAAGAAAAGATATTGTCAAGTTTATGACACTGTACCAGTTTTTATCTTGTCTGCTTTGGACTACATTTCAAAATTTGAACTCTTTAACACAAACACTCATCTGCAGCTCGTGACATTTTTATAACTTTACCTCGTTATTTCCATTACTATATGCAGAAAAGATAATTAAATGTTTTATAGATTCGAATCCAAAAATTCTATCATGTAATAAAATTAGGTCACATTGCAATGTTTTAATATAAAAATATTCAAAACTAGATTTAAAACTGAAATAAAATTACAGTAAAAAAATTATATTATAAAATACAAAATAAAATTATAAAATACAGCAATAAAGCAACAGATAAAAAGTCCAAGCGGCACGTATATCCGCTAGAAATAGGTAGATTTCGAGATCAGACAGTTTTATGTGCCAGTAGAATCTGATGTATCAGATTAGTTTAAACAAAACAAACTAATTTCAAACAGATATCGAACAAATTTTAAAAAGAAAATTAGCTACCTACAAGCAAAATTATATCTATCCAATTTTGCAACAAACAAATATCAAATCTACCACAGAACATGTGTGTGACAATTTATGACACAAACCTACTCTATATCATATGTCGTGCAATTACTGCAAAATATCAAAATATTTTATTTCTAAGAAAAAAAAATTAATTTCTTCTATTCAAATCTTTTATTTTTTGACTGTTATAAGGTTGACATTGACTGTTATAAGGTTTTTGGAAATTGTAGTTGGGGATTGTTGCAAACTTTTCTGTTGAAGCCAACAAGACAAAAACATCTAACTGCAGAGGTTTATATTTATAAGAAACGGATACAAATGTTTCCACAGATTCTAAATTTATGAAGATTTTAAAAATATTAGTATCCAAACGGCCGTTATAACGGATTAAAAAAACCACTTTTTTTTCTAGTATAAAGCCTATAGTTCCTTAACCATGTGTCAGATTTTTTTGATTTACGAACTTGTCTAAGATATTAATAAAACACACATTTTTAAGAAAGGTTTTTTTATCTGGCTCCACAAATGCAACCGTGAGAGCGCCGGTTGATTCAAACGCATTTTGTGTTTTACAAGCTTTTTTGTTGGTGCCGCTCACTCAGAAACCTCCAACTGCAGAGGTCTTTTTTTTGAAAGAAACTATTTTAAAAGGTTTCAAAGATTCTAAATTTATGAAGTTTTTAAAAATATTAGAATCCAAACGGCCGTTATAACGGATCTAAAAAACAGAGTTTTTTTCTAGTATAAAGCCTCTAGTTTCTTAACCATGTGTTGGATTGGGCTGATTTACAAACTTGTCCAAGATATTAACAAAACGCACATTTTTAGAAAAGGTTTTTTGATCTGGCCTTATAAATGCGACCGTGAGAGTGCCGGTTATTTCAAAAAAAAATTTTTTTTTGCAAACTTTTTTGTTGGAGCCGCTCACTCAGGAACCTCTAACTGCAGAGGTCTAGTTTTAAAACAAATTGATAAAAAAGATTCCAAAGATTCTAAATTTGTTAAATTTTTTGAAATATTAGTATCCAAACGGCCGTTATAACGGTTTTAAAAAATCAATTTTTTTCAGAAAAAAGCCTCTAGTTTCTTAACCACGTGTCGGATTTTGCTGATTCACGAACTTGTCCAAGATATTATTAAAACACACAAGTACAGAAAATTTTTTTGATCTACCTCAACAAATGCGACCGTGAGAGTGCCGGTCGTTTTCGTTATATCTCATATCGTTTATATATATATATATATATATATATAAATTTTTTTTTTTTTTTGTTTTTTTGTCTCCGCTTATCATATATAGTCGTTTGGCACAAAAATTTTTCCGAAATTCCGAGATGAAGCCCATTGCAATAGGTAGATTTTTATATGAAATCTACCTAAAAACTCCCATCATACAAACAGCTTCTTGTCAAACATATAATCTACATAACTGAAATAATTTTCCAACAATTACCTCACATATTCCTCTTTCTCATTACAAGGTATTTGATGTTGTTTTTTATGTCTAAAGATAAAAAAATTACATGAAATAGAATACGAGTTGATTATACAACAAACGTTCGAGATGTTATAGTTATTTTTTATATATCATATTAAGAACTTGATTAAAAAACGCTCATTGCATCAATTATGTCTGTCAAATCAACCATTCGACCATTAAAATTAAAACAAAATACAAAGGTAAAAAAAACAACAAATGTTTAAACTTTTCGTGCTCAAATCGATTAAAAACTCATCAACAATTTGTTTTTTTTTTAAATAATAGTTTGTTTTATTTGTTTGTTTGTTTGTTATTGTAACAATATTTATATAAATTGTTGTTGCAGCCAAGGATTTTTTTGTTTATAAGTTTTTGAACGGAATACAGATAGCAGGAACATGACATTACATAACCTTATGTATCCGGTGTTTGTTTTTATGGGTAAATTGTGTTTTGCTTGAATTAATAAAGGATATGATTTAATTTGAATTTAATGTGAGGATATATAAGGTGATTAGATTAATGTGTAAGACAAAATTTTATTATTTTTTAAATAAAATGTGTTGTGTAATAGGAATTACAATAAGGGTCATAACAACAAATATAAACCTTTTTAGACCTAGGTTCATTGATCAATAAATAATATCATATAATAAAGTATTACATAGGGCAATGTTTCAGTTCAATTGATCATATAACGCACAGTCTTCCCAACTCACACTTCAATAACATTGTTGGTAGATTAATTAAACATTTCCAACAATTGTTAACAAGTGTAATAATTTTTTTTCATAGGTATACACCAACAAATAAGTGGTGAACCACTTCATCAAATAAATTTTATTATTTATGTACATAACAAAAAAATCTGTATTTTAATTTTATTTTTAAACAATAATAAAAGTGCAATTATAACAAAACACAAACTAGAGCATTTCGTTGTTTTGTGTTTTATTTTATTGGATTACTAATAATTTTTTTTAATTATAGTACTTCATTTTTTTTAACACAACGATACTTAAAAATGAAAAATATGTATATTACGAATATGCCAACAATAATAGTTAATTAATATATTTAATATATGTATAGTAATAGGAATTACAATTTTTATTTCTTGAATTATTTGTATAAACAATAAAAATTGTGCACCCACATTGTACGTTCATTCTGTACATATAGTCCAGTCATTTTAGAAATTTTAAACCCCAATCTGCGGACAAATTCTTAGTGAGCTGAATTTTGGTTTACACCTTTATTACGGCATTTTAATGAATATGTAAAAAATCGACATTGATATCGCCGGCTTAAAAAGTTATGAAGGTTAAAAGGTCGCGAAAATCAGTTTTTCGCGAATATCTCGCGACCTATTGCTCGGCGGTCAATAGAGGTCGTAACAAATATTGTTTATCGTGTAATCATCTACAAAAAAATATAGTAGCATTTTTCTGTAAGATTAACTGTTATAAAATAAACTGTTATAATGCCAACGAAATTAGTCTGCAGTCAATCAACAAAATAATAGGAGTAACATTCAACAATATTACATTAAAATAAACTTTTTAAAAATAAATAGAACCGACTTAAAAAGAAACAAAAGAGGCACACAAAAGTGAAAAATTACTCAATTGTGGCTTTTAGAGACAAAAATACGTTACATTTTTATTAATTTAATTTAATTATACCCTACTATAGACAAAAGAATTAAGCTTTTAAACTAAGTTATTATATTAAAATAATTACTTTTTATTATAATTATTATAGTAATTATAGTTGTTATAATAATAATCATATTTTAAAAGTTATTTGTAGTTCAAAACTGTTGGAAATTGGTGCCAAGCCCGAGACAGATTAGTCGGGTTTTCGTCAATGTGACACCGACTTCGAACAGTTTTGTATTTTTGACGTCATAAATTATGAAACCCTCTCGCAATCAACCTAAATAGAATACAACTTAAATCATCCAAATCGAATGGGCAGTTTTTGAGTAATCGGTGAACATACATAAAAAACCCACATTGAAACACAGAAACTCATTCTTTTTTTAAGTCGGTTAAAAACGTCAGACTTCTTCCATTATCATCAGTAAACACTTCTATCATGGTTCATAGCTGCCAGGTAACCATCGTTCCTTTATTGCTGTTCCAACTAATTAGTTTAAATAAAAACTTTGAGGAAAATCTTTGTGAATATTTACAATATGAACTAAGTCCATATCCAACAGCACTATTTGATAATGTTGGCATGAGAAAAACTCATAAATTAAAAATGTACATCTACTTCGAGCCAATTAATTATCAAACAGTTTGTGATAATGCAACATACATAATTGATTGTGGATTTTTTATGCATCGTGTCGTAGCCCGTAGGACAAAAAAATGATACAGTTAATCCCAACCGAAACACGTAATAGAGAAAAACAGAGTGTTTTTCTGATTTATTTCCAACAGTACCTTTGAATTGAAAAAAATCAAACTTTTTCCTTAGTTACTTGAGTTTAATTTCTCACAAAAATCGCGAATGATACAGTTAATATTATCACTAACAAATATATTAATTATTTATCAAACAATTTCGTAAAAATACTGTTATCATTTTTGACGGTTACTCTGATACCAGTAAAAATATTAAAGCCATGGAACCACTAAGAAGAACCGCTACCGTTTCTAAATCTTGCGAAGTGCACTTCAATAAATCGAAGAAAGTTCCTATCAGGCAAGAAAAATTTGTATCTAATCTATTGAATAAGAAAATTAATTGAAATGCTTATTCAGAAGTTCGAAGAAAATGGTATTGCGACAACAACATCACATGATGATAGTTGAAACAACGATTGAAAAATCCATGAACAATACTACAATTATCGTTAGCGAAGACATAGATCTCTTGGTACTTCTCATAGCACGCACCTAAATAATTGATCAACCTACACCATCAATTTTTTTTAAAAAACCAGGAAAAAACAATGTTTAAACCAAAAAATACTTGACCGCTAGCCTCAACAAGTATCCAAGTTGTAAAAAAAACATTCTGTTTCTACATGTCATGACCGGATGTGATACAACTTCAACACTTTTCGGGATAGGAAAAATTAAAGTCATGAAGATGTTTGAAAAAAGACCCGATTTAAACAATTCTGCAGAAATAATTCTCCAAGAAAATTGCACCCGAGAAGTTGTTGTCGATGCTGAAATACAGTGTCTAGCAATGTACGGTGCTCCAAAATCGGAACATTCGATAAATAATTACAGATATTGTAGCTTTGTTAAGCTAACAAGGCAAAGCACAGCTGTTTCGTTATTGCGACATACTTCTTCAGCAGCTCAACCGCATATTTTTCGAGTGTATTATCAAATAAAAACCGGGCTAGGAAGATAAATTGATCCAGAACCGTAGGGTTGGGGGTTTAAAAATAACATTCTGCAGCCAGTAACAACTTTACTAAAACCAGCACCCGATGATCTACTAAACACAATCTTTTGTAATTGTACAAAAGGTTGTGGCGGCAAATGTGAATGCAAAGAATTGGTTTCAGATGCTCAAAAGTTTGTGGACAGTGCCGTGACCAGTCATGCTTAAATACGGAATCAACTATTGATGAAGATATCGACTTAAGTAAAGGAATAAGCCCAATCGATGTTATGTCAGCAAATTTTAATGATAGAGGAACTGAGGATATCGACAATGAGAAAAAAAAAAAAATTTTTTTAAAAATTATGTACATATAAATTAGTATAAATTAGTAATACTTAAGTTTATTTTTTTTGTAAGTTTCAGTTTTTAAATAAAAACTCTTCATTTTTAAATAAAAAAACCTTATATTACATATATAAAGGCTTATGTCCACTGGGGACACCATGTAAAAGTGGTCAAGCAATAGGTCCAAGCAATAGGTCGCGAGATGTTCGCGGAAAACTAATTTTCGCGACCTTTTGACCTTTATAACCTTTTTAGCCGACACGATACCAAAATCAATTTTTCACATATTTATTAAAATGCCGTAATAAAGGTGTAAACAAAAATTCAGCTCACTAGGAATTATTCCGCAGTTAAAACCTCTAAATACTGGACTAATAGTTTTTAAAGCAGTTAGATTGATTTTTTGTATTATAATACTAATCGGTTTAAACTCAACTCGATCAAAATAATATTTGAATTAATTTTATGTAAGTCGACAAATCGGTTTAAACTTTTTATTCTACATTTTTATACGTAATAGGAATTACAGTATGTGTCACAACAATAAATAGAATCCTTTTAAGACATATAAGTCATACAACACTATGCGTGCCTAGATTTTTTTTTCTTTTTTTGAAGATTGGATAACTAAACAATAAATTCTATCACAAAATAAGATATGACATAGACGTCATCTATGATAAGATGAAAGAAATATAAGGCCTTGTATAGCCGAGTGTGTTAAAGCACTAGTCTTTACTTCGTTAGGGTCGACGGTTCGATTCCCTGTCAAATCCAATATGGATTTTCCGGATTAGAATTACAGAGCTGATTTAGATGTTAAGTATTGGTGTTGGGTAGTTCATAAGTTAGTTTAAGGGTTATATGGGCTTCACCAGCCTAAACCATTAGTTAAGTAAAATGAAAAAAAAAAAAAAGAAATATATTTTAAAAAATGCTATTGTTGAATGAACGAAGTCGATCTACCGGCACCCCTAAGCCATCGTCTGATATTATAACGATGCGAACATTTCGTTCCGTTAAAACTTAAATTAAAATTAGATGACATATTATTGTTGGCCAATTGATTTAAAGAAATATCTATTGCATAAATTATATTCTTTAATTCATTCAATACAATTTTATAATAATTACAATTTTAAATTATTCAATAATTCATCAAACATTCTCATGCGTCCATTTTGTTGCCATTTTTTTAATGATACATTTTAAAAACCGAAAATCAAAAATCAAAAAATTTAAATATTTGACTTACATATGCGTAAAAAACTTATATTAATTTTCTTAATATTATAAGAAAATACATGCAAATAAAGGTAAACCGAGATAAAACAAGGCAAAAAGTATAATTGTATTTTTAAATCACTAAAATTAATTATTCAAAGAGCCTGCTTGTTTTTTGTGTTTGTTTCCATTAACTTCATTAAAAAACTTCTTTCACATATAATTTTAGATGAAAATAAATTAAAATACATCAGTTTAATATTTCGATAAATCTTTTAAATGTATAATAGTAGATTCTTGTATGAGCTTAGAATGAAGGCAATTCTTCACGAGGATGAAATTTCCCGGAACGAGCGTAGCGAGTGGGGAGACTCATCCGAGTAAAGAATTGCCTTCATCCTAAGCAACTACAAGATACTATTTTATCCACGACTACAAATATTTCAAATAATTTCATTCAAGTTTTCCTGTAAAAGTTTATATCGCCATATTGAATGAAATGAAAAACAAAACAAACCATGTTTGTTTATTTTAGATTTTATATATGTATTGTTCTTGTTTTAACTGGTTTATATTACTATACCAACAAATCAAGTTTTTAATTTTTTAGGGGAATTTTTAATAAATAAAGTGTAATGAAATAAATAAAGAAGAATTTTATATATAAAAAGGAATGAATACAATTACAATGAAAGATATACGCATGGAAAGTATATATTCTTTAGTAGTCGTGGATAAAATACTTTTTTATCCTTCCATTATTACATTCTTCTATTTATTATTATTATCATTAAATAGATTTCGTTTCGCTTCATTTTTATTATTCGTAAAAGACTGACAAAAAAGATAAAGACCGAAATTTCAACGAACTACTTCCCAACATGTGCGACATGATGACGGAATGTGACTCGACGGAGAGAGAGTTGGTTGATTGTTATATCTGCATTTGTTACAACCAGTCGATTAGACTTATTGATTTAGTCAATTAGTTTATTAGAGATACCAACCATCCAGATGGCCTTTCCTTCTTCAAATCTCAATGTAATCCGTCGTAGTGCGATGAAATTATAAAGCAGAAAAAAGGTGATACAAAGGAAATTTTGAGTTTTGATCAACAGCAAAGTCAGTTCAGGCAACAGTATTTTAAAGGAGGAGAATGCAAAAAAATTAATAACCCAATAATGCCCAACTAAAACATTTCAAAGTGGCCTCGAAATCAGAACCAATGTTATCACGATGTATCGGAAATGGAGGAACTTGAATTTTGATGGTTTTGAATTAAAGCGGGTCGAATGTTACTCCCAACAATTTAGGATTTTTTACTGTGGGAGTGAGTATGTTGTCAATGCTTAATGTTGAATTTACCTCCTTCATGTAGTGAAAAGTGAAGACTTTAACTTTTCAGTAGAAAGTTTCAATTTTCAATTCAATTACATATTCAGAATGTAAAGGTAGTTATTTAGGATATTGGTGAGTTGTTCTAGGTGGTTTTCTATTGCAATTGTTTGTGAAGTCGTCTGCATATAACGTGATCGTTATACCTTCTGGTAAAGCTGGTAAGCTGCTAAGGTAGAAATTGAAAATGAAGGTGAGAGAACTCCACCTTGTGGAACTCCTTGTCTCAGCAATCACATACTTACGATGATTGAACTGGACGTATGTTTATTTGACCTAGCAAATTAGTGTTGAATATATCATCCAGTACTGCAGGGTGCGATACTGTGACGAATGATTTTGATAGGTCGAGTATAACTAAGATATAGCACAGGGTTGTTTCTGGTTCCGACCATCACTGATCTAGTTTTGAATTCTGTGAAACGCGGTTGTTGTACTATGTGCTCTCCAGAAGCCATGCTGGTGTGGCGCCAAGTTGCAAGATCGAGTTTGCTGAGGGAGCATAAGTGCTTCAATCAGTTTTGCGACCAATGAAAGAACGGGGATTGATACGTTAAACTCTCACTATTCTTCGGGTTTTCCAGGTTTTAAAATGGGGCTGATTCTGGCCGTTTTCCAGACATTTGGTATCTGGAGCATTTAGAGTATTGAGTGTACTAGTGAGATAGTTTAATCCATTAGGTTCAATATATTTTAGCATGATGGCTGAGATGCCGTTGGGTCCTATAGCCATTGATGGCGTAATTTTTCTTATTGCAACTTCTTCTTTGAAAAATATGATATCCTCCAGGTTGTCTGTATTAAGTTTAGACAGATGTTTACTTTGTTTTTCTGTTAAATTTGTTTCCACATTTCCTGTGATTTTCGGTTCTGATATCATCGAAGGAAATCATGCAACACCTTGTTAATTCTCTTTTTCAGATCTGGAATTCTGGAGTCTTCTGGATCTGCATTGCGGATGTTATCCCTTTGTGTGGCAAGGACCACGCTTCCTGTTGAAAGTTAGGTTTGACTTTTTGAATTTTACCAGCCGGGATATAGGGAGCTCTAGCTTGATTTGAAATCACTAAATTTCTCTCTTTCACTAAATTTTTTCTCCGCAGAGAGGGCTTCAAGTGGTGAAAACTGCTTACTAAATTCATTTTCAGTAAAAGTTATAAAATTAACCCAGTCTGCTTTGTTAAAATTGACTTATGTCTTCATGTCGGTTTTTATTTGATTTATTGAACGGGTTGAGGTGATTATGAGTGTTTAAAGCAGTAAGGCCAGTGACAGCTGTTTCCTTACCCAAAAATTGGAGCGATGAATTTGCACCTTTTGTCGAAATTATTGTGATGGTCCAAGGTCAGAACATGGGTTCTGAGTACTTCTTGGGCGTATTCTCGTCCTTTTTGAGTTCAAGATTATAACTGAAAATGGTAATAGGTTATATCTGCGCTTGTGTAAAGAGTGCCACAAAAAACTTAAATCTGTTAAAAAAGAACTTGTGGTTAAATCAATGTTTTTTTCGGAGATGAACAGCCTTTGTCAAGTGGACTTAATTAGAAATCAACCTCCGGTTGAGAGTACTTAACTAAATTTGTTCAAATGCGTGTATTAAAATCAAAAAGAAGTAAGCAAGTTGCTAAGAGGCTGATATACATATCTTGTATTATTGACGCTCCATCGATACTACTATCGAACAACTCAGTTAGCGAGTCATTGAAGAGTGATGTTGCATATTGAGTGGACTTAAAATCGGTCATACGGCAGCGTTAAAAACGCAACTCAAGATTTAAAAAATATTTTCATGAAGTGGATTGTCGATAAACACTGCTGACGATGGTCTGAAATAAGGTTTGAAATTCGTTCAGTTGATAAAAAGTAGGGCATACCATGATAGAATAAAACCTTAATGTTATATTTCGGCATGATGTTAAAGTCCACCTATTCACATCAGCTTTTTCAAATGAAACTATTGTAAGTATATACGATCCGAAGAATAGCATGGAAAATTTCTCACGGAATTTTGTACTGTCTCATCAAGAACAAATCAACAACCAGTTCTTAGCTGACCCAAAAACAGACAATATTACTGAAAGTTACAATTTACTTGTACCAAAAAAAAAATACATTGAATCAGACAGCAAGAAAAAAAAAATTTAGAGAATCAAGCAAAGAAAAAGTTTTATCTAATTCAAAGTTCCCTTCTTGATATGTATCACTTTTGTTGAATATAACTTGAGAATAAAAACTCCAAACGTTGATCGATGGTAGGGCAATTTCAGAAACATGCTCATGACAGCTAGGTAGCAAGAAAGCCGATGACAATGTTCATAAGCTAGCAAACAAGAGAAAAATCTCCGAAGAAATGTTTTAAACGATCCAATTTTCTGTGTGTAATAAGAAACGTAGATCTGGCAGTGTATCACAATAAAAGAAAAGTTTGCGACAACTTGCAAACAAATAATCTCATTTTGGAGATCAAAGTTATAAACGATACAACTGTAAAAGTAAATAGATGACCAATAAATGTAAATGTAGAGCTATTGCTTAAATATGTTTTTCAAAAATATATGACAGGTCAAGTCATGTTTGGTACACCCAATTTTAATCAAGCGAAAGCGGTTAGAAAGCGGTCTCCCCGGGTAAAGCCCGAAACGTGCTCAATTTCTAATTTATTTTACCCATTAAGCACCATGTATCTCAAAGTCAGCTCAAAAATATAAAAATCGAATATGAGCTTTAAAATGTGCCCGCTGATGTCCACCACGACCAGTGTCCCATGAAGACTGACTTCTTACTTGAACTTCCCTACTATGTCTCTAGACCTGCGTTGCCGGATTGCACAAAACCAAAAAAAAATGTATTCCAATACAACCAATTAATCCGTTAAGGTTGTCCTTATTGCAGCGCCAATTGTTATAATTAGACTTTTATTACAAAAATAAATGAAGAAATGTCATTTCTGTTCAAAGGAATCGACATAAAATGAAAATTGAAGATTTGGTTAGAGAAAGATTGAAGTTAATTATTATGAAAAAATAAAAAAATTATCAAAATAAAAAAAATCGCTCCTTTTCTTGACTCAGTACAAATCAGTACCGCCATTACCTTTGAAATGGACACTCTTGTTTTCCTTTCTTCTTTTGTTAATTTGTAGCTAATCACCTTATTGATAGGTATGGAAATGCTTTCACTAATTTCCACATTTTAATTTTGTTTATTCCAGTAGACGAGGGTTTATTCTTTCTAATATTTGCGTGAACAATTAGTGCTACAATTTTACTTTTGTTTATTCAAAATGAAATTAGAAACACAAGCTATTTATTTATTTTCTGTTATTCACACAACACTATCCGTTTTTTCATAATTTTTACTAACACATCTTCAACTTAATTATAGAACATTTTATTTCAATTTAATGAAAACTTCATTTTTAATCTAAAAATTTTGCCAAGTTCGTCTGCTAATAACAGAATTTATAAAAAGAAAACTATTTTTACCTATGTTACACACATTGGAAAAAGTTGTTTTGTTATCGAGACCAATAGCTTTAATTGACAATTTACAATTGACTTTATCAACAGAATACCCGACGATTAATAAGCGAAAATTTTTTATTAATGTTTCTCTTTAAAATATACATTGGTATCATATGCGTCCAATAGTTATTGAGCATTTCTCACATATGAGCTCAAAATGCAGTTGAATGAGAAGAATAGGAAAAAATCATATTAATATCTTTTTTTTATCAAAACACATCTTCCTAGCGCTATTTTATCATATTAAAAAACATCAATACACATACCAACACGAAAATCAAATGCAACAATTTCAATTTAATATGACATTTATTTGTCTTTATTGAGTTGTTCTTAGATATGTTTGATTCTTAATATCAAAAATTGTCAGAATCCCATTATTCTGTAGATATTTGTCACGGATAAATAGGGCCCTAATCAGGTTTGCCCTAGTTTGGATCAGGCACTGAAAGGTCAACCTGATTGGGAACTGTTGATGAGTGTAACACCTTTTTCCTATACGGTCCTGATTAGGATAGCCTGATCAAGTTTGCCGTCCCGACTAGCTTTATATTAGATTCAAATGTGGGTAGGATTCAGGCAGCCGGATCAAGTTCTGGTCTGGAATGTAACACCTTAAATTATTCACGCTGGATCAATAATATATAAAATATCATAGTAAAATTTAAGTAAATTGAATAAAAAATAATTAAAATAAAATAAAAAGGCCCAATGAAAGATTTAACACATATTTCTCCTTAATCATAGGCTTTCAACAGGGAAGCGATAACTAAACTATATGTGAATTTGGAATTTTTGAGATCAATAAACTCTAGTAAGTAAATAAGTAATTGGAATTTTTTCAATTCAAAGGTATGGTTTGAAGTTTCTCAGAAAAAACTCCACTTCACATTTTTCGTGTTCCGGCTGGGATTCTAACCTACCTTGTCAGTGCCTGGTTTGAACCCTTAGGCAGATACGCTATCGATTACGCCGTTGAGGCGATGACAATTTAAAACTTGAAACTCTTCATCACTTATTTATTTTTACTTAAGTTGAATTTTCCCACTGTCATTAAACAAAATGTGAATTTTTTAGACTATATGTTTCTAAAATGGTAATTACTCTAGTGAATTTAGGACGAAATGAAAATAAACGGGTATTCTAAATCAGGTCCGAATATGTTTACTCAATCAAGTTTTTGAATACCAAAGTTGTTTTACCAGTAGGTTTTTAATTTATCCATGAATTTCTTTTACCATCCATTAAGAAATAATCAAGCGATTATGACGATTACGGAGTACGATATAAGAAAAGAACATCTCTCTGGAAAATACTCTTTAGAGAAAATAATTCCACTAAAATAATATAAAATACCTGAATAAATAATTGAAGATAAAAGAACAAAATCACACGCAACAAAAAATTGTTGTTTATTCAATAATAAAATAAAATAAAACTATTTAGCTTATGATAAAGTAGGCAAATAAATAAATTCGAAAGAATATAGATTTCACACCTATGTGTGAACCTTTAATGATCGTGATATTATGTTTTTGTTGTTATGGGTCAGTTTGTTTTCTAGAACTTTGGAGATTGGTTCGTCTAGTATTTATAAGAGGTATAAAATACAAGGTGAATAAAACAAAAGTAAGAGATTAGTTTAGATGTTACAAATATTAGCATCTGAAGAATGTGAAAACAAGAACAATTAAGGAGAATTATAAAAGAGAAATATTTTGAAAGAAGATTAAGACTTGAAAAAATAAAAATTATTCCTGTTCTAAAGATTGAACCAACTAGAAGTAGCTCGGTCAGAAAACGTTACAGTATATTACGATTTCATGAACATCACAGTTTCAACGACTCTTAAAATAAATCCACATAACAGTTGATTTAAAGAAAAAAACGTTTGACTTCAGCAACAATCCATAATCGTTAATAAATCAATTCAAATATAATAATAGTTATTTATTATACAAGGGAAAAAAGTAGTAGATTTTAGCTCGAGGTTGTGTTGTCTCCCGACGCGAAGCGGAGGGAGACAAAAAACCGAGAGCTAAAATCTACAATTTTTCCCGTGTATAATACACTATTTTTTTCTGTGACTGGATAAATATTAATATAATTATTGAAAAAATAATATTAAACAAATATTACAATATGTATATTCACCACACCATACGAATTTTTCTTGAATAAAAACTTAAAATTAAGTTTCATTTTATTTGTCAAAACCAGTTATTAACATCAAGAAGAAAACGGTATAACTTTTCATTAACATTCAAATAGTCATAAATGTTCATAAATATTCATAATATTCATCATTTATGTGTATATATGTATTTATATATATATTTTTATCTATCCGGGAAAAAAGTACATACTTTTTTCCCGGGGAAAAAAGTATTTTATGAAAAGTAGCATTTTTGCACCTGTCAGCAGAAGTAAAATGTTAAACTTTTTTCCCGTCACAGAAAAATATAATATTACAATCATTCCGAAGCTTACAGTTTTTATTTTTATTCTTCCGGTAATCATATTTTTTTATATTTATTAATCCAAATATTTATTTTATTTTCTTATTCAAAATTCAATAACTTTTTTTATTATATTTATTTTTTAATGAAATTCTAACCTTTGACATAATTTTAGGTTGTTCTCTTTGTTTAGTTGTTTAATTCGATTGTCGTGATTTTATATCTTTCAGTTGATTTGTCACGATTTTTTTTATTATTAATTCAATGTCAATTATTATTTATTTTGTTTACTAAATATATAAAAAGCCATTACCGAAAAGGTACGGGTTAGGACTGGGCTATGAACTATTGAGTTTTTTTTCATTCTTCTGCTTAATTGAATTTAGGTTTTTTTTACCTTAAAGTCTTCTTATTGTTTTGATTTAATTTCATTTTAAAGAGCTCAGTGGAAAATCGTGCTAGCAGCTAACATTAATTCATTATTTTTAAGATTTTTTTTTTTTTTTATTGTAAATAGTTTAATGAATTGAATTATATGGAAATTAAAAATAATTGGTTTATATTGGATATAGAGGTTGCGTTGTTTGATCATAATCTATATGATATTGATTTGTGGGAATTTTTGGTATTTTATGAGATGGGTGTTTACTTTTTAATGATTTAATGTTGATTGTTATTCATTTTGAACCAGGAAATTAGCAGATAGGGGAAGAGATCAAAATACGTTTAAGGCATGATACTTTTCATTTTATGTGAGCACCGTTGATCATGATATTTTTGGTAATGAACAACGTTATCAGCAAGACTTGCTTCTAACGGTTGGTTAAATAAGCATCTAGAGTTTAAGAAATCTTTGATTATTTTTTAAAAATAGTAAATTCAATATCTGTCTTTTTTAGTTTTTTTATAGTTTAGCTGTAATAAATCTTTTTAAAATGTCAAACGCTCATTTACTCAAAAAACACTGCAGAATTGTGAAGTACCCGTCTGTTTAATTGCTTGTACACCTGATTCCCATAGACCACCAAAATGTAGACTGCTGGCTGGATTGAAATAAAAATGGATTTAGTTCTGAAAAAGAGAATTAATGTTATCTTTAATATAGATTTGAAATTAATATAACCCATATAATTCTGTTTTTGCTCCCAAAAAATTAGTTTCGTTGTCTAAAAATTATTTGAATAACAATTCGATTAATTTTGTCAAAAACATGACATTAACCGACAAATTTTTCCCTAGTCTTTAACTGGGTTGGTTAAGTGTTTGCTTCTAATGCCCGGTTTATTTCATCATTATTTAATCTAGGATCGTTCCACCAAAGCATTGACTGAAAATGTATCTAAGGTGATACGGAAGCTTGGTTACCAATAGGAGCCACCTTTGTTTTCGTAATAACTTGTTTTTTTGTAACATTTCCATTTAAATCTGTTGCTAGTAAATAATTGGCAGCAGAATATGCATTTTCTGATGCATCAGAAATGCCAATTCAATGTGCTGCAACTTCAAAATAGTAGTTTATAATTTTTTTCACTATTGACCTAAATTGAGTAAATCTTCAGTTAATGGATCATTCAAGTTAAGTTTGCCGCAATTGTTTTTGTAACAAAATTTTAAAGACTATTGTTCAAGGTAATATCCAGCTAAGTGGATCAAATCTTTATGGTATTTAAAACAATTTTTCGCGGTTAGATGATACTAATTTGGTGTGTTGATTGATGTTGTATAAAAAGCATGCCCTTTTTTATGTCAGTCCAACCCTTATGATTTAACATGGCGATGTATAGCCGAGTGTGTTAACGCACTAGTCTTACATTGTTAGGGTCGACGGTTCGAATCCAGTCAAATCCAATATGGATTTTCTGGATGAGAACTACAGAGCCGATTTAGATGTTAAGTATTGGTGTTGGGTAGTTCATAAGTTAATTTAAGCGAGGAATTTTAGATACGGGATTGCTGATTGGCGATTGCAGATTATATGTATAAGTGATTGTCCTTGTGATTGTCTCGTAAAAAGTAGTAGCTAGATACGATTTGCCAGGTGTCTGTAACCGGGTCGTTCACTTCTAACTTATAATTACCTACCTATCCTTACCTATTGTTAGATGTAAAACGGCTGTAGGAAGTGGCCCGGCCGTAATCCGGGAGTCTCGCCTAGTGCTTGGTCCTACAGTCCAATCAATCAATCAATCAATCAATCAGTCCAAGCCTTATGATTTAACCGTTTCCGTGTCATTCCTGAGTGTAAGGCTAGATTTTTGGGTGTAAATTTCTAGAATGACATTCATGAAACCTGATGAATTGGCTTTCCATTTCCGAAGATTAAATCAACCATTTTTTAACATATTTAAAATTTCATAGACATATTTAAAACGTACAAAAAGTGGCCTCTGTCAAGAAGTTATAACCTGTCGTTCATGTCACCAATGGAGTTTTCTTTTTCATTTCATCTTTATAGACCAGGGTAGAAGCCTTTAAAAATAATAAAAAGTAAAAAAAAATAATAGTAGGATGAAACCCATTAGAAAAGGATCAGAATATTATAAAAATGAAAGGAAAAATAATTTACGGGCGATCTGAGGTCGGGAAGGGGTAAAAAACGGTTTATCTCGATTTCCGGCAAAACTAAAAGTCCTATGGAAAAAATTTATATGGCAAAGTTGTAGGTAATAAAAAGATCTAAAACTTTTGTTTCGACACTTTTTTCACATAACCTCAAAATTTATGTGAAAATTCAAAAAACCAAGTTTTTGGTTTTTTATTTTTATCTTTTACAAAAAATTTTTTTTTTTCACGAAATTTGGTGAAAACTTACCTTTTTATGTCCCAAATACGCTGTAATTTATTTGATTGGAAATTTTTATTTGTTCACCTTATTTTGAATTAATATCGAAAAAGCACCCTAATTTTCAATCGAAAATTCACCCGTCAAAATATCAGCTTCTTTCAAAAAGTTGGTATGCTTTCTGTTCGTTGAAATCTCTACTTTCCGATGGTGAAAAAAAAATATATAACTATAGTAAATCTTCTCAGAAAATGCAAAAACTGAATTGAATTTTCGATTGAAAATTAGGGTGCTTTTTCGATATTAATTCAAAATAAGGTGAAAAAATAAATATTTCAAATGAAATAAATTACAGCGTATTTGGTACATAAAAAGGTAGGTTTTGACCAAATTTTGTGAAAAAAAAAAATTGTTTTGTAAAAGATAAAAATGAAAAACCAAAAACTATGGTTTTTTGAATCGAAAATTCAATTCATTTTTTGCATTTTCTGAGAAGATTTACTATAGTAATATATTTTTTTTTCACCATCGGAAAGTAGAGATTTCAACGAACAGAAAGCATACCAACTTTTTGAAAGAAGCTGATATTTTGACGGGTGAATTTTCGATTGAAAATTAGGGTGCTTTTTCGATATTAATTCAAAATAAGGTGAACAAATAAAAATTTCCAATCAAATAAATTACAGCGTATTTGGGACATAAAAAGGTAAGTTTTCACCAAATTTCGTGAAAAAAAAAATTTTTTTGTAAAAGATAAAAATAAAAAACCAAAAACTTGGTTTTTTGAATTTTCACATAAATTTTGAGGTTATGTGAAAAAAGTGTCGAAACAAAAGTTTTAGATCTTTTTATTACCTACAACTTTGCCATATAAATTTTTTCCATAGGACTTTTAGTTTTGCCGGAAATCGAGATAAACCGTTTTTTACCCTTAAAAACTCACCCCTTCCCCTTCCCGACCTCAGATCGCCCGTAAATTATTTTTCCTTTCATTTTTATAATATTCTCCTCCTTTTCTAATGGGTTTCATCCTACTATTATTTTTTTTGTTTTCAAAAATTATCGACCCTTGTCTATTTAGTTTAGAAAAGAGTAAAAAATTCGTAAATAGTTGGGCGTGATTCTTCGTCAATTTTTGCAAATAAATTTTGAATCAGCCAAGGATCTTGTGTGTTTGCATGGCTTCCTAACGCGTTTATGACACTAATAATGTCATCTGATAAATAACTAATTCGTTAAAATGACTCAGCTGCACAATTGCGTGCGTTTGGTTGATTTGGTTGATTCTTTATTGATTTTTGCTTTCTATACCGCATTAATAATTTTCGCTAGTTAGCGTCAATAAGCAAAACGAACTAACCATCAATAAGAACAAACCATTCTTCTAGTCGACAAACGTAACATTATTGTCCTTATGTTGTCTTCCTCTTCCCTAGAAAAATTTACTTACCGATTTCAGATGCCTCCATATATTTATAGTCAATAGCAATCCCTCTTCTTGGGCCATCAAAACCAACAACTCCATTGTTTATTCCCTCTTCCGTTCAATTCTCAAACCTCATTCCGCTTACGACCCACCGCCTATCACCCCAAAATCTACGGTCTTCAAAAAATACATAAACAAGTCATTCCCTTCGTCCAATCGTCATCAAAACGGTCAGCACTATTCAATATCTGCTCTTCAAACAAATGTTCCTGACTTTCAAAACATCCCATTTTAATTGCCACGATCACAAATCTCAACACTTAGATTAGATTTGATTGATTCACAGATCGCAATCTTTTAGATTTAATACTTAAAGATATTCTGAACACAGGTAAAGACCATTTTCTTTACTTCCCTTTTATCGGAAAAAACTCCATCTCCTCATTCCGCTCATTAAGTGGAAAGTATCGAGTAAATCAGCTTTTCAGACATCAGCGTAATTCAAACATGGCCGCACCATCTTCATTAACTGGTTCCAGGAACCTATAGTCCCCTAAAGCCTGCTAAAATTTTTTTTTTCCGAACAGCGCTTCAACTATAAATGCAACATAGGTTACTCCTTCTCAAACGCTCCCTGTCTTTGTGTGACACCAAAGATCGCACAAGATCGCACAAATTCATAAAAACAATAACTTTATCTTGCATAGCATCACTTAGATTCTCAACAAACACCAGTACGCTTCATACACCGTCGTTTACGCATTTTTCACATATCGACGGCACTGTTAACCACAAATTTACAAACTTACTCGTTATCTTCTCCAAATCCGCTCTTAACTTTAACGTTATTTACCAGCTAAAATCAGAGCAAACAGATACTAAACACCAAAATACAAAAGCATATTTCAGTTTTTAAACGAGCAGACGAGTCCAATAATACCTTAATTGAACACTTCAAATCTTTGTGTCATTCCCTTGACTTTTCAAAATCCTAAAATCCCATCCTCACAATCCAACTTTTAACACCGCACCTTTTTGAAATCATATTATACACTAACTTCCACTCCTAACCCAATCATGACATGGAAGTTTTCTTGCATTGTGTTATGTGGTCGAAATTTCACTTCTCTTAAAAAGTTAGAGCATACTTTCAAAACTTGAGTTTCACTAAACCTAGCTAACCGATTACATCATCAAAAGCCTATACTACGGGTTTCACACACCTCACCACAAACTAAAAAAAAAAATTCTCAAAACTTAAATTAAAATTAAATTTTCTTTTTCAACAATTTTCTCAAAAGTAAATCTTCTTTGGAAACACCAAAAACGAAAATAGTATTTTATTCATAGCCACGAAGAAGATGAATGTGAACCAAAAACAATTTTTTTTTCGTAAATCTAAGGTAAAAAATAATTTGTATTTTAATTGAATTAAGAAAATTTTAATTTTTTTTTTGTATCCTACAAATGGGATTTTGAGTAGCAAATGAGTTTTTACAAATGAAATGATATATAAGTTCGAGCAAAAAACTTTTAAGGGTGTTTTTTTCATTACTTTGAGTGAGTTTAATTTAATTTAATTCTTATTCACTACGTTTTTGTTTCGGTTTATATTTTTGGACAGAAAAACCACAAAAAAGTAAGATTATTTACTTTGTACGAAATGATTTTTAAGAAAAAAGTAAAATAATAATATAAGCCAGCAAACACAAGGTTTTGAGTTAACTTTAATTAAATTGTTTGTTTTCGTGTTCTAGAAGTTTGGGATATTTATTTGTAGATTATCAAAATAAAATTGTTTTAGAAAAACTGAAAAGTTTTATTGATTAGAAAAGTTGTTTAGTGTTAAAAAAACAATATCAATTATTTAACAACGATGGCTTTCACAAAGACGTACCCGTCTACACATCAAACTACTGTAATCCAATATTAATTATAAAAAACCTCCATTTTGTTGTGCTGTAAGCTTAAATTCTGAACCCAAATAATTTTTCACATTAACCGTATACCATCAAATTTCACATAAACTTTATTATAAACATAAACAATTCACTTGAAACTTAAGACTTGTAAAACGAGAGGGTGGATCTAACAAGTACACATATGAAGAAACGCATATAAAAAATAATAATAAAAAAAATGTTTAGAAGACAAACATTTCAATCACGATGAAACCAGAGAAGGTGGGAGTGGCAGAGTATAAAAAAATGTGTGTATTAAACTCATCAATATGAAGTATGTACACATTATACTCTAATGTATATAAATATAAAACAATGATATGAGAATTGTTATACATTTTGCTGTTGTGGGCTTAAACGATATGAATATGACAACCATAAAATAAACAATAATATTAAAAGTTAACTCCAGTAAAGATTTTATTAATTTTGGCTCAATATAAAATTGTGTTTCCATGCCACAACATTGGTTAGCTAATGTATTCTACCTCTAGCAACAAATTTTAGACGCATATTTTGCTGACATCGAGATCAAATTGCTTGCGCAACTTTAGATGCGTTAAAATGAAATAAAAGGAGAGCCACATTAATTGTTATATTTTCATATTGTTTAAATTAATTCAATTATTGTGGTCAAGAAACTATAAATTGGTTCTGTTTTTTTTTTTTTTGGAGCGGTTGAAATAAGGTTGTGCATGGTACTAAGAAGTCAGTCGATCACTATATCATATGACTAGGTAATTCTGAAAAAGGATTTTAGATGAGAAATTATGCAGCTAAAAATAATTTTGAAGTTGAAAGCTTCAGATTTTCTTGCATTGTAGCTTAAACACCTAAAAAAACGATTGACATTTTAGTGTTTATAAGTGTTTCTATTTGCCTTTAATAAAAATCGAGTTTTGAAATCCACCCAAGAAGGACACTTGTGGTCGGTGTAAACAGTATAAGCCCGTTCCTCTACAAAATAATATGACTGCTCAAATGAAAGTTTTCCTCAATTTTAATGTCAAAATATCATCTTTATAGACAAACAGGATCTCCATAGATCTAGTTATGTGAATGTGTTTATTTGCTCCTAAAAAGATAAAGTATACTCTAACAGATGCAAGTGCAGATAATATTATTATTATATGCGGAGGGCACATGGTCGTCATTTTCTATTTTTTTCTTGGTCTCGAAGAAATAGGGAGAAGAACATGGGGAGGGGGTCCAAAAAATGTTAACACAATTCCATATGTTGATTTCGTTTCATTTATTTAACTAAGAATCGCTTCTAAGCTTGGTTTGTGTGACTTTGCTTTTTTTCAAGGTTTTTCACAGCGTTATTTATATTAACCTCATCTATATGGTCAATTGGACTCAAACTCTTCCACTTTGTTTTGAGTGTGTCTTGTTTTAAAGACATTACTTTGTTCATCTAAGACGTTATTTTGAACGTTAGCTTAGTATTAGTATTAAATTCGACAGAAGTTCTTTGATAAAAATAGTGTAACCCTTTTAGTCCACAACGTTTATGCTTCTCTAATAAGACTAATTTCGGGGAAATTTCAGAATTCCACAACCTCGAAATTCCCGGCTTTCTTTCTTTGGATTTGACAAATGACTTCTATGTTACAAATTTACTGATACGTATCATCCATTTATATACGGTGACCATCCGTCCTGTATTTTACAGGACTGTCCTGTTTTTTACCATGCTGTCCCTTGAGATTTTTTTGCAAATACAGGACAGTACAATGTCCCTTATTTCTTAGTTTGATATGTAAATGTCCTCTTTTTTGCATAAACTTTACACGAATATGCATTTAAAGTAATAATTTTTCTAAATTTACCTAAAAGTTGTCTAAATTTCCTAAGTATTACAATATCGAGCCAAATGTCAAAATCATAGACACACATTTTTGCATTTTTCAACGTTATATCTCCTAACGATTCTGAAACAGCAAAAACAAATGTTTGTTTGTCTGCCAACCAGCCATTACAACCGATAAACAATAGAAAGCTACTTAGCGAGCAAAAAAATTGGGTAATCCTTTGAATAAAATAAAATAAAATAAAATTTAGGATTTAATTTTAGTATTCTAGTCAAGAAGACGTTTGTTATTAGTCCCTGGGCCCACGCCGATTTAATGTGATGATTACCACAAATTTTATACTTCGTGAGACGCTAGTCCTTGACGAGTCCGAAAACTTTTGTTCTGCCATTTTCCTCAAACCGTCGATTTTTCGTTCGGCAAGCTCCGAAAAATCTCGATTGCCCGCGATCTTGTAAATTTGCTACCACAATTTTTATTTTTAACTGTGGGGGTTGGAAATTTGATTTAGAACACGAGGGTAATTTGTCTGTCATTGTCGAGTCCGACAACTGATATTTTGGTATGTTTGGGCTGTCGGACTAGACAAAAGCAGACAAATTGTTGTCGGACAAGGTTACCCTCATGTTCTAAAACAAATTTCCAATTCCCATAGTAAAAATAAAATTTACAAGAGCCCGGGCAATCGGCATTTTTCGAAGCTTGCCGAACGAAAAAGCGGCCGAATCGAGAAAAATGGCAGAACAAAAGTTTTCGGACTCGTCAAGGACAGGCGCCTCACGAAGTATTAAATATGTGGTAATCACAACATGAAATCGGTGTGGGCTTTTTTTAAAACATTTTTTAACACACTTTTATTTGACGTTGGTAGCAGAGGGCCGTTTTTTTAGCATAATATTTTAGTTAATTAATGTCCTGTATTTTCCTTTCCAAAAAATGGTCACCGTACATTTATACCGCCTAATTGCAGGTAACAAATGTTGTTTCCAATCCAACTCGCTTAATCAACTTCGCTCACCTTACACACTGAAAGTAGTTTGAGCAAAATGCATATAACGTCCGCTAAACAATGAAATAAATTTGGATTGATGTTTCAAGGATTCAAGTTTTTCTAGTGAAGTCTCACGATCTAATCATTAAAAATTTTGAAAAATGCCTTAACCAAAAGACTATTTGAATAAACGATTTTTATATTCGAAGAATGACAAAATTGTTAACTTCTCGTCGTGAGAACAAATGTTAAATTTTCTTCTCCCAATATATCTTCATTTTACAAATCAATGACGGAAAAATAAATGTTAGTATAGACTGTGTTAAGCCATGTTGCACAAATATGGAATAAATATTGTTGCAGTTTATTTCAAATATCCTAGCTTGAATGCCAAGATGGAATTCGTGATGTGAACAACCGACGCTGAACCTTACTTGGCATACAAATAGTATAAATAAAGTAGAAAATTCGTGTTGCTTAGGAAGAATTTAAAATGTGTTTTAGAACAGGGTGGCTCGAAAGATTTATGAGAGAACCGCATTACACTCTCACACTAGTCGAAGAGCAAGGCCAAATTGAAGAAATCAATTTATGACATATTTTTGGCATCCCCGAAAGATAGATTTTTTTGAATTTTTTCGTTTTTGTTCTTTCGGTTAATGTTTTTTCATTTTATTTTTTATGCATTTGTATAAAATTACCGCTGTGGTAAAAAGCTGTAATGATCGGCCCTATTTTGATTTCGGAATTAGGATTACAGTTCTTACGCTATAATAAAATAATAAAATAAAAAGCTAAAACATCCAATGAATCTCCGTTAATGAATTTATTGTTCTTTTTTTCATCTTTTTTACCGGTCTCAATAATAATAGTTGGCTTATGCAAGTATCATGATATAATATAAAAACTTTCTTCAAAATATCCAATATAAATGAGTTTGCGGTGCAAAAATTTATTAAATATGAAATTTTAGTTTTTGGATTTTTATGTTGTTATGTGTAGTAACTTTTTGGTGTTTTAATAGAAATAGCACGAAAAAAAATGTTGTGTAGAGATCAAAATAATTATGATTTATCCCTTTTTTCCATGGAACTGGAACTGTATTTTGAAATCACGTGAAAGAAATGCTGAATAATTAATTTTTCGACGTAAAGGTGATCGAGATATAATTAAGAGGAAACAGAAATTGGAAATTCTTGCTAATAAAACATCGATTTGTTTGATGAGGATTATTAAGTTTTATCTTGTTTTGATTCAAAATGTTGAGTGAAATTCATAAATTAAATTTGTGGCTATAAAGTAAAAAATGATTGTTTTCAGTAAGTTTTATTAATATAAATTGTAGTATAAATAATATAACTTATATTTTTTTCAATATAAACAATGTAAGTTGCCAGACGATCAATGTGTACATTTTTTAATTTACAATTTTACAATCTGTGTGTTTCTGAATTCGAAAAGTAACATCAGTTGAAACATGCATTTCACGGTATTGGCCCTCGACCCATCAAGATCAATCAATAACATTGATGGCGTTTAATTCATTGATTCGTGAACTGGGGCAAAACCGATCTTAAGTTCTGTAATTTTCATCAATAGATTTGTCTCGTTCAACCATTACATTGGATTGGGGATGTAACGGGGTTGTCCTGGTATTCTTTATTCCTAATATTTTCATCGTCGCTTTAAGCACTTCTGACTCAAAGTTTCCACCTTGGTCTGAACTAAGTTTTAATAGAGCTCAAAAGATACTTAAAACGTTGTCAACGAATGTTCTAGCTATCCTATCGGCTGTTTGATCGGCAAAAAAATATACTCGATCTACTTCGTAAAATAATCCATAACATCCAGAACGTTTTTATTGTTGCGTTCCGTTGCTGTAAGTGATGTCTAGGATGTTTATTGCCAATCCTTCAAATTGAACATCCATTCACGTATTTATGAAGCTCTTCTCGGCCTCTTCTGTTTGGATCCTTTGGTACACCACAAGTATAACCACTTTTACATGAAGCCTGCTGGCGTAGCTTTACCCAGTAGTAGCGATATCTGGCTCTTTCAGTGGTTTTCCTAATATTGAATTTGACTGGCAAATGCTGAATTGACGAGAAATCTAGACACGCTGTACGCTGGTACTATAGGCAAAGTTATTCCATCGTGACTCTGCCATTCTCGACAAAGAAAATTTTTTAATTTAGTTTCAGCGAATTGAATTTGGACCAATAACTCCTTTGAATCCTATTTGAACCAGCGTTTTCTTGCCAACTAGGCCGCCAAGATCTTGCAGTCTTCCAATTTCTTCTAAATCGACTTCTTAGAAACCATCTGTATTGCATTGATGATCTGCTCGTTCAAGAATGTTTTCTCTTTTCCTTCACAATATAAGCTTTTGGACTAAGAACAAGGACGTCTGGATAAACTTAAAGCGTTGCCATGTCTTCCACAAGGTTTACGTTTTACTTGGTAATCGGATTGCTGCAGTCGTTCCAGCCACCTTGCTAGCTGCTTTTCACGATTTCTAAAAGATTCGAATGGCAAAGTTTCTTCTGTATAAATGAACGTGAAAGTGGATTTTGAGTAGCAAATGAGTTTTTACAAATGAAATGATATATAAGTTCGAGCAAAAAACTTTTAAGGGTGTTTTTTTCATTACTTTGAGTGAGTTTAATTTAATTTAATTCTTATTCACTACGTTTTTGTTTCGGTTTATATTTTTGGACAGAAAAACCACAAAAAAGTAAGATTATTTACTTTGTACGAAATGATTTTTAAGAAAAAAGTAAAATAATAATATAAGCCAGCAAACACAAGGTTTTGAGTTAACTTTAATTAAATTGTTTGTTTTCGTGTTCTAGAAGTTTGGGATATTTCTTTGTAGATTATCAAAATAAAATTGTTTTAGAAAAACTGAAAAGTTTTATTGATTAGAAAAGTTGTTTAGTGTTAAAAAAACAATATCAATTATTTAACAACGATGGCTTTCACAAAGACGTACCCGTCTACACATCAAACTACTGTAATCCAATATTAATTATAAAAAACCTCCATTTTGTTGTGCTGTAAGCTTAAATTCTGAACCCAAATAATTTTTCACATTAACCGTATACCATCAAATTTCACATAAACTTTATTATAAACATAAACAATTCACTTGAAACTTAAGACTTGTAAAACGAGAGGGTGGATCTAACAAGTACACATATGAAGAAACGCATATAAAAAATAATAATAAAAAAAATGTTTAGAAGACAAACATTTCAATCACGATGAAACCAGAGAAGGTGGGAGTGGCAGAGTATAAAAAAATGTGTGTATTAAACTCATCAATATGAAGTATGTACACATTATACTCTAATGTATATAAATATAAAACAATGATATGAGAATTGTTATACATTTTGCTGTTGTGGGCTTAAACGATATGAATATGACAACCATAAAATAAACAATAATATTAAAAGTTAACTCCAGTAAAGATTTTATTAATTTTGGCTCAATATAAAATTGTGTTTCCATGCCACAACATTGGTTAGCTAATGTATTCTACCTCTAGCAACAAATTTTAGACGCATATTTTGCTGACATCGAGATCAAATTGCTTGCGCAACTTTAGATGCGTTAAAATGAAATAAAAGGAGAGCCACATTAATTGTTATATTTTCATATTGTTTAAATTAATTCAATTATTGTGGTCAAGAAACTATAAATTGGTTCTGTTTTTTTTTTTTTTGGAGCGGTTGAAATAAGGTTGTGCATGGTACTAAGAAGTCAGTCGATCACTATATCATATGACTAGGTAATTCTGAAAAAGGATTTTAGATGAGAAATTATGCAGCTAAAAATAATTTTGAAGTTGAAAGCTTCAGATTTTCTTGCATTGTAGCTTAAACACCTAAAAAAACGATTGACATTTTAGTGTTTATAAGTGTTTCTATTTGCCTTTAATAAAAATCGAGTTTTGAAATCCACCCAAGAAGGACACTTGTGGTCGGTGTAAACAGTATAAGCCCGTTCCTCTACAAAATAATATGACTGCTCAAATGAAAGTTTTCCTCAATTTTAATGTCAAAATATCATCTTTATAGACAAACAGGATCTCCATAGATCTAGTTATGTGAATGTGTTTATTTGCTCCTAAAAAGATAAAGTATACTCTAACAGATGCAAGTGCAGATAATATTATTATTATATGCGGAGGGCACATGGTCGTCATTTTCTATTTTTTTCTTGGTCTCGAAGAAATAGGGAGAAGAACATGGGGAGGGGGTCCAAAAAATGTTAACACAATTCCATATGTTGATTTCGTTTCATTTATTTAACTAAGAATCGCTTCTAAGCTTGGTTTGTGTGACTTTGCTTTTTTTCAAGGTTTTTCACAGCGTTATTTATATTAACCTCATCTATATGGTCAATTGGACTCAAACTCTTCCACTTTGTTTTGAGTGTGTCTTGTTTTAAAGACATTACTTTGTTCATCTAAGACGTTATTTTGAACGTTAGCTTAGTATTAGTATTAAATTCGACAGAAGTTCTTTGATAAAAATAGTGTAACCCTTTTAGTCCACAACGTTTATGCTTCTCTAATAAGACTAATTTCGGGGAAATTTCAGAATTCCACAACCTCGAAATTCCCGGCTTTCTTTCTTTGGATTTGACAAATGACTTCTATGTTACAAATTTACTGATACGTATCATCCATTTATATACGGTGACCATCCGTCCTGTATTTTACAGGACTGTCCTGTTTTTTACCATGCTGTCCCTTGAGATTTTTTTGCAAATACAGGACAGTACAATGTCCCTTATTTCTTAGTTTGATATGTAAATGTCCTCTTTTTTGCATAAACTTTACACGAATATGCATTTAAAGTAATAATTTTTCTAAATTTACCTAAAAGTTGTCTAAATTTCCTAAGTATTACAATATCGAGCCAAATGTCAAAATCATAGACACACATTTTTGCATTTTTCAACGTTATATCTCCTAACGATTCTGAAACAGCAAAAACAAATGTTTGTTTGTCTGCCAACCAGCCATTACAACCGATAAACAATAGAAAGCTACTTAGCGAGCAAAAAAATTGGGTAATCCTTTGAATAAAATAAAATAAAATAAAATTTAGGATTTAATTTTAGTATTCTAGTCAAGAAGACGTTTGTTATTAGTCCCTGGGCCCACGCCGATTTAATGTGATGATTACCACAAATTTTATACTTCGTGAGACGCTAGTCCTTGACGAGTCCGAAAACTTTTGTTCTGCCATTTTCCTCAAACCGTCGATTTTTCGTTCGGCAAGCTCCGAAAAATCTCGATTGCCCGCGATCTTGTAAATTTGCTACCACAATTTTTATTTTTAACTGTGGGGGTTGGAAATTTGATTTAGAACACGAGGGTAATTTGTCTGTCATTGTCGAGTCCGACAACTGATATTTTGGTATGTTTGGGCTGTCGGACTAGACAAAAGCAGACAAATTGTTGTCGGACAAGGTTACCCTCATGTTCTAAAACAAATTTCCAATTCCCATAGTAAAAATAAAATTTACAAGAGCCCGGGCAATCGGCATTTTTCGAAGCTTGCCGAACGAAAAAGCGGCCGAATCGAGAAAAATGGCAGAACAAAAGTTTTCGGACTCGTCAAGGACAGGCGCCTCACGAAGTATTAAATATGTGGTAATCACAACATGAAATCGGTGTGGGCTTTTTTTAAAACATTTTTTAACACACTTTTATTTGACGTTGGTAGCAGAGGGCCGTTTTTTTTAGCATAATATTTTAGTTAATTAATGTCCTGTATTTTCCTTTCCAAAAAATGGTCACCGTACATTTATACCGCCTAATTGCAGGTAACAAATGTTGTTTCCAATCCAACTCGCTTAATCAACTTCGCTCACCTTACACACTGAAAGTAGTTTGAGCAAAATGCATATAACGTCCGCTAAACAATGAAATAAATTTGGATTGATGTTTCAAGGATTCAAGTTTTTCTAGTGAAGTCTCACGATCTAATCATTAAAAATTTTGAAAAATGCCTTAACCAAAAGACTATTTGAATAAACGATTTTTATATTCGAAGAATGACAAAATTGTTAACTTCTCGTCGTGAGAACAAATGTTAAATTTTCTTCTCCCAATATATCTTCATTTTACAAATCAATGACGGAAAAATAAATGTTAGTATAGACTGTGTTAAGCCATGTTGCACAAATATGGAATAAATATTGTTGCAGTTTATTTCAAATATCCTAGCTTGAATGCCAAGATGGAATTCGTGATGTGAACAACCGACGCTGAACCTTACTTGGCATACAAATAGTATAAATAAAGTAGAAAATTCGTGTTGCTTAGGAAGAATTTAAAATGTGTTTTAGAACAGGGTGGCTCGAAAGATTTATGAGAGAACCGCATTACACTCTCACACTAGTCGAAGAGCAAGGCCAAATTGAAGAAATCAATTTATGACATATTTTTGGCATCCCCGAAAGATAGATTTTTTTGAATTTTTTCGTTTTTGTTCTTTCGGTTAATGTTTTTTCATTTTATTTTTTATGCATTTGTATAAAATTACCGCTGTGGTAAAAAGCTGTAATGATCGGCCCTATTTTGATTTCGGAATTAGGATTACAGTTCTTACGCTATAATAAAATAATAAAATAAAAAGCTAAAACATCCAATGAATCTCCGTTAATGAATTTATTGTTCTTTTTTTCATCTTTTTTACCGGTCTCAATAATAATAGTTGGCTTATGCAAGTATCATGATATAATATAAAAACTTTCTTCAAAATATCCAATATAAATGAGTTTGCGGTGCAAAAATTTATTAAATATGAAATTTTAGTTTTTGGATTTTTATGTTGTTATGTGTAGTAACTTTTTGGTGTTTTAATAGAAATAGCACGAAAAAAAATGTTGTGTAGAGATCAAAATAATTATGATTTTTCCCTTTTTTCCATGGAACTGGAACTGTATTTTGAAATCACGTGAAAGAAATGCTGAATAATTAATTTTTCGACGTAAAGGTGATCGAGATATAATTAAGAGGAAACAGAAATTGGAAATTCTTGCTAATAAAACATCGATTTGTTTGATGAGGATTATTAAGTTTTATCTTGTTTTGATTCAAAATGTTGAGTGAAATTCATAAATTAAATTTGTGGCTATAAAGTAAAAAATGGTTGTTTTCAGTAAGTTTTATTAATATAAATTGTAGTATAAATAATATAACTTATATTTTTTTCAATATAAACAATGTAAGTTGCCAGACGATCAATGTGTACATTTTTTAATTTACAATTTTACAATCTGTGTGTTTCTGAATTCGAAAAGTAACATCAGTTGAAACATGCATTTCACGGTATTGGCCCTCGACCCATCAAGATCAATCAATAACATTGATGGCGTTTAATTCATTGATTCGTGAACTGGGGCAAAACCGATCTTAAGTTCTGTAATTTTCATCAATAGATTTGTCTCGTTCAACCATTACATTGGATTGGGGATGTAACGGGGTTGTCCTGGTATTCTTTATTCCTAATATTTTCATCGTCGCTTTAAGCACTTCTGACTCAAAGTTTCCACCTTGGTCTGAACTAAGTTTTAATAGAGCTCAAAAGATACTTAAAACGTTGTCAACGAATGTTCTAGCTATCCTATCGGCTGTTTGATCGGCAAAAAAATATACTCGATCTACTTCGTAAAATAATCCATAACATCCAGAACGTTTTTATTGTTGCGTTCCGTTGCTGTAAGTGATGTCTAGGATGTTTATTGCCAATCCTTCAAATTGAACATCCATTCACGAATTTATGAAGCTCTTCTCGGCCTCTTCTGTTTGGATCCTTTGGTACACCACAAGTATAACCACTTTTACATGAAGCCTGCTGGCGTAGCTTTACCCAGTAGTAGCGATATCTGGCTCTTTCAGTGGTTTTCCTAATATTGAATTTGACTGGCAAATGCTGAATTGACGAGAAATCTAGACACGCTGTACGCTGGTACTATAGGCAAAGTTATTCCATCGTGACTCTGCCATTCTCGACAAAGAAAATTTTTTAATTTAGTTTCAGCGAATTGAATTTGGACCAATAACTCCTTTGAATCCTATTTGAACCAGCGTTTTCTTGCCAACTAGGCCGCCAAGATCTTGCAGTCTTCCAATTTCTTCTAAATCGACTTCTTAGAAACCATCTGTATTGCATTGATGATCTGCTCGTTCAAGAATGTTTTCTCTTTTCCTTCACAATATAAGCTTTTGGACTAAGAACAAGGACGTCTGGATAAACTTAAAGCGTTGCCATGTCTTCCACAAGGTTTACGTTTTACTTGGTAATCGGATTGCTGCAGTCGTTCCAGCCACCTTGCTAGCTGCTTTTCACGATTTCTAAAAGATTCGAATGGCAAAGTTTCTTCTGTATAAATGAACGTGAAAGTGTTCTATCGCTCTAATGACAGTCAATAATTATTTTCTTGTCGTACAATGGTTCCTTTCCGTTTTTCCTAACGTTTTGCTAAAATAAGCAATTACGACTTCTTTGTCGCCACGTTTCTGTGATAACACGGTCCCAATTCCAATATTGCTAGCGTCCGTTCCAGGTGTCAATTCTTTCTCTGGAATGAGAAATTCTAATACTAGTGCTGTTGTCAGTGATGTTTTTAGTTGGTTAAAATCCTCTTCACACTCGACGGTCCACTCAAACTTCGTCTTTGGTAGGAAAATGTAGTGTCCTAGTAATATTTGAAAACTTCTGAACAAACCTACGGTAATATGTGTAGAAATCAATAAAACTTTTTGTATCGTGTTTTGATGTTAATTGGCCCCGTTCTGCAGTACAGCTTCTATTTTGCGATCATCAGTCCCTAACCCATTGATTTAAATCACGTGAACTAAGCATTGCACTAGAATTTGAAATAAACGACATTTATTTTGGTAGAGTTTTAAATTGGTAGTCCGAAGACGTTGTTACACTGTTTCCAAATTTTTGAGTGCTTCTTTAAAAGTCTTGAAATGCGACAGCAGATCGCCTTGATAAACGACGCAGATTGACCACGGCAAGCCTTTCAATATTGCATCAAATTTCGAAGCTTAAAACTGCCACAGTCCCATTCTCGTAGTAAAAACGGTCTCTTTTTGTCCTCCTTATCCATCTCCACCTGCAATAACCATTTTGAAGGTTCGTAGTAAAAAAACATTGGAATCCAGCCACAGCATTTAGCAAATCTTCAATCCTGGGTATCGGAATTAATCTTTTTTTGTGATTTCAATGAGCCGGCCATAACACACATAGAATATTGTGGTGCCATCTTTTTCTTGAAAAGTACGGTCGGAAAAGCTCAAGAATTCTCAGAAGGCTCAATAATTATTTTCTCAAGCTTCTCCTGAGTTAATCTTTTCACATCTTCTTGTTAATGGAAAACGTCGATGTTACCATTACCAACGTTTTTCTTGTGCTTCGCAGTCGATATTCTTCCTCTAGCATCAGGACCTTTAGAAAATACATCAGCAAATTCTATCAAAAGATTAGGAAGTATTTTAAATGAAAGACTTAAGACTTCGATTAGGTGATGCCCAACCTTGTATAAAAGTAGCCCAGTAAGATGTTCAAGTAGCTTTCCTGCTTCTGTAGGATCATCCTGGAAGTTGCTGCTATGCTGTCACCACGAGAGAGAGTGATCCGATAATCAATTACGTTTGCCACTCTAACCAGGACTTGGAATCACAGGAATAATACTTGAGACCTTGTTATACGGACAAGGTCTTGAGCCTCGATGTCTGCAATTCCATCAATGAATTGCATCATACCATTCCTATCCTGTACAGCTGTAGGATAATCCTGAAATACTGACCGAGTCAGCTCCTCAATGTCTAATTGAACGTGATTGATTTCACTTGCTTCGTCGTTTAAAAGCGGCTGATAGTTTTGTGTAGTCCCACCGATAAAGTTCGAGTAGGATGATCAAAATCTGCAGCACTTAAACACTTAATATCTAATCCAGTTGTGTGGCCTTGTGCCTTCATCCCACTGGTTACTAACTGAAACCATCTCGAACTGGGTGTGATAGACCTCGAATTACTTGTACCATCATACATGGTACGGTACGTACGCCTTTACTACAGACTTTGAAGCTACACCACATTTCTAACAATGGAAATCTGCGGTGTCGTTAAACTAGCCAGAAATTATTTTTGATTTCTACCCTCGTGGATAGAATGATCACTACCTTCACCTGGCCGTAAACCAAGTGATGCGAAATTCTGCAACGTTTCGGTTGTTTGGTCTACAAGTTAAAACTCTCTCCTTAAATCAGCTATGATTCGTCAAAATTTCGTTCATCTTGGTCTACATCTCTTCCCTCATATTTACTGTCACCGAATCCTATGTCTGTTTAATAACAGCTTCTAGATTCCCGAACTGATTTTGGAAAATAGCGGTCAGCTCTGACATCCGCTCTTTTTCTCCCATTCTTCTCATAGGAAATTGTTTTTTAATTATCTTCTACGTTATGTTGCAGGAGATCCCGCTTCGGTCACCAATGTTGCGGATATCTTGATTACTCTTGTAGTTTTGGAAAAAAAATTTCTTGTTGTTTTGGAAAAAAATAAATAGTAATATTTTATGAACAATTTATTATCAATTTTATTTCAACAATTTGTGATAAACTAATCACAATTTCAGTGGTGATTATAATTTTTATTTTGTAATAACATTTTTTTTTGTTACTGTAATAAAATTTGATTTGAATTTAAATATACCTGGATTATAAAAGAATATTGTTGATAAAGTCATGAATTGTAATACCTTTTGAAAGGTTTAAGAAAGGTTTGAAAGGTTTGTGGATTTAATTTTTAAAGTTAGAATATTAGTTGGAATTTTATTAAACTTAAAAAAAATAAGTTAAATCTTAATAAAAATAGTTTTTATTCTAGAGAATTGTTATTGCATGCCTCCTAGAGTCTAGATTTTTTAGTTTTAAATAGCAAGCTAGTCTCCAGGTTCTGGTTCACTTGATTATAACTTTATTTTTATAGTATGAAAAATTTCCGGCTCGATGGACCATAAGATTCAACCATGCAAAAAGTCGTGAAATGTTAAAAGTTTTTGGTGACAGAAAAACCTTTTTTGGTATAGCATTAATCGATTTTTTGTCTGTCTTATATGCAGCCAATTATGTTTTTTTTATTTCCTTTCCTTCTTCCAATATTGTTGTTTCACTCAGGCTGGTCTTTGTTCGCCTCAATGCTGCGTTTACTTTTATTTAGTCGACACAGAAGCCTACTTAATTTATTTTTTATTTATCTTACTGATCCGTTTATTAATTAATTTTATGAAATAGATAGATTAACCTTTAAATACAGTTCAATTCATGCCTTCAACTTTCCTTATTTTTGTTTCAAGCATTATGACTCTTATCATCCATGTTTTAATCAAAACTCAACACCTCTGTGAACCACAAAAAAACACATTTTTTAAGTACAATAACCTTAATTTTATGAAGCTATAAATTAAAATAAGAACAAAAAAGTTAATATATTCAAAACTTATTAAAATATAATGAATAATTTGCAATATTTATATTTTTGTTTGCAATTTAGTAAAGATTTCACAAAACAATTCAATTCTTCTTCGTTTGCGATAATTAAGGTTATCTCACGTGGAACAATGATATGTTAAACATGTTTTTATGTTCAAACTCGACCCCTTTTGTGAATTTTTTTCGGTGTAAATTCTTCTATATACGAATCAACAAAAATTATATATATTGTTAATAATTATAATTATATTAATAATTGTACTGATGAAAATAAAAGTTGTACGTACAAATCTCTTAACATATAATATTATTGATACCATCTGGAAATGTTTATGTCTGAATTTTTAAATTTTAATGTTTGGGATTGTTTTGCTTTGCTAAATATTCCTAACACAGGTTTTAAATGAATAATTTTTTTTTAATTTAATAATTTTTATTATTGTATAATTACAGAAATTACGGTTAATTCTTTTTGATGAATGACTTTCTTGATAAATATCTTAATTAGTTTTATCCTCTGCTTCTCTAATGTAGAGGGTTAAGTTAAAACAAAATAATTATTTGAACTTCTTTGTGATGCTAAAGGTATAGATGGATTAATTAGAAATGAGAGGGGTTTCAAAAACAAATTGAATATTTAGTTGGATTAGAAGAAAAAAAAATTTGTTTTCTACAATATAATGAGAAAACGTTTTATTATAATTTTTATTTTGTTATAAAATTTTTTGGTTACTGGAATTAAATCTGATAAGCTGATATTAATTATTCCTGGATTATAAAAGTAGATTGTTGAGAAAATCGTGAATTGTAATACGTTTTGAAAGGTTAAAGGATATTTTGTGGATTTCATTTTGAAAATTAGAATATTAAACATTTAAAAAAATGTTTAATTTGGTTAAATAAATTAAAATAATGATGGTTCTCCTAGTTGTTTAAATTAATTGTATAATAATTTCTTTAAAATAAATTTATTAAGTTTTGCCTTAACAATTTTTTTAAATAATATTTTGTTACATGTTTCAACCATAAATGGTCATTGTCAAACATTTGAAAATATTAATATAATATTTTCAAATGTTTGACAATGACCATTTGTGGTTGAAACATGTAACAAAATGTTATTTAAAAAAAGTTGTTAAAACAAAACTTAATAAATTTATTTTCAATAAATTATTATACAATTAGAATATTAGTTTGAATTTTACTAAACTTAAAAAATTAAAGAATTATAGATTTTTAGTTTTAAATAGCGAGCCATTTTTTAGGTGTTTATCGATAAGATTATAACTTTATTTTTACTGTATAAAAAATATCCGGCTCGATGGACCATAGGGCCAGATATTAAGTGCCACTCGTGGTGCAAAAAGTCGTGAAATGTTAAATTTTTTATTTTTTATTTAATTTTTGTTGATTAAATCCATTCTCCTTAGTTTATTGAACTAACAACGCTTAATCTTATTTATTTATCTCAAATTTACCTTTCACAACTCGCCATTTTGTGTGACAGACAAAACAAACTAAAATTTTCTAACTAGACATAACAGCAAATTTTGTTTCAAATAAATCATATAGAAAATGACCTTTATACACCTTAATTCTAACAAACCAAGAAAAGAAATTATTTAATTTAAGTCTTTCATCATATAATAATCATCATCATCCAAAAGTTTATTTATACAAATAATAATAAATTCAACATTAAATTCTGTTATTTTTTTTTGGGTATTCTTTTCTTTTCATAATTTTCAAACTTTTTTAAGAAAATTATGAGTTTTATTACATTTAATGATTTATGATTTAGATCATCATATGAGGAAGAAAAAAACGAACTCAGAAAACCTGTCATCATATTAATGAAAAGATAAATTGCTTTTTTTCTCGTCTTGTTTGTAAACAAACAAAATATTGCAAAACTGTTAACAAACAAGTGGGAAAAACAGGAGAAAAAATGTGTTCTTTGATTCTATCATAATATTCGTTTGTGTAGTTTTTGAATTATTAGAAGATATGTTGTTTGTGAGAAATTTTATCGTTGTCATTTAGAGGAATATACGTTTGAATCATATTTTTTTATAAATTTTTTTTCCTTTGAAACTGTTATGTTTATAGATGTTATGATTTGTGATGACTTTACGAATTTTTAGGTTAAAAATTATAGTAAATTGTAAAATAGTTTGTAAAGTTCAATGAAAAAATGTAGGTGTTCCCTAGATGTAGGAAATTTTGTAAATCTGATTCAAAAATTTTGGTTCTGATGTGATATGATCGCTTTATTTAAAGTAATTTACTGATAGTTTACAATTTACTGATAGTGCCTGGCAGAATTGTAAGCCGAAGAGCTTCAGCCATGTGTGTTCGAACAGTAATATCTCCAAGTTCAGTACAAAAAATTTAGTATGCGCGCAAAAGAGACTTTGTAAACGGAATTAATTAACCACAACAAAGAGGCAAGGGCTCTGATAACCTCAAAGAACGAGGAAGCCGACAGCATCACAACCCCACTACTACGACAATTATTACATTTAAACGTTTAATTAAATGATTCACTCACCCCATGATTGTTTCGAAATCCAAATCTTCATTCCTTCGAAAACTCAATTAACAAATCATTTTCACCAACTCAAACAAGCTTTTTCCGTAAACTGCGCCAATATGTCTGGCAATATGTTTAATAATGTAGTAAAATACTATCGCATACACGTGTAGCTATTGAATTCGTTAAAAATCTATATTCAATGATGTAATAAAGTTGTTGAATTTGTTGATAATATGTTCACTGATGTAACAAAATTTATGTCGGCAAATGTTGAATTTATTATTAATATATTCAATGATATAGTAAAATGATATAGTTGGCAAATATGTAATTGGTGGAAAATGTATTAAATGATGCAACAAAATTAATGTCATCAATTGTTCATGTTGGTTGGAAATATATTAAATGGTGCAGCAACAATGAATTTCAGCAATTAGTGAATTTGTCGGAAATATAATAAATAAAGTACCAAAATTAATGTTGGCAATTGTTGAAGTTGTTGGTAATATATTAACTGATGTAGTAAAATTCTATCGCATATACATGCAGTTGTTGAATTTGTTGATAATATATTCAATGATGTTATAAAATTAATGTCGGCAACTGTTGAATATGTTGGATATATATTAAATGATGCAATAAAACTGAATGTCGGCAATTTTTGAATTTGTTAGAAATATAATATTTATATTTATTTATTTATTATTATTATTATTTGTCAGAAATATATTAAATAGAGAGAAACAAGGTTAATGCAAGGCAATTGCTAAATTTTTTGATAATATATTAACTAATGTAATAAAATACTGTCGCATACACATGCAGCTGTGAAATTTGATCGTAATATATTAAATGATATAACAATATTTATGGCTGCAAATGTTGAATTTGGTAGAAATGTATTAACTGATGAACCGTTACGCCCTCAAACGATGATGATGACGACGAGTTAATTTTTACAATGTGACAACTCTTTTTATAAAAAAAAATAAGTATTATTCAAAATTTTTGCAATGAATGTGTTAAAAACAAGTGTCTATGTACACAAACAAAATACAGGTTTGGTAAACAAAAACAACAACAACAAAATGCATATCTTTTAATCCTCAGTATTTTCACGAACTGTCCTCTGGATTTTATTCCGATTTGTAGGGTTCCGTACTTTAAAAAACTAAAAACGGTACCCTATTGGTGAGACTTCGGTGTCCGTCCGAATTTCTACATAAGCAATTTACTCACAAACTATAAGTGCTAGCAACTTGAAATTTTCTACAGTTTTTAAACGTGTTTTCCCACGCCTACTGATAACAAATAAAATTCAAATATTTACTTTTATCTATATTTTATGAACATAGATAAGGAGATAGTAAAACAAAAGTTTTTTGTAAGGAATCGAGTTTGGTCTAGAAAAATCGAAAAAGTTCCAAATATTACAAAAAAAAATTTCAATGATTTTTCGACCGCTTAGTTTTTTTGATATTGCCATTAACGGGTGTTGTTTTTCCTGTCCTTCCCCTTTAACTTCGAACATTAGAAAAGAAAAAATTTGAAAAAATTCATGGTTATGGAAAATGTTGTAAAAATTGAATCAAAACTATAGCGGTTGGATCATCATTTCAAATGTGATTCTGAGGGGGTTGAGAGTGGAAATTTTGAAAAAAAATTATTTTTGACCTTGTTGAGTGGGGTGTCATATGAAAGGTTGATTTTTTTCTAGTCCAAAACAATTTTTATGTAATTTTCAAAAGCGCAGTTTTTGAGTTATATTAAAAAATGTGAAAAAAATTTCCTGTCCCCCCCCCATTAACTTCGAACATTACAAAAGAAAAATATTTGAAAATATTCATGGTTATGGGCAATGTTGTAAAGATTGAACGAAAACTATAGCGGTCGGCTCATAATTTCAAATGTTATTTTGAGGGGGTTGAGAGTGGAAATTTTGACAAAAAATTATTTTTGACTATGCCGAGTGGGGTGTCATATGAAAGGTGAATTTTTTCTAGTCCAAAACAATTTTTTTGTAGTTTTCGAAAACGCCAATTTTGATTCATTTGATTAAAATTCTAAAATTGTGTTTTGTGAAGGACTATATTCACGTAAAATAATCGTAGAAGAGGATAAATTTTACGTTGTAGGAAATGTATATTATAGTAAATATTGAGTAAAACGAAGTAAAGAAATGAACAAACAAGATCAGATTAGATCATCACAGTTTAACAAGTCAGATGAACTAAACTTCAGGCGAAAGGCGTTAGGTTGAAAAATTATGCGATAACATACCAGATACCTGTTTGCTATTCGATAGATTATCATTTAATATGGTTGCATTGCAAATGTTCTCTGTGAAGTTGATCACTAATTACAAACATTTTTGAAACTTTTGACTATTGAACTACTGTTGAACTAGAAAATTTATACAGTCAAGTTAATCGAGGTTGGGGATCTGTTCTTTTCGTTAAGTCTGATACAGTACCACCAGTGCAGAAAAATAGTAGCCACCTTCACTTTGAGTTTAGCTCTGCTGGCAGTCAATGTGAATGTTCAAGTAGCTGAAGTACAAATCCTGTTGGTATAATAAACCGATCTCCCCAATGTTCAGTAGACAAATCACTCTACTGTGTTAACAATGCACTCGTTGGCAATAATTTGACGACACCTTTTCTCCGTTTTTTCCGTTGGTTTCAATAAAAATCCTCAAAACTGGCTAAAAATCCTCAAAACTATTTTCTACAAAAAAATCTATAAAGAAAAATTCATTAACAAACAATAGTTGAAGCTACAACAATTGATTTTCCAATATAAATAGTTTATAAACTGGCGTTATTGAAGCTTTCTTTAAACAACTTTGGGTAAAATGCAACCCAACGTGAATCAATGCAAACAAAAACTGTTGTTTTCTCAAATATTATATACAGGGAACCCTCAGCGAGCGAATTATATTCGCACTTGCCTGACTTTTTTTTTTTTTAATTAATTAGCTAGACATTTTTAGCACACTAAATATGAAATATTCATTACTCAGACTCTTTGAATATCCGAAGATACCATGTCAACTATAAAGGAAGGAGATTAGGGAAATGGAAGGAATGAGGAGATAGGGACAACTATACTTATTGTTTTAAATGACGCTGGACATTTTCTTTAAATGCCTGAGCTGAAAATTCATCGGGAAATACAGAGGAGGGCTTTGAATTCCACAATTTGGCCACTCTATTAAAATAGTTGTTCTAAAAAGACTCAGTTCTACAACGAGGTATTTGTACGACAAATGGATGGGATAGCTCCACAGCTCGTGTGTGTCGATTATACTGCGCACACGATGGAAGGATATTTTGAATTTCCTTTGAGGAGAATTCGCTAAAGTTATATTTATAGTAGATTGACAATTCAGCCACATTTCTTCTGTGCTGGAGTGAATCAAGCTGATCCGTTAGTTTGGTATTACCAATCAACCGTATTGCTTCTCTCTGTACAGAGTCTAGACATTTTATTGTTGACCGACAACCACCTCCCCAAACATGACAGCAGTATTCCATACATGCACGAATAAAGGACTTGAAGATTAGCTAAATTTGATCGGGATTGAAATACTTTTTACATCGAATTAAGAATCCTAATTTTTGCATTGCAGATTTAGCGAGGTTGAACACATGTTTATTCCGTTTCGGGTTATTTTGAATATCCACTCTAAGAAGTGGAGTCACTGATTCAACCTCACGCAATTCCCTATGGTTTATTTTAATAGGGAAATTTTTATGTCGCTCTATTCGTGAAAGACGGCATAATTTGGTTTTGGTTGGATTAAATGAAACAAGATTACGATCACCCCATTCCATTATACGACCCAGATCTTTGTTGATAGAATCAATTAGCAGCTCTCCATCAGTGGTAACTGCAGTATGAGATCGAAATTTCGGAGAGGCATATGATGCGTGCAATGTGCTGTCATCAGCAAAACTATGGATTGGGTGCACTGTGGAAATAAGTAAGTCATTAATGTATAGAAAAAACAAGGTAGGTGAGAGTGCAGAACCTTGGAGAACCCCAGCATTGGTTGCGAAAATATTGGATGCGATCTAAATTAACATGAAATTGGCAACCTGTAAGAAAACTTTGAAACCATGAGACAGTAAGATGGTCTATGCCATAAGATTTTAATTTTGCTATGAGATTTTTATGCCACACTTTATCAAATGCTTTAGAAATGTCAAGTGAAATACTGAAAGTTTCACCATGGTTTTCCAGCGATTTGTTCCAGAGATAGGATACGTAAGCTAACAGATCGCCTGTTGCATGACTTCTACAAAAACCATACTGCTTATCATCAATAATTCGCGATATTTCCAAATAATCTATTAAATTGTAGTTAACATATTTTTCAGATATTTTAGCTAAAACCGACAGAATTGCGATTGGTCTATAATTGTTAGGGTCTATCTTACTGTCTTTCTTTGATATGGGTTGAGCGCTAGCTAGCTTCCAAGAATCGGGAAATATTCCGGTTTTATTAGATAAATAGAAAACTTTTGTTAAAACTGGACCCAGTTGCCCAGCAAAGTTTTTAAGAATGAGGGTTGGAATACCATCGGGCCCAGCAGATTTGTTGATATTAATAGAAAGAAGCATTTTCCGTACAATATTGCAACGAAAAATAACTGGTTTCATTTTCGTTACAACTGAGGAAATGAGTGTAGGAGAATGTGGAGGTTCAACTATGTTTGAGTTTGCTGTGAAAATACGACCCAAAAGGTCCGCATTCTCTTTCAAGTCGCTCACGGAAATATCATTCAGAACTAAGGTTGGAATAGAGGATCGAGTAAAATTACTTTGGACTGATTTAACTGCCTGGACTGATTTAGCTACGTGAGCCAGATGCTCGGCGAATTTTTTTTGCTTTCTTCTCGATAAACGCGTCTTTGTCCAAGTCTATTTTATATTTACTAATATTCCTGGCATTCTTATAAACGCTATGGGTTTCAGATGTTTTATTTGCGTTATACGTCCTAAATGCATTGCGTTTATTCCTCACTGCCTCAACAACATCCCGCGTTAAAATAAACCGCCGCATTCAGTCTTTTTTGATTTCAGAAATTCTTATTGCCGATGTGCTAGGATCTTGATCAACACAACAAATAGTTTTCTAAGGTGTTTCATCATAAAAGTTTCTCAGTACCTCCCAGTCAGCGCGTTTATAGTTCCAAACGCGACGAAGAGTTGCTTCAATTTGTGTCGAGGATGTAAATTGCACTATTGCTGATATTAGTAAATGGTACGATGTTCCGAGGGGTGGTTCAGCTTTTGTCTTCGTAGTATCTGGCTCGTTTGTCAAAAACAGATCCAGCAAATTATTGTTATGATGTGAATTGTCTAAGATTCTAGTGGGACACTCTATTATTTGCGTCAAACTTGTTGACTTGTCTTCCTACGTGAGTGTGCTTAATACTTAAGCCATTCTTTATTATGAATATTAAAATATCCAAGAATGGCCAGTCTTGCCTTGGGGTAGTCCGTTGTAATCTTGTTTTTATTGGCCGATATATGATCGAAAAAGGGTCATCCTGGCGAGGGGGGGGGGTAATTTGGGGAGCTGTATAATCCTATTATAAACATAGTTTCATCAACACCTGAGATTTTCAGTGCTAGAGAATTATGGTGCTTAGAGTTCAACTCGTAAGCCTTAATTCTCATACATGAAACTGAATTTCGAACAAATACACAGACACCATGCTTGTTATTCAAGGAATGTTCCAACTCGTAACTAGGTATCCGGTATTTATCGAGATCCAATTTTGATGCTTTGCCACTAACGATTGTTTCAGTAAGAAACATGTCGGGTTTATTTTTTTCGATGTAGTGATGAACCTCGTTTAAATTCGAATTGAGACCTCTTATGTTGGTGAAGTCAATGCTAAGCTGTTGGTTCACTCTGCTGCCATTTTGTTGAGACAAAGACTTACCCTCTGACATTGCAGGTATAGATACTGAAATTTGGCCAGGCCTAAATTTCAACACTACACAGTACAAAAAGAAACTTGGTGTCTCTGTCACAAAGACACGATAGCAGGTTTCATGCAACAGTTGCACGATAAGTTAAAAGCAAAAAAATGGGGACACAAAAGACACCAACAAAATTGAAGAGTACAAATGAAGGGTTAAATTCGAAATTCCTAACAACAAAACGAAATTTTACATTTCTTGTTACCAGGCAATACAAAACAAATTTATGCCAAACCTGGTGGATTGATCCTAATTAAAACTCCCCAGTTCATGAGGAAAGATATTCCTGTGAATTTTAACAAATATTCCTGTGAATTTTACAAAATAGTAATAAAAACAGCAAACAAAATTCGAAGTCAAAGTTGACAGTGGTCGCAAAAGTACAAGACCGCTTTGAGTGATGTATCGGTTGTTAACGGCAATTGTAGAAGCAACGTAGTTGTGGTATCAAATGCTATTCTACTTGGCAAGGCCAAAAAACGGTGAAAGTTAAGGTCATCACTATCATTTCAATGCCAGCTGAAGGGACTGGACGGCGGAAAGGTTTACTTAAAAAAGCTTAAAAAGTATTGCTCTAGAACAGAATAAACAATTTATATTTTTATAGAACGAAAATCAAAAGAGGACCCGATTCCTCTCCCTACAGTAGAGGGATACTGCCAAACAATAACCAGGCATAAACATCATCGCTAAAATCAAAGCACCAACCATGTAATTCTGACAGATAGTTTTTTTTATACTCAACTAACCATAAAAGATCTGGTGAAAGTTGAAGAGTCACTGATTGGCCAGAACCCAAAATACTGACACTACAAAATTCAATTTGGAAGAAACCACGTCAAGGCAAAATATTTTGCTGTAGAAAGTGATGCAGTATCCTGGTAAAAGATAAACGTCAAAGTGTTTTCACAAAGAGGAAAGATCTTTTTTTTCTTCAGGAGAAGTAGTTGGATCACCACAAAACCCTTTTTTCTGCTAGAATCCAAAAACTAGAAAAACAAAGCTTCTTCAAAGTTGTAAGAAGAGAAAAGGCTTACTTTTGAGACTAGAGATCAATGGTTAAATCAAAGTAGCTTTTGTTGGTGGGTTGAAACAGCTTCAACTACGGCAAAGGTAGAGCTTCCGTACAAAGACTAAAAAGAAAGTATATTAAAACTAAAGTTGTTGTTATCCGGGAGGATTTCGATATCAAAATCACTCCGAGATGTAGTTAGAGATGGTACTGCCAAAAATAATTTCAGATGGAACAAAGGCAATGTTTTTTCTCTATAAAAATCTCAAAATATCTTGTGAACTGGGGGACTGCAGACCACAATAAAGCTTATTTGGATATGGTGTTCAAGATGATAATTATACATTACTTTGAGCTCACCCTTCTGGTAGTGTAGATCAATGAGCTTGGTTCATTACCATCCGATGTGTTGGGTAGGGTATAAAAACCGAGAACAAAGTACTCTGAACCAATAGTTTTCTTTGTTATCCTCTCAAAATTCAACTTGAGGAAGAATGAAGTTGAGATATTTTATTATTTTTGTGATTTTTTGTTGTCTTGTTTTATTAATTTCTGTAGTATTGAGTATTACTCTTTTAGACTAATGCTAATCGGGATCCCTATTACGATCCCGTGGTTTCCGAGTTGGAATAAAGATTTGTTTGGTCAAGGAGGTCAGGGATGACGGAACGAGCAGGTGATGAATCATATTGATTAGTGGTGGTTTCCGCCAATAAAATTCCACCCTGCAAATGTGTCGTCAGGCCATGGGTTCTCGGCGGAGCAGAAGGTCTAGATCGCTATGTTTATTAAAGTTTTTTGACCGTCTTCCATTTTTAGTGTTTAGGGTATAGCCTGTTAGGTTGTTGTTGGATGTAATAGTCGTGATCGATAACAGAGATGTTATCTTCTGTTCTCCATGTCAAGGTTTTTGCATCCTAGGCAATACCAAGACTCACAACTTTTTCTCCTTACAGGTTGTTTGGGTGTTGATATCGGGCCGGCAGGAGAACACTTGTTGAAAATGATAGTCCTTGACTTTCTGAGTCATAGTTAGACCTCATGTGTTTGCTGGTCGGACTGATGTTATCACCTGAACAACCCACCAAATGCCCATATGCAATTTTTTTAGAATCGCCTAGGTTTGGCAAGTGGTTGAGCCTGTCAGTCACAACTCTGCCTTTAGTTGTTCTTGGCAAATATTGAAATAAATTGTTTTGAATTTTCTATAATTTTGAAGTTTTGTTGTAATTTTTGAATTTTGAGCTTCTTAGTACTTTTGTGTAAGTAAGTATTTTGGTAATATTCGTATTTTTTGGAATTGATGAAATTTATGAATAATTTTTTGTGACTTTTAATTTTTATTTAATTGTAAATTTATTTTGAAAATTTTGAATAAATTTTTACTAATTTTAAAATTTTTTTTAAATAGTTTTTATTAGCTTAATTTTTTGAAATATTTTTATTAAAGTTATATAAAATTTGTGTGATATTTAAATTTTTTTGTAATTCAAATGTTGAAATATTTCAATATTTTATAGTTTTTTAAATATTTTATAATTTTAGTAAATTTTATGTAAGTTAAAAAAATTTTATAATTTGATTTTTTCTTTAATTTTGATAAATTATTTATTTAGAATAATTTTTGTAATTTGATTTATTTTTCTTTTAATTTGCTAATTAATTCCATTCTAATTTTTAAAAATTTTGTATAATAAATTTTAGTAATTTTTTCAGTTTTTAGAATTCTGTATTATAATGAATTTTTAAGTTTGGAATTTTATTGATTTTGTAAGTTCTAATACTTCTCGATTTTATTAAATTTTTATAGTTTTTGAAAATTTTGTAATAAAATAATTTTAATTAAATTAAATAATTTTGGAAATTTCTTTTTTGTATTAATTATTAATTTTTTTGAATTTTTTATTTATTTAGAATATTTTTAAATAATGTTTTTAAATTTTTTTAATCGTTTTTGTAAATTTTAAAATCCAATGAAAACTTTTAAATTTTAGATATTTAAATATTTTGTTTGAAAGTTTTGAATTTATATATGTTTTAAATTTTTAAGTAAATTTTTTAAGTTTTAAATATTTTGTTTGAAATTTTTGAATTTTTTTGTAAATATTTAAATTTTTTGGTAAATTTTTAAATCTTATTATTTTTTAAATTTTCGAAAATTTTGTAAATATTTCTTAGAAATTTGTTAATTTCGCTATTTTATTTATTTGACATATTGTTACTCTAGTAATTTTTTCCAGTTTTTGTAAATTTTTGTAAATTTTTTTTAATTTATTTTTGTCAATTTGCTTAGATTTCTTTTTGGAATTTTCTTGTGAATTTAAATTTTTTTTTATTTTTAAATTTTTTTTAGTTAGTTTAAATTTTTGAGTCTTTTGAAATTTTTCAGAATTTCACTGCCAAACTCCAACCACACTACTCCGTGACGCTACCGTCCAGCTCAAGGTTGTTATTGTGGTTTTAGATTTTATTCACAAAATTTTTTGAAAAAAAGCTTTTTTAATTTTGGATTGGCAAATCGTTGTGTGGGGTAAAAATAAACAAAAATTGATTAAAATAAAAACGAAAGTAAGAAATGGGAGGAAACTGATTTTCTTGTTGAACCAGAAGTAACATTAAAGCCGCAGTACAAGTTGTCCGGTATTATGTGGACTTAATGGCAAAAGATGTCAGCAAACGAGTGGTACGCCTATTGTCAAGTTATTTTATTGTTGATTTTAATTTATCTATTATAATCGGTTTGGAATTTTAATATTGCTTTTTTTAATTTTAATTGATTTCGGATTTTAATTACAATGATGTGTTAATTATTTAGAATAGGGAGACACATTGAACCGGATTGGTGTTAAAAGCAAGTGAATGTGATTCTCTTCTATTTTCAACTTCTTGTAGACAGGTTGGTCGGAAAAACCTTCATTCAAGTGAGCTAGCGACAGGATTTATTAGCGTGCGCGACTAAATAGTGGTGCTTCACAAACCATCATACAGACCTTTTGCTACAAGATAACTAAATGTATGATTTATATATCATAAGGATATTTATGTTGGGGTTAGTACAGGATACTCCAGCTTAAAAATACACCTCAAGAATTACGTGAAGTTTCAACGTACAAATGTGAATTGAAGGATTAGACTTTTGCAAATCTTTTCATAATATTTTGAGCTTTGATTTACAAAAAAAGGACCAGTTATGTGCGAATGTCGCCTTGTTGGCGAATTTTGTTCTGCAATTCTTAAAAGATAAAGAATTGCGGTGCAAGCTTTAACTTTTTAGATCACAGTGTGGTATTGAATTGAAATTTTAAATTATCTATCGATCTATCTTATTGTTAAATAATAAACGAATCAATAAAAAATTGTTTTTGGTTTGTGGTATCCTCAATGTTAGTCCACCAGGATCAGCTTTGTTTATTGTAATAAAAACATCTTGCAGAAAATTGTTGATCTTCGATTACAAATGTTGGAACAAATATTGTATTTTTGTTCGTAGCTCTTCCTGATTATTTTCTTTTCCTAGACACTATACAAATTTAAAAAAAAAAATATGTAATTTTTATTTGAATTAAACAATAACTCACACACCCATCGATTCTGTTTTTTGTTGTTGTACAAACAAATAATCACTCTTGGAGGGATTCATAGTTTCATGTTTCCATTAGAGTATCTTAGAGTTTGATCTTTTTTTGTTGTAATATTTTATGTTTAAATATTTCTTTTCGTTTCGGTTTGTGTTTTGATTTTTTCTTTGTATTTCCTAGAAATAAAATTAACTATGTATATTATTAATAACAACAAAATGTAAAAAAAAAAGCATTTTAATAATTTTTATTGAAATTTGTTGTTAAGATTGTTTAACAAATTAAATATCTCCACAAAAAAATTGATAATATGTAGTGGGACTTTCGTTTAATAGAAATTACATGTTTCGTTTTTGGAAAAAACGTTGTTTGACGATAATTTATCATATATTATGTGTTTTATTAAATTAATTTTGTATTATTTTTATGGTTTATCACAAATCTTAAGGAAACTGCAGATACAGAGACACTCTCTAGGAAACATTTGTCGTTAATTACGCTACATAGTCGCATACGATAATTTAGAACTTGAAGATTGTGCGATCATGAGTTTTGAGTTATATTTTAAGAGTTTTCTAAATAAACTCAAAATTTTTTGCAAACCTGTCTGGATCTACATCTATTTTCCCATTGACTATTTCAGTGGTAAATGCATCTCTTCTCTCCGAAACACTTTATAAGGAATAACATTAGGTTAAATCAGGTAGTTTTTGTTTTTTTTTTAAGTTTTTGATCTACTGGTATGACAATTCTGGATACTCCATTCCCTGAAATTGACATATGAGCTAACGTAAGATACCACAAACCACTGGAAAAAGCAGTGATATATCACTAGCCCAGGTGATATCTTAGTAGTGTTGGCAGATGAACTATATCTACCGTTGTTTAATAGCATCCACAATCTTACCATTATCGGATTCCTTGATGACGACACGCTATTCCTTACTCAAATAAACGAACTCTCATATAAAACTATAAGTTTTCAACCAGTGCTAGTGTCTTTTTCTTAAACTATCTTTGAAAAAATGTTTTAGTTACGAGGTTAGAGAAAAAGTTATAATTTTACTCCACAACCCTCTCTTCTCCCACAACTCCGTCTTCTCTTCTCGTATCAGATAATATCTTACCTTAAGCCTTAAAACTTTGTACGGCGTAAATTATTATGAAATAAGAAATGAAAATTGTTAAAAGTCAACGAAGTTGTTTAAAGCTAGCTCACATATATTCAACTTGAAGATCTAATAATTGACAAAAAAAGCCTCATGATAATCGACCAAATTAAACCATATAAGTTAGTGATTCTGGGCAAGAGAATAAGACACTGAACAAGAAAATAATGTAGTACATCCAATGCAAACGTTGTCCAAACCTGCATGCAGGTCCTACGAAGGATCTAATCCCTATACTTCTACCAAAAATAGGAATATATAGATAACTTAACTGAACGATTTGCTATAAATACTTACACTAATGATGACGTTAATAGACCTTTCAAAATGTGAATGGAGTAAATATACAGACTAAACATGAATAATCGAACTTTCATATCACCATCATGAAAAACAAATCTTGAAAGAAAGCCAAGTTTTCAGAAGTGAGCATTAAGCTTAACTTATATAAGAAACATCTTAGATAAAGATACAGACTAGCAGCCAATATTGTATACTATCCATGATCTAAGCTAATTTGTTGTATAGTTTGATCACCTTACGTTGACAAATTAACGTTTACTCATTTAATTGACTCTATAGTAGGCTGATTTCTAGCCCCCTCATAAACACTATTGACAATATATCGACCACCATCACAACTAATCAGTAATTAGCAAGCAAATTCGATCCAGTTTACAACCATACAGCACTCATCATAACTGAAATACTTGACAAGGCGTTATATTGCAATAACTATAGGAATTACTTATGTCATTGGACTCAGTCAGCCTTATCAGCCATTAACAAAACATATATTGGGCCAAGTGTACTACTTTCGGCCAGCGAAACTAACCAATTGTTGTATTTCGGTGCCAAAACTAATGACTCATACACATTCCAAGAGAAGTGTTTCTTGCTCAAGACAGCTGGGTGATGGACTTGAAGTTATAGTTTGCTTAACAGATTTTAACCAAGTCACTGGCCAAGCATCTAGCTATTTTATTAGCATAGGAGCTCAAATCAGCCTTCAAGATTCTATGATAATGGTTGGGTTTAAATATTAAGATGCCTTGGGCATGAGTGAGATTTAATATTAGGGATAATAGTATATTTCAATCTGAATATCGGTGCCTTTTTCATGAATTGTTCGATCTCAAAATTGATTAAGTATGCATTAAAAACTTTACTGATAATATTTAGAATAAGTATAATAATTGTTTTCCGAACAGGCACGAAGCACTCAGTCTTACTGTCTAAATTAAAAAAGGCATTGTGTTTACCAATGTGGCACAATGGAACAATATAATTTATGTCCAGAGAACTGAAAACCGCCTCTAAAGAAACGTAAGCTACAAAGTTACATTGAACTTGACTATGACTCACTTAAGGTGGTCAAATGCCTTGTCCTCTAGTTTGGGTTGAGTATGAATGAAAAATTGGGCACCTGAATTTGGGTAGAAACGGGTTAAAAGAAGATATCAAGAGACAGAAACCCATATGTGAGGCAGCTAATTGTACCTTTCATAACATACATAGTACCGTCTCTTCAAACGGCGCCGTCAAAATGTCTTCCTGGAATACCTCAATCAAATTGCTGCTTGACACCATACAACCTGATTATACTGAGAAGTCTACCGAGCATAACATATCAAAAAGAAAAATCTACTACCTTATGACTGTCGGGATGGCAGGAATGTAATAAATAAAGAACTAAGCAAGGCTCCTGAGTTTAAAAAAATTGAAATAAACATTGTACATCAGTTCTAGAAACATATATTCACAAACATATACACATATACATATATTCATAAACATATACTCACATATATTAGGTGAGTTCCCAAAAGAGTGGCAAATTAGTCGCGTAGGTATCTTATCATAGCGACCAATTATTTTACTCCTTTTGCTGGCCAAATTTTTGAAAAGTTGTAAATTTTAAGCTAGAAATATGCCTTTTTTAAATCCCGGTTTTAATGATGCGCAGAATGGCCTCCATGAGGGTGTAGATGGATTTCAGGGTTTAGTGAGAAGTTTACTTTGGTATGTGTATTGTTCTAGGGGCGAAAGGAATAAAAGTTTAATCCTTTGGCTACAGAAATTTTTGTGTTTTGTGGTTTTTTTTTGTATAGGCGATATATCTGGAGAGTGAAAAACCAGATTTATTTTAAGTCCCTTACATAAGTATACAGAATTTTTGGTATGAAAATGGTTGTATTTGGGGTGTAAGGGGGAAATGTCTGTATGTCCTTTGCACACAGAAAAATCCGTTGCCTGAAAAGTATTTTTGCATTTTTTCCACTAAAGTATATCTGGTCCTTAGAAGCCTTTTCTCATTAAGCTCGGCGGTTACTGTCAGTCAAGCAAGGGATACCTCATGTTTGTGTTTGGGTTCCTGTAATTTTCAGAACGAATGAAACCTGTGGGCCCTTTTCTTTCGTCCTCCCCTGTAATGGTCAATACCACAACCTGTAAGTGCGCTCATATTTTCTTCTTGCTGATTCTAGTCACTTTTAAACCGCATCAACCGTCACCTTCAACCGTTATCTAACGAAATCTAAGCAGAATTTAATTTACAAACTGTTGTATAAAATTTGGTTATTTTGTGAATTTTAAATATTTATAAATTTTAAGTTTTATAAAGTAAAACCCTAGTGTAACCCTAGTGACTACAATTCAAGCAGAATAACTAAATGGTGTTGCAACCGCTCTATGCGTATGTTCTGCACAATAAATGCCCAAAATATTGCAAATACACCAAATATTCACCCTCACCCCCACATTTTTTAACTTTTGTAATGTTCTGCAAGCACACCCAGAAAAGCAGAAAAATTATGAAACATCTAAATAAACTCAGTAAATTCATAAAAAAGTAACGAAATTTGAGACAACTACTATCCAAAATTTATGTTCTCTCTTGTGTAGAAAACAAAATTTATAACTCAGATCAATTCAAATGATAAAGATTAAAATTGAAATGTACACTTTAAATGTCATCAAACTTCTTAACACAAAAATAACTTAATTACAAACAACTTAAATCATTCATTCATACCTTTTGTTTCTGTTATGTTAAAAGATTAAACCAAAATAGTTCGTCAAAATCTAACTCAATTTTAGATCGTAAATATGTTTTTTTATGTTTTTTCTGCACCCATTTTTAGAATGTAATGATCGCAATTTAATAACTAAACAGTAACTTTTAAAGTCAAACTCTTGCTCAAAAAATATAAATTGGAACCTGTTTGCCCTAACTATTTAATATGACACATCTTAAAACAAATCTTATGTTTTAATGATCCAAAGGTAATTTTAGATAAATTTTAATTGCGAAAAAACATCCTACATGAAATAAATAAAATAGCCACTGTACAATTTATTCCGTATTTAAATCGCCCCAACTATTAAACTGTTAAGCGATGATAATTGTGTTAAATAATAAAAATAAAACCACTCGTAAATGTTAAATATAAATAAAAACTATTCATAATCCATTTTTTTAAAAAGTTATTTTAACTTACTTCACTTAAGTTGTATGATTGTTAATGGTAACGACTTTTTATCTGATTGAATCATAGCATACCTCCCACACATAAAACTTTTAAATTATTCATATAATCAAATTTTTTCAGAAATTTATGTCTTATTTAAGATTTTCGTTGGAACAAATCAAAATTCTAATATACGGATTTTATTGACATAATCCAACAGAAGAACAAAAAAAAAAATAATAATACAAAGAATCATTATTTTATTAAATGATTTAATATTTAAGTGTTGATACTTTTAGGTATAGCTGGTTTGATTTTCATACAAAATGACAAGTAGGAATTTTTAATGTCAATTAAAGTCGATTATTTTTAGTTGGTGTTATGAAGGATTAAAGTTTGATTGATATATTATTAATTTTATGATCAGGTTTATGTTGAATGCTTCAATTTTAAAATCTCATGGATTTGTATTATAACTGTAATAAATAGGAGTTTAGAAATTTTTTGTAACTGTCTCTTATGTAACATATTTGTAATAATATATAAGATGTTTGCTGTACACAAGTTGTAAATAAGTTGAGTATCTGTAACACCGAATGTTTGTAGCCGATTCATTCTAATGGGTTTGAAGACTTGTAGAGTTATTAGAGAAATTGTTTTGGCCAGCTCGCAATAGCTCTAAAATATTGGTTTGTCGATTTATATATGTGACAACACTTGAGATCTAACAATATCAGTGCAATATCTAGTAATATCAGTGAGATATCACTATGGTAATACTTTAGGGGTGTGGATGAATGAATTCTATTCAGTCTCAGTGTTAGTTATAAAGTGCCAAATTTTCATCTAAATCCCTTCAAAATTTGGGCCAACTGTAAACATAAACATTAAAGATAAATAAGAAAAGTACTAAACAGACTTATCATAAATTTTATGTTTCGAGTTTGGTTGAGTTTTTATGTTACTGTTAAATGTTATTTTTTAAATAAACCATATTCAGTCAAACTCCTCACCCAAAAATTAATGTTATGTCCAACAAAAATCTGTTCAATAGACATTTTTATTCAAAATATAAAAACAAATAGTCAACACATTAATCATACCTTAATTACGTAATACCAAACAATTTAAGATCATTTCAAAATATTATCTGATCATATACAGCGTTCCACTGTATATATAATTCGTATTTTAGTATATAACGTCACATGTTATTTTCCCCTCAAATCACTTAGTGTATAATCAATTGTTTTTTTTTCTTTACTTTTCTTTTTTTGCGAAACGAATATAGTTTTCCTTGTTTTAAGCAAAAACCAAAATAAAGTAAATTGATCATGCACAGAAGCGTTAATGCGGGATTATTAAGAAAGGTAATTCATATTATGAGTTTTAGCTGTTATTTGTTTGCCATATTAATTATTGATTAAATTTTGAAGGACCTTATGTTTCTTTTATTTGGTGGTATTTAGATCGTTTTTCTATGTCTGTTTTGTTTGTTTTATATAAACACACAGTAGATTTGATATGTATGAGTAACATTTTTTGCTCTTTGATAAATTGAAACCACAAGACAGAGATAGATAGAAATTCTTTTTTTTTTAAATTCGATGAGTAAAATTGCATCGAATTGTAAAATCAGTTTAGTTTTAACTTTCAAGAAAAACGATTATATTTTTGAAATCAAAGTGAATACATCTATATAAAATTAAATCAAGCAAAAAGAAAATTGGATTATTTTTCTGAGATTTTAATTGAATAAAATTATATCTGTAAGTATAACTTACAATAAATTTTTATCTATTATTATGTGTTATAAAGCTTTTAGGTTTAAAGCTTCTAACAAAGTTACATCAAAATGACTTTATGTCGAGGTCCGCAAAGCATCCGCATGAAAAAAATATGATAAAAATATGCTTCTGTTCGTTGTTTGATGACGAAGCATGATGTACATAGATCTTAGAAAAAATCAAAAAAGTAGTTGAAATAAGAAAATTTGTAGTAGTTGATATAAGGTTTCTGATGTAATACGATTTGTGATGCTTCTTTCTACACAACAAAAGGATCCGACACAAACATGCAAGAAAAGTTTGTAAAGTTTACGGTAAGGATGGTCTTAATGATCGAAAGACTTTGATGTTAAAGATAACCCTCAGTGTATCCAGTGGCTGACCAGTCATCAAAGCCCAAAGTTTTGCAACTGGTCGATTAAGATATGCAAGTTGTCAGGATATTGCGACCACACTAAAAGTTTTATATTAGTTTAATTGAAAGTAGATATTGCAATATGTATCACTGCAAAACATAAAAACATTTTAAGACCAAGGTCTCACATGTTGATGTTGAATTCTAAAGGGTAAATAAACGCAAATTTTTTGTTCTTCTTTTTTAAAGGAACGGATAATCAAATAAAATATTCTATCACATATTCAAACATAACAGGTCACGATAGGATTTTGAATTTTGATAGGATAAAACAAACGAAAATAAAACTAGAACGGTGTAAGTAAGCCTAGCATATGAAACTATTGAAAGCTACTCAAAATACAATCACTGAATTTATTAAAATATCACAAAAAAAGAAAAAAATTAATAAAAAAAAGAAACCGTATACCCAAATTGGGATAGGTGAAGTTTCTGTTATATTTTGTCCACAACTTAGATATTTTGTCTTGGGTCAGAACTAGCCCGCTGGTCTGAAAATCAATGTCTTGAGAGAAAATGACATAAGACACTAGTTGTACCAAATTATTTATTTATTTATTTATTTCAATTTAAATACTAGCAAACGGAAATATTTCCAATAACATTCTAGTATAGAAGTAATACAATTTAAAGACAATATTAAAAAATTATGTAAAAAATTACAGTAAAAAGCTTAAATTTAAAAGTAATACAAATTAAAGACAGTATTTAAAAAATAATATAAAAAATTACAATAAAAAGTTTAAATTTAGTTTATAAAAAGATAATGTTAATGTAATAAACCAAGAATGTTTTACACAAGATAAAATGAATAATATTAGAATTTAAAATATATATATGAAAATAAAATTAATTTAATTTAATTTAACAATTTGTAAAAGGCTTCTTTTAAACTGGACTAAGTTAGAGCAAAACAAATTGATTTGATTAAATTTAATGTTGTGGCTGTACTGTAATCTAATTAACGGTGAATGAACTCTTACATTAGTTAGAAAAGTATTATAATACAGAGTGTACGAATGCCTAGTATTATAACAAGGTGTGGTATTCAAACGAATTAGACAAGCCAAATCTGATTCAATAATATGGCTAAGAATTTTATAAAGGGTTGTTTGATCAGCAATAGTACGTCTTTGTTCCAATGATAATATATTATATCGTTTTAATCTATCTTTGTAAGGTTGATATGGGAAGCTTAATTTAAAGTTCAAAAATCTAGTAAACTTCCTTTGAACCCTCTCAATATGATCAATATGAGTTTGATATTTTGGATTCCAGCAGCCAAATTCTGTAATTGTGAAGCGGTGAAGTGATAAGTTTTTTAATGAAAAGAAGCGAAGAAATTTTTATCACTTCACCGCTTCACAGTTACAGAATTTGACTGCTGACCGGCGAGATATATTCTAATGAAGAACGAACTATTGAATTAAAAATTGTAATAAGTGTTTTAGACGAACGAAAATTTGAACACACTCGCATAACAAAACCAAGCATTTTGAAAGCTTTGTTAACAATGTCTTGAAAATGTATATTAAATTTTAATTTGTTATCCATAATAATGCCTAAATCACGAATACTTTCTTTTTCGCATAGAGTTGAATTGTTAATATTATAAATAAATTGTAATTGAAAAGATCTAGGCTTAAGCTTAAAGGTAAAACATTTATTAATGTTGAGATATAGATCGTTACTTTTGCACCACTCATATATTTTATCAAGATTATTTAGAAGCACTATACAGTCAGCTATGGATTTGATTGATTTAAATATTTTCAAATCATAAGCAAAAAGGAGTGCTTTGCAATCCAAGCGTAAGCAAATATCATTAATAAACAAAATAAACAATAAAGGCCCCAAGATTGAACCTTGTGGTACACCCGAATGAGGACAGAAAGAAAATGATTCATAGTCATTAATGCATACAAATTGAGATCTTTGTTTTAGATAAGATTCAACCCACCTGATAAACTTTATATTCAGACCGAAATTACGTAATTTTTGAAGGAGAATATTATGGTTAACTTTATCAAAGGCCTTTGAAAAATCCATATATATGACATCAACACCAGCGCCAGAGTCAAGCGATTCATAAATATATTCCGTATAGTTAAGCATATTAGTAAGAGTTGACCTACTCTTAAAAAACCCGTGTTGGGTTTTAATAATATTAATATTAGTAAAGTCAAACAGTTTGTTGTGAACAATTCTTTCGAAAATTTTGCTGAAACAATTCAATGTTGCAATTGGTCTATAATTTTCTACATCAGTACTGTCACCAGTTTTCAAAATTGGAATGATTTTAGCTATTTTCCATCTAATAGGAAAAACATTATTTTCAAAAGACTTATTAAATAGAATGGTTAATGGCTGACAGATCAATGCAGAAGTGTTTTTTAAGAAAATAGGAGGAATTAGATCAGCTCCAAAACCTTTATTTAGATCAAGTTTATTTAATACCGCTAGTACTTCTTCTTCCGTTACAGAAAATAAAGAATCTTCCAAAGAGATATCACTTATTGCAAATGTTGGTGTGGAATTAAGATGGGTACTGGTGTACACAGATTGAAAATAAGTCGCAAAAAGATCACAAATTCCTTTGGTTGAACTTTCTATATTGTTTTTAAAACGCATTGACGCTGGGATAGCTTTAGTTTTTTTTAATTTTTTTGTAAAAGACCAAAACTTTTTAGGATCTGACGAAATGGAACTTTCAATATCACTTAAATAATTTGCATAACATACATTAATTTCCCTTTTAACAGAGCTCCGTAAAGAAGAAAACATATTTTAATAATCAAGATCACCACCGGTTTTTTTTAAACTTTTTATGAATTAGATTTTTAAATTCAATCATTTTTAACAAACTTTTTGAATACCAGATGGGATATTTACTAGACTTAATTTTGAATTTAGGGACAAATTGATTGATTAACTGATAAAGAACATCATAAAAAGCATCAACTGACTGATCAACATCTTTATTGCCAAACATATGACACCAATTAATTTCAGATAGAGCTACGTTAATTTCATTATAATTTCCTTTGTAAAAATTAAAGCGTCGGCTTTTAGGAGATCAAATTTTTTAAGATTTATTGAAATTTCAATTGGTGGATGATGTTGATCAATTTTTGATAACACATCCGTAGGATTGCTTACCGTAACATTGCTTACATGCAAATTGGATAAAACCAGGTCTAAAATTCGATTAGATTTGTTAGTTAAATGATTGAATTGGGTAATATCAGTGAAACTCAATGTTTCGATAAGTGCTTGAGCTGGTCTAGTGACACTTAAAAGGCTTGGTTCCAAGATATCAGCAACAAATGACCACTTAATATTAGGTATATTGAAGTCACCAACAAGAATCAATTTTGTGTGTATTTATAATATTGTTGATATTTTCAAAATAACCATCATAATCCAAGATAGTTGCATTAGGATAAATATAAGGTACGTTCAAATATAATTTTTTGTGTTTAAACTTAAGACATACCCATATTTCCTCCAAATAAACTTCCCATAATGGTAAACGAAAGCTTTGAAACTTGGAATTAATTGCTATCAAACAACCCCCACCATCTTTTTTATTAGGAAAAAGATTAAGATCTCTATCCCTTCTATAAACAGTGTATTGATTAGAAAATAATTCATTATCAGAAATGTTATCATTTAGGTATGTTTCAGTAAGACATATTACATCATAATTAGACGCAAGTAAGTTTTTAAAAAAATCATTTGTTTTGCTTCTAAGACCATTAACATTTTGGTAGTAAATTGATAATAACATTATAAAAAACTATGTATATAATGAATAAAATGAAATAAAATAACACTAAACTAAATAATATTAAAAAAAGGAAATAAATTAATTATCTCGTAAAAATTGAAATATCATAAGTAGTTTTTGAGGTATCGTAGGTCAGACAGTCACATATCCACTTTATCATTTTATATCTTGGGTCACAATAGACCTGTAGAACTGAAAACCAACGACAAAGGACTTATTTTTCTTGGTTATGTGCTAAATTGGAAATCAATATATTAAGTGGTTTCTGAAATATCTTGTCCACAGACAGGCAGACAAACACACATGGACGGGATTGCAGTCGCATAGACTATCTAAGATTGAGGGTGCTACTGGTCATCGAAAAAAGTTGATCCGTTCGCTTGCTTTAGATATCACCTTCCATGCTGGTGTCAAGTATCAAACATTTGACGGTTTGAAATCATTTTAAAAAAGCCAGGCTATGCAAAGATGTTAGGGTGACACATGAATCAAATTCCCAACAGTGAAATCCTGCTAAAAATCAACGATATATAATAAAATTCTGGGTAAAATTTACAACATATTTGTAAATAAGACAAAAGTTTTTGTAAAATGTACAAATTTAACAAAAATATTGTGAATAAAAAAAAGAAAAACAATTATAAAAGACCAAGAGTAGTATATTCTATGATAGCAATATAATACGATTATGAGTCTGTGCAAGTTTTCCAGAACTAGAAATTAATTAATAATAATAATATAAATAAATAAAAAATAACTAAAAATAAAAAAATTAATAATTAGAGGACGACACTCATGTCAATATGGGATTGTTTATTATTGCATAACGCACTAGTGCATAATAAATATATTACGGCACTGCGCGATTTTATCATACTACATAAATAATAATGAAAACTTCTACATCAACTTACTGAAAACTGTATCATAAATGGCAACTTCTAGTTTGTTCGTGGAAAAAAAAATTTCGTACATTTTACCAACAAGTTTAGAAACATTTATCACATAAAAGAAGTACTTTTAAAACAATTGAAAATATATACATTAGCAAAGTATTTTTCTAAGTTAATTCAGTGCCAGGCACTTCCAACTAATATGAACAGTAACAGATTAAATGTCGTTTTTTACAATAAATGTAATAAGCTGAACAAAGCAATTCAGTAGTTATTTTGTGAAAAATTAACACGACCAGACTTTTTAAATTTCAAGAGAGTAGACATTACAACTACAACCAAATAAAATCATAAGATATCAAACTCAGTCATAAAAAACTCCTTTTCTATAAAAGGGTGTGCTGACATGGAACGTGGCAACTGTCAACGCCGAGAAGCCAAAACTTTAGTTTTTCGGTCGGAAAATTGAAAGTTTAAGTTCAGATTAAACGCTTCAGATTAAAAATAAGTGGAAATAGGAGTTAGAACCTCGGATAATTGTAGAGTTTGGTGTGTCTGTGGTGGTGTATCTGCGTAAAAAATTTAGTTTTGAATGAAATTTCTTATTTAGTTTAATTGGTATTCTAGCAATTTTGTTGTGGATGGTCGAAAAAGTGACTGACATTCCGAAAGTGTATATTTTTGTGTAGATGATTAAAGTTGGGTGTAGAATTCCCTTGTGGTTAGCAAGCCGGGCTTGGGTTTGGTGAGCCTGAATCTGATTTTCATTCAGAGCAATGTGTTATCAAGAGCCATAAACACAAACTCACTGAAGCCAAATCAGCTCTGCACATGCTGGTTTGGTTTAAGATTTGGAAAGGAGGTGTTTTAGTGATTTTGTTGATTTTTTGGGTCTAGGGTCAAACCAAGACTTGGTTAGTTAATTCTGAAAAATAGAGTTGGATTAATAAATTTGGATCCCAGACACATGGAAAGCTCTAAAATCGCTTCCTTTGTTTTTCATTACCATACTTACGTAATAAATTACATTACCACTTCTTAGGTAATTTATCATAATAATTAATCAATAATAAATTGTTCTACATTAAATTACTAAAAGCTGGAAAAACGAAGTACTATGCTATTTGGGTAGCAAACATTGGGGAAAATTCCCCAGTTAATTAAGCAATGACATAACTCGTTTTTGACCCTTGGCCTGTATTCAATTTTATAATTAAACATTGATAAAATCAGCTTCTATGACCGGCGTATTTTTATTAGAATGGAAAACTTTAAGTGCCTTACGAACGGTATACATATATCACAAAACTTCCAAAAATTATTCGATTTAGAAGTGAATAGATGAAAGATTGAACTTATGTTTATATGTTCATCGTGAAGTTTTTTCATATGTAGTTATCAAGTTTCAATTTAGAAATCATCATCACATCATAATTAAAAATTGTTTTACCATATTCTTTAAGCTGAGTGTGTAGGACACTGCTTTTAAAATTATAAATGGTAAATAAATATATTTAAATGAGTTCATTGCCCTTGAGTGCATTAATCTTGAAACATTCTTGACGATTTCAGTGACATATAACTGTTGATATGCTCAAAAAAAAAAAAATAAACTGTCTATGCTGATGCTTACGCTTATGTCTTATATGTTTGGTAATTTATAATCGTCTGTAAATACTATCCAGAATTCTGTAAGGAATTTGGAAAAAAAAAACAGAAACGGAATTTCTGATCGAAAATAAAATGAAATACAATGAACAATTTATAATAACAGTTGACGAATGGTCGTATATATAGCAATGCGTTGGCACTTCAATGTAACATTGCAATCAATTGACTTGTAAATTGTGCTTGTTTTTGTAATGAACACAGTGCGCTCCCGATAATAGAACTAGAATTAATTCACCAAGAATTATGGAACGTTAATTAAATTCCAACTAGTCTCAGTCTGTGAGTTCGAATTTGCTTCCTCAGCTCATCCCAAAAGTTGAACTGCACGCGAGATTTTCAAAAGAAAACGAACGCAAATGAACAAATAACAAGACGACCCAAACAGCAAGAAGAACCAAGACCATCACAACCACTACATTAAATGTAATTATTTCATTAAAAAAAATGCTTCACCCATTATTTGTAACTGATCATAATCCCCATACTTCTTGAACATTAGTCAACCATATTAACTGAAATATAGTTTTATGAAATGTATAAAAAAAATCGCTGCAGCCGAAGAGTTGCACTCTAACAGGTAATTATTGAATAAAAATAGTAATAATGTAGTAAATCAGTCGTTGTGCCAAAGTTGCAGGCGATTGTTGTACAATGATAATAAAACACCACCGTCAAAGATACAGGCGATTGTTGAACAAGGATAATAATATAAATCAATCGTTGCATCAGATGTACAGGTGATTGTTAAATAATAATAATATAACTTAATCGTTGCGGCAAAGTCTCTGGCGATTGTTGAACAATAACAATAAAATGATATAAATCGATCACTGCAACAATGTCGTTGCCAAAGCTGTATCAAAAAAAAAACTCAGATGGTTGATGAATCGATGATTGTTGAGTATAGGAATGTTGAATACTGTGGTACATTAAATAGTTGTAACCAAAAAGTATTGCTAGTTGCTAAAAATGGCTTTTCCATTGTCGTGGTTAGTTTTATTGCATTAAATGACTGAAGTTTGAAACTTAAAAATTACAAAACAAACAACAATCAGTAATCACCAAACTAATTTTGATTGGTTCACAAATCACGATGATAACAATTACGGTAGGATATTACGTCGGAAACTATCATCAATCAAACAATTCAAAATGAATCGTGTTGGTTTATTCAACAACTTCTCTCTTTCAAGGTCTCAGATTACCAAAAAATAACCTTAAACATTTTGTTATTATTTAATTATGAAATTTAATTTTGATTATAAATATTTAAGTGATAAGTTGATATAAATTGAAAATTACGAGGGGCACAAACCTGAGTCTTAAGATACACTAGCGTTTATTAATTTAGACTCAAAAAAAAAGTCATCTATAGATATTGAAATGTTGGGTTTAACAGAAAATTTTAATCAACTTTAAGACTGCGTGATAAAAACCTAGCAAATACCAAATTGGCATGCCAGATTCGATCAAATGCTTTAGAGATGTGTACGGTAATATTGGAGGATTCACCACCTGTTTTAAGTATGCAGTTCTAATGATTGGCTTCAATGTTCTGTAGGCTAGTGATGTTTTGTTTCAAAAATCGTATTGGCTGTCAGATATCAAATGGTTATCTTCGAAATACTTTATGTAAATCAATATAATGTTATATAATGAAATATATTACTTGAAATATATGAAATATATGAATATGAATATATGAAATGAAATATATTACTTTATGTAAATCAATATAATGTTTCTATATTTTAGATAGAACTGATAGTAAAGTTATTAGTCTATAATTTGAAATATCACATTTCCTTTCTATTTTGTGGAAAGGCTGGACATTTGCTAACGTTCAGCACGAAGGAAAATTACGAGATTTATATCTAAAATTTTAGTTAAAGTGGACGCAAGTTTTTTTTTGAAATTGTTCTTAGAATAATAGGAAGAATGTTGCATGGTACATTCCGACACACACAACACTCTCCGAAAAAAATCTACATAAATAAACCAACCAAGAATAACGGCCAACATAATACAATAACCATAACAATATAACTACATATATTTATATAAAATAGAAAAAAATTATCTTTCTATTCATCATTCACAAAAGATAAGATTTTCATGCAAAAAAGGATAAATTTCTCTTTTCATGTTTGAAAACGGAATTAATTCAAAGACATAAAAATTCGGAAAAAAAATTTATGTTTCCATAAAATTAAATTTAAAAGCATAATTTTGTTTGATATTAAATGGAACCCAAACAATGCTGAATAGTATATGAATATTATTTTGAAAATTTATAACAAAAGCACTAATTCTTTTTATGTTTGAATGGACTAATAAAAAATTTAATTGATTTGATTAATAAAATTATTTTTTTTGTTATAAAATTTTATGTGAAATTTAATAAGTCAGAAACAAGCTTAAATTAAATTAATTCAGTGAGTACTGAGTACTTTGGAGCTTTTCTTTAAATACTGATAAGTTCAGCAATTTTTTAATATTTTACAGATCCAAAAATAATCATTTTGTTATTACCATTTCTTTTTTGTAAAACTCCACTTATGGTCAACCCATCTAAATAATCTGAAATTTCTTTCTAAATCGCGTTTTGACATCCAGTAAAAATCCCCTAGGTACAGTATATCAATGTAATCTTTTGATCTAATCAAACTTAAACTGATCTCTAATTTATTTAGATCACAAAACTAGAAATACAAAATCATAAAAAATTTCGACTATGTATATAGCAAAACTAAAGAACGAAAAGAATTTGATATAAAATGAATATAAATTTGAAAAAAAAATATTTTCTTTTTATTAGGAAACGTGCCTTATAGTCACGAAACTCTATAAAAATATAATAAAACTACAATGAATCTTTAAATTTGACTTTTTATGTAAATATGAAAATTGCCCGATTCGCCCGTGTGTATGATTACATTAAATTATTGATATTTATCATAATGTATTTTTCTAAATTTATTTACTGTAAAATAATGATAATAATAATAAATTTAATTTAATACACTTTAATAAACAATTTATTTTATTTTATTTATAGTGTTGGGATCAGTGTGCAGCACCAACGAATAAAATAAACACGTCAATATTAGACACATGGCCGTTGAAAATTATATCAATGATTCGACATGGAAGTTTAGTATCAGCTGATATTTCATGGCCACTCCAACCAAAAGAACCGACACAATGTTTAGTGACATGGGAAGTTGCAGGAGGTGGTTTAATGGGCAATCTATTAACAGACTCATCAAGTGTTGAGTTATCGCTATGGCCAGATACAAAATATCGAGTACAAGTTACCTGCAAAAATAAGGTAAGCTTTAGTTTTAATATACTCAATTAATTCGACTAAATTTGACGACAACAAAACAAAAACTCATTAAACTTTAATTATTTACCTAAAGTCAAAATATTATTAACTTTTGTTTTATTACTGACGGAAATTCTTCTTAAAGCTCATCATCTTCGTTGAACTATAAAACAAAATCAAAATTTTATGTCTTTTTTTTATTCTTATTCGATATTTTGGTTTTTCTTATAATAATCGATTTTTTCTGGTTTCTTATAACATTCTTGTCAGTTTATGTCTTGCATATACACGGTTTGGTGATGAATTAAGTTGTTTTTTTTTTTAATTTTATCTGTCCCATGAAATTTCATAAAATCAACAATGAAATATAAATAAGAAAAATAAAAGCTTTTTTATTGGAAATAAACGAAAACTTTTTTTTGACTTTCTAATTCTAAAAATTAAGCAATTAAAATAATTACGAATAAATTAAATAAAGCAATTATTTGAATTATAAATCAAAAACCAAAGAGGATTAAAAATATTTTCTGTTATTTAGTAAAAATAAATTATAATTAAAATGAATCAAATTGGAATTAAAATTTATTTCATGCTAATTTTATTTAAAGGTTTTAAGAAGTTAAGAGTTATTTTGTTTTTGTGGAGGGGAGAAAGTAGTGTCTAAATTATTTTAATACTCAAAATTTAATTAATTTTTTGCATATTTAACAATTATATAAATTGGAGAATATTATGCATGAAAAAGGAATGGTTTCAGTATGGGTAGAATCAGTTTGTTTTTCATGTATCAAAAAATACAAAGAGAAAATACCCGATATAGACTAGTGCAAATACATTTTGGAAAAGAAAAAATTAGCAACAGCATGAAATTTGTTTGATAAGGAAGAAAATATAGCGCAAATGATAAAGAAATGAATGAAAATTGATCCGATTTACAAGAGTGAAATAGGAAGAGTTCACCCAATTCATCCTCGTAACTCGGATCAACTGTAATTTATTTTTCCCATCATTTGCACTATATTTCCCTTCTTATCCAACAGTTTTCAATCTGTTACTAGTTTTTGTCATTTCTCGCCTTTTTGTAAGGTATTTGTACTGGCCTAATAGTAAAAAATTCCAAATTGTCAAAATCTGGTCAATTTTAGATCTATCAAAACAGTAAATTTTAGCTCTATTTTCAAATTCGTCGCATTATTTTTGACCACATGTAATGCTTAGAATTTCTTTTATTAAATTTTGTAATGCTTAAAATATCGTTTACATCCCATTCCAGGTATCCATTGAATAACAATTATTATATACTTCTTGTATCAACTTTTCACATCCTTAATAGCCAATAGTGGTAATATTTGTATTTAATTATTACCTCTCCATACAAGCGATTGATAAACCTCCAATGCTTTCAAATAAACATGAAAGAACGGCTAATACTAATACTCATTTGGCTACTGCGTTATTATTATAATCAAAAAACAGAATTTATATCGTTTTGATTTATTTTATACACAACATGAAATAGTTACACTATGATTTACATTGAACTAAGTGTTTGTAAAATATTTCACTTAATATTATACTCAAAACAATAACTTTGGATTACACATAAAATTATTCAACTTAATTTATATTAAATTAATATTTTCTGGGAACCTATCAATATTTTTATTATTTAACATAATTCTGGTTCCCAGAAGTTTATTTCGCACCAAAAGCTAATTACAATCTGATTTAACCAATTGATTTCTATTTTTAATTACAAATTTTCAATCATTATTTGTTTGGTCAAATACCATCACAAATATGCTTAGCTGTAATTAATACGGCAATTTACTCAACTTAAATAAAATTGTTAATACATTCCAAAAATTGCCTAACACGTTACACTACCCTTCCTAAAAGGTAATAGTTTTTTATAAATTTTCAAAAATTTATGAAAAACTATTATTCATTTAACTTTTAATCAATTAACACAGTTAGCCAAGAAACTTAAAACTAGAGTAAATTTTTTTTTTACTTAACAAATAATATTATTTATGCTATGCTTTGTGCCATCAAACCTAATCTAGTCCTATTTACGAGCACAGCCAACCTTGATCTTGGAATTATAATATAAACGAATCAACAATAAATACGATGCTATAACAAAATAAACATGCTATCATAAAAAAAAAACAATTAAATAAATAAATAATTATGGTATCCTATAAATATAATGACAAAGCTTTGAATTTTAATAAATTAAAAAATTTTTTTTTTATATATAACCACCAGAATATCCCTCAATATTGATTTTCGTTTGAAAACTTTAATAGATCATTGGCATGGTAAGTACCCAAAATTCTACCTTCCATGTTCTCCAGTACATACGTCGATGCACCAAGTTTTTCCCGGACCCTACACTTAATATATTTGTTTGCTAGCTTTGAGGAGAAATTATTAGGCGCACTAGATAAATAAAATGATTTTCGACGTACTATCTCTCCAGGCTCGAACGAGATCACCTTTGTTCTTAAATTATAATATTTTGAATATCTTTGGTATGCTTCTTTCAGGTTCGACTTAACCATTTCTCTAATGTAATGCAGTCGATCAATTCTTTCCTTTTGTTGTACTTGTGGATTAACCTCCTCCATATGTCGGGTACCATCTAACTGCATATACCGTCCAAAGTTTACAACATAAGGTGAAAATTTTGTAGAGTCATGTTTGGTTGTTCGAATAGCGCAAGCTATTTTTGAAAGATGGAGATCCCAGTTGGTATGGTCTCCATCAACATATGCCCTAATCGAAGCTTCGACAACTTGGTTTGCTCTTTCGGTCGGGTTGTGTTGCGCATGATAAAATGCATTATAAGCAACCTTGACCTTATAATCCTTAATCAGGTTTTTAAACACCTTACTAATGAAGGCCGGACCATTATCCGCAACTACTATTGACGGTACACCATAAACTAAAAAAACTTCATTTTCTAATATATTGACCAATGTTGCTGCATTCGAGTTGCGCACAGCTTTGAGAATACAAAATTTAGAAAAATTATCAACAATTGAAAGTATGAAACAGTTTCCCCTTTTTGATCGTGGCAAAGGACCAATGAAATCCACTGATATTGAGTCCCAAGGTCCGTCTGCTTTCTTTTGTGCTCCCATTGGAACTTTAACTGGGGAGTTAGAGTGTTTATTAATTTGACATTTCTCACAATTCTGGACATAATTCTTGACACATTTTGCCATTTTTGGCCAAAAATAATTAACTTTGATTCGAGATAACGTTTTGGTTATGCCGAAATGCGCACCAAGAGGTTCGTCGTGAAACTTTTTCAATATCGTACTTCTAGAGTTGATTGGCACATAGATTTTCCAGTCAGTTTCGCTTAAACTTAATTTGTCAGTGGAAACACAATGCTTGTAAATCAAGCCATTTTTCAATATAAAATTCGAATATTTCTCCGGAAACATGGATATATTCTCGCGAAGTTGTGTATATTCTTTATCAAGGTGAATATCTTCATGAAGTTCTATTGATTCAACACAACGAGACAGCGCATCAGCAATTACATTTAACTTGCCTTTTCGGTGTTTTATTTCAAAGTGATGTGCACTTAGTTTAAGGGCCCAACGGGTGAGTCTTGAGCTTGAATCTCTAGTACTAAAATTTTTGAGCCAAATGAGAGAAGCGTGGTCTGTAATAACAGTAAATTTGCTGCCCTCTACGTAGGTTTTGAAGTGCTGAATTGCTTCAATAACTGCTAAGCATTCTCGTTCCGTTGTAGTATATCTTCGCTGGGCGGGGAGTAATTTTTTAGACATATACGCAATGACTTTCTCATTACCTTCTTCACCTTGTAGAAGAACCGCTCCTATTCCCACATCTGATGCATCTGTTTGTATCGAGAACGGCTCAGTATAATTTGGGCTGAACAGAATCGGGGCTGACACTAGCGCTGACTTTAATTTTGTTAGAGACTCATCAGCTTGAGGAGTCCAGCCAAAATTCTTTGAGCTGCCTTTCTTTAATAACCGAGTCATAGGTTCAACTAGATCAGAAAAATTTTGGATGAATCTTCGATACCACGAAGCCATTCCAATAATTCGACGCAGTTCTTTCAGTGTTTTAGGGGGTGAAATATTAAGGATAGGTGCTATTCTGTCTGGATCCATCGAAAGGCCATTTTCATCCATAATATATCCCAAATACCGTAACTCTTTAGCACAAAACTTTGATTTTTCTTTACTTATCGTAAAGCCACCAACCTTTAATCGCTTGGAGACTTCCTTCAAAACTCTCATATGTTCTTCAAAAGTTTCCGTTGTAACTATAATGTCATCCACATAGGTAAAACAGTTAGGTTCTAAATCATAGCCAATGCACTGGTCTAAAGCGCGACATAACCCTTGAGCCGAATTACACAATCCAAAAGGGATAACGGTAAATTGAAATTGTCCACGACCTGGCACTATGAAAGCTGTTTTGGTTTTTGATTCTGAATCCAATGGTACTTGCCAGAACGCATCAGACAAGTCTATCGAGGACTGATATTTTGAGGCTTGTATTTGACCTAAAACTCTACCGATGTGGGGAAGAGGATAACGATCCTTTTCTGTCACAGCGTTAAGTCCTCTAGCGTCTAGACACATTCGAATTTTGCCATTTGGTTTACGGACTATTACCATAGGATTCGCCCATTCTCCCTTTGCTGGCTCTATTACACCTATTCCTAGCATTCGGTTGAGTTCCAAATCTACTTCCTTTTGTACATGTGGAGAAACTGGATATGGACGTTTGACAACAGGTTTAGAATCCCCAGTATTGATATTGTGTTTTAATATGTGGGTACGGCCTAAAATTCCGTTTGTGGTTGTAGCGAAACTCGAAATAATATCATTTAAAACAATTTTTTGTTTTTGTGACAGCGCGACTTGTTCATAAGTAGAATTATTATTCTTATTGGTATCATTGACACTTTTAACATCACCACCAATACCCAGATTTATTATTGGCATCACATTTTGGTTCGTGTTAGTTAGCCTAACTTCTTCTACTCCTTGACAATCGTTTTGTGGTACATCAAATGTAGGTTTTATACCAAAGGTTTTCCAAAAATCTATTCCAAAAATTAAAAATGCTAGGACTACCCTTAAGATTAAAAGATTTCACGATTTCTAAGGCATCTTTACCCAAAATAGTGCAAGAGCTACCTGAATCTAACAACCCGTCACACAGCATACCCATGACTTCAACTTGTAGGTAAGGACGTGGATCATCCCCCAGCTTAACTATTTCCGGCATTATTTCAACCTCAAAACATGCCTTCCTTTTGCAATGACAAACGTTTTTAGAAGTTAAGAATTTGTTCGGAGGACAGAATGGCTTTATCTGCCCCCCTCTTGAGAGTTTTCCGGATTAGGTAAAAATGGGTTTTGCGATTGACTATCCATATTGACGCCAACGACCGCTTTCTTTCTTTTAACTCAGTTTGAGCAATTAGATGCACGTACTCCATCAGCACCGCAAGAAAAACAAAAAGTTCTTTTCCGAGGGAATCCACAGCTATGGTGCAAATGACCTCTTTGCTTACAGTTGAAGCAAATTGACTGCAAACCTTGATTTAAATTGGGATTCTTTGGATCACGGCTTCTATTTTGAATGGCGCAAACATCAAAAGAGCCATGGTCAAAAGACTGCTGTTGTGATTGGCAAGCACCATTTGGTATACATTCTTCTTGCAACCCGTATCGCAATAGGTCGTTCTGTGGTAAAGAACTATCGTTTAGTATCGATTGGGTGTAGTCTTCAGTTTGAAGGGAAGCAACCTGTGGTTTAAATGTATTTCTTCCCTCCTGATGAACTCTTAGTGTATTATAAGAGTTTCTTGGAAAACATGACGGCTCTACAAGAGATACATCTGAGCTAATTTGAAACATACTTCGTCTTTGAGTCATCAGTCTTGATTCGTCAAGTCTTCTGCAAACCGAAATCAAATCATTCAAACTATTAATATTCATCATTGCCAAAGACGCGGCATACTCTGGTAACATATCTCTGCGAACTATATACAATTTGAAACTTTCATCTAATGGTGGATCCGCGCGTGAAAATAGGATTTTCATATCCGTCATATATACCGAAAAAGCTTCATTTGGGTACTGTATTCTGTTTTGTATTTCCTCTCTTAAGAAAAAGTTATAATTTTGAGGTAAAAATTCCCGTTTTATTGCTATTAAAAATTCGGGCCATGTCCTAAACTCATTAATATTTCCCCAAAACCAATGTTCAGCTTTTTCTGTTAACAGATGATGGATATTAGCCAATAGTTGGGTTTCGTTCACGTTTTCTCCTCTAGCATATGTATTAATTCTCGTCAAAAACTCATTTAAGGACAGACCGTGACCGTTTCCGCTAAACTTTACATTCCAATGGTGAATAGACAATTTTTTACCATAGTTGCCGACATTAAGACGACTAAACATTCCATCTATGTCACTAAGGCCATTTGATACGTTATGACTAGCATTTGAACCTTGTCTTCCTTTCTCTATTTGGTTTTGGTCAAGAATATTGTTTCGAAAAGGACTCGATAAATTTCTGTCCCAACTTGAACCTGCCTGATCCTTTTTTGACTGAAATAAACCTCTTCCGCGCCCCATTGAAGGTAAGCTTTCACGTGTGGTAATATTGATATAGTCAGAGCCTTCCACATCCTTAGAAGTTGCATCTCTAACAGAAGTGGATTCGAAACTTTCTACTCTTGCTAACAATAACTTGAATTCATCAATACTTTTCACCGAGTTTGGTGACGTGGGTTTTAAACTATGAAGTCTGTTAAGCCAATGAGAAATCCTAGCCTTAGCACAACTTAAAATATTTTCTTTTGTTGATGGTGAAATATTTTCCAACGACTTCGAGATCACTATATATGCAAACAACGCTGTTTGAACCTCTGTCAGTGCATCCGTGGGGTTTTGTGGTCTGATTTTGCTTTCTGCCTCGCACTCCTCCCGAATCTTTGCTTTCAATACGACTGCATCAGCTCGTCGCGATCCGGCACGCGCAACATTTCGTATCAACAAATCAAACGCCAGCTCTGTATCGTCTAACAAAGTCGGGTCATATTCATACCAATCTCCCATTTCAACTAAACACACAATATAAGAGAGAAACTCTAAATTATATAAAAATATTATCTTCCTACCTAATAATTTTTCCTCTCGATTTGATTCAATTTAAATTCTAAATTACCGTAATATTGTTTTTCTATCCATCATCTATTAGTAATAAATTTATGTTAATATGTTTTCTTCTTATTCTTAGCACGAAAATAATTTAAATAACAACAAAAACTTAATCCCAAGATCAAAATTAATTCGCTCGCAATCTTGTTTACACAGTTACACCTAAAAATAATAAAAACAATAATTAATATAATTTTTCAAATAAGTTAAATATATGTCTATGTATTTTCCCAAACAAATTCACTAACTTTTAATATTATTTTTTTCTATGCATGCAAATGAGAATTAAATTTGTTAAATATTCAATTATTTCTAATTAATTTTCAAAATAAGTTAGAATAAATTAGATAATTTGCTAAATAAATAAATAAACTAATTAAATAAATAAATAAATAATTTTAATAATTAAGTTAACCGACCAACAATTTAATATATGACCTTATAAAGTTGAATAAATTTTAATAACTCGATCGTAACAGTATCCGCTAATCTTCCTTTCATCTCATCTGAATGTGTTGTTTTCATTCCGGTTTTTGAATCGGCGCCATTTTGTAATGCTTAGAATTTCTTTTATTAAATTTTGTAATGCTTAAAATATCGTTTACATCCCATTCCAGGTATCCATTGAATAACAATTATTATATACTTCTTGTATCAACTTTTCACATCCTTAATAGCCAATAGTGGTAATATTTGTATTTAATTATTACCTCTCCATACAAGCGATTGATAAACCTCCAATGCTTTCAAATAAACATGAAAGAACGGCTAATACTAATACTCATTTGGCTACTGCGTTATTATTATAATCAAAAAACAGAATTTATATCGTTTTGATTTATTTTATACACAACATGAAATAGTTACACTATGATTTACATTGAACTAAGTGTTTGTAAAATATTTCACTTAATATTATACTCAAAACAATAACTTTGGATTACACATAAAATTATTCAACTTAATTTATATTAAATTAATATTTTCTGGGAACCTATCAATATTTTTATTATTTAACATAATTCTGGTTCCCAGAAGTTTATTTCGCACCAAAAGCTAATTACAATCTGATTTAACCAATTGATTTCTATTTTTAATTACAAATTTTCAATCATTATTTGTTTGGTCAAATACCATCACAAATATGCTTAGCTGTAATTAATACGGCAATTTACTCAACTTAAATAAAATTGTTAATACATTCCAAAAATTGCCTAACACGTTACACACATCGTTTATATATATATATATATATATATATATATATATATATATATATATATATATATATATATATATATATATATATATATATATCGTCACAGATGGCGCCCAAATGAAATTAAATGAAACATCATACCTCTAACTTTTTCGTACTTACAAATTTGTACAAATTTTACGAGTACATATTAGTAAAGTACTGTTACCTGAACACCATATATTTCTGTATGACATATATTTTATTGTCACACAAACTGTGTTTTTTAATGCTGTTGTAAAAAATTTTAGATAGTTGGAATAAGCTAGATCAAGAAAATGGGTTTTTCAAATTACAAAGTCAGATTAACTCATCGTTTATGATTCGTAAATATTGTAAAATAATAACCGTAAACATATAGATAAAAGGGCTTTACTATCTATATCAAAACAAGTTATTGTTGTTATTAAAAATGGTTCAGCAAAGTAGAAATAATTAGACATCCTTAGAATTCGATGGTTGTGGATAATTTTGTATGACTGATATATTAATTTCGTCCGGTTTGATTCCATTTTCAGTAATGGTTTATTTCTTTCGATTTCTTTTAATAAAAACTGATATTTTCATAAATTTTTTCCTTAAATTTTACTTTTGAAACAATTAAATAAGACTTTTAGTGTAGAATTATGATATTTGATAAGGCTATGACCTGTAATATTTACGTCGTTTAGGTAAACTAAACATTTGATAGTTTGTCACACAGTCAATATATAATTAATACAACATAGAAAAGTTGCAAATGTACTTCTCAGTCCGAACGGCATTCTTTTGAATTAAATGTGCTCTAATGCAGTTTTTTCTTTGGCAGTCTCGTTCAGAAATATCTGATGATAGCCCTTTTCTAGGTTAACTGTGGTATATTATCTAGATTTACCAAAATTATCTAGTTATCGGTGATATTGGGTAAAAAGGGTAAACAGATACGTCTTTTATCGTGATGCCATGTATTTTTCGACAATCTACAACTATCCTGATTTTTTTTCCTTGATTGTTAGGTTTTTTTTGGTACTATAATGAGAGGAAAACTTCATGGGTTGTTGCTAGTCTCAATAATGTCATCCTTAAGCATTTGTTGAGCTTGATTGCTACTTTTTTTATCGTTGATTGGGAAACTGTTATTGTTTTATATACGAGAGACTGATTTGTATATATAAGATGGGAGAGAGTATATTTTTTTTTCAATATTAATATGTTTAAGATTGACAGATGAATCAAAAAATTTAGACCATGAATTTATATATGCGACTTTAAATTCATCTAATTTTGTTAACGGTTTTTCTAATTTTTCTCAAACGCGAAGTAGATTTTAAGTCAGCAAAAATATACTTGTTTAATTTTGAACTTAGAGTTCATTGTAATTGTTAGATCGGATTCTGAATAGTTTCTCGAGGAAGATTTTTGCTCTTCTGATCATCCTCTGAAAAATGTTCATCAATGTCTTCTATTGATGACATAGATTTACTTTTGTATATGTAACACCGCTATGTAAATAAAGACTGTTAATATTTTTTAAATTTTTCGATGACATGCATGATCTATTGCATCTAAAAAGTGCAAAATGTTGTTATATTAGTAACACTTTTTTGGATTGCATCTTCCTGATCGGTTGACGGCTTTCACACAAAAGCTCATTCTGCATTCATATTTTCGTTTGAACTGACTAAAAGCTGCATAAATTTTAGGCAAAATTAAATAAAGTGGTGAGCCTCTCTAACCCAGGTTTATTTAAATGTTTAAGCTATAATAACTTCATAGTCTATTACGATGAAACGAGGTAAAAAAAGGGATTGACAAAAATTATATTGATTATGTTTATCCACTTCCAATCTCTCACTTATCTAAACAAAATTAGTAATAGCTTTTGTAATAATTTTTCTAAAATTGCAGATAAGAAACAACTATGACAACAGTAAGCCAATAATTGAATTATTAAATGCATATAACCATATTCCATTTTTATCAAACGATGAAAATTGAAACTATATCTGCATCTCCTTTCTCACTTTTTAGGGTTCTGTTTATAATAGAGCTAAATTCTCATACTTATATTAAATAGCAGTAATTAAAAAATGGCAATACAAAATTGCTTCTTTAAAATTAAACCTCACTTGATTGGGTTTTACCGCTGCCCATTCCTAACCCAAATGAGCAGCGATAAAATCCCAATCAAGTGAGTTTTCATTTGATTACAATTTTTATATTGCAGTTTTCTAGTTACTGTAAAAAAATGTACAAAAGCCTATGTTAGTGTTGAGCTTGATTGACAGAATTTTTTTTTAAAAATTAACAGAAACTTGCAGTTTAATAAATTTTTTACGAGAAATATAGCGAATTGTTAAATAATTATATTTCTCTGTTTGATAAGAGGAATTGAGAATGCCCCCTAACAATCCTTTCATTTTTTCTAAAATAAAAAGTGTTGTGTAATAGGGTTTAGAATATGTGTCACAACAACACATAAATACCATATAAGGCCTAGGTCTAGATCTAGGTCCCACAACAACTGGCGGTAATTGCGGTCATTGACTAGATTAATTTGTTTGTTAGACGTTTGATAGATCGAACGCATGGAGAGATCTCTTTTGATCTACGGGGTTGACAACCACGCGTATTCCAGACCGTGTATAAGAGTCAACATGAAATATAGAATGCCACTGACAATAGCAGTGAGATATCACTAGCCAAGGTGTTATCTTACGAAAACTGGTGGATATACTCCTCAGTGAATGGTACAACCCTTATTTTTAGTTTTACAATATTCATTGAGGAATGTTGACCTAGTATCCTGGCTGTAACTCTGAGTAAATGAGTTGTCATTCCATTTTTCAAAACCGCTGTACCTCAAGTAAAAAAAGAGTTTCCTATGACATTTTTAATAAACTGTGGGCAGTTATTTCTAAAACAAATTTAAACAAAATGAGTTTTGAAAAAGTATATTAATTTATTGTCCATTTTGTTTTAATAGAGATGAAGAGATGAGATAGATAGAGATGAACTAGATAGATAGATAGAGATAAATAGAGATGAAATAGAGTACAAAGATTGGCTAAACGAAAGTATAAATCAAATACGAATCTGATGTGTGAATTTAGATAAAAATGTTTGTTCTAAATAAATTTAGTTTTTCGGTTTAAGCTTATTACCAATGAAACTCTATTACAAATTTTGTACTTACTTTTTATTTTATTCGATTTAATCATTGAATAGTTTAGCATTTATTATTCACACTAAAAAAATTTTTCACATTATTATTTTTTTACAAAATCAAATAAATTCATTCATTTTATTCTTCCAACTGTTAATGGTGCACATATACTACAATAGCATTCATTTTGTTCTTCCAACTATTCGTAAAAACGCTGTTCAAATATTGTGGTATTTGGCACGTTGTCGTTCCGCCTTGTATAAAATACAGTGCAGTGACTACTGTTGCAGCCGCAAGTTGTGTAATCGGAATAACATCGGATCATTTTGTGTTTCTGAAGACTTCGTTGGTCCGATTCCCCATGGATGGATCAGTTTATGTTGATTTGTATTTTTTTTAACTTTTGATCTACGATTGTGACAAGTCCGCGTACTCCAGGGCTATTGACTTATGAGTTAACGTGAGATATCACACACTTTAGTTTTGTTCCTGCAAAGTTTTAAACCAAATTCAATTTTTATTTTATTGTCTCTTGTTGCTTTTGTTGATCTTTTATTTTTTTTTATTTAAAAAATATGTTAAAATATGTGACGGGATTTACTGCTTAATTATCCATTCTTGAAAAAAATATAAAACACAAAAAAAAAGTTTTCGTACATCAATACCTCAGAGAGTATGTTGTTGTGGGACCTAGGTCCTTAAACATTTTATGTGTTGTGACACATATTGTAATTTTCCCTAAACAGAACATTTTACTAAAAAACATATTTGTAACATCACATCAACATCACATCAACTAAAATACAGAACATTTGTACGTGTAGTTTGTCTTAAATAAATCACGGAGACAGGCTTCTAAAATACAGAACTGTCCCCGAAAATACAGAACAGACGATCACAGATATATCAATTATGGTCCCAATTAAGCTCAAATTTCAAATACGAGCAAAATTATTAAAAAAACTACCAAGATTTTATAAAATTTGACACCAAACGAAAAAAAATGTTGGCAACACAAAATAAAATTTTCCACAAATAGTTAGGCCACTAGTTTCACGATTTTGAATAAAAATGTCATACAGAACGTTTAACCATAAATATGTTAGCCATTTTTCAAAAAGCAAAGTGAAACTAACTTAAAGGCGTTGGATGTGTTGGATATTGTAAAGCTTGGCGGTTTTATTTCTTTTATAGATATTCAACAGCATTAATATCATCTAAAATACGTATATATCAACTTGGGAATATTTTTTATATAATAAAACATCCAACATTAATTATTATGTAAATCCTTTTTTACTGCCTATCAATCGCACATAAATCTATCAAGGTTAATACACATAATATTTATTTCCAAAGAAACATAAAAGCCATAACAACAACAAACCATAGTTATAGTCTCCAAAGACTAATAAACTAACATTGATGGGTTGTATATGCCACTAAAATTAAGTTCGAATAAGCTCCTTTATAGAATATAAAATAAAGACTTCGTAGTATCATAAATAATCGAAAAAAATGAAATATTTTAAAACAATATAAAATACATAACGTAACTACATTATGCTGTTGAATGTTTTCATCTTGATCATAAAGATATTTAAATTATTTGACTTCTATCTATCTACTTTGAATAGCAGAATTCTCAATCAATTTTCATTTTTTTTTTATATAATGTTACTCCTGTACTTATTATGTTGCAAGGTGGAATGGACGACTACACATTCTTTGTATATATTATATTGATCATTTTATTTTTTGTTTGATTTATCTTGATGAATTGTTATTTATTTTAAGTTATAACTGTCTCGAGTTGAATTAAATTGTTTTCTCTTGGTTTATGTTTGTTTGACAACTCGTTAAGAATCGATTTAGTAGCATAAACAACTTTAAGTGTCATTTGATTTATCGAATTCAACATTTTCTAATGGCAAAATAAATATTGTTTGCCTGGGTTGTGTTTGAAACTTTCTTTTGATATCATCAATCGTCTCGTACCTTTTAATTATCAGGCCGTATTGAAACTGCAAAGGGTGTTGGTTGTCCCCACGATTTGTGCCGAAGAAAAAGTTTTTACATTCCTTCAATTGCTTGTTACAAACCTTAATTTGTTTTATAAAATTTGCTGTCTTCCATGCTGTTTTATCTGTATTTGTTTAAGCTAAAACGAAAATGTTGAATTATTTTTTTAAAATGGCTAAATTCGAGTTTTGTTTATAAAGTTTGGGTTAATGAGGATTTTTTGTTAGAAAACATAAAAAACATGAAAACTAACTAAATTGATGTATCTATTTAATCATTTAGAAAACAAAAAAATAGCTCATCTTAGATATTCCAAGTTAAAATAGAAAATCTAATTTATTTCTATTCCTCCTTGGATTATGTTATTTTAACCCTTGTGTGAAAATTAATTAATTAATTAATTAAGTAAAAAAAATATAAATAATTTACGAAACACTAAATGGTAAAACAAATTTTAACTAATTTGAATTATATTTTACTTTTTTACTTATTTTAATTAAATTTGTAAACTTTTTAATTAATCTCATTTCAAGCATTTTTCCACGTTTCACACAAAGTTTTTTTTTGTTAATAATGTAAAAGGATGAAAAAGAATTTTCCTAATTTTATAGATAGATTTATAACAAATAATTAAAAAGTTTAAAAAAAGGAAGTAAATATGTATCCCTTATGGTAGTTATCGTCTTTCTCTATGGTATCTAGTCATTTTCGAAAGTAATTCTAGTTTTGAATTAAAATAAATTTTTTTGACCTTATTGACCAATGTGGGTTACGATTGAAACTAAATCAATCAATATTTCCATGCGATGAAAACAGGAAATTGAAATCTTGCTTCCGTTAGATATATTAATCGATGATATATTTTTATTCCCACAAGCATCACATAAAATTCATATTACGGATGTAAGTAATTTTTTTTTTATTAAGTTATGTGTAAAAAAATTTTCTTTTACAAGAAATATAGAAAGATATCTTAAAATTAATGGATTTAATTACTTAATTGAAAGATAGACGTTATTTTAAAATAATTGTTTGTGTTAAAAAAATAGTTTTCACACAATTTTTTGTAGGGTAACCATTTATTATGTAGGTGATTCTATGTGAAGATAAACGTTATTTGGGATGATAAATGTGTTTATATAATATTTTGAAATATTTTATTAAAGCCATGTAGAACCCTGACCCTTTTTAATATTTTTTCAAGAGAATTTTGAACGGAATAGAGAAGTTGGAATTGTAAAATGACAGACAAATCCAAGATTTGAATGGCGATAACAATATTTTGAAGTTTTGCTGCATAGGTCGAGGAAAGAAAGCAAAGTAGTACCGTTTCATTTTTTTCAATGAATAAAAAGTCTGAAATATCGATAGGTAAGGTTTGACTTTTGCATCTGAATTATTGAGATTTGACGCAGTCCACTGTGTACTGTTGGCGGAATTTAAGTTCGTTTAGCTGAGAAGCTAAATTCTGATATTGCTAAATTGCATTGTTTTTTTTAATCGTAATGTAAGCTAAGGGTGCTTTCTCATTAGGGTCCAAGACTGTTCATAACGGGTCATTTGATGAGTGTTTCAGCCATCACAAATTATGTTTCTTTGGTGTCATGTAAATTCACTTAACTTCAACCTCTACCACTTTAACGATTTTTAGGAAGAAAATACACTATTGGTTTAACTAGCAGAAACTTCTTGCCTCATCTACGACGCTTTTTTTTCAAAATCTATTTATTTGAATAACGCAGCCTTCTCCTTAGTCAATTCCTTCGTAGTTTATGCTACCCGTAGTTTATGATCTAGTTCCAAATAAGCCAGAAAGCAGTTTTAATATTTTTGATGAATTCTGTTAGATAAACTTCCACCTTTCTTAATTTCTGATGTAGTTACTAATAGCAGCCCAAAACTGTCACCTTGCCAGATCGGAGACTGAGTTTTTTTTAATGATATTATTTATTATTGATATTACTTCATTAGACTTCTTGTCCTCCACCGTTCATTGCCTAGCTGCTACTGCTTTATTATAATTATTGATTTTCTTTAACCAGATTCTCTTTACTTCACATTATTTTTTTAAGTATTTATTTCCGGGATTGCTCCCCCCAATAGCAATGCGTAGCTCTTACTCTACATTTGCAAGTCTTAAGTGACATGGGACGGACAAATTTTGCTTGGCAATCACCCTGTATCTAAGTAGGTTTGATATTTAGCCCGGCTGACCCCAGACATGAGGTACAAATAAGAACTTTTATGAGTTTTTTCTCCACCACATTTAGTTTTTCCCCTGGAATAAATAGATCCCTTATTGTATTTCTAGTGTTCCAAACAGTAATAACTGCCTTCCAACAAGAAAGATTCTTTTTAAACTGTTCAGTTTTTGATAAAATATTTTAAGCCGATTTTCCCGGGTCTGTTCACAACGTTCAAAAAGCTTAGGGTCTAACTTTTATTAAATGCCCTAAACCAACCTCGCTCTGTAGTTGTCTTTCGGCCAAGCATGGCAATATTATCAGTATACGCAATCACTGTACTGAGATTAATGACAAAAGATGGTTGCTAGTCGGCAGTCCCTTTTAACGGCACATATATTTAAATGCCAGATTTAAAAGTATAGAGGGAATAGCATTAGCTATATTCAGTTTGTACTTCGTTCTCTATTCTTGCACAGCACTGAGAGTCCCGTACTGTCATTTTACATAATAGATAACAGTTTTTTAAGGGTTCTCACTGACACTAGGATGTCCCTACCCATTGACCCTCGCCCGCTCGAGAGATTTGAAGGCCTGCATGAAATTAACAAACAACTGGTGCACAGGTATTGAACTAGTTAAATTAAATTTATTTATAGTAAAAACAATTTCAGTTTTTGTAAGTGATACCAGTGAGGACGGTCAAGTACATTTGCGATTATGTATGAAAAACTTCGAATTTATAAATTTATTACCAAATTACGATGTAAAGCATGCCAACTTATGTGACACCTCACTTGACCAGGTCTGAATTATGTTAAACTTCTTAAAATAGAGCGGATCTAAATTTCGAGAATTTTGTGATTTTTGGCTTGAAGACTTATTTTCAAAGACTCATAATTTCGGTTCTGGTAAAGATAGAAACTTTTTTTCTGTTTTATTTTAAAGTTAAAAGATGGAATTTAAAAAAAAAAGATTTATATATAAAAATTATTAACAAATTCCTATTGTTATAAACAAATAAAATGCTAAAATCGATTTTGGTCATTATCTAACAAAATTAAAGGGTGTTTAGTATAAAAATCGTATTCTACATCCAATTTTCTATAAAAAAACGTATATTTAATTAATTAATGGGAAAACGATTTTTACTCTTAGAAATAAATTAATTTTTCCAGCGCGGAACGACAAAAATTTATGAAATGTTTTGTCGTCCCGCGCTCGAGGAGTTTATTAATAACTTTTATTGAATTTTAGAATTAACATCTTTTAACTTTAAAGTAAGACAAAACAAAAGTTTCTATCTTTAATAGAACCGAAGTTATGAGTTTTTGAAAATGACTCGTCAAGCCAAAAAATCACCAAATTCTCGAAATTTAGATTTGCTGTGTTTTTCAAAAAAAAAAAAAAATGCTCTAACACGTACATCTTTTTTTCGATATAAAACTCATAAAAAAAATTTCAGCCAAATCGAAAATGTATCGGTTTGGAAAAGAATGACCTATATAGAAGTCTGAATCGGAGTTGAATTCGAAGTCGGAATCGGAGTCCGAGTCGGAGTCGGAGTCGGAGTCGTAGTCGGAGTCGGAGTCGGAGTCGGAGTCGGAGTCGGAGTCGGAGTCGGAGTCGGAGTCGGAGTCGGAGTCAGAGTCGGAGTCGGAGTCGGAGTCGGAGTCGGAGTCGGAGTCGGAGTCGGAGTCGGAGTCGGAGTCGGAGTCGGAGTCGGAGTCGGAGTTGGAGTCGGAGTCGGAGTCGGAGTCGGAGTCGGAGTGGGAGTCGGAGTCGGAGTCGGAGTCGGAGTCGGAGTCGGAGTCGCAGTCGGAGTCGGAGTCGGAGTCGGAGTCGGAGTCGGAGTCGGAGTCCGAGTCCGAGTCGGATTCGGAGTCGGAGTCGGAGTTGGAGTTGGAGTCGTAGTCGGAGTTAGAGCCGGAATCGGAGTCGGAGTCGAAATCAGAGTCGGAATCAGAGAAATTTAAAGAAGTTGGAGACGAAGTCTCTTAATTTTGGCACCGACTCCGCAACTCACTTAAATAACTGAAACATTTTCGTTAAATAAAATATCTATATTTCTGTTTTAAAAAATCGCTGGTTTTATTTAGCTTTTGATGAAATAATATAACTTTCGCAAAATTATTGCAGTTTTACTTATTTTCATCTAAAATTATGTGCAAAAGAAATTGAAACAAAGTGAAAGTAATGAAAACAAACACCAAAAACCAACAGGGATTTTCAATGATTAATCACTTTATTGAATATTTTTTGTTTGCGTTGTTGCATTAAAAACATTGTTGCTCCGAAATACGGTACTATTTTTACCAAAGAAGAAGGTATACTATGTTTTTTTGTATTTATTGCCGGGAGATGGTAATACTTTAACCGATATGCTTTTATCGGTATAAAAATGTTTTTCGAGATGCCTACTGTGACTTCTGATGTCTCCATTCAAGATGGATTCTCTATCAAGATGGATATCGAAACGTTCCTTATCACCCTCGGCAGATGCTAAAACTCCCCGAATATCACCACCCTTCATCCTTTCTAAGTCATTTGCCTAGCATGGACTATGCACGGTGGTCTTACAAAATCGGTAACTAAGGATATTCCTTTCCACAGTAATAGGTTCTATAGATATTATGTCCATATGCAATGTCCAAATCTGAACTTTGCTTTTTACTTGACAATCTATTACTTCCAGCTCTTTACCAATTTATTCCTACTTTAGGACTTGCTTAAATGTGTTGATTTTGCTGTAATCGGCTTCAATCAGATTACGACACTTGCACGAACATTTTTTTCAGCATAAACATTTCAGTGAATGTGAACCTATCTCAACCATAGGTATAACTGTGGTCGAACCAGTTACCACATGAAGTCTCAGTTACCTACAAACCTGATTCTATGGTCCAGCCTTCCGAATTAGGTCCACTAGAGCTGGATTGTCTCATAGTCTTCTTATCCATGTTCTCTTGTTCGCTTCTGATTTTCAATTCTAGGAGTTTGGTAATTTGTTTTATGCTCTATAGAGCGTTCTTCGAAAAATTATTTGAAGTACATTTGTTACGATCAATTTTCTGTACTAATTATTCTTGCCTCCACTGATACCACTCCCCAGTTGGTAGTTTGGCTCACCGATCTTTAGATGGTAAAAGTGTATCATCCAAATACTATACTTCGTTCTATCACTCTTTGGAGCTTTGAAGCGCCCGCTGTCCGAAGGAGTACCGTTACTTCGATATTACGAACCTTATTGGTGAGAGTAAATCGAGTTTTTCACATTATATCGATTATCTCGTAAACTATAAATGCTATGGACCTGGAATGTGAGGTGCATATAACCTAACCTATCCACATAACATAATGATGTTATCTTCGTATTTTCTTAACTCGATTAACTCCGACCTTAACTGATCGAAAATCTTCAGATGTATTTGGAATGATAAAAAACTTAGTAAGTTTTTAATAAGAAATATATAGTGGAGTCATTAGCATTAGCATTTTATTATTAGCATTTTATATTGATGTAAAAGCAAAGTTGAATTTTTTTTTGCTAGGGACATAAATGTAAGTGGGCATGTAATTATTTAGCAAATTTGGAGGTCCGGAAGAGTCTCAAAAGTGGCAAAAACTGGATTTTTGGTGTTTTTTGAGTAGGTTGCTGCACTATTTTTGAAATATTTCGGGCTCTAATGATCAAAAAAATGAAAAATTTTTGTGATTAAATTTCGAATACATCTAGAGGGGTTGGGTACTTTAAAAGTGTAACCTAATATCAAAAAACCGAATCGCGTGATTTTTTTTTACTAAATTTATTATAAGGGGCGGAAAAATCGTCGAATTTTCATGAAAATTTCAGAGAACATGTATTTGGGCATTTAAATTAAGGCAACATAATCTTAATTATACTTAGGTTAAAGTAGATAAAAAAAAGTACAGATTAAAAAAAAAATTTAATTTTAAAATTTAGTTGTGGCCGAAAAAATTAAAATTTTTTCATAAAAATTAAATCCCATATTAAGACTATTAAAATACATGTTCTCTGAAATTTTCATGAAAATTCGACGATTTTCCGCCCCTTATCATAAATTTAGCAAAAAAAAAGTCACGCGATTCGGTTTTTTTAGGTTAGGTTACACTTTTAAAGTACCTAACCCCCCTAGATGTATTCGAAATTTAATCACAAACATTTTTCATTTTTTTTTTTATGAGCTTTAGAGCTCGAAATATTTCAAAAACAGTAAAGCGACCTACTCAAAAAACACCAAAAAACCAGTTTTCGCCATTTTTGAGGCTCCAAATTTGCTAAATAATTACATATCTACTTACTTTTATGTCTATAACAGAAAAAAAAATTCAACTTTGCTCTTACATCAAATATATCACTTTTTTTTACTAATACGACTCCACTATTATAAAAGTGTCACATACTCATAATTGTTGGCCTATGTCATATTTTGTCAGTGATAGGATTTTTTGTTTAGCTATCCATTCTTTAACAAAAAATATAAAAAAAACCAAAAAAAGAAAGATTTACGTGCATCAACACCTTTGAACGTATGTTGTTGTGGGACCTTGGTCTTAAAAGGTTTTTATGTGTTATTGTGACACATATTGTAATTCCTACTACACAACACATTTTATTTAAAAAAAAAAAAAAATTTAGAATTTTGCGGTGCATAGTTTTTGAGTTATTGTCAAAAAAGTGTGACTTTTAGACCGTCCTCCCCCCTTCCTACGTTCCGACACTGATTGACAGAAAAATTTGAAAAAATTCACGAAGTTGTGAAATTAAGTAAATTTTAAATGGCAATCATAGCATAGTCTCAAATAATTATATTTTTGGGTGTTTAGGGGATGGTTAGGGTTAAAAAAACCTTTTTCGACCCAACCGTGGTGGGTGTCATTTGAAAGAGCACCTAATTTAGAAATCATTGCAATTTTTTTTAGAATTTTGCGGTGCACAGTTTTTGAGTTATTGTCAAAAAAGTGCAACTTTCAGACCGCCCCCTCCCCACGTTTCAGCACTGATTGACAGAACAATTTGTAAAAATTCACAGATTTAGAAAGTTTGGTAAATTTTTAATGAAAATCTTAGCGAAGTCTCAAATAATTATATATCTGTGTGTTTAGGGGATGAGTGTGCGGAGAGTAAAAAAAAACATTTTGACACAAATGAGTGGGGTGTCATATGAAGGAGCACGTAATTTAAGAAACATTACATTTTTTTTAGAATTTTGCAATGCACAGTTTTTGTGTTATTGTAAAAAACTATTTTTAGTATGTAGCCGCTCCATCCCCTAAATTTTGACACTTGATTGACCGATAAAAAAATGAAATTCAAACCATTTACAAGCTTGTGTAATTGAATCTTTCTTGAGTTACCATAAACAGATATGGATAAGATTTGTCCTGAAGCAACATTTTTGGTGTGATTTTTGATCAATGTATATATGTGATTGTAATTTACTATTGAAATTTACGATAAAACATTTATTTTGCTATGCATCTATGGTCTGGTAATATAACGACATTACAACACAACTTTTTGTCAATCATCTTTGATATTGTGTTCTTTTACATCCACGGAACCCTTGGTGAGCGAGTTTTATTCGCACTTGTGTGACAATTTTTTATATTTTAATCCATGTTGTTTCCATGAGTGACTGATAAATAATGAGTTGCTATGCAAAGTCCTTTAACATAGTAAGTTAAATTACTTTTGTAGATGCCAATGATCCAAGATGCTACGTTAGGAACTGGCTTTTCTAGTGTTGGCTTCGTAAAAAAAATATCAAATCTCCTATTAAAAAACATAATTATAATTTCAATACACAACATCTATTAAAAAAAAATCTTCAAACATTTTATTTATGTATCTAAATAAATACCACCATCAAGATAAGCACAGAAATCCTTAAAAATAAGCTCAAAGAAAACTAAACAATAACAGAGAAAACATACAAAATTTAACATTAATCAGAAAATCACGATCTCAACCATAAAAATTCTACTGGAACAAAATCTGTTTTTTTTATTATACCATATGCGACAATGCCTGTGAAAATAATTAATTTAAATTCAAAAGAAAGAACAACAACAAAAATTGTAATTAGCGTTTTAATCACCTTCGTATAGTTTGATAATTACGATAAGATTAAACTAAACAACTACTTTTATTTTTTAATAACTTAATTTATAAGAAACAACGTTTGATATTATTTTGTATTCCTTCTTACAATATTACAGTATATTCAGATCATATGGAAACAATTTATCAAATTAAAACTAATTAATTATCTTGACTCTAAAATAAAAAAAATTAACGTTTTATTGTTTTTTATTCTTAAAAAAAAATAATAAAACCATATTATAAAAAGAAACTAGAATCTTTTTTTGTTTTATGGAGATCATCCAGAATTTTTATTAATTTATGCCAGGTTTTTTGTTCTAATGGTTTTGTTGGCTTAAGATATGAGTTCTGAGAAATAAACTGTTTCTTCAAATTAAGTTTTTGTCTGTATTTGATGGTAAATAAATTAAAAAGGTTGATAGAAGTGTATTATTCAGGTTGGGAGATCTTAATTAAATATTATTTAATTTTTGACTTACTTTAAATTGCATCCTTTGTGTTGGAACGATTGGTTTCGCATTCAGCTTGCCATACTAAATAAATTAAACTACTCATTTTATTGATGACTAAATTATTATGACTAAGTGTGGCGTCGAATTTTCCATCACATGTGGATGTTGTAAATTATTTCGATCAAAACTTATTCATATTTTTATGCTATGCTATGAGTGTGACCAAAATAAATAGACGATTGTTGAATAATACCATACGAAAATGACCATTGCACCAAAACATATAGGTGATTATTGAACAATATCATAAGAAGTTATCGTTGTACCAAATTAATAGGTGTTTCTTGAATAATATCATAAATAAATTGTTGCACCAAAAATGAACAGGCGATTATAACAAAATATAATCCAAAAATTCGTTGCATCAAAATAAAAGGTGATTGTTGAATAATTATGCAAATATAACCTTGTAACCTTTCAAAATAACTGATTCAAGCTTATAGATAATCCGATATAACATCTTCAAACGATGAGGCGTTTCTTCATACAGACCGTGGGTGGCTTAGTAAAAGAATATAGCCTTGTGATCCCAAAAATTCTCAGCAAGGATTACTTATATCAAGCTGCTTGACCTTTCTCCGTTATGTTAAAGTTTGACTTTCAATTGCATATATACTGGATTGTGCAACATATTTATATCAAAGAACCAGACTAACGATAACCAGATAAGCTGAAGTAATAAATATAGTCAGAAACAATATAATTTTAATAAGCGTCGTTTGTCTAATGTCATTACATACGCAAAGGATAACCGTATTAAGTCAAAAAGCTTTCAAAAAAATATAAAAACTTAGTGCGTAACAATATATTCTCTTGCTTTGAAGTTGGTCTAACTTTCTATCTTGTTCATATTTTTTATCAAATCAGACCCTTCTTCAACCTGTGTCGGTTACAATCTTAAATTTCCTAACACAAAAATCTATTGATGGTATTGCCCATAGTAAGGTGATATAAATTCAGGTGACGTAAATTTAAATTCTACTAAAATATGTGTAAATTGAGGTCTGGTGGACTGTGAAGGTCCACCTGTTGGTCACTGCACGTGAACTCACCCTTTTGCACTTGAGCGAGTGTTCGGTGGATTTAAAAATTTTTAACCTAATATTGCAGTACTTCACTATTGTAAGAGAAATGTAAATATCATGACTCGAAATACCACGAGCTACGGAAGATTGACTGATTTTTTTGCCGCCTATTTTTTTTTAAATCTTTTACGAATTTTTCTGCCCTTTGAGACGAGCTTTTTGTTGTTTTTCTAAATTTTTTGTCAAAGAATTTTTAACTTACCTTTTATAAAAACTTTTAAGATCAAAATTAAAGATAAATCGGATTGCAAAATTTTAACCATTCAAACTAATCATACTAATCCAATCGATTAATCTGACCTATCTGCAGTTAAAAAATCACAAAGTTTGTTCTAAAGAAACTAGCGATAGAGGGAAAGCGGTAATTACTCGATATACAATCGACTTTGAATGAACCAAACCTAATAAGCAGTTTCATTGGCAGTGAATCTGGTAGTTATCTGATCTATCTCAAACTTCGTGAACTAATAGTGTAAGACTAAGATGAAGAATGGCAGCACAAAAGTTATCCTATATTATCGTCGCTTAAATGATATAAAAAAATATAATTTTCGTTCCAAGAATCGATGACAAATTAGATAATTTCAATCTCAAAATAATTATTTCACTCTATATAAAAATGCGTGCAGATACCAAAATTGAAATCAAATTGTTCAAAGACGCAAAATTCAGAGCGGCTAAATTCAGTTTCAGTAAAATTCAGAGCATGACCTAACCAAAACCTATATCCCTACAAAACAAAAATTGTTAGCAGTAAAGAAGCAACAGCAATTTTTCATGCTAAATTACATATTAGATCAGCTATTTTTATTTTTTTTTTAAAATAAAATGTGTTGTGTAGTAGGAATTACAATATGTGTCACAATAACACATAAAAACCTTTTAAGACCAAGGTCCCACAACAACATACATTCAAAGGTGTTGATGGACGTAAATCTTTCTTTTTTCGTTGTTTTTTTTATATATTTTGTTACTAAACAAAAAATCCTGTCACTGACAAAATATGACATAGGCCAATATTTTATGATAGAGTAGAGAAAATAAAAGTAAATTAAAAAGTAAATAGCAAATTTTTATAAAAATTTGCTGAAACAAAACAAAAATGTAGTTGCCAATAATCCAACCGGTTGCATATTCCTTGATTCTGTGACGCACTGTCTTTCATGAAGATTAAAGCCCACACATAGTTATATGAAGGTTCGTTTCCTCAAGGAAGCAATAGCGTCTCATCATCAAGGATAATTAGGATACAGCTAAGATTGAGGGTGCTACCGTTGACTGAATACACTTCATCCGCCACCAACCCTAAGATGTCACCTTGGTTAGTGATATCTCACTGCTATTGCCAGTGGTATGTGATATCTCACGTTAACTACTATGTCAATAGCAGGGACTAGAGTACGCGGGGTTGTCACACCCGTGGATCAAAAATAAAAAAAAAAAAAAAAAAAAGTTATGGTGAGACCAGATCTTGGTACAATAAATTTTATATAATTAAAAACATCGAGATGGTCACACGTTAACGTCGCTAACTATCATGTTTATTTATAGTTCATTAAAATATCGATTGAGATATGGATTCGTGATCAGCCAATGTTAATGAATTGAAATAAAAGTGATTTTAATATTTTAAAACACAGTAACATCTTCAACATACCCTTTTGTATATCTTCTACCCAGCAAGTATTTATTTTTTATTATTTGAAGAAAAATGTGATACCAAACGTTAACGCGTGAACAGCACCTGATTATTCATATTCAATATTTTACTTACATTTTAATTATTTAATTGGATGTGGATCACATTTCTTGAACAGTGTTTGATTATTAAAATTAAAAATTTGTTGGAGCAATTTCTTCAGATTTTTGATGATTCCTTTTTGCTTTAGTTATAAAGATTTAGGGGTTGCAGAACAATTAAAAAAAAATTCCGAAACGGTACGTGATTGACAGATTTTCTTAAAATGCTATTTTATATTTCGCAACACTTATATATTCCGACGTTGTAGTTTATCACCCATATGATATTTTATGGCATTATCGTTTTTGTCTACTAGTGTCTACTAGACTCGAAATTTTAGTACCGTCAATTAAATACCAGTTCGAGTAAGTAAGTAGCAAGGGGTATCAACATTTCCTCAAAAAAGTTTTTTAGGCTACAATTTTTTCACAACCTTAATTTTTTTTTGTAATATTACCTGAACATTATATGTAATTTGAGCTACAATCTTAATATAAATAACCCGCTGATTCACGTGTTCTTAATACTCCCTGGCAGAAATATATTACCATAACGGATGAAAATTAGTCAAAATAAAACCAAATAAAATAATTTACTTACTTAAAGAAAAAAAACTAATAATTAAAGTCAGGTTAATTTTATGTGTCCATAAATATAAAAAAACTACAGAATTACTTCATAATTTTAATGGAATTCTATGGTAAAACAGTTGGGGTTAACTATGGGAAACATTTTTCAATTGCTTCTCATATAAATAATTTGTTTTCTGAATGATTATATATAATGTTTTTTTTTGGTTTGTATAATATCAAATGCAAACATAATTCTTAGCAAATAATATATTATTCTTTTAATTGTTAATGTTTTAAGGTGAATTAAAGACTAAAAATATTGAAAATCGTTCCTCAACATTTTCTTCACCTTTTTTCGTTTCATTATTCATTAACACTTACATGCATAACATCGATATCATAATTAAGTCATTAAAACCTAAAACAAAATGTAAATGCAAGAAAATGCAATATGATTAGTTTTATATTAAAAAATATAACATGCCATTCTCTTATCAATCAATATTTTTATTTATTTTACCTTTCAATTTTCTTTTACTTAAATCATTCAAATGTGTTGGAAGGGTCGCGACCGATTCTATCGTCATTACAAATCAAATTTACTCTATGGTATTATTCTAAAACATATTCTTAAAAGTAAATTAATTATTACAAAATTATATATATGGACAAAAAAATTAATATTCTGTAAACAAAAACTGAAAATAAAATTAAAAATTTTAGTTTGAGCATAACGGAGACATTTAATTTCTTAATCGTAACTAAAACAAATAAAAAACAACATAACGATATTTCTAAGTAATTTTACACACTTTAATTATAATAACGGGAAAATGTATAAAAACACTCTTGTTTTGGGTTGTGAAACATTAACAAAATATAATAACACAACAAGCAAGTATTGTCACGCAATTTCAATTTTATGTTGAAAACTAATTTAATAAATGCAAATGAAAAAAAAAACAAAAAATTTCCACATAAGGAGGTGAAGAATTTTCCCTTCGTATGGTAAAAAAATTGAATACATTTTTTCTTTTAAATCAAAATTAGTGAATTTGTAAGTTTAGAGTGTGATTGCTTACATACCTGGCAAAGACGTTGGCAAAGTGTTCAATGGCCGTGGGGTGTTGCCTTGGTCTTAGGTTATTCTAATTTAATCTACTACCTTACCAAGCTGATGGAAACTTTAAACTGTCCGTAATCAGCGTTAAGGCAGCAATCCGGTTGTTACGAAGCGGTTTACTCTAAATGATTACCAGCATCTGCGCTGAAGTAAATTAAACCGTTAAACCTGCCGATGTAAAGTATTTTCATTTATCGTTACTATTGGAAAATAAAGCTCAATGGATGCTTATTTCGAGTCAGTTGAAAGTAAATAGTTGTGTTATTAATAAAAGTTTATTTACAAGTAATGTGTAAATCTAGTTAATTTTTATCAAAACGTATGTCGTCTTCATCATCGTTGAAGGTGGACGGTGTTATAACGGATAATTGTCAAATTAGATAAATGATTTTACGGTTGTATTACACCGTCAGTCTCTTGGCTATTCTTGAATATCATAAGCGGTCAACTGTTTCATATATGCACAATTTTTTTTCAACAATCACTCGTTTATTTTGTGCTACAATTTTTATAGTTACAATAAATTCTCAACAATTACCTGCTGGCATTTATACAATTTGTTTTTTTTTTTTCAAGAATCACACGTTTGTTTTGCAGCAACAGTTTTTGGTAGTAACCAAACATCCTTACCAACAATCACCTGTTTATTTTGGTGCGATATTTTTTGGAAGTTACAATTAACACTCATCTGCTTAAATTTGGTGTAACAATTTGTTTGTTTGTATAATTTATTTGGTGATTATATTTAATGGTGAAAGAATATATTCGTTTAAATAATTATCTCGACAAACACATGTTATGTTATGGTTAGCTCAATTTTTTTAACTATAATCTGATAGTCGTAGATGATAGATGGTGGAGATGGGTGGAGAAGGGTATTTTTTCTGAGTCGTCAGAGTCTGTCTTATTGCAAACTGTATTTTAGTACACCTAAAAATTATCGCGTGTTAATGATTGTCGCCGAGTTGTCGCTGAGTTAATGATTTTTCTAGATTTCCTTTCATCTAGCTGTAATATGAAAGGTAGCCAACATCTGTAGCCAATCTAAAATTATATATTCTAAAACATATAAACAGAAAGAAATGAAGCCACTTACCGTCAACAGACAACCCAGCAGATTAAACATTACGTAGCTGATTAACTGATTAGACGTAGCCAAAGGGAGTTGGTAGATTTCAAACTTGAATTGTTTGGATCAGAGAACCACAAGCGCCCAAACGTGACTGGCTTGCATAAAATGGTGAGCTGCAAGTGCTGCTGATTGAATTTGTGCTGAGTAAGTGAAAATAAATCTTTATATTTCACTGGTGTGAAAAATATTCATAAATGAGAAAATTAAAACGCTTTGAAATAATAGAACTTAATTGTCCCGTTTTTCGTTTTATTTATTTGATGCATCATTTCGGTAGTCAACACGACAAACTATTATAATTTCAGAACACTGAAACTTGTTTGCAAATAAATGCAGTTTATTCAGAAATCAAAATCTGATTCTTGTCAGTCAGCAAAGTTGTGCTGTGTTGGTTCCTGTTACCTAATAAGTCTGTTGTTGGTCTATGAAACTGAATTTTTTAATTTCGGTTAATTGTCAGCAAATCAGTTTTGGTAAGCTGCTAGGGGAATTGAAATTTTGATTTCTCTTACATATATCGATATAACCCTAACCATCGATTGCGGAATCCTATGCAAAATAAAAATCATCTATACCATATTAAGTCAATGCATAGTTGCTCAAAATCAGCACCTTGGTGGTTGCAATGTAATCGAATTGATTGAATCCAACATGATAGTACATGTCATGGTCATGTAAGAAAGTCCTTAACTATCACAAAAGTATCCTTTAAATGTTGAGAAAGTAATATGGCGGTCTCTCACTAATATTTTTTAGCTGAAAAGCGAATTTGTAATATCAACAAGTTTCTGAGAATCGCATGATAAGTACTTTGATTTTAAAGAAAAAGAAGATTTTGTCTACTAAAATCCGAAATTGTTTCTTTTGTATTCAAGAAAAATCACTGTTAGATTTTAACTACAATGCCTGTTAATTTGATTTTATCAATTAAAATAACAATAAAAAACCAAACCAAAAAAAAACTTCTATCAAAAATGTCGCAACTTTCAAAGCCAAAATAAAACTACATTAACAATAGTCTTAAAATAAAATACAATATAATTTACTATATAATTTCTTGTTTCCTGTAATTAATTAAAATTAAAAAATTTCGTATTCTTCCATCAACAGAAACTTAAAATATTTAACGACTCGTTTGTTTAAATTTGATCCGTCATAAAAAAAACCACTTACAAAATTATTGACTTAATTCTTTTTTATAAAATAATCATAATAAATCTTTTCTTATTTGTTTCTTATTTATTGCTTTTATTGCGATATAAATATGCAAGAAATTAGGTTAATTATGGAATTAGTATTATTGAATGATGATGAATTAATTTATAACGATAGGTAAAGATTTTGATTTTATTAAAAACAATTATCTTGAGAAATAAAATTTCATCATAAACATTAGCATGTTAAACGGACTAGAACTTTTCGTTCAAGAACCTTCTTTGTACACTTCTAAATCAATAACAACCCTAAAACAACCAACATTACCCAATTCTTAAATTTCGTTTAAATAAAATTATTATTTCTAAATCAATTTTTCAACAGCTTTATTCTTTCAAACGCTAAAAAAAAATTTCTTAAATGAATTTCAGGAAATTAAAAAGTTATTCTTCTGTAAAATTCGTGAAAAATTTTTTTTCCTGTGCTTTCATATATTTTTTAATTACCCAAAGAAACGAACTGAAAACAATCTTAAATATACAATTAACTTATGCGAACAAATAAAAAAAATATCTGTTGAGGATATATGGAGAAATGATTTCTTTGGGAATATCTTAAAAATAAATTAAAAGATTTCAAAATCAAATAATCATAATTACTTTAACGAAAAGAAAAAAATATGTTATCAAGATTTTGTTAAATCAAATGTGTTTCATGCTGGTTTTCATTTGAATATACGAGAATATAAGAAAAATGAATGAGATCTGTTAATGAATTGATGGTGAAGAGACAAGCACAAAAGATATGAGTTGACAAAACATAAAAAACACGTAAACGTTGAAAGTTTTATTACGATTAACCTTTTGCACTTTGAGGCATATAAAGTGTAGTTGTAAATCTTTTGGCGCCAGTGATCATTGGTTTATCCATAATTGATTAAATCTGGTACAATTGTGTTTGGTTTTTATAAAAAATGTGGTTGGAAAAGTGTTTGATTGCTGATTTTTTCATTATGTTCTTATGTTGTCTGTTCTACAACTAAAGCTTTCGTTCCAAACTTTGATCTAAGATGTGTATTTAAACCTTCAACTTACACAGTTAGACAATCTGTAGCAAACTAAATCCAACATAGAAGTTATTAAAATTGTTTAAAATTAGTTTTGGTCCCTTGAGCCGGATGTCCGCAGAATAACATAAATGATGATATAAATAAAAAAATAAATAAGAGTGAACATAAACAAAAGTTTATGATAGCTTAAAAAAATAAAAACTTTAAAATTTAATTAATTTAGTTAAACCAACCAGAAACAAACATTTTGTTAAACTACTGGCTTTCGCGTCTCCTTTTAGGCCATGGAGCAATTTCTTTGCGACCTTTTGGCTTTTGGTTGAGTGGTATTCGCTATCCTCTTTAATTAAGTCTTGGAGCTCTATTTTACAAGGCACGATAAAAAAAACGCAGACAAAATTTTCTCAATTTAAACACCATCTCAGAAGCACACAATATTTATTATTTTGTTTATATAATAATTTTTACTTTAGCAGCGATACACAATAACTGAGGCGCCAAATTCAAAATTATTTTATTTGACACACAACAAGATTACTTTAAAATTATCTACAATGACTGCAATAATTTTGAACTTGTTTTCAATATTTTTCATTGCCAAAATCATTTTCAATATTACATTGCAGTGAGTTTACATTGAGAACTGTGATGAAGCGTGCATTGACTGCAATGATTGTTAAAATGTTCATTGTTGATACACAATGATATTGTGAACCGTTTACACTACTATTGCACGAATATTGCAAGATTATTCCGGCGTTCTGCAATAGTTTATATGCGGCTTTAGGCGATTGTAAGACAGAAGACCACAAACGGTTCAACCGTTTATAGCAGTATCCAACATTTAATATCTACATCCAGTCAAAAAATTTTTCAAATCATGAATTTGCACTTAAAGCATAAACTTATACTTAAGTAAGTGGTCGACGACTCCTATGGATTATCCAAACTTAACTACATTTTATATACCCCATCTTACAGTTTTAAGAAATTGAATATTGAAATTGAATTAAATAAATTGTTTAGAATGTATGTTTTCATTCGTTTGGTTGTTAATTAATTATTCTTAATCTATAATAAAAAACAAAGATCAACATGGTATCTGGGGATATTCAAAGCTGTTAACAACAAAATTGTTGATTTGATTCATACAAAAAAATTATTCAATTCTCCCAAAAAGGGTTCAAGCAATTTGTACACTACAAGACACGAACTAATACTAATTAGATCGACACTCTATCAGAAATGGTTAATATATTGAAAGCACAAATACATTTTTGATTTTAATGCCATTTTTTTCTTAAATGCATCGAAAACTGAATTACTCCGTTTAAACCCCAGTTTCAAAGAATATTGGGGAGATTTTTCTTACCAGAACTTACGAAGTAACAAAAGTCACATACAGCATAACAGCTGCTTCTTATCTAGCCAGTAGAACCTTAAATAGGTGCATGATGAATCAAAGACTGCAAGTGAGTGATTGTATTTTGAAAAGAAAAACCTTCTGACGATGACGAAAATGGTGAGAAATATGGATTAAATTTATTTTTATTTTAATTTTTTGTTTATTCTTTTAAGATCACGAGTATAAACGAGTCTTAACGAATCAAAATATTTGATCATCAAATTCTAATAAATCGTGCAATATACCATTCTTATACGACAAGTAAAATTTTTTTTGTGAGAATTGGTGCTAACTCTCTAGCAAGAGTTTTACCCTTGTAATTTTACAAGGGCTTTGATAATTAATTGTTTTGTCTTGTTTTGCCTTTAAACACAAAAATTGTTGTCTCAGATAATTTTTAGGTTCATCCATTATTATTACATATGCAGGGGTTAATTTGTGATATTTTACTTATTGTTAAACCGTTAAATTTTTTTCATCGGAAAAAAAATATACAAGTTGATGGTTTCGTGCAAGCGTTTTAATGTTTTGGGTCTTTTAACTCTAACTGCTTTTTGTCCTGGTGTTAAAACCTGCACTCTTTGTAATTTTTCTGGGTTAAATGAAAGAAAAAATTTCAATATCTGTTGCCTTGGGGCTCTTTCAAAATATTTGGTTACAATTCTCCAACCATACACAGTACAGTCACACAGTTACGTTTGAATTCCATTTTGAGTTATATCTTTTCAAATACGATGTTTATCGATATTCTTTTGTTTGCTTGTAAACGAACAAAATTAACTGACGTTTGTCAAAATTTGCAATATCGTAAGCCGTTAGACATTTACATCGGCCTGATGTTGACAACCCTTAAGTCGCAACGATGTAATATTGTTGGAAAGTAGGTAGTTGTAGTTTTTGAAAAATACAATCCCAAGTTTTCAGCTTAAGTGGGAGTAAACCATCACTTTGATCATTTTAAATCGATCTGATGCTTAATGCTTATCAAATCGCTCATGTCAATTTATTCCAAATTCTTTAGTCAACATATGCTGAAATGTGTTGTTATTTGAATTTGTTTGCCATATCAGATGCTAAATTCGCTTATCAACAACACTCATCAATTTTGGCCGTACAACCGCCAACCAATCCATCAAGAAAGACCAGCTAGGTTGCTTATGCAAAGCGTTGTTTGCTTTCGATGTATATAAAAAGCAAAACTAAGAGCTTGCTTCCATCTATACGTAATATAACGAATATGTAGTAGAGAGCGTGTTGTGAAATAAAAACAGTGGAAGAAACAAATTATTGAGAGTGAACAAACACAAAAGTCATTAAAATGTTGACAAAACGGAGATGATTAGCCCGAAGTTGGGATGCAAAATTATCAAAAAAGGTACACATACTATGACCCAGACAGTGCGCAAAATTGTGAAGTGAAAAACGTGAAAATACGTGAAGTTAATGAAGTGAAATTCAACGTTTTTGGAAGATTCTTCACACTTCGCTAGTTTTTGTCAAACTTCATTTATTCTTTATTCGTGCGAATCTGAATCATGAGTAAAAGTTTCATCACAATTACACAATAGCTGTAGGCTGTTAGATGCCAACATCCAAATTTAGAAAATTTTGCAATATTCGATTTAGTTCTAGTTTAGTTAGATATCCTAGAATGTGAAGCGCATGCACAACATACGATCTAGGGCAGCAGCGATATTAACGTACGAAGTGAATTACTTCTCGATTTTATGTTTGAATAATTCTTGGAGGCGCTACTGTAAGGAATTATAGGACTCCTCCGAGGAATCAAAACTTCAGAAAGTAATATCAACTAGTTCCAGCGTTCCGAGTTATTACAAACGGCTGGGTGGTCAGTGCACTTCTTGCTGGTGCTAAGTCTTTATAATGCCTGCCAGAAATGAGTTTTCGGGGTTAGTTGTGCTACATCCAGTTTTGTCGTATGGAAACAGAAACCAGAACTCTACCAAACAAATCATTAGCTCAGGTAAAATCTCGTAGACTATTAAAAACTTTAAGCTCTTTAAGTCTGCAGGACATAATACGTCCAATCCAAAAATCTCTGGATTGTAATAAATATTCTATGGATAGTTCCTTATAAGAGAAACCTTTAATAAAGTCAGTCCCATCATCATCCACACGCTTGGGGATCGGGAAGTGTAGGAGTCAATTGTCACCTAGATCTAGATCTAGATCTTTTACTTTGGGGTACGTTTTCAGACCCTGTATCGGTTAGTACTCTACTCGTAAGCTCGTGAAAAAGGCACAACGAAGGGTGGAGTACTGTCACTTCGTTTTTATAACCATGTTTTGTTGATCAATTTAAAATGGTCAGAGGGCATCACTTGTGTGATTGTCAGGTTGGTCTGGCTTATGCTGGGTTGCTCCAGGTCTGATCAACTTTATCAACAAATCTCAAACATATCAGGATGGTTGTGGATGTCATTACTGAAAACTGTCATATTGGGTAACATTCGAGCAGACTTAGTATCCCCATGTTTACTGTTGCAGCTACAATTACAAGTAAAAAATTGTTTCTCTGACAGTAGCAGAACTTTTTCTCTGCTCCAGTTCTGGTCTGACTCAGATCAGACTCATGTTTCTGGATGTTCGAACCTTTCATCTAACAGATGCAGGTCGACAAGCTCTGGATGATTTCCAAAAGTTAGTGTTTGAACAGCAAAAATTCTTTTTATGACATGACTAGTGGCTACGCACCGCTTGTGTCTATGCTCTGTCCTTGAGATGGCTTTTTCAACCTAGATCTAACCAAAATCTTTCAAACTTTCACTGTAGACTCTTACAAGACTATTTTCTTAATCATAAACTGTCATCATTAAAACAGCAGACACTTCTTTTGTATCTTAGCTCATGGAATAAACCAAACAAAATTTTATTCAACAGACTAATCAAACTGCTTCCGAATGAATTTTTTCTGTGTGTCAATAAACGAGTATATAAATGCTACCACACAGAATATAACATTCTTAAATTAAAATTCCTTAAAACACTATAAAATTCCAACCTTAACCTTAACAAAAGTAAAACTGTTTTAAATTTAGTTACTTACCATTGGGCTGGCTGATTAACAGTCAAAATAAATAAAACAAAAATTAAAATCTAAAAAAATTCTAATCAAATCTAACAATCTATGTTGTTGTTGGTTTTTTTTATTATTATATTTAAAAATAAATAAAAAATTTAAAACTTATGTTCTCTCTATACCACTGTGGAAGGTAACCAAAAAAACAATATTTCCATTTACATAAAAAAATTTTAAAAATAAAAAGTAAAACCATAAAATATATTTTGATGAGTTAAAAAAATTTTGGAATATAAAAATTCAATTTATTTCTAATTTAATGTTATAAAACAGGTGGAAGTTATTCGTTAATTAGTCCACCATGTTGGATATCGTTAATGTGTTTCGCGGTTTTTTACCTTTTTTTTACATTTTTATCATTATGATTATTTAGTGGTTCGTTTTTTATTCTTATAAAATTTTTTTTTTTATTTTATTATTGAATTTTTGTTTTCATTTCTTTTTCTAATTTTTAAGATTTTTTTACTTCTAATTGATGTAGTAAATATATCATTCTCTAATTAGAGAGATGCCAGGTGATTTTCCGTTTTTGTTTGTTATAATTATTATATAATTACTATAGTCGTAAATGTTCAAAATTTATGTTTCTTTCTAAAAGTAAGTTATGGATAAATCGTAAATTAATATGATGTTGAACTTCATAATATTGCAATTAAGAAACACAAATGCTAACAACAAGAGTTTCCACCAAGTCAACCCCAAATTTGAATACGACAAATAATAAGTCTAATGTAACCAATTCTTACAAAATGTGCTGTGTTATAGGAACTACACTATATGTCACAACGTCACATAATAAGTTGAATGGGGTGTGACCTTAGGAGTCACCCCAAGATTTTTTCTTAGAATTAAAACTAGCAAGTTGAAAAGACTGCAGGATAAGGTACATATACTGACACATCAAATTTGTTTTACTTTACTTTGCGGCCTATTAGTTTTATTAGTTTTTTCACATGAACGTACCGTTAACGTTTTACCAAAGGCATGTAAAAACACTTCATAACTGTGGGTTTTGTAATAAATCTAGCACTCTCTCAGCAACTTCTGAAATCGTCTCCGATATTCGTTCCAGCCAAAGTTTTATTGTGCTTGTATTTTTATTGACCTGGAAAAAGCTTTTGATTCTGTGAGTCATACATAATATGACTCACAGAATCAAAAGCTTTTCATACATAATACATAGTATTACACAGCTTTAATACATAGTCATACATAATACACTCATAAGAATGCTTTATGAGATTGGTATTCGAGGGCATCCTCTTAAACTGTTTGCAAGTTATCTAAAAAATAGAAAGCAAGCTGTAAAAACTGATGGTATAGTGGGCGATGAAGAAACGATAATATATGGGGTTCCTCAAGGTTCTTTATTAGGACCATTTTTATTCAATATATACGTTAACACTGCATTTTCTTTGAATCTTTGTGGTAAAATCATAATGTTTGCTGACGATATGGCTATCGTTTTCGCTGAAAAAACATTTAGCGATTTAAGATTGAAAATGCAATCGGACCTCAACGTTATCAACAACTGGGCACTTCAGAATCATTTAAAATTAAATGAAAAGAAAACAAAGTTCATGATTTTTGAAACAAAAAACAAATGTATGCAGGATTTTAATGATTTCCAGTTACTAGTAAATAATCATGTAATTGAAAGAGTTTATCATATGGATTATTTGGGTCTTACTATAGATAATTCTCTATGTTTGTCGAAACATATTGATAAAATTAAAAATATACTAAAAATTGTCAATTTCATTCTCTATAAAATGTCTAAAATTTTACCCCAAAAAATTAAATACTTAATTTTGCATACCCATATCTTAAGCCATGTCAGATATCTTCTCCCAATTTGGGGTATTACCTCACAATATAGACTTCAAAAACTTCACGTTTTAATTAATAAAAGTTTAAGAAATATTAAATTGGTACCACTCATCTATCCTTCCCACTTACTTTATTGCGATAAAATTCAACCTATTAGGAAACTTGTTGAATATGAACTTGTTCTTTTCATGTTTAAGATTAAGCATGATATGATCAAAAACAATTTCATCCTTCGACAAGCAAATGTTTTTCATGACTACGCAACCAGAAAAAATACTGATTACCATACTGAATTTTTTCGAACTATCGGTGGCCAAAGCTCGCCAATCTTTCAAGGACTTAGTATGTATAACAGTCTTCCTGTTGAATTGAAAGATGAAAACAAAATCTCTTTATTCAAAACTAAATTAAGGCAATATATTTATTCTAAATAAAACTTTTTAAATCTAAATAAAAAATATTTAATATAATCTTTGATATTATAAATCAAAATTAATTGTAACAATCAAAATAAAATGTTAAAATTATATATAAGCTTATTCATACTTTTTAATCAATTTCAAAATTTTATATATATGTCAAATAATCCTTCAAAAATTAGATTGTAAATTCGTAAATTTTCTTTATTTGCTCTCGCATTATATGCACTTGCAAATATTTATTTAAATAATTCTATTATCATTGTAAAATAATTGTTTTATACTTGTATTATACAATAATAAAAAAAAAATAAAATAATGAAAAAAAAAAAAAAATAAAAACTGTAGGTTGTTATTGTGATATCCTTAAAAGAGGATTAAAAAAAGCTATTTAACCGGAAATGACATATTGGCCATTAAAAAGTTATACTATAAACATTAAAAAACCTTCTAAGTTTAACCAAAATTAAATATCAGGTCTGAGTGTTATTCAGGTTTCAAATAAATAGTTGTGTATGCCTTACCTCTGGATCGTTCTGTCAAATTTTGAAAAAAAAACCTCAATAATTTAAGGCATTTTGTGCCATAAGATATTAAATTTCCGACAAGCGTAGTCTGTGAATTCGATGAAGTCTTTCCTCAGACCAGTACAAATGCTGAATTGCACGCAAGTTTCACTAGAAGACGAATTCGAATGAGCAAATAACAGGTACTCTGACAACCCCAAAACTTAGAGGACCGAAGACCATCACACACCAGTTCCAAGACAAATGCTAAATTTTTAAAAAATAAAAGATTATGCCTCTCACCCCATTATTTGCAGTGCAGCCAAACATTCATGCCAAAATAATTTAATCAATCGTAGTGAATAATACATAAATTACGACAGCAAAACGACCAGTTGTTGCGCCAATGGTAACGGTGATTGTTGAACTAAAAATAATAACATCAATAGAACAATATAATAAAAATATCTTTGCGCCTACTGTACATGCGATTTTTGAGTGACAAGTAATTATATATGAAGTCCAAAAACATTTATTTAGAATTTAAATAACATTTTTAAATTTTAAAACAATAAGTTTTCAGGATTCTCAAGAAGTGACTATTTCTAAACTCCACACAAGTTTATATGTATGTCAAACAAATTAACGAAAATAGGAGACAGATTGAAACATAAAATATTCACTGAACTTACTATTTCATTATAAAACACAACGAATGGTGCTTACAATGACAGCCTCTGATGTAAAGCATGGATTCGGTGCAGATGACAGAGATTATACCAGTGACAACCGCTTCATAACAATAGGAGTGGTCACTGGATTCTTGGTAAGCAAGCAAAGAGACTTGGTCTTTATTCCATTGACTTGTGCAAGAAATGGTCAAAATTAAAAAGGACAGGTAAACACGGACACATTACAACATTTAACGATCTAAGAAACTTTGGAATTAGTGGAATACTTATCTTCTTCTCAATGAATTGATAAGTGGAAAAAGATCGTATGGTATCATAACGCATTTATTCTCCTCTAAGTGTGGCGTACTGACCCTGTGTTATGACGACAACCACTGCAACCTAACCTACCAAACACTTCCCCACTGGATTATGATGATGGGCTTATTTCATTTTAAAAATTTCGACATTTAAATCCAACTAAACTAGTTCATAAAAAATTACCATGACTATTAAACATGGAGAAAAGGTACTGAGAAAATTTTATGACGAGCACTTTGGGAGAAAAACAAAATTAATATTATTGGGCCAAAATAGTAAGAAACAAACGGTACTACGTTTGAACTTCTCAAAATTACCAACTACACAAACATTTAAAATTGTGTATAAAGTACCACTAGGTTTGCAGAAAGAACCTGATGGTCACATCAAAACACTTTTATGAAAAAACATCTAAAGATTATAATGTAGACAATATTGCTAAAATTCTAACAGAATTGCAATGAAATGCTAAAAAATTGGCTCAGTTTGCCCAAAACAAAATTTTCATACAAAAAAAATAATTTAAGTCATCGTCATCAAAGATGTGTTTTGTTAAAAACTTCTCAGAAAAAGGGTTGTTAACACTAAAATATTTCAATTATGTTACACAATAACGATATCAATGTTTATTAGAAATTATCGAATGTCCTCTGTAAAGAAATTTTGTATTAATCAGGAATAGTCTGCATATCGATTAAAATTGTGTTAAAGCAATTATTTTTGCCTAAATGCAATAGTTTTGATGACACTTAGATCTGAGTGAGTCATCAACGAAATCGCTGAAAATCTGGATTGAAGATCAACCCTGAATTTTGTCACCGAAAATACCCGTAACTGGTTGCAAGCTCGACACTATCCTACTAGTAAAACCATTACTGAAATTGAAGCTACTGGATCTCGTATCAAACATTAAATATCCCTCACTCTTTTTTCTCAAGTCACTCAGTTTTCTGCTGTAAAGACTGTTGGTAAAACTTGCTCAGCAACACAGTTTTGTAGACGAATTAAATTTTTTGTCTAAATCTCTTACATTGTCCAATAATAGCACGCTCCATCAGTTATCTCCATTTTTGGAGGAGGGTAGAATTTTGCGAGTAGATGACCGCATTTATAACGCAGAAGCATCAAAAGATTTTAAGCACCCGATGTTATTACCCGAACGTCATTAGTTTACTATAATGATCATAAAACATGAACATATGAGACGATTGCTTGCTGACTCACCAGCATTGTTGTTTAGCCTGCTATCCTTGATAATTTACGGATGCAATTTATGTCGATAGATCGTTAACGAGAGTGTTTGGTGCTTCTGGATCAAGTCCTTGACTTAAAAGCAAGTCATTTGCCATCTACTTTTCCACCATGTAATAAGAACTGCTTGCGCATTTACTATAATCGGTAGATCTTTTTTTCGTCGAGTATAAATGCTATCTTGCTTTTTTGTATGTTTTGCAACAAATACAGTTCATTTGGAAATTGTGATGCATATCACAACTGATCTGTTTGTTGCTGGTTAGAAGCCATTTATGTCTCGTCGAATGTGTTCAAAGACTAACTCTGACAACGCATATATTACGTAAGTGCTCACAGAGAATTGCTGGAGCTAAAACAATCTCTTCTTTTCACAACCCTCTCGAAATTCGACAAAACAATTCTGCTCTCAACATAATATCCTCTGGAAAACAATTCCTCCACTCGCTCCTCATTTTGGTTTGGTTTGGATTATGGAAGGCTGCCGTCAAGCATGCCAAATATTACCTCAAGCGCGGAAAAGAAACTACCAGGACAAGATTAGAATTATTTATATTAACATCTCAAGTTGAAGCCTGTTTTAACTCACGACCATTGACTTCTCTGCCTAGCAACCCTGCAAGCGCTTTTTGCTGTTCAGTTTTTAATTGATACTTCATTAATTGTCATTTCTGAACCATCGACACTCAATCTAAATACTAATAGACTGTCCAGGTTTCAGAACAATATACGCCTTCGTTAAAATTCGAATAGGATTGCTGGTACTCATTAATGATGACAATTTATCACTCTGCAGTGGGTTTTGGGTCGAGTTGCTGCTATACATCCCGGAAAGGATTGTGTAATCCGAATAGTGACAGTGAAAACAACTCATTCCGAAATCATGCGAGCCGTGAATAGAATTAGTATTCTTCCTGTATTTATATGAATAAGATTAAATTGAATAACAGTTGAGCTAGCATCGTTTTTACCATGAGTTACTTTCTCGACAATATATTAACATATCCTGCGTTTTTGTGTCAAGTAGATTTCCTCCATTCTTTATCATAGTTCCAACAGATTAGACTCTGCTATCACTATTCTACGTGTACTTGAGGCCAAATGGTGTCTAACAGCACATTTCGTCGTACATTAGTTGCATTAATTTCAACCATATAACAATTCTGAAATGTTCCAGTCCAGATTGATCAGCATTGCTGATTGGAACTATGAATTATTTTCTTCGCTACCACATTTTCTGTCATAGTTAGCAACCTTTTGACTCTGCTACCACTATTCTACGTGTCATTGAATCAGACTGTATTTGATACCATAATTTGTCCTACTATGGTTGTATTAATTAAAAATTATTGACATGTTTCACTTTATGTTCATCGTGTTGCAATACCAGTCTTTTTTAGACATCTTTTTGCTGCTGACAAAACTTACAGTGTATTGATATTGGGTTTCAGTGACTAAATTTTACAAATGAATTAAATAATCATAACACATTTATTAACGAATCTTATTTGAGATCCCGTCTTCCAGTCACGTGTGACCCAATCTTATCATTCGTAAAATAATTTTTCCGCCATATGCTCCAAGTAACGAAATAAGGAGATCATAAAACGATTTTTTGTCAAACATTAAATTCAGCAAAATTATCTTAAATTAATGTTTAATATCCATGATTTTCACTCTTTAAAACTAAAATTTATATGATTGGAAAACCATAAACCCACATATGTTCCTTAAAATAATTAATCTATTATTTATTAATCTAAAAATAATTTATTTACCAAACTCATTCATCTATATCCAATAATTCAAATTTTCACATAAATTATTTACATAAATAATTGACAAAAATTTAATTTATCACAAATTTATAAAATATGCACATCACTTTTCCATCATTTATTTGATTATTCTTAACTTAACAATAAATTAATTCCCAAATGACTTATATAATATAATTGATGTGAAATTGTAAAATTAAATTATGTAAAACATTAAAGTTTAATAAGATTATAACGAAACAATATTTACGAACAGAAGAAAAAAAATATCTAATTATTAACTTATACAATGGTATGTGGTTTTAGTTTGTATTAAACAAAATTACAGTTTTAATGCAAAAATAAAAAAGTTAATTTATTTTTATTTAAAATAATTGAAGATATTTCTTAAAACTTGTGAATTTTTTTTATTTTTATAAAAAAAAATATTTAAAATTATTGTTATGATGTTGTTGTTAACGGAATATTTCCTTAAAAATAAATTATTACAAAAAAAAAATTTGCTTAAGATTAAAAATTTAATTAGAAAATTGTGTAAAATATAAAAACAAATTCACATTTGTTCTTAAGTATGCAATGAATTTTAGAATTTATTTATTCGAATAATAAAGTTATTATAGGTTTTTATGAGTTTTCAACTAAACGTTGGCATAAACTTTAATGCAGTTGTAGGATTGGTTATCATGAAACGTAATTCATATTTCAGTCACCACACCTAGTCACCAAACGGTATCCAAAATAAAATTTAAAAAACAATCGGGTATTGGATTCAGTCAATAAAATTATAAATATATTTGTTCGGTACAAAAATCAATATGATTTCAATTTATTGAATTTAACGATCAAACTATAATAAAAACTAAAACAATAAAAATGTATTTAAAAGAAAACTTATTCCTCTTTCTTGTGTTTAGTTTACATTTATTTTGTGTTTTATTGTTGAATTTAAATTATATGATTTGACCTTTTGCTCATCGTCAACAACATTATCTTTTTTTTTATAAAATTTTAATTAAATGAAATTTATTATGACCTTAGAGATGAAAACAAATCTGTATAAATAAAACTATAAAACTATTCCGTATGTTGAGTTTCCGATAATTTGAATATTTAAAAATGAATTGGTTTGAGAAGGAAAATTAGTGTCATTCTTTCGTGCTATTAATTTTTTTGTAATAATTGACCATTGTCTGAACATTCCGGCCCCCTTGAATCCTCGTGATCAACCATAGGTGCGACACGCAATTTTTGAATTGGACGTCTTATAAAGTCTGATTTGGTCTTTAACGGCACGACTCAACCCGAACCGTTTGTAGTAAGAGGTCCGATGGTTCATGCAAATTGCACCAGTTGGTCGTTGTACTCGAAATACATCCCATTAATTTCTTTGGTTCGTACATCTGTAATTCTTTCTATTTTCACATAATCATGCAAAAATAAAAAAAATCAAATACGGTCTTAAAGTGTCATATGTACTTCACAGGAGATGTCCATGTGATTTTGCACACAAGTGGCTTGAAAATTGTTTTAAAATATAAACTTACATTTTTGAACAACGCTTTAGTATATTATGTAAAGAATACGGACAATTGGGGTACGGTTGACACAGAGAATATCGTGCCCATTACAGGACAGGACTGAAGGAGGAAATCCGGGTGAATACATTCGTCCTGAGGATATAACAACGAAATATGGGAGTGGGGATTGAATCCAGACCCAAGATAAAAACTGCCAGGAGTTACGCATTCTGTTTTTCACCTCCAGAACAATAACACACACAAAATAAATATAAAAAAGTCAGGCAAGTGCGAATATAATTCGCTCGCTGAGGGTTCCGTGTATATAATATTTGAGGAAAAAACAGTTTTTGTTAGTATAGTTTCACGTTTATTTGAAATTATAACTAGTAAACAAAATTTTAGTGTCGATTTTGCGAAATCCCTACACCCATGAATTTTTATAAATTTTTTCTTTTGTAATGTTCGTCGATCAGGGGGAGGGGGAATTTTACATTTTTGAAAATGAGACGAAAACTTTTCTTTAAAAAATTAAAAAAAAAAATCTTTTGCACTACAAAAAAAATCACCTTCCATATACCCCACATGCCATGATCAAAAATAATTTTTTTTCAAAATTTCTACTTTAAACCTCCTCTAATGAACATTTGAAATTATAACAACCAAAAAAAAGATTTGGTTTCGATTTATCAAAATCTCGACACCCATGAATTTTTTTAAATTTGTTCTTTTGTAATGTTCGAAGTTAGAGGGAGGGGTGGGGGGCAATAAAAAACCACTCGTTTTTGGTAATAACTCAAAAACTAAGCAGTTGAAAATTCAATGAAAATTTTTTTTGAAATACTTCCATTTTTTCGATTTTTCTAGCCCAAACTCGATTCGTTAAAAAAAACTGTTGTTTTACTATCTCCTTATAAAATATAGATAAAAACAAATATTTCAAATTTTTTTGTTATCATCAGGTGTGGGACAACACATTTGATAATTATAAAAAATTTCAAGTTGATAGCACTTATACTTTGTGAGTAAATTGATTATGTAGAAATTCGGACGGACACCGAAGCCTCACCAATAGGGTACCGTTTTTACTTTTTCAAAGTACGGAACCGTAAAAACGCCGAGAATTGTTTGCACCTCAAGACTTACGAGGATCGCCTTTCGCTAACAGAAAAAAACTTTAGGAAAAACTCAATATAAAAAGTGTTCTACGCGTCAAGACTTACAAAACATCTTGCCTTCTGCTCTCCGCCCACAGTTAAATTCATTAACAAAAAAAACTCAACACATTGAAACACAAATGTCGTCTGCGTGCTTAGACCTTTAGCCCATAGAACAACAATCACTAATATTTATACAAAAAAAACAAAATTAAGAAAGAATTCACAAAAAATAATAGTAGGGGAGCCCAAGCGGGGATTTTGCGAGTTACTCGAGCGCGTCAGAAAATCATATGGGGAGAAAACTTGCACCCTGTAATGTACTCCTACCAAATATGAACCCTCAATGTAGTGGGGTGCGTCGAGGGCAACCCGTCAGATTAGTAAAAAAAAATCAATCGTCAGAAAAACTCAAGCGCGTCAGATTAAGAGAAGGTAAGTTAAATACACCCAGAAAAGTGTATATTTCAATAATCTGACAATTTGACCGTGACATAAGGAAATAGGCGAGTCACAAAGGTGTAAAAAAAAAACGACACCTTGAAATACTCGAGCGCGATAAACTTTTTTTTAATTTTGAAGGTAATCCTATCAGGATTACGGAAAACATATATTCTGACAGTTTTCATGGGGCGATTCAGGTAAAATCGTCAATAAAAGATGGAGCGTACAGATGCTGAGAGCTGTGTATTCCCCACTCCGCGCCTCACTTCTCTCTCACTCTTTCTTTATCTCTTACTCTCTCGCACCGACTCCACTAGAGCGTCTGTTGGCATGACGCCATCTCAGCTGATCACCATAGTGTACACGTTTTTGGTGGCTGCTAGACGCTTTGATTTGTTTGTTGTATTTATAAGTTATTTTGTGAATTTCATGCACTGTTTAAAAACAAATTAAAAACACTCCAAAATCTAGTAAATGTTTGCTCGCTTAATTGCAGGAAAAATCAATTGTCAAATATTTCATATTACATTAATTGTAGTAATCGTAATTTTCAATCCAAAAGCATTAATATAACTGAGATAATCCTAGTAACATAAAACAAAATGGTAAATTATGCTTTTTAACTATTAAATTTACTACAGTTGTAGATTAAAAATACTGTTTTTTAAAAAAATTACATAGAAATAGAAACGACAAATAATTGTCACTTTAAAATTGTCAGACGAACAGTACTCCTCCATATAATTGTCAGATTATCATCCTGGAGGACGAAGACATCAAGTTGATCCCCCTGCATAAAAATCTGACGCGCTCGAATCTCAAGGTCACATTTTATTTTTACATTTTTCAAAATCAGCCATGACTTTTGGTCACGTTTAAATCGTCAGTCATTTAAATAGGACACTTTTTTGAGTTCACTTTACATAAACCTTGAATATCTGACACGCTCGAATAACTTTTTTTTTTTTTGTTTTTCCACCTCTCTATACGCCCACCTCCCTTTAGTTAATCGTCAGATTTATATGTATCGGTTATCAGAAAGACAAAGCGCATATACTCTATGAATATCTGACGCGCTCGAGTATTTTTATGTGACTGTTTTTTTTTACATTTTTAAAAATTCTTACACGCTCTCCCCCCCACTAAAATGGAAAACTTGACATAAACTTTTTTCATTTTAGAACGTAAACTTCACAATCCAATAAGTCCCTATGACGCTCTAGTAACTGCAAATTTAGCATCCCGGGCTCCCCTACTATAAGATTCAATTGGTACAAATGATTACACGATATAAACTGGATTATTTTCAGACCGTTCATTTTCAGAGCGCACAAATTACACTGAGACTGACACTGAGAAACTAGTGCTGAATCCAAAGTTATGGAAGTAGAAAAAAATATATTTTTTGTTTAATTAAGGCTTTTACGTACTCAAAAAGGACGTTCTGTAAACTTAATTTTAATGGGAAAACATTCAGTTTGCAAATTTCTAAAGCTAAAATTTAACTTAGAAGTTCAAAAAATTCAAAATAAAATTCGAAAACTTTGCAAATTCCTACAAAAATATTAAATAAAGTAAAATATTAAAAATATTAAAAACTGTAAACAATTAATATGAGAAAAATACAAAGTTTAAAGAATTTTTCTGAAATTGCAATAGCAATCTTCTAAAATGTAAAAATTAAAAAGAAAACAAATATTACAAAATTTTAAAAAATATTTAAAAATTAAACAAAAAATTTTAAATTCAAAAAAATATCCTAAAATCATAACTATTAAAAAATTTTAAATTTACAAAAAAATCAAATATTTAAGTACACAAAATTTAAAATTCAAGTAACAAAAACATTTTGAAATTACAAAATTTTAAAACTAAACTAATATTAAAAATTTAAAATTTACAGCTTATTCGAATATTTCAAAATTATGACAAATGACAAAAATATTCAATAAAAAAATATAAAATCAACAAAGATTTGAATTCAAAATTTTCAAAAAAAAATATACAAATAAGATTTCACAAAACATAAAAAATTTTCCAAATTATTTGAAATTATTCAAAATATGTAAAAATTTCACAAAAAATGTTTCAAAATTATTTAGAGTTACGCATTGGATGAACCGGGCATACGGGTTGGGTGATGATAGTGATCTGCAGGAACGTTGCAAATTTGCAGTCACTCAATTGAAGACGGCATGGAGAACCCTCTAGTCTCTACTGCTGCAACAAGAGAACAATCTCGAAAAGGAAAGTGTCCCAGATCCAATGCGAACACCCCTGTTGGAACCAAATGAATATCAACGCCTTTACCTTTTTTACCCTTAAGCGATGTGATACGCGATTTAGGGCAACAATAGCATATACAAAATTACTTTAGAACTGAAACTCCACAACAACAACAACAGAATCCGATAATAGCAGACTTTGCTCAGATGAATTAAGGTCAAGCCATTCATTCGGAGGACTTATTTAACAACCACTTGATGACATTTCCCACAGGTTTGAATTGATGCAGTACCAGCTTTGAAATTCGAGGGATACCGCGTTAACCAAAATAACAGTTTGTGACACTACGATTCATACTGGGTTCCTTTCTTTACTGGTGATAGTCGTTCACTAGGTGTTCCAAAGTTTATACATCGAGTAGAAGCGGTAGCTTCAAGGGATCGGGTAAATTGGAACAACCTCAGCTCAATAGTTCCTCGATACGTTAAAGCGGCAGCAGACCGTTATTACTTAAACTTGACTCCTGAACATCAGTGGTGACTTACCCAGTGTTAATAGAGGGACTTCTAAGGACCTTCGGTATACTTACGGATGATAAAGCTTTTTAAGTGTTCTTCTTAACCGCACATGAACTGCGAAAGAACTAATATATGAATTGTTGGTGATAATGTCTTAAAGATGTCTTAATCGTCGTTCAGCTCGTTCTGTCTAAGAAGCGGAATTGGTTGATCCAGCCAAAAAGGGTAGCCTCATTGGTAGCCAAAATAACAACGATGGACGCGCTACGCACACCTCCCATTTTAATGCCTATGGTCAGCACCAGCTTCAAATCGAAACACAATATCTTTCGGATAATTTAAATACAACATATGGATGGTGTCGCCTCTGGTTCAGTAGATGAACATCAGTACCTGGTCTGGAACCATATGATATCGTACCAACATAAATTATACGAAGACCTAGTATGCCATTATACTCACCTCTATCGTTTTCTTCGTCAGGAAATGATTGTATTATATGTAGTAGATACGAAGACATAGAACATCATGTCAATGATTGTCCTCAAAAGCAGATCAAATTTTTCTGCTATCAGTCTGGTACACCAGTTTTTGTCTACTTGAATTGCACAACTTGTAATAAATCACTGAATCCAAAACTTCAGAACGGGAGTACGGCTGATAGAGCCGTGCGTCAGTGTCACACGTCTACAACCCCCATTATGTAGATGAAAAACATGACTACTCAGGCCGAATTGAAAAATCCTTCACGGAAGGAGGAAAAAACACAGCTTTAGTCAACTCTATCCGAATAGAATGAACTATACATCTGCACTTACAACGTTTCCATCGTTATTGGAAGTTGCGAAAAATTCTTGCAAAAGCTAAGTATCTCTTCTATCATTTCAGAGTTCAGAGATCCTTGTCCGCATCTGTTTGTCCACTTATTCAACAAAACCATTATCTGAATACTAGATAGTAGAGCATCTGTTAGTATATTGAAAAGGAATTCCTTAGAGTGATTAAAATTCACCGGCATGACATGTAAATTCATTTTGTACAGCCGCACTGCAAATGATCCTGTCAATAAAATTTTGGGATATGTTAGTTATGGTGCCTATCACTCTTAGTGGTTCAACTAAATCTATACGATTCCATATTGTTCCTAGTTTACGTGAAGAGCTCTACCTAGGATTTGATTTCTTGTAGGCTATTGGTATCATTTCTCAGTTACTTATTGAACTGGCAGAGATTAAGTTAAGTAGCTCTAAAACACATGATCTCACTTGGTTGGTGATAGTTCGCCTGTTAAACAGAGGCATTATTCCACATCGTCCGCTATTCCTACAAAGATATATCCCCAAATAGATCGAATGCTTCAAATGGGATTAATAGAAGATAAGTGCTGTTAATTCAAAAAAGTTCTAGTAAAAAAGATTGTGTCTAGACGCCTGTCGTGTCAATTCCCTGACCAAAACGGATGCTTACCCCCTTCCCTTGATCATTGATCTCAAGGATGCTTTCTGACAAATCTTTTTGCAGAAACAGCCAGAGATATAACAACCTTTACAATCTCTAGGAGACCATTGTATCAGTTCAAGGTTATGCCTTTTGGATTATGCGATGCATCCCAGAATATGTGTCGGCTGATGCTTAAAGTGATACCTCATCAGTATCACAACCATGTCATCGTCTATTTGGAAGAATTATTGGTGGTCTTTTCATCATTTCGGGAACATATTGAACTCTTGTGTCTGACTTGTTGTAAGCATTTGGATTGACAACGATTCTTGGCAAAATCAAATTTATTTTCAAAGAAGTTTGAAATTAGGTTTTCTCGTTACTGAGGAAAGACTTAGAACTGATTCTAGAACATATTCGTGCAGTTGCTGAATATCTAGTTCCAAATACAGTTAGACAAGTTAGACGTCGGGAAGGATGGTACCAGAGGTTCATCCCAATTTATGGAGGTGTTATACCACCTGTAACCAATCTTTCGAAGAAAGGTTCGAAAAATCTGGCCCTAATTATAATAAAGAATTTTTCATTCCGTGTGACACTAGCCTAACAGGAGTCGGTAGTGACCTGTATAAAATTGATAATGAGGGTCAGGAGTGTTCAAAAGCTTTCATGTTTCACTCGGCAATCAGCTAGAGCAACCAGTCAAACGGTCGAGATCCCGCGCTGTTATACTGACAGATCGCAGAAAGATTTCTTTGTCCAAACTGCATACAAATGGAATAGTTTGCCATAGTCTCAGGTGGTTCCAATCCGCAGAGGGTTAAAAAAAACGTTCATAAACACCTAAGAGCGCAAGTTGTTGTGGGAGCTAGGTCTTAAGAGGTATTTATGTGTTGTTGTGACACATATTGTATACCCTAAACACAACACTTTTTATTTTAAAAAAAATGTCAAAGAAGTGTTCTTAGTGGAAAGAAGTTTAGAGTCTATGTGGAAGGTCACAATTTTACGATTGAGTTCTGCCAGTCAGGTCTGAAGTGACTGATGTCACAGAAGAACTTAAGTTATCGACTAGCTAGGGGAAGTCTGGCGCTCCAGCATATAAATTGCATCATAGTTCACAAACAAGGATTCAAAACATAGTTCCTGATGCTCTATATCGTTTTTATGACGACACAGACAAAGAAATTGATAACTCAAAATTCCATCACGTTGTTGATTCAAAGTTGGACGATGAAAGTTATTAACAGAATGAATCACACTGAGACTATAACTAATGTTCAACTGTATCCCCAAGATTTTCCCTTGGTAAAGCAGTTAAATGAAAAGCCTACCCTGTTTGATTTTCGTCGAATCGCCATTTTATTCTTTATCAAGCCCTCGCTCAAATGCTGACCTGGTTACCTTTTACAAATATCGCACCAATTCAAACATTTTCTTTCAAGCAAATTTTAGTCTCTAGTTTGGTTAGTGCAAACAATCAAATGATCAAGACCTAACGTTGTCGTATTGATAGAATACAGAATGATATATTTTAACTGAGCTGCATATAGATGTAAAAATCTGTACTGTCTGTGCACTGTTACAAGGGCTAAATGGCAAGCGTTTAAATGAGAAATATCTTCTTCCGTCAGTACCAAAAGCTGTAAAAACTGTCTTACGATGTGACTCTTCCTACTGTGACACTGTTGCATCTAAACAACGTATCAGTTGGCGCTCGACTTTCTGACAACAACCAAAGATTTTGTCCGATCACTTTTTACCTCTTCAATCAATTTTAATTTTAACATCCAATACAACTCTTTCTGAACTTTCTTCTATATGGTGAAATCGGTTATAGTGTGTCTTGATCTAATGCTTTATGTTGAGCACTAGGCAAACCTCTCTTTTGATCTACTTTCACCGATGAACGTGCAACTAGCGCACGAATCCAACAATCTTTTCAATTTGTTGACAAGCATCTCAAATTTAATGTTTTTTCATTGTTTTCATGTTTAGAATCGAAAATAAAATTTTTATTTTCCTAATTAGATCTTATTTAAAACTAATAGGGTCAGTAGAAACCTTAGAGTAGCAGTTTCTAATACTTCTCCTTCTTCACTTCCGTTTCCCAATCGATTCGCTTTTTGTCAAAACACTATCTCATTAAATCAAACTTGGTTTTCTTGGGTCACTCTATAATTTTTTTAAATGAAAACTTCTTTTGGCGCACCAAACACAGATTTTTCCGTAGGTACTAAGTTAGGCTGATCCGTCATGCTCTGAGGTGAAAGAGAAAAATAATAATAAATAATAATCTATCTATCATTTCTTAACGTTTCAAATTGTGTTGTGGATATCGTGCTCGAATGTTCAATACCACGTGTGGTACATATTTTTTTATCGTTTTTTTTTTAATTTTTATCAAACACCATTAAAATTATTTGTTTTTATTTATGAATTCATAAAAATAGTAAAAATTTCTTTATACGAATTTTAAAAAATGGATCTATATTGCCGTTTTTTAAAGTTATATTGCTACTGTCTTGTGCGATTTGCATTCGAGTCATCATGATAAATAAATATTGAATATATATCAAATTGAAAGTATGTCTGTTTGTCCTTTATGCATTAATACATTAATCATCATGAAAATTGGGGAAGTTGTTGTGTTCACTTGTTTTGCTTTTTATTTAACATTCGTTTTAAACGGTAGTTTACTTTGATCAATGTTTTTTTTATTGAACATAATTTTTATGAAATTAAAAATAACGTAAGAAAGATAGTATAACCTGAAACAATTACATTTGTTTATCAAAATTATATGTATTGGAATTTTAACATTTTCACTAAATATGTTGTCGGTTTGGAATTGTATGTAATACATGTTTCTAAAATTAAGTGAAGACTTAATACTTGTAACTTGGTAAAATCGATTTAAAGCTCACAATTACGAGACGGAAATCTACTAATACGATCAAAATGCTACTAATACGATTTCAATTGATTGCGATTGCCAATGAAGTTTTCACTTCTGCCGTGCGGCCTTAAGCATACTCTCTGTTGTTTACTGCCATTTTTAAAAAACTAATAGAAGAGTGTACGTTTTGTTCTCGTTTACAGATAGATTTTTTGTAAACTTTAAACTCTATGAATTGGAAATTTAAAATTTGAATAAATTTATAAGAAACGCCTTACTTAATTGTATAACATAATTGTATAACGAACACCTAATCTTAGAAACATAGTAATTTGAGTTTATGAGGACTTTGATGTGGAAATATGTTCAAAAATGTACACTTTACTTAGGGCATCCAATTAATCGACTTTTTCATTAACCGATTAATCGACTAAATTTTTATTTAATTAACCGGTTAACCGATTAATCGGTTAATTGAGATATTTGTTTTTGAATTTGTATATACATTAATTAATTAAAAATAATAAACATAGTATAAATTATAAAATGTATATTTGGTTATTTAGACTTAGTTCTCTAATTTTTGATTCGCCAAATTAACTAACCCAATCACTTTTAATTCAAATTTCAGAAATGTAGTTTTTTTTAAATTACTTAATAATTTAGTGTTTTATATATAATAAACAATCAAATAAGCTTTATTTATTTTGTATAAAATACAATGTTCGGTACAGTCGAAAAGAATTCACTATAAGTGAATTCAATTCTAAACAAGATCTTATTTTTGTCACAAAATTTCTAGCAACCGAAAACACCCTTTCACTCGCGACAGATGTCGGTCGGTTTGAAACAACTGCCTCATACAATTTTTCGAGAACAGGAGCTATCTCTTTGGTTGCATCAAAAATTGCTCTTGAGGTTCGAAAACCAATTCCAATGTTCTTTTTTTTATAAATTTTCTAAGAAATTTGGATGAAAATTAGTTTGTGTATGTTCTTTTTTATAAACTTTCCAAGAAACTTTTTAACCGATTAATTGTAAGTCGATTAATCGTAAAGCCGATTATAAAATTTAACCGGTTAATCGGTTAACCTTAACCGGTTTTGGATGCCCTAACTTTACTCATACCAAATACATACTTGACATTTGACAATCTTTTTTTATTTGATATGTACTTGACATGATTAATGCTAAAAAAGTGGTTTATTTGATTTCGCCAACTTTCCACGATGATCTCGTTGTTTTTCATAAATATCGTAACCAGTGGCGCCGAGAATTACTCAAATTTTTTATATATCACATATCAAACGGACAAAATTTAAATGCATTTCTTTAAAAATTTGATGATTTTGTATGAATAAAAAGTGTGGTGTTGCTTTAAACCACATAATATTGAAAACGCGTTTACCCACAATCCATAGTTAAACTGAAATTTTTAAAGCTATGAAATATGAATGTGGGATTGTGTCACATATTGTAGTTCCTTTCCAACAACACTTGCATTAAAAAAATTTAATATTTAAAATGAATTCGGTATCAAAATATGTCCTAACACTATAGCCGCGTAGTCATATAATCATTTTGATTAAAGTCATTATATCAAAAACATGTAGCCTTAACAATTAATTTTGAGATTTAGCTCCTTATATAAAAAAATTATACGAAAATAAAATATTTCTAAATTTTACCAATTTTTTGGAATATAAATACTTGAAATAAATAAAATCACCTGCGGCACCGTAAATTTAACAATAAACCTATTAAGTTTCTTTTGTGTTCATGATTCAAACATAAAATTAAGCAAAAATTGTTTTTATCTTCCATTTAACTTAGTTTACAAAAACTTAACACAAAACAGATAAATTAATGATTGATTTACTACAAAAACCTAGGTGAATGCCATAAAGAGTGACGGTTACAAACATAAATTTTTTTAATGATGGATTTGAAACCGATAAACGATAATTATTTGTTTGTTCAAACGTTTTATGATATTTTTATGAGTTATGACTATGAGTAGAGACTACGTATGGGGTGGTACCATTTTGTTAATTGTAATGTTAATAGTAATTGAAAATCTTAAATAATTTGTTTTTGTTACGATAATGAGTGGATATATATACTTAAAATGAGTAACGAATTTTGACAGCAATTCATGATTTTAAACGATTATGAAATAAATATTTATTGTTATATAGATTTAATGTGAAATTAATTATATTTTGATTAGACATAGTAGTAGTATTATTTTTAGCCAATATTTTATGATTATTACATAAAAAAAACGCAGTTAAACTTATAATTATTTTCGTACAAAACGAAAAAACATAAATAATATTTTTCATTTATAACTCAATCAATCTTCAAACGTTTATTTATAAAGAAAGAAAATATTTCAACTAAAGAATAATGCGAAACTAACACCTTTAAAAAAACATTATTAAACTTTTATCGAAAAAAAACTTGAGAAACGAATAAACCGTTATAATTCCAATTTTCTATTAAAGTAATTGAATAAGTAAACATAACACGGTAAAATTTAATTATTGGTTTTATCGCATGAATCTCAATATTGATGGGCTTTTTTTTCTTCTCGATTTATTTGATTTATAATTTAAATGCTTTTATTGTTATCATCATTATTATTATTAAAGTAGCTATTATATTGATTACTTTTATGAGTTTAAGTTGATTGAGATAACTGGAGTTAAATTTGGGTTCATTTTATGGTATATGAGAACAAAAGTTTTATGTTAATAAATGAAGTTTTAGTAGAAACCCATAACCAATGATTTTGTACGTTATGTCCGTTTTTAATCACAATTTTGTGTATGGATGCGTTTGTTCTATGTTTGACAGTTAATTTTCAAACTCTATATCCAAGTGTGAAAAAAATTGTCAGCTTAATTTGGATTCTGATACTCAACATTTCACCAGTTTATTACAATGTCATATAAATAAGCTGTAACGAGCAACCGATTAGGGGTCAGGACTACTATACGCAATCCTGACATCTTGAGGATGTGCGCACCTTGAGTTTGTTCCGACTCCCTTCAGTACGGGGGTTCTGTAATTTTAGTCCTTGGCCCTTTAAAAAATTTGGATGCACGCGAAATTTAGTGAATGATCTTAAACAATAGCTACGAAATACGAAGTTAAGAATTACCTCCGTCACCAAACTAAATAGGCGATTATTGAAAAATAACATCAACAATTGTTGCACCAAAACAAATAGATTATTGTTGAACAATATCATAAATAATTTTCGTTGCACCAAAATAAATAGGCGACTGTTGAAAAATATCATAAACAAATCGTTGCACAAAATAGGCGAATGTAGAATAGTATCATACACAAATTACCATTGCACGAAAATAAATAGGCAATTGTTGAAAAATAGGATTAACAAATTAGTTGCCCGAAAATAATCGGGTGATTGTTAAAAAAAATTATAAATAACTTGTTGCACCATAATAAATGGGTGATGAATGAAAATTATCATAAAAAAACTTTTTGCATTTAATAAAACAAATTTAATCAATACAAATATTTTTGAATAAAATATTAATTGTATTAGACAATTATATACAAACACATGTCTTCATCATCTCATTCTAATCGACTGCCACGAATTATCATTTTATATATGGTTATATTCGTAATTTACAATGAAGGCAAAACGAATGAAAATGACAAAAAAATCATTGAACTAATTGTTACAATTTGCATAACCTATTAAATCTTGTAGCCTGCTGTTAGTTACATAATTTATTGAAATTAGCTTTAATAGCGTTCTTGCAAATTAAATATGTTTCAATGTAGTACTGAAATTTTTTCGTCTGATCTTCTAGCTCAACAAACATTTAATAGTACTTTCTACTCTGGCTTTACCTTAGATTGTAAAATATCTGGAGTGGCCTAGTTGATATAAAATTATTTCGATTTGTGATAATAAGATAGTTTTGATTATGGTGATTTTATTTAATTTTTTGAAATCTATAACTACGCGATATTATGTTTCTTAATTTTTCATTCAGATTCAGATTAATGATTCATTCTTACCAGTGGTTCGGATAATCGATACTAGGGTTTCTAAATATCCGACCAATTTGATATCTATCTATCTATCTTGATATCGAATACATAAAAAATAAATTATCCGGATAATCCGGATATCCGGATAATTAAAACAAATAATAAGACATGTTTTTTATTTTGCGGGATTTAATTCATTTATGCGTATTTTTCGTATATCTATATTAATTCATATTTATACATAGTCACAAAATAACAAATCATAAAATAACAATAAAAAATAGAATTAATCATAAATTTAACGAAGTTATTGATTCATTTTTAAAAACGCATATTTTAGAAAAATTATTGCATTAAATGTTGTTCGAAATTGAGTCGAGTTCTAATTTTTGTCCTGGTGAGACCAGCAATTGAAAATACGCGCTCTGTTGCAGTTCAGATAGGTTAATATATGTTAATAATGCGCGATATAGATTATATAAATTGTCTGTCATATTTTATTATAATTATTTAAATAAACGAAATCTTTTTTCAGCAATGTGGAACTTTCCTCATTCTGCTTCTCAACATGAGTATAATTGAAGAAATTGCATTCTCAAGTTGTTTCTACAGTGACGATATCTTACAACCTTCACTACTTAGACTTTCTTCATCCTTACTTTCAATAGTAATTTCTTCAGAGTCATCATAATCACAGGTGGATGTATTCTTCTAAAAATTTCTACCGCCAATGCAATAAAGGCACCATTTGTAACAGAATGAAAATATTTATTGGAATGTGGAATATTGCCTGTTTGTAAAACAATTAACATAGTCATCAGGAATTTATCACGACATTCATCAGTTCGATTTTTTATCTGTTTAATTAACTTTTTTGAAAAATTCTTTCCACATTCTTCTAACTTTTCGAAAACAACTTTGTAACTGCCTTCAGCAGTCAAAAGCGTCGCTGAATTTTCGCTTAATTCTTTTACAGCTTTTTCCAGTGAAAATAAGAGATCTAACAACTCTCTCTTTTTTATACTATAAAGTTTTAAAATACTTTTCGTTACAGTAGAGAGATTTTTAGGCATGACAAAGCCTTTACTTCGGACATATCTATATGATTCCACTATAGCATTCATCAAATACAGCATTATAGCAATCATTCAAACTTATCTTCTGTCACACATCGAGACAAAATTTCGTACGGGGTTTCATTTTTAAGAACTTTGTAACTCCACCATCACCGGAATCACTTTTAAGTTTTCTTGATGTAGATTATTCATGAATTTTATCGGTTGAAGTTAAAGTTGAAGCTGAATTTATGATTATTTTATGAACTTTTAAATGATTTATCCTTTACATCCAATTTGTTTACTGCAATGCTATCAGAAAGCAACATCTCTTTTTTTAATTTTTTTTTAAATCATTCTAAACTTCAGAGCGTTTTGACGATGTATAGCCAATGCTTTTAAAAATTTTAAATCTGTTTGTTGTTAAATAAATCTACTAATATAGTTATAATTTACTGTATTTATTGAAGCAGATGCAAAATATATAAATTATTAAATAGAATCCTCAGCACTAATAAACTTTAAAAAACTAGCGCACCTCAGATTTTATTGACGGGCTGCATGTTTTTAAAACATTGTTTTTTTTAATCAACATAGCATCAAATAAATATTTGTAACAACCCTTTACACTGCAGATTCACGAAGTGTGTCATAAAATATTCAAAGATTACAGTTTTCATAACATTGAAGTTGTAAATAAATTTTTAACTTACAGTCACTTCACTGCACTAATAAACTTTGCAACACAGTTTAAATATTTATTTTTAACTTTGGAACGCAATTTGATTATTTTTTTTACAAAATCAAGGTTTTTTTAATATCCGGATAATTACAAAAAAGTATCCGGATAGTCGAATAGTGAAAATTGGTCGAATAATCCGGATAGTTCGATATCCGGATATCCGGATTAGAAACCCTAATCGATAAACTTCCTATTCTGTTAGTCTACTATTTATTTCGAACAGAATTGAGTACTGGTTAGTCTAAAATTTCTCTTCTTTCAATGCCTTTTGATGGTCTTGTAGGACTATGTTAGCAAATTGGTATGTATCTATGGAGCTATGTAACTGAAATAGTATCTTTGTAATGTGTTATTATTGTGTTACCAAAAGTCTTGCTATTTCTATATTTTTTGTTGAAAATTTATTCATTTTTCGCTATAGTTGTTTGTAATAATAATAATTTTGATAAAAATTTAGAAGCTATAGTGATTTAAATGAAATTTTAACCATAACATTGTCCATCCATTTGGGCTTCGATAGCACCGCTCGTTTGATAAATATTATTTTTAAGGCAGCTAAAATTTTAGAAAAGAAAATAATTACCATTCAGGTTTAATCTTTGGGTGGTTTGAGTTCTCGAACTCTTTAATTTCAAACGGACGAAATGTAATTATTATTTTTTTATAGCACATGCATAAAAAATATTCAATTTTTTTCTTAATAAAATAACTAAAAAATATATATATGTATACACATACACCTAAAAAATATTTGTTGCACGCGAAGAACTAAATGTTACACTTTAAAATATTTTTTAAAAAATTTTTAGTAAAAAATATATTTTAAGTGTAAAATAAGAAGGCCATCTTCATGTGAGACTTGTACTAAAATACGTTATTAAATGACTTATTTTTATAGTACTAGAATGTCAACAAATATTTGCAAATTGTTAGTTTAGAATTTTTTTTAATGTAACACATAATTGAAGTTTTTTTAATTTCTTTAGTTTTTTATAAAAATGACGTATGTTTATAGCCGGATTGCTTTGTTTATATTTTTAATATTTATTTAAATTGTAATATGATTTATTTAAACTATTTATTTGACTAAATCAAAATTTTGTTTTTAATTAAACTTAAAGAAAATTTATATGTTTGAATTCTCCCAGTATCTCCGATAGGAGACTGGGAGAATTCACTTTAAAGTGGTTCAATTTTATGAAATCAAATTAGGTTTAGCAGTTTAGTACAATATAGCAACGAACTAGAATATACTTATTATTAGTAATAATTTTGAATATAAACCTTACACTGAAGATGGTGCGGTTTGGTTAAGATTTAAATTTAAATCTTATAATTTTTTTATAAACTATGTAAAAAACAATATTTTCATTATATTTAAGCATTAGTTGCAAAAACTAATTCGTAGAACTAACGTCCATATGCTGTTGTGAAAATTAGAGACTTTTGATACTTTGACACTTGATAACAGTCCTGAACTGCAATAATAATGAGCCCTGAGGTTACTGACTCATTCAGTAATATGGTAGTGCCATGTGTGAGCCAACTGAAGTATAATTAATCACCATTCATAGTGACACGTAAAACGAGAAGGAACATCAAAAACCCCAGATCATCACACCACTCTTATAATGACACGTGTTTAGCGTATGCTTAGTGCTCCAATAAACCAACAAATTGTCCAATAAGTTATCTGTCTAGACTGTTTTCTCCATAAATGTTTAACAATCTAATTAACATGTCCAACCTAAAAACCTAAAAACTTAACCTAAAAACTTCATATTCTACAAAAACTACATATTCTACATACTCAACACAAAACTACAAAAAATCACAAAAACATCAATAAACTGGATTGAATACTATGGATTGATTCAAACATTTGAGATATAACAATAAAAAAGAATGTTACAGCTAATAATAGGAAAAAAAATATTGCGCCGCTGATGCATAGGCTGACTTCACCACAGCTCTGGAAACATAGTGTTCTGGATATATAATGAGCTAATATCCATCAAATACCTTAATTAAAAGCTAACCAATGTTATAGATTTCGCGTAGTTCTAATTATAAAAATATTAAAGAAAGCAGTAGTATCCCATCAAACATAAATTCTGTTGTACGAGAAAAAGCAAAAACAAATTTTAACCGGAAGTTACAAACAGGTAGTTGGGTTGCAGAACTGTTGTGAACCGTACTTAATAATTATGTATCAAGTTTCATCTAAGTTGATTATCAAGTACAGATGCTATTGAGCTTTCAAAAAAACAGGTATATGGGACAGCCCCCACTACTTTGTTCACTATCGCTCAAAAACTAATCAGTTCCTTGCCATACATAGTTGCATATTTTTCCAAAGTGTCATCAAAATTTATTCACGAACGTATGCTGTGTGCTCCCAACAAACATTGAAAAAATTGTAACACAGTAAACAGGTGTTCGGGAGGTCCCCCACCACTTACTTCAATATTGTCCAAAAACTAATCAGTTCTTTGTCATTAAAGTCTCCATCTTTTTTCAAATTGTCATTAAAATAAATTAATGAATGAAGTCTGTATGCTCCCAACAAACTTTAAAAACAAAGTGTGAAAAGTCAGCATTTGTATGGTAGAACCCCCACCACTTTGATCAATGTGTCCCAAAAGACGATAATTATCTTCTCACACTAATTAGAACCTTATCCTTAAGTTTCATCATAATCGCTTCATTATTGTAGGCTGTAGTGTGCATAAAAACACTGAAAAAACTTCAAAAAAGTACAAAATAATTTGTTTTACCGGAAGTGAAAAACCGGAATTTGCTATGCAGAACTGTTGTGAACCATACTAAATGCTGATGTACCAAGTTTCATTCAATTCGATTATCAGGTACAGATGTTATTGAGCTTTCGACAAAACAGGTGCTTCGGGAACCCCACACCACTTTGGTCACTATCGCTCAAAAACTAATCAGTTCTTTGTCATACATATTTGCATCTTTTTCCAAAGTGTCATCAAAATTCATACACGAACGAATGTTTTATGCTCCCAACAAACATAAAAATCATTGAGTAAAAACCACCTGTTGTATGGTGGACCCCCTAACCCTTTATCCAATGTACTCCAAAAGCTGATAAAATCTGTCTCATGATACTTGAAAGCTTATAATAACGTTTCATGAAAATCGATCGGAAATTATAGGCTACGGTAGGGATAAACACTTGAAAAAAAAACTTTTTAACCGGAAGTGACAAACTGAAAGTTGGTATGCAGAAATATTGGAAACTGTACTAAAAGCTTATATACAAAGTTTCAATAAGATCATAAGCCGGAATTAGAAGTTGTTCAAGGTTTAAACTTAGAGGTGTTCCGGAGACCCCCCGCTACTTTGTCCAAATTTGAAAGGAATCCAGATCTTCTATTTTCAAGTGAACCTGTATTATTTGCCAAATTTTCATCAAGATCCTATGCAAAAATGTCCCCCACACACTCAAACACCTACTCACGCACATACAGACGTACACCAAAATTATTATTGGCTATTTAGATAGAGGATGGTCCAAAACAAAAGAAAAAACAAAATTTGGGGTATGTAAGATTTTTTTTTCACGATAGATTGCATTACTTCACACAATTTAAAATTGTGGTGAAGTAATAAACTTGCTGTAATTATCTTAAGATTCAGCTAACCATATTATATATCATATGCGTTTTTTTTATTGGGAGATCTCGAAGCTGAGCTGTTCAATTAGCTAGTTCGAGTACTACTGCGACCAACAGATCTATTGTGCTTAATACTGATGTTGTTATTCAACAGATGACGCTTATGTCACTGTAGAACGAGCTATGTGGTCGAATCTGAGCCTCTTCTTAACGTAGAGAATAAGTTCAATTGGAGTAATGTTTTTTGGAACACAAAATTGCAGGCTCTCTTGACCGAGCTACAAGTAGAAGGTCAGAGCAGTTGCAGATAATGGATTCTATTGTTTCTACCTCTAACCTGCAAAATCTGCAAACGGGAGGTGATTTTCAGACTGGCCCTCTCATGCACCATGATAATATTTTCAGATACTCCCTCCCAAGATCGATTGATTTAGAGGGGATGCGGTGAAGTTGTTTAGAGACATTTTTGAGTGCATAAGATCACCTTGTCCATAGTTGCTTATTTTGTTCTTGTTTTCAACTTTGGTTAACGTGTTTGAGCGAATTATTGATCAGTCCCGGTTCTGGACCATTTGTAGATTTTAGTGGCATTTTCATATAAGCTTTGAATTGAAACGCGTCGAATTCAGAACCAATAGAGCCGAACTGTTAGAAATAATGTATATATCTGTATTGTCGTATTTCCCTTCACCACACAGAACAGCATAGTAGTCGATGGCAAAAGTTTCAACTTGAAATATTGTTGGAAAGGTGTCCAGTGCTAACGCCCGTTTAGGTACCAAACAGATCTGCATTAGTGCTTTCGTTGTTCAGACACTGACATTGAATGGTAGTGATTATAAGTAGATATAAATGCCGCTCCAGGCCTGATTGACAGACAGTTCCTAATGGCACCAATTCATCACAAGTTTTCAAGGGCCTGAGTTCGTTCAAAAACAGCAGAGACATCTTTATTAGAGTCATGAAGTTGGACATCATAAACAACCACTTAAATTTCCATGAATTTGCATTCAAGTCCGTCCTTGTATATCAGTGTGCTCTTAATTATTTTATTTATTTAGTTTGAAAGTCATGCCGTCATGATTTTTTTTTTTATTAATTAGTTATACATGTTTAGCACACTAAATTTGAAATAGTCATTATTCAGACTATTTGAATATCCGGTCAACTATAAAGGAAGGAGATAAGGAAGATGAAAGAAATGAGGAAAAAGGGACAACTATACTAATTGTTTTAAATGACGATGTACATTTTCTTTAAATGCCCGAGGGAAAATTCATCGGGAAATACAGAGGAGGGCATTGAGTTCCACAATTTGGCCACTCTATTAAAATAGTCGTTTTGGAAGGACGTAGTTCTAGAACGAGGCCTTTGTACAACAAATTGATGAGATAACTTGGCAGCTCTTGTTTGTCGATTTTACTGCGCACATGGTGGAAGGCTATTTTGAATTTCCTTAGAAGAGATTTCGCTAAAGTTATATTTATAGTAGATTGAAAATTCAGCCACATTTCTTCTGTGCTAGAGTGAATCAAGCTGGTCCGTTAGTTTGGTATTACCAATCAACCGTATTGCTTTTCTCTGTACAGAGTCTAGACATTTTATTGTTGACTGACAAGCACCTCCCCAAACATGACAGCAGTATTCCATACATGGACGAATAAAGGTGAAGATTAGCAAAATTTGATCGGGATTGAAATACTTTTTACATCGATTCAAGAATCCTAACTTTTGCATTGCAGATTTAGCGAGGTTAAACACACGTTTATTCCGTTTCAGGTTATTTTGAATATCCACTCCAAGAAGTCTAACTGATTCAACCTCACGCAATTCCTCATGGTTTATGAATTGAAAGGGTTTGGCTAAAAGCATTCGTACCAAATGTGGTAGTCCAACTTTGTCCGAACGATTCAATCCCCCTAAGTGGTTAGAATCCGGTGAAGTAGGTTTGTAAAACTGCCTTTAGAGTTTCACTGCGACGGATGGTATGGATCGTCTGCAGATGATTTGTATAGTCAAATGCAAGTAATTTTTGGAGTCGAGCTGTAGTCGAACAGTCTAACTGTTCCTTTTGAATATCTGAATTCATTGTTGTACTTGGTAATAACTGATTAGTACTCTGTCTAGTTCTTTGTTCTTTTTAAGAGATTAAAGAAATTGCGGCCCTAACTCCTCATTCTTTCAAAGTTGTCGTTCGATCAAAAACGCATCTCTGGTCAATTTATTCTTGGTAATTTGAGAGTTCAGAGAGTAGGCTTTAGTGAAACTGAAAGTTTTAGTTCCAGTTGCATAACCAAACTCAATTGTGGAGTTGATCCTCCTACACACCCCTACATTATTCGGAAGCTTTGAATAAATTCCAATCGGTTTTCCTTTATCGGTTTTCCATTAACACAATATCGAAAGCTCTTTAATGACGGAAAAGTAGTTCAAATAAGCTGAGGCCAGTGTTGACCTTTGCAGGCTAATCGGTGTTTTATTCTGAGTAAGGAAGATTTCTTAATCTTTTTTTGCAAGTATGTGTGACAACGAGCTAAAATTGTTCCTTACAGAAGTAGATGTGGATGATACCTTGCTTGCGACCACTGGACCTGAGGTGGTGGATTCAGTTGCCGATATTCAGTTGCGGATTCATTTGCTGCTTTCAGTAGAACTGGGTACTAATTCTTTTATTTTTGCAATTGATGGATGGTTTGGTTTCGAGATCTTTTTTCGATTCTTAGGTGAATCAAAAATTTTTAAAAAATTCACCCAATATCAACAAATTCACCCAAATTTGCAGCTTTTGATTTGTATCTCAGATGTTGGGTCGGGAATGAACACTAATAACACCAAATCCTTTTAAACTGTGTGTTTAAGGTTGGTCAATGCGTTCAATTTATTATCCGACTTTTTCAGTTCGATAGATTTGGCGATATTGCCAAAAAGAAGAGATACGATTGCATTTGGATCTTTGCTTGTTTTGTTCTCTAACGCATGGTGTATTTAATCACTTACAGAGGACTTATACCGTTCGATACTAGATTGAACCACTCGTTGAGAGTCTTGCGATAGTTCGGATCGGACAATTTTGACACTTTAGTTGTCTGTGTCTGCCGCTTTTCTACAACCTTTAGATCTAGCTCCTTTGGGAAGAGTGCATAATTTGTTGTCTTCCTCCTCAGAGAGTCCTTTCTTGAATACGCGTTCTTGCGAGTTTTGTTTGTAGCAAGAACATTTTAAGGTGAATTTATGGATCTTTAGAGGTTTCATTTGGGACGCTACACTGGTCTGTGCTAGAAACGTTTTATTAAAACCGGATTCCCGAAAACAGATTCCATAGCGGAACCAACATTGTTCGTAACCTGATGTTGGTACACACTTGCAACACCTACATTCACCCTGCTAGCTCCCTCGGGCGTAAATTCTTTTAACCAACCTCTACACAAGAAAATTTCAAATTTCTTTTTGGTCGAATGCACACATTATCTAAACTTTCGGTTACTTTTTCACATAAACGGTTAACATGATTTTTTATTTCGCAACACTATTTTTCTATTACAACATTATAGAAAAAAAATTAAGATAAAACACTAAACCCAACTGGTCAACTTAATATCTAAAAACCAACCAACTTTTGAATTCAAAACGAACTAACTAGCAACTCAAAATCAATTTGCTGTCACATGCCACAAAAAATCTGTCAACAAACATTTTTTTTTTTCACTAAAATTGTGATTCTCTTTTGTTTTTTTTTTCGTAATGAAGTGAAAAAAAAATAGAAAATAATAAAGAATTTAACAATGGATGCCGGGAAGTTTCAGATGTACTTCGAAATATTAAAAATCAGTATGTGTGTGTTTTGTTTACAAACAGGTGGGTTGAAAAGTCTGAAAATATAACATATATTTTTGAATAAGGCTATGGTATATTACTATAGGTAAAAAGGTATAGAGGACAAAAAAGGGAAGTACAACTGACAAAGAAGATCTGGCCCATTACAAATGCCACAGCACTCTGGTTTTGGCAGACTCGCGGTATGCCATTTCTGAAATTAACATAGAGCTCGGTGAGATAGGTTTACTAACGTCGACCTTAATGTGGTGCCCGAATCGTGGTGAGACGATCATCGAGTATTGCAAACACAATTTTGATGCGTTTACTAATACGTTTAGACAAACACCGCTCTCATGTTTGCTTTCGTTTACTTTTTTAATGTATACATACATAAAATAATTTGTTTAAACTAGGGAGTACAACGCTACGCAACAGCATATCCCTTTGCCGTGATAAGGCTATAATGACACTAGAGGACTTCCGTGCTAGCGGCCAAGCAACCCCTTTGACTCTTGAGCCCTCACCGCACGCCTCTCATCTTAATTTGGGGCTTGTAATTGGTCTTAGCTTCGATTCTCACTTAGGACCTTACGGCTGGGATAGCTCTGCCGTTATAGCCCTAATACTACACCAAAGTTGCAAGTCAACGAAAGGACAACCGAATAACAATAAAAGAATATAGTGAAACAATAATGGAATGGTTGTGTGTGTTCCATAACTTTATTACGGGTAAAGGTATGCTCCAAACCTTTCTTCCACACCTTTGCTAAACAATTTTAAAACTTTGCAATTTTTTCAAAATACATTTTTTGAGTAGATTCGTGTTTTAATTTTTTACAATATTTTATTTCACAAACATTTAATAACATTTTAAATACTTTTACCGCAGAAAAAAAAAATACATGCCAACCTAAACCATAAATAAGTGATAAATAAATTCTTAGATCTGGTAAAATTTCTAATAATCAATCGAAAATCAAAATATTATTAACAAACACTGAATTCCATTCGTCATTCACACACTGTGTACAATTCACCATCCATAAATAGTTTTTTTAACAAAAATTTTATTATTAAACTATAATTAATGGTTGATTGTTTGAATTAATCTTTTTTTAATTTACTTTGAATTGCCAAAAAAAAATTACTCTTTTTCTGTTTGTGAAATATTAGACTATGTTACGGGATGAGTTGGATGACTCTAGAATTTTAAACGATGTGATGCGATCTCTAATTTTTTTTGCTATCGATCCGTTTGTTATATTTACCTTACCATATTGTGTTGTATGTATATTGTGAATTTTCTAATATTCTTTGATCATGACAAAACAATCGTATTGTTAGATTAAATTTTTCTGTTGAATCACCTCATTGTTGAACATTTTTTTTTCTGTTGTTGTTAATTTAAAAAAAAATTTATTTATTGAATATTTGTTAAGAGCATTAGCTAAGTTGTACTTAATATTAAAGAAATCCTGGGTGTTGGATGTCATGTTATATTTTGTATTATTTGAAAATAAGTGATGAATGATTTTTAATAAAAATATTATTGATTATTAAAATTTAAGAAGGTTGAATATACAGTTGAAAGGTGTTTTTCGTGAATGGATCAATGTCAAAACTATTGAAATTATGAATAATTGATTTAGTTAATTAGGGAAGATTCAGGGAATAAACTTCAACGTTTTAGACAATTAATACTGGACGAACAACGTGGTTGTATGAACTTTCAATATTTTTATATTGTTCCTAGGGTCTCACCAATTTAATGTTCTAGTGTATGTCTCGCAACATCATTTTTGATATGGCTTTGATCAATACTGTAGCTACTGTCAACCAAATTCTTTTAGTCTGAAACTTGTTGCACTTTATATCCGGTTAAACGAAAAATATATAAACAAAAAATTAAAATAAATAGAATTAATGAACTGCTGATACCATCCAGCTATACCCCGAAGATGTCACACCCGATTCACAGTAGTTGGTGCTGGGTATGCAAGTGCACGTACCTTTTCAGGATCGCTTTTAAGTACTTTTTTACTAACAACGACTTAAGGACTTCTATACTAACTATCGTACTTCCTGAATGACAAACTTTAAGTCCTGCACTCAGTCCCTTTATGCCAATCTCAATCATTTCGGTTGCCAAAAAAGGACGTACTGACCGAAGATTCATATGCCTCTCCACCAGGTACTCATAGAGCCTTTTGTTTGTGTTCTGCTTGCTGTTCAAGAGAACACATACAACCATTTTGTCGTTCGTGAGGGTACCAACAATTTTCTAAAGTCCCTCTCTTAACACGGAGTAAGTTACCACCTAACGCCTGACATAAGCTGAGGTCATGCCAGCCCACTTGATCCCTCTTGACAACCGCCTCCACTCGATGTACCATCTCACGAACATCAAGTGAATGACTATCACTAGTCAAGAGATAGCTACCCAATTGGAGTCATAACGACTCAAATTGTTTCTTTGGTCCTTCCGGTATCACACGAACGATAATGTTGGTGTAACATTTTGATGAACCTAGAGACTCGGTTGATGATATCGTGCCACTCTTAATGGTTCTTGTGTTTGCTACAGTAGTGTCAGATGTATCAAATCACGCAGCACTTCCTTCAGAGATTGTATTGCTATCGGTGTTGATCTAACAATTGGTTTGAAATACGGTGACTGGAGACTGAATGTTTCGTTTCTTTTTGTCGAGCTTTTGTTATTGCAGCAGAGATTCCAAGTTCAATCAGTACAGGCTTTCTATATAATGTCTTACTCTTTTGATAAAAGAAATTGGACTGGATGTACGAAGCGCTTAGTAATCATTATTCTTGCAGTTGCTACTAAATCCGACTCCCCGATCAAGTTCAATGCGTTATACCTTATCAGTGGAAACGCTGGATTGGACGCGTATTCACAAAGTTATGCCGCCCAGTTCCCCTTTTGGTATTCACTCCCTCCGCAAACACTCGACCGCCAATTCAGTGTCTGCCTGTGGAGAAACCCTAATGTCTTACACAAACCTACAACTGGAATCTAATATATTTATTTGTTTATTTATATATAAAAATATTTATATTTATTTAGTTACAAAGAGTAATAATTATTTATTTATTTATAAAATATTTATTTATTTATGCAATGAGAGAATTAAAAATTTCCAACTCCGAATTGATACTAGAAAAAACAGTGAGGATACAACTTTCCATCAACGGTATATATGATCTATCTGGATTGGCCCCTAAGCCTTTATTTTGGCCCAGTTTCGTTTGGCCCTTCTGAGGCGTCAAAGCGTTACCGGCTCAGGTATTAGAGCAAGCAGTTCCAATCCCTTGTCTGGCACGACCTACGAGTCAGAAAGTTTGACTTCTGTGAGTTGTCGCTCACCCCTACGTTTCGAAGCCCTCGTAACCATATTAAATAATAAAAATAACCTACTATCAAAAATTCTTACAGAATCAATTCAACAAAAAAAAGTCGGACAAGTGCGAATAAAATTCGCTCGCCAAGGGTTCCGTGAATGTAAAAGAACACAATATCAAAAATAAATGACATAAAGTTATGTTGTAAAGTCTTTATATCGCCAAACTATGGACGCATAACAGAATAAATGTTTAATCGTAAACGTCAATCGTAAATGTCAATCACATCTACATTGATCAAAAATGTAACTTGAGGTTAAATCTTATCCATAACTGTTTATGTTAGCTAAAGAAAGATTTAACCAGTATTTTAATGGTCTAAATAGGGAATATTTGTTCTATAAATCAGCGTCGATATATAGGGTGGTATACATACACTTAAAATAGCACTTTTTTTATCAATAACTAAAAAACTGTGCATCGCAGAATTCTAAAAAATATTGCAATGTTTCTTAAATTAAGTGTTCTTTCAAATGACACCCCAGTCGTTTGGTTCCAAAAAAGTTTTCCAGAAAAGTTTAAATATAGTACGGTTGTTCAAGTTTATGGAAGGTAGAATTATTGTCTGTCGTTGAAGAGACATATTTTATTGAGATGATGTATAGAACTGGGTTGACTTGCACTTTAAATTGATATGAGATGATGGACAGTTTTTGATTTATGTGCGATGATAGTGGTATTGAAAGAAGAAGAGATGGAGAATTTTACTATTTATACTCGCTTGTTTGTTCGATCAAGGAGATTTTATAAATTTTATTAAATAGTGCACATTGTATAAGAGCTTATTAAGTTGTATTGTAAAAATAATTGAATTTTTATAACTGTAATTAAATTGGATTATCAAATTTCATTTGAAATACAAAATTATTAAATAAGCAATCTTTTTTGGATTTTTGGTTTACGGAGAAAAATAATATTTTCCTAAATTCTAAAGGCATTTTTCAATTATCGCGAATTAAAATATATTTTGCTATAAATCATTAATTTTATATGTTGAACTTATAATTTTTTGGAATACGCCTCAAGCAATGGAGATTGGCAATAGCCCTCGGCCTAGGGTTATTCGAGTTACCCAACAACTTCATGACCCAGTATGGTCATGAGTTAGTTTAAAAGAATAGTGCAATTCCAGTTTTAATTATAAAATTATAAAATTAATTTTTCTAATTCCTGAAAACTAGAGATAACTTTAAAAACTAATATTCTCCTCATAATGGAAAATAATCATAATTTTTTTTCGAAGATCAAACATTGATACAAATCAATTCGTTTATACAACGTAAATAACAAACCACGAAAAACTTCGAAAACAGACTTCATTGTTAATTTGCTTATGGTAAAACAACAGAAAACAGGCAGACATATTATTAAACAATTCAAATTATTCGACGAATAAATTAACCCCACTATCCAAAATCGAAATGTTTTTACCCAAAATGCTAGTTTTACAAAAATTTACCCATAAATCAAATTTCTTACAGAAATTTAAACATAAAATCGAACCTAATAAAAATAAATAAATTAACATAAAAAAATTAAAACATAAAAACGTACCCAAAATAATCCAGTATCGGGGCTGGGCAATAGCATATCAATATAATTGCATATCAAAGATGTGATTAAATAGACATTCGAGAATGATTAGTGGGTTTAGTATTTGTCAAATTTTGTGTTATTTTGTTACGTTATGTGTGGTATTGTTTGCATGTTTGAATTTGAAATATAAACAATTTAAATCCAATTGAAATTTTTCTGTCGACTTTGAAGTAAACATAGTTTTTTTATTGCTAATATTAAGAAACATATGGTTATCAACAAATATTTTTTTAGATTAAAAATGAATTAAAAAGAATTTAACAAACATTAAAAAAAAATATAATCTTACAGCATTTATTTTTGGATTAGCAATTGATAGTTGTTCTTTCTATAATTTTAAAAGATAAAAATATAAATGTGGAAGTTTTTTTATACATTTTTTGTGATTTGTGAAAAGTCTGTTGATGCAAAAAATAATATTCGACACGGTGTATGATGTGCTTATAAAGTATGAAAATGGATTGCTATTCTGGGAAAAGAATTTTTATGTTTATAATTTTATGCTTTGAAGGATAAATCTTACATTGACCAGAAATCGCTAGCTTTCGCAAAAATGTACTGCAGGTATCTAAATTTCCCGAACATTTTCAACTCCAAATACTCCAAATGTTGCCATATATATAATTCGCCGCATAATCAGTTTTTGTTGATTTAATCTTGTTATATTTAAAAAAATTCTACTTGAAGCCGTATTTTTCATTTATCAAAGGCTATCTATAAACTAAAAATAAACCAAATTAAAAAGGAGCGAGTCAAAATGTCGCAAAATTTTGCTGAACTTGACTGAAATTGCTTTTTAAAAAGTTCATTTAATAATAAAATATATGATATTTAACATAAAAAAAAAATCTGAATCTAAAAATCGCCATTTTTATAATTTTCCTTCAGAACAAAAAAAACTGATTCCCGACAGTCATATGCACAACGAATTTTATCTCTAAAACAAAAAATGACGCTAGTCCTTAACTTTCACAAGTTGTTAGATATAAAATAAGCTTCAATTAAGTTTAAAAAAAAAAAAAAGGCTATGCCATCTTTTTTTCAATTACACCATTTTTTTCTTATGTTACACCGTTAAAAATTATTTCAAAAAATTGACCGTGTACATTTTTAAAAACTTTTTTCTAATACCTATTCAACGACATATCATTTATGAAAATCGATTGAGTAGTTTTTCTACAATCGCTCGTCAAAATGCACTCACATCACAAAATAACAAAAATTGAGGGGCACCCTGTGAAGACCCCTGGTCGAAAAAAAAAATTCTAAGAGAACTTATATTTTTTATTTATCAAAGGCTATCTATAAACAAAAAATAATCAAAATTAAAAGGGGTCAAGTCAAAACGTTGTTGAATCTTCGTGAAATTGCTCATATATAGCATTTTTACTGGTGTAAAATTATGTTATTATATTGTGTTCGCCTACAGATGGAAGACTATATTCTATAAAAGAAAATAGTTCAAAAATATAAATTTATTTCGAATAGTAGTTCGAAAATATAAATTTAATTTTACACTTAAACGTCAAAAAACTATCTGTTTTTTTGCATTCTCAGTTATATCTGTTCCGTGTTTTTTTTCATTCTCGGATATATCTCAGATCATATATTTTCTTTAAAAACTTTTACAGGTATTACAGATATTTTTTTACCGACTGGAAGTCATCGTTTAAAGTATAAATTTAAAGAATTGTAGGTAAAGTTTCGATTAAAAACAAGTATAAATAAATTTTTTAATAAAATTTAAATTTATTTAATAATTTTTTTTTTGTTTTTTTTTGGCGAAAAGAACTCAGAGAATATATTTTATCCACGACCACTAAAGAATATATACTTTCCATGCGTATATCTTTCATTGTAATTGTATTCATTCCTTTCTATATATCAAATTCTTTTTTATTTATTTCATTCCATTTTATTTATTCAAAATTCCCCTAACAAATTAAAAACTTGATTTGTTGGTATAGTAATATAAACAGATAAAACAAGAACAATACATATAAAATAAACAAACATGTTTTGTTTTGTTTTATATTTCATAGATTTATTTCAATATGGCGATATAAACTTTTACAGGAAAACTTGAATGAAATTATTTGAAATATTTGTAGTCGTGGATAAAATAGTATCTTGTATACGCTTAGGATTAAGGCAATTCTTCACTCGGATGATTCCCTCCACTTGCTACGCTCGTTTCGGGAAACTTCATCCTCGTGAAGAATTGCCTTCATTCTAAGCTCATACAAGAATCTACTATTATATCTGACAGTTAATTATCGGAGGAAAAAATTATACGATATATCTGATACAAATTTTATTTTATCGCTCCGATTTCTCCGATATAGAAAAAAAACACACTCATTATTAGTTTAATTAATTAATTACACATAATTGATATAATGATTAGTTTCGATTCGATTCGATCAAAATATTCAATCCCTTCAAAATACTGCGATATTGACAGAAATAAACACAGCAACCGAAACAACAACAGAAACAGTAAATCATTTAAATAACCACCACCTGTAGGCGATCACCGAAACTTTTTTACTTTCAGTCACTAGCTAGAAAAACATTTTCAGTCACTACTTAGAAAAAGTTTCCCTTTCACATAGGTTTTACTATATATTAAAATGACATTTTCGTAGCTTGAAGTAGAAAAAGGTGTTTTCTTATCACAGCTAAATTAAGTTTCGTATTTTTGTTTAACAAATTTTAGTTTTTCTTAGACCAAATAAAACCCGTCAAATTACTATAAAAGTTTTAGGACAGAATTTGTTGCCATCACGTTTTATGCGTGACAATGAAAAATAAGAACTTGAAGTGAAAATCAAGTAATGTTGATAACTTTACAATCGTGGGGCCAACATGCATGCCCCGAATGATAAAAGATCTCAAGTTGGGTTTTGAATAAAAAGATGTTAGGTTTACTAAATCAGGATAAAACTGATGAATATCTTTGATGTGATAGACACCAAGATATTTACATTGTGGGTTATAGATTTCATTTCCAAAATTAAAAGCCTTAGAAAAAATGCTAGCTTTAATGAATTTTTTTCGCCAGCTTGGCATTAAAAAATGTGTGGAAGCGTCACTTTGAATAAAATTTCGAACAAAGGTCTCTCGAACTGGCTTAAAATCAGAAGATCGACTTCAGAGGTTTATTGATTTTCCTTCCTAAGGTGTGCAGATTTCTGATATTAAGCACTAATTGTTTTGCCATGCTTAAATGGCTGTAAGGTGGTGTTACTTTTATGCCACTTCTTTTCAACATATCGAGGTATTGCAGAAACTTGTTATTAGTTTCATACTAGACCAAATACTAAATAAAGAGAAGTAAAACAAGTCAACGAATGTAATGCATTCTTTAAATTAGATGCAGTTTCATGAATTTGTTTGTCCCACTTATTCTGATCATCGATAACATAAGCTCGGATAGGTGCAATTGCAGATCTGTTAACTAGTTTTAAACATTTGCTTGTGGGTAGTGTTTGGGTTTAAAAAACTGATGAACAACACAACGTTGGAGTAAGTCTCAAAAAAGGTCTGACTCAAACTGACAACCGTTGTTTGAAAATAATGTTTCTAGAACACTAAAGACAGAAAATATTCGGTTTTCCAATTACTAAGTTAGTTTCTTATCAGGAGCGCAGTTAAATGGTTCAAGTAAGACATTTTGATTGAAATTATCCAAAATATTATAATGTCCTTATTACCAACTTTGGATCGCGGGTATGGTCCCATAAAATCGACATATATATGTTTCCATGATCTTACAACTTTGACAAAAGATCCCGTTTTAGGTTTTGTATTGAAAGTTTAGTATCACATAAACCAATGCAGGTCTTAACATCATAAGCCATCTTGGACCAGTAAAAAGTTCGTTGTAAAATGTTAATGGTCCTTGCATTTCCAAGATGGGTTGGTTTTGGTGAATTCTGAAGCTCTGGGAGATAAAGGGCAAATAAATTCAAAAAATAGATATTAGTTTTCGATTTCGTAGAAGTTATGAAGGTAGTCATCACTATTAAATGCCTAAAAATCCAAATCTACATAAAATAACAGAAAGGTTTCATTGGATGGTGTGACGACATCTATAAACACTCCCGAGAGTGTATTAGGAACTACATTGTCACATCGTTTGTGATAATCGATTTTAAAATCAAAACCTTGCAGCTTTAAACTCCACTGCGCTAAACGGCCGGATACATTTGTTTGATTCATCAGCACTTAAGTTCGGTAGCAGTGATAATAGTGAACCAATTCCTTTCGATATATGAAAAAAACTCTTTGAAAGACATAACGGCTGCTAACCTCGTTTGCTTTTCGTGTTTCAAGGTATAAGTATATTTTGCAATTTTTATAATTAGCTAGTGTAAAAGGAGAACTCTAAGCAATATCTCTTTCCTCAATGACTCTTCCTAGTGGTAGGATTCTAAAAAGTTTCTGGTATATTAAAAATTGAATAGCAGGCAAAATAAAATAAAATCTATGTCACTAGCTGGACTAGTAGCAAATAAATTTTAGTTTAACTGTATTTCAAACATTTGCCTTTTATCACTGATTTTATTTTTATCTTTTCAGTTGTATCACGAAATATTGACACAGGTCATATTTTGTTGTGTGGTAGGATTTATTGTTGAGCTATCCGTGCTTAAAAAAAATATTAGAAAAACATAACCAAAATTAAGCGTCTCTCAACACCTTAGAACGCATGTTATAGTGGTGTGGGACCTAGATGTCAAAAAGCTTTTATGTGTTGTTGTGAAACATATTGTAATTGTTACCACACAACAAATTTTATTTAAGCAAAATCAGTCATAGGTGTTTATAATGGCAAAGTAAACAGCAACAAGTAATGGGCCCTTTGAAAAACAAAATATTTTTTCTCAGGAGCTTAAAACTTTTAAGGAAAAAAAGGATAATCCACTTACTTCAACTATGAAACAGCTTCAGTATGAAACCTACGAAAAAAAATTGAGGCCTCACTTTTTTCTTTTAGTCTTTCACCGAATGTATGCAGACCAATGAAATATCTTGTTCACCTATATGTTGTTGTGACACAAATTTTAATCACAACTACACAAAACCCTTTATTAAACAAATAAAATAATGAACACACACCCACATTGATTTCAAATAATTCGGGTTTATATACAAAATATATTTTTACTGTTTCGCATTCTTAATTTTATCTGCTTTGCCCAATCAATTTAATCAAGACTAAAACACGAGTCAAATGATAAAAATAACAACAGCCAATAATCATTAATTTTTTTTTGCTTTATATTTTCAGGTAACAGAAACAATGACCCGTTCATTACCTTTAACTCTTGACACAAGTCAAGCTGTTATAATGATACGTGAAGAAACAACATCAACAACATTACCATCATCAACACAATCAATAACAACACAATCAACAATTCTTACAAATATAGAGAGTAGTACAACAAAAGTATTTATAAATAGTCATACAGATAATACAAATGAACTAGACGAATCAATAAAGTTACATTTAGGTGATAAAATTATTAATAATAATAATATAAATAAAAATATAAATTATACTAAAAAAATAAATTTAAATTTATGGCAAAAATTCATATTAAATCGTAACGAAGTGTTGTTCGGTGTATGTACATCGTTTTTAGTATTTCCTGTGATTATATTTTTAATAGTAATTTTATTAAAACAGAATAAATTAAAATCAAGTGATAAAGAAACACTGATTGATAATGAAATTAGTAATAATAATTGTAATATTAGTAATAGTAATAGTGATAGTAATTTACTATCTCAAACCATTCATGTTTAGCAAACACAGAAATTATTATTTATTCAAATTAATAAATATTGATAAAAAAATTAACTAACAATTTTTAAACTGAAAGAATAAAAAATATCTATTTCATTTTTGTTTACAAATCAATTAATTAATTTAAATATTAATAATAAACAACAACAGACAACAAAATAAATAACTAATAAATAGATTCAATAATTATTTGTGTGTTATTATTTTAATATTTAAGTGTGTATAAATTATTACTTAATATAATAATATTGTAAATAGTTTCTTTTTCCAAATGTAGGTTTTATCTAGTGTTTCCTGAAAATAATTGTAGTTATAAGAATCTAAATAATAAGGATATAATTTTTACTATTCGAATTAATATAATTAAAAATAAATATAGTTAGATTAATAATTTGGTGATTTTTAATAAAATGAGAATTATAGTCTATGAATTATAAATTAAAATTATCTAAGTTTTGGTGTTTAATTATAGCTTGCTTGAACCAAAAAACTCATCAACAAATGGATTTTTAGTCTAGTCACAAATGTTCATAAAAGAAAAATTCGGCATTGGATTTTTTAAAATTAGCTAGAAAATTAAAAAAAAGAAATCGACAAAAAATTGGCGCAGCTTTTTATTAACTGATTCTGTTGATTTTAATTTAGACTCTGTTCTCTTTTTTAAAATTAAAAATTACCAAACCAAAAAAAAAACAAAGCTTAAGCATCTTTAATCAAAATAAAATTGTAGCATACTTCTTTTTGATAAAGTTTGCTTGTATAAATAAATTTAAACAAAAAATTAAGCTCGAAAACAAAATCTCAAACCTCCAAATAAATCATTAAATTCATATTTTCATATAAAATGTGTATAAAATGTAATAAAACTTGACAAGAAAAAATTAAATTATCTGACTCTCATTCTATTGTATGTATTATTGTATTACATTACATTAACTTTTTTTTGTTATCATGTAAAAAAAAATTAAAATTTAATTTCAGTGTGTCCTTGTGTATTTAAATAATAATATAAATAAATTTATAATACCACAAACTTTAATTACAAATATTTTTAATTTTTTTGTTTTATTTCAAAAATATTTGAATTAATTGAAAAAGTAATAAAAACAATACAAAAAAATAATCATCTGAGACCACACACACATAATGAGTGAGAAATTAGAATTTAAGATTCAGAAAGAAAAAAAAAATTTAAAAATTAAATAAATAAAAATTATAACAAAACATACAAAAAATTTTTTGTTTTTAATTAAAATAAAAAAATGAATGTTAGTGGATTACAATTAGTTTTTGCTTCCTAATGGGTAACTTTTGATTTTATCTGGACAATTTTAATTGTGTTCGTGCATAGTTGTTGTGAGATTGGAACGGAAAAAAAGTGAAAAGGAGATGATTGTCGTAGCGATTATGAGAATGGTAAGTTTAAATTAAAATAAATTAAGGTTTGGGTTGTTATAAATCTCAACATTGAAAGATATTAAAGACACTTTTACGGATTAGATCTAGTAAATGAATTTCAGTTGAACAGAAATATTACATTTGTTTAAATTTTGAGGTGAAATATTGGTTGAAGGTGAAATGTTGCTCAAGCCACTGAAGGTTGGAGGTCACATTTAAACTACGAAATTGGTAATTAATGTTGAGAGAAAAATCTTAAGCGTAAAACAAACAGAAATCCTATCCGTAAACAGAATTATGGTGGATTCTTTGTTATAAAATTAGGTAAATTACGCAGAATATGCCATTGGTGGTGATTCAATTTTGATATATTTAAAGAATTGAAGTAAATTAAAAAAATTCGCACAAATGCGAATAAAATTCGCTCGCCAAGGGTTCCGCGAATGTAAAAGAACACAATACCAAAAATAAATGACCGACCATTTCATATTAAATCGAGAGGAAAAAGCGAAAATCTTAGGTGACCATTTCCGATTTGTCTGAAAATGCGTTAATAGATTTGTCTCGTGAAAATAAAAAACTCATTTGACCGAAAAAATTCAATAAATGGTTTTTCATGAGATATCACCATACAAAGTTTCGCGAAAATCGGGAAAAATCAAAAAAGGAGTCAAATTCAAAAACTCACAGCTCTTTCATTTTTTATCCGATTTGCGTCAACAGTATATCGTTAAAAAGGTAATTTAGTCTACTTTAAGATTAGTTATTAAAAATTTATTGTTGCCTAACGAAAAGTGAGTCAAAATGTGAGTTTGATTATATATTTTTACCCTTCGGCTCAAAACCTTACCTTTAATTTTTTTTTAATTTTTATTTTAAAGGTCAACAAATTACCTTTCCAACGATATACTGTTCTTGATGGTATCTTGATTCGTTAGGTTTTTATTGAGTTTTTTATGGGATATGCCATGAATTTTCAGTACAAAGTTTTACCGAATGAGTAAAAAATCGACCATATTCTCTATTCGGTCACAGATAACTAACTTCGCTCTTTGGCAATAGTGATTGTTTCGACAAAATCTATCTTTAATCCATACAGGTGAATGACCTCTCACGTAACCTTTGACCTCTAAGTTGAACAAATTATCGATTTTCTTGAATTTTCGATTTTATTATCTGTATGAATACACTTTTTATTTATTTATTTAATCAACGATGGCAAACAAGCCGAGACCCAATTCTTACCCAGTAGTAACACAAATCTTAAGACTATTAAGAACATTAGAAAAATACAAATACATATATAGTAAAAGAAAATTAAAAAATTGAACAAATTAAAAATTAAAAGTCACAGAACAGGAAATGATATGATTTAGTTTATTTTTTTTTCGATCTGTAAATAGTGTTATGCAAAATGGTTTCTTTAAATTCTGTTTAATTAATTAATTTAAAGATTGTAAAATCATTCGAAGCTGAGAATCTTGAGACTTTAATTTCTTTGTCGTTGATTGGAGTAAATCAGTGAAATTTTTGTGTTCCTGCGATAGTTGACACTTTGTCAAATTTTTTTTCAAATCTCTTTTCAATTTTCTTGTATTCTTCTTCCGGACAAAAGCGAAAGGCAATGGCCGAGTCTTTTCGAAATGGCCCATTGGTAGAGTTCTTTTGCAGTTCTTATATGGCTTTCGAATTTTTTCTAGAGACTAGCTCTTGTTGCGTTGCGCTTAAAGGCACCTCCAATACCATCGATGGGGGCTCTTTCCATGCGCCGTGGCAAAGAAATGCCATTCAACATCGAAATTATGGGCCTTTCAATGTTGACACAATTGAAAGAAATTTTTTTTTGTTTTTGTACTGCGAAGCTGCTCCATCCGAAAAGAAGTATATTTTTGTGATGAATTGAAAAATCTCATCCAAGAATTTTAAAACTTCCTGCTGAAATTGGTATGCTGCTTCATATTTGTGCTTCAGACTCTCGGCAATTATCAGAAGACTTTTGAACTTCAACTCATCTCTCTCATCTTTGAAATAAATCGCAAACGGATGAAGTGTAACCTGCTGCTAATTCCAATGTGCTGATTGTACTTCGTCCTTAAAAAGTTTCGCATTTTATATAAAATGGTAGATCCAACCAATTTTTCGAATCGATTGGAGATGAATATATACCTGAATAACGCAATGATAATTTTTCGTAAAGTCGGAGATTACAATAAACTCGCCTTGCCGCAATTGATCCTTTTTCATTTTCAAAAAATCAGATTGTTTCTTCGCGATGAAATCGTGTGGAATCAAAGTTGCCAGCTGCATGCTATACGACCTAATGAAATCATCGGAAGAACGCGTAATATTTTCCAAGCTCGTTCTACCTATTTTTTAAAAAAAATTATTAAAATTATTAAAATAAATTACTGAACGGCGTAATTAAAAAAAAAAGCTAGTTCAAAATTTATCGCTTTGATTGACCCATTGTTTGTATGGTATACTCTCCATTTGGTTATCTTCAAGAATTTGTTCGAAGAATTGCTCCATTCCATTCACTCCGGGGCATTTATCGCATTCATTCAAATGGCATTTCATGTTTGGCTCAGCACACAACATTTTGATAAAATATTTATTTAATATAATTTTATTAAAATAATAATTTTATTAAAATTATATTTTATATTTATAGCACTAGCACTTATTTTTAATTTAATTTTATTCGTAAAAAATATTTTATGTCACTTATTTTGTTTTTATTTAACTCTAAAAAGATATTTTAACTAATTATTCTTAAAGACCAATTTTTACTGAATCTAAATTTGAACAAACTAACTTATTAAAATTTATTTTTTCTTATCCTAAGTTCTTAAAACATTGTTTTTATTTTTGAGAGGGAGAGAGATAAAGAGAATTAAAAATAAATAGACATTTCAAAAGGAACAAATAATATTGACGCCTCGTCGGTCTAACCTTTTACATTTTTAATCGTTTCAGCATGTTGTTACTTTTTGGGACTTTTTGTTTTTAGAGGTTATAGAAAAAAGGGATATTTAGTTAGTTATCTGTCACCGAATAGAGAATATGGTCGATTTTTTACTCATTCGGTAAAACTTTGTACTGAAAATTCATGGCATATCCCATAAAAAACTCAATAAAAACCTAACAAATCAAGATATCATCAAGAACAGTATATCGTTGGAACGGTAATTTGTTGACCTTTAATATAAAAATTAAAAATAAAAAATTAAAGGTAAGGTTTTGAGCCGAAGGGTGAAAATATATTAAAACTCGCATTTTGACTCACTTTTCGTTAGGCAACAATAAATTTTGAATAATTAATCTTAAAGTAGACTAAATTACCTTTTTAACGATATACTGTTGACGCAAATCGAATAAAAAAATGAAAGAGCTGTGAACTTTTGAATTTGACTCCTTTTTTGATTTTTCCCGATTTTCGCGAAACTTTGTATGGTTGTCTCATGAAAAACCACTTATTGAATTTTTTCGGTCAAATGAGTTTTTTATTTTCACGAGACAAATCTATTAACGCATTTTCAGACAAATCGGAAATGGTCACCTAAGACCCCCTCTCGATTTGATCTGAAATGGTCGTGACATAAAGTTATGTTGTAGTCTTTATATCGGCAGACCATGGATGATAACAGAATAAATATTTATTCGTAGACGTCAATAGTAAATGTCAATCACTTCTACATTGATCAAAAATGACACAAAAATTGTTACTTGAGGTTAAATCTTATCCATAGCTGTTTATGTTAACTAAAGTTAAGCTTTTTAATGGTTTAAATTGAGAATATTTTTTCTATAAATCAGAGTCAAAATTAAGGGTGGTGCTGGTATACATATACTTAAAATAAAACTTTTTTGACAATAACTTAAAAACTGTGCATCGCAAAATTCTAAAAAATATTGTAATGATTCTTAAATTAAGTGCTCTTTCAAATGACACCCTACTCGCTTGGGTCAAAAAAAGTTTTTTTTACTATACAAAAAATGGTGAGGTGTAAAATTTCAAAATATATTTTAATGAATGTTGAAATAAAGCCCTTTAATATGATACCCTACTCGTCTCGATAAAAAAAATGTATGTTCTCAAAGGCTTTACATCGTAGCTCTGTAAAACAAACGAACACGACGTTCGTTTATTTTTAAACCTGCCATCTTGTGTGGATAGGTTAGTTTTATAAGCACCTCTAATTTTAAGTTCATCGGATTAATGGTTCTCGAGATAATCGAAATAATGTGAAAAAACCCTTGTACCAATAGTGTTCCGTATAAAAAACGGAACCCTAAAAAATCAGACAAGTGCAAATAAAATTCACTTGTCAACGGTTCCGTGAATGTAAAAGAACACAATATCAAAAATTATGGACAAAAAGTTGTGTTGTAATGTCCTTATATTTCCAAACATTGATCAAAAATGGAAAAAAAATGTTAATTCAGGTTAAATCTTATCCATAGATGAATTCCACCAGCTTGTAAATGGATTAAATTTAAAGGATATAAGATACATACTAAAAATATTTTTTTTTCAATAACACAAAAACTGGCATTGCAAAATTCTAAAAAAATTGTAGTATTCCTTAAATTAAGTGCTCTTTCATATGATACCCCACCCATTTGGGTGAAAAATGGCTTTTATTTACCCTCCCCACACCCATCCCATAAACACACAGAATTATAATTATTTGAGACTTCGCTATGATTTTCATTCAAAATTTACCAATATTCCTGTCTCTGTGAATTTTTTCAAATTTTTCTGTCAAACATCGTCGAAACGTAGGGGGGCGGACCGATCTTAATTTTGCACTTTCTTGTCCATAACTCAAAAATCCCGAAATTGCAATTATTTTTAAATTAAGTGTCTTTCAAATGATACCCCACTTGCTTGGGTCAAAAATGTATTTTTTTACCCTCTCTACCCCCGTCCCCTAACACATAGAAATATAATTATTTGAGACTTCGTTATGATTTTCATACAAAATTTACCAAATATCCTAAGTCTATGAATTTTTAAAAATTTTTCTGTCAACATGGTTGAAACGTATGGGGTGGGGGGAACGATCTGAATTTTACACTTTTTTGACAATAACTTCAAAACTGGGTAACTCAAAAAAAAGAAGGCAGTGTTAAGGACTGCCGAAAGAAGTGAAAACTTATATCTGTGAAATAGCTGTGTTTTTTTGTATCTTCCAATTCCCCGTAGCATCGCAAATTAATATTTCAGAATGTTTAAATTAAAATCATTTAAATTATTCTGGGTTTCGCATCTATCAGCATTCCAAGCAACTACTATATACATATTTGAAATAATCAAAACATATCATATAAAAATTTGAGTCTATCAACACCTTAGAAAGCATGTTGCTGTGTTGTGGGGACCTTGTTATTAAAAGTTTTTTTTGTGTTGTTGTGACACACCTTGTAATTTCTAATACCAAACACATTTTATTTTAAAATAGCGTATCATCAAAGAATATTCCATAACTTAGAGTAAGGGATGGTATCGTTGATTGAAAATACTTCATCCGCCAGCACCCCTAAGATATCACTTTAGCTAATGAGATTGCACTGCTATTGCCAGTGCTATACGATATCTCAAGATAACTAATATGCCAATAGCAGGGACTAAAGTACGCGTGAAAGACACACCCATAAATCAACACTTTTAAATTTTTCAAATCTTCCTGCCCTGCGGAAAGCTAAGTAAATTCATTGGTATTAATGCGCATTGTTGCCGTTTGCATATCACTATCGGCTAAGTGCCACCATTTTTAATTATTTTATTTATCATGATTTCCATTCATGTTACAGTATCTTTCTTACGTTATTTTTAATTTCATAAAAAAATTATGTTCAAAAAAAAAAACATTGATCAAAGCAAACTACCGTTTAAAACAATCGTTTAATAAAAAGCAAATTAAGTGTACACAACAAATTCCCAAATTTTCATGATGATCAATGTATTAATGCATAAAGAACCAACAGACATACTTTGAATTTTATATATATTCAATTCTTATTTAGCATGATGACTCGAATGCAAATTGCAAAAGACAGTAGCAATATAACTTTAAAAAACTGTATTATAGATCAATTTTTTAAAATTCGTAAAAAGAAATTTTTATTATTTTTTTTTATGAATTCATGTATAAAAAAAAATAATTTTAATGGTATTTAATAAAAATTAAAAACAAAATGAAAATATATGCACCACACCAGAAATTGAACTCACGACCCACAGAACATCAGTCGAGCGTGATATCCACATCGCAATTTGAAACAAATGGCTTTTTTACCCTCTCTACGCCGGTCCCCTAAACACACAGAAATATAATTATTGGAAACTTCGCTATAGTGTTTATACAAAATTTACCAAATTTCCTAACTCTGTGAAATTTTAAAAACTTCTCTGTGAATTAGAGTCGAAACGTATGGGAGGGAACGGTCAGAATTTTGCACTTTTTTGACAATAACTCAAAAACTGGACACCGCAAAATTCTAAAAAAAATTGCAATGATTTTTAAATTAGGTGTTCTGACACCCCCCCCCCCCGAAATGACACCCCACTCGCTTGGGTCAAAACATTTTTTTTACCCTCTCTACCCCTAGGGGACGACCCACAGAACATCAGTCAAGCGTGATATCCACATCGCAATTTGAAACAAATGGCTTTTTTTACCCTCTCTACGCCGGTCCCCTAAACACACAGAAATATAATTATTGGAGATTTCGCTATAGTTTTCATACAAAATTTACTGAATTTCCTAACTCTGTTACATTTTCCAAATTTTTCTGTCAATCAGTGTCGAAACGTATGGGGGGGGGCGGTCTGAATTTGGCACTTTTTTTAATATAACTCAAAAACTGGGCACCGCAAAATTCTAAAAAAAATTGCAACGAATTTTAAATTAGGTGCTCTTTCAATTGACATCCCACTCCCTGGGGTCAAAAAATGTTTTTTTTACCCTCTCTACCCCGGTTCCCTAAGCACACAGAAATATAATTATTTGAGAGCTATAGTTTTCGTACAAAATTTACCGAATTTCCTAAATCTGTGAATTTTTTCAAATTTTTCTGTCAATCAGTGTCGAAACGTAGGGGTGGGGAGGGGGGTGGTCTGAACTTTTGCGATCAAAACATCTTTCGCAGTCGTGCAAGCTCACACTTTACAAAGCATTAATCTGACCTGTGCTTACCTTGGAAGTGAAAGCTGGACACTGACTTCCTCCGAATGTAGAATTCTATCAACATTCGAGAGGAAGGTCATACGAACAAATTATGGTCCATGTAAAGTTGCTGAAAATCAGTATAAAATCCGAATGAATCATGAAATAGGACAGTTTCTTGGATGTTGTGATGTATTCGGCTTCATTAAATCCAACCGGATTAGATGGTTTGGACATGCAGAAAGAGCTCCATTAGATAGAATGATAAAAAAAGCGTCCCAACAACAACCAGCTGGTGTTCGTCGAAGAGGAAGACCTAGACAACGCTCGCGTGATGATATCATCTTTCGTGATATATAAAGTCGAAACTGGGGTCAACTGGTCATGGAACAAGATAATTGGAAGCTGCACAGATGGCAAAATCCCTCCATGGGATGTAAGTGCCAAAGAGAGAGAGAGAGAGAGATTTTATAACGGTGATATATTTGATATAATTCATTTATCATACCCCACACCACCTTATGGTTTTTAAAGTTTGATTAAATTTACTACTATAATATTTTAGCCGAAATTACTTCTGTACAACAAAGATGTTTCCAGTTTATGAATTGATTCCTTAGGTATTAAGGGCCGATTGTATGAACAAGGATGGATAGAAACAAATCCGAGGATTCTTTTTTTTTGACGATTGTATGAACAACGGATAGATTAATTTTTACTTTTGTTTTTATTGCAGTTTATAGCATTTTTTGTTTTAGCAGCAGGTAGCATTTTAATTACAGGTTCAGCATTGATTATCTCTGACGTCATACTATTTTCGGTAAATTTTGGAATATTATAATTTAGGCCTTTGCATAATAATTGATTTTCAAAATCATCTAAGACAATATCTGTATAATTCATAATTTTTGGAAAAAATATATGTTAATTATTTAATTTAATATCAATTGGAACATGCTGTTGTTCATAAAGTTTTTATTTTGGTTTTATAAAATTTTTTATAATATAAATAATCACACAATTGATTCCACTAAAAATAAATTTTATTATAAATAGAACAAATGACATATCGCGACACTAAGAACGATTCTATTTTATACTCCTGATAATAATTTAATTTTCTTTTATTTCATTTTTAATTTTCGACTTCTAATTAATTTATTTTTAACGTTTTAATTATCAATCACGAACTGAGAAATATTTGGCAAAGTTCAGGTATATATATATATATATATTATTTAAAACTAGCCTAAACGAGAGAGAAGGAAGTTGATCGCCCATCGTCTTTTCGTTTTAAAGCTTTCGTTATTATTAATACAAGTATTGAAACATCCGGTTAAGAGATTGGTTCAATCAAATGTCTATTATTTCCAGCTAATTGAAAGATAAAATAAAAATTAGGAATTACCCTCTAATTAGGTACAATCATACCATCATTCAACCTGTTGCAAATACAAAAGCTTACATTGAAAGAATTTTAAAGTGAATATTTAGAGTTTTCAGGTTTTCATAAGGAACGAAAACAGGTCATACATATAAAGGAGATGCTTTATTTCATTTTTATATTAAAACAAAAGAAACAATAATGATAAAAAAACTATAAATATCTATGTAGAGATGATGTAAATACTATTGTTATGTATTGTTATGTACAAAATTTATGAAATCATATATTTGATGAGGCGATCAAAAGGTTCTTTGTATTGTTATTATACAAATGAAAAATTATGTTAGTAAGAGATATGTAGCGTTGTAGATTCAAGGATGGAAAATGGAAAGGTGTTTTACGCTGGAGTTAGTTTTTGCTGTTAGTCAAGTCTTTGCTTTTAACTGTCAAGATCTAACTCCTTGTTAACACATTTAAACAGAACCTAAATTGTTCTGTATTTGATTACAGACTTTTTCCAAACGCTACATGTTGACATCACACAATTAGTGGGCATAACAAACAAACATCAAAGATGAGTGTATTTATTTAAGGTAGTCTAACTTCTGAAGTTGCAGTTTGTGACTGGTTTAAATTGTCAAAGAAGGTTTGCTGTTGATCATTGTATTTATTAATGAAGTTAGTACACAATCGCGGGCATGAGGCATTTTTATGGCCACACTTTCATTTTAAGTCAACCAATATTTCTGCCTCATCAGCCATAATGAAGAGTGTATGTACTTTTAAACTGTTACTAATAAGCATTTTAAATTAAGATGTAGTAAAATCCGGCTCGAAGGACCATGGAAAATATTCTTTAATAGATTTCTTTACAAAGCACTTATTATTCACTGATATTAATTTTCACTTCTTCACTATTAACCTTAACCAAATAAAACTGACACTGTAACGGTAACTGTTGGCATATATTACTCTGGCAAATTCAATATATAGCTTATTTTAGCTAAATTGCATTAAAGGAACTTACGAAAATGAAATTTTCTGCAAAACACTGGTTAAAATTTTTTCAATATTTATTCAGCTAAATAAATATTCACAAAAATAAAAATTACAGAACTTCAAAATCAATCAAATTATTGTAGCAGGCAAAATAATTAAAAACAATAAAAGAAATAAATTGGATATTACTTATCTTCTGGGGGTCTTAAAAACGACTATGAAATGTTTTGCAATATTTAGCCAAAAACAAAAAACCATAATTTAAATATCTACAAAAACAATTGTTTTTGGTTTAAATTGTAGAATTGATTTATTTCGAAGTGCATCTTAATATTCTTATTGTATCAAGTAACTTACTACAATAATTCGATTGACCATCAAAATAATTGATTTGAACATTTAAGCAAATAGCTGAAAAATTAGTAACGTTTCTATTAGAAGTTAATTATAAAAATATAATTGCATCCTATAACTTATTCTAAATTAGTTACTCTTGTTTTGGACTTAAATATCCATAGAAACTTGCAAAATAGGCAAGAGGTTAACCTACGTTTTTGAAATTCAGAAAAATAATTTGTTACAAATAACGGCGAATGACATATTAACTGAAAGATGAAACATGCAGCGTAATGGTGTATAAGCTTAATCGAACAACGGGTCTTCTAGTAATGCGAGCATATTTCTGCTCTGAATGGAAAATTTCCGATTGATGTAGTTTTGTCGATATATGACCAGGTTTATGTCGTAATTGTCTTATTTTGACAAATTATTATTACATGAATATTAGAACATTAATATTAGAGCCTTAATTTGGAGCTTTTCGAGCATTGGATCTATATTCTAATTTGTTACTAATATATAATGTGTTTCATAAAATTTAATTTTATAGCAGACCACTTTCGATTGATCTTTCTGTTAAAGTTTAATCAAAAATATCTCCACACGAACTAAATTTTTTAGAGTTAATTAATTCTTTTCAATTTGGAGAACAACAATAACAATAACTTCATTGATTTAAATTAAAAATGTATACACAGAATTGTATGAACGGAATACACCCAATTCTGTTTTTACACGGTCTTTTTTTAGACGGTTTTGAAATAACACGGTCTAGAAAAAAAATTTAAATTCGTTTTTACACGGTTTTATTTGAAATAGCACGGTTTAAATTTTGAAGAAAATTCGTATTTTTTTTTCTATATACAAAGCTAGATATGTTTAGTGTTGATTATAATAAATTATAAATTAACGTCTCTTAATATCTGAAGATACCATGTCCAACTAGGGATTAGGATTAAGTTTGAATAAATTAAATTTCTTTAAGAAGTTTATGAACGTTATCTTTAAAATTTTGAGGATTAAAGCTATCAGGGAAAGCCCTTGCTGGTGAGACATTCCATAGATGAGAGACTCTGCTGAAAAAATCACGCTGAAAAGCAACACTTCTGATTCTTTTTATATGAAGTGTAAAAGGATGGGCTACAAAATTTACTCTGGTGTTACGCGATAGGTTGCTAGTTCAGGTAAAATTGATTTTATCTCAGTCGAAGTTTGTTCATCCACAATGTATTAATAGAAAATTCTCAGATCAGCAACATTTCTCCTATGTTGCAAGGAATTTAACTCATTAATAAGAGTTGAGTTGCTAAATAGTTTAACAGTTCTGCGCTGAACAAACTCAATTTACTTCATACTACTAAAATCAGATACACCCCATATGTGAGAACAATACTCCATGCAGGGAGTATAAATGATTTATATATTAAAAGAAGCTGTTCGCTATTGAAAAACTTACGAAATCGTTCCAAAGACCAAAATTTTTGAACAGCGTTCTTAGCTAGGTTAAAAATATGAGAATTTAATTTCATATTGTTTTCAACTTCTATTCCTAGAAGTATGTATGTACAGTTGATCAATTTTCTTTGAAGATTTTTTCTTTTTTAACGCTAATCTTAAAGTTTGGAGGAAGAAAATTATTTTATCTTATTATACTCTTATTGATACTCTGGTGTAACGTGTCAAGTTTGCAGGCTTAGGTAAAATCGATTTGATATAGATAGAAGCCCGTTTATCCATAATGTAAAATACCGTCAAATCAGCGACATACCAGGAATCAAGCTCATTAGTAAGATTTTAATTGCTGATCAATTTAACAGCCCTCTGTTGTATACATTCAATCAAAACCTGTATGGTACACTCCATATGTGACAACAATAATCCATGTAGGGCGATCGTCTTTCGGCGAAAACCGCATTGTCTTTAAGTATTTTTGACCAGTTAACAAAGAACCTCATATTTTTAAAATTAATGTTTTTTTCAAATATTTTAGCTACAATCGATTAGTTTGATATGGGTTTGTAATTTGTTGTATCCGTTTTCGTACCTTTTTTGGAACTGGCTGTGCCTACACTAGCCATTTCCCAAAAAAACTAATATTTCAAATTATATATATGTCGTTGGAACAGCATGTTTGATTGAGCTTGTGAAACGTACGTTATCGCTTAAACATCTGAAAAGCATACACTGAAAAAAAAACTGAAGTTTATGACAACCTCATATCGAAGTTGGCAGTTGATTATTCATGCAAAGAAAAATTATTTGCAAACAATTTCACTGTGATTGCGACAACTACACGATAACATTTTCCTAACAACGGAATGAGGTTTATTTAAAATATAAAGTGTCATATCCAATATAACAGTAGTTGAATAAAGCTAATAACTATTTCCCTGAAAAAAACTTTCTTTGGCCTTATATCATGAATTTTTCATTTTAAAGTTTAAGTATTTGAGATTAATTGAACTATATTTAATTTTCACATAAATATTTCGTGTAATTGTCTCAACTTCATCGATTTATAATTGTAGAGTTGTTGAAGCAATTTCGTAGTTTGATGCGCCATATGTGACCGCACGGTGAGGTTGAGACAATTGCATTTCGATTGGAAATAGGACATGTTTTTTTCAGTGTATGATCGAATCTGGCATGCCAACTTCATGTAGACATAAAGCATATTCAAAAATGCCTCACCGATCAAAACATTTCGGTATCCATCGATAGTTTTTCTTCTGAGTCTAAATTAATTATTACTGGTGTTCTCCAAGGCACAGTTTTATTCCCCACTCTATTTTTAATTTATATCAATGATCTGTTGAAAATTATCAGTAACACGACAAATAGTTTTGCAGATGACATACAGTACATTGCACAGGTCATTCGTTTCCCTATCTTCAAAGGTAAAATGAATGAAAAAATAAATCTCGCCCGGAGAAACGTTGTTATAAATGTAAACGAGGACCTTGAAGGAGAAAAGCACCGAGGACCGAGAATAAAGTCGCCGATTGGGGTAAACAAATTTATTCAATTCTAATTCCACCAAAAAAACAGCTACTGATTGTTTTTAGATCATAGACCGAGTTCCCCAATGATACTTCCATTAGTATCTATGACGAACAAATAGCATCCTAATTAGATGGTAAAAATATTTCATTCCGTATAATTTACTCCACATTTATAAGTTCTACATTCGTCCATGTATGGAATATTGTTGTCAAGTCTTGTGTGGTGCATCTATTTCGATCTAGGCTCTAGGCTAAATTTAACATCAAATCTTGATTTCTTACAACATTGTCGCACTGTTGCTGATCTCTGATTTAATTTTTGTTTTTTTATCAAATGAACTGTGCATACATGCACAAAAAATTTAATTTGGCTTTTATATAGACTCTTAATAGTTTTTTTGTACAAATCATTTTATTTTACCTATTTTTTACAGAAATAAAGGGTATGGAACCAATCCCCTTTTTCTGTATGTGCTGCATGTCTTTTTATGCACGGTTTTTTTTTACACGTCTTTTCCTGGAACGTATCTACCGTGTAAAAACAGAATTGGGTGAATATCTCAAATTTTCGTTTAATCATGATATGATTTCGTAATTTAATTTCATAATAATCATAAAAAAAATTGAACATATGGAATTTTGTGACAACACATTTTACATTTCTCGTCTATAAACGTAAAATTAATAATTAAAAGATAATCGAAGTGGAAAATTGCATTTGATTTGAAAATATAAATTCGAATTATTGAAGAAATAAAATAACAAATCGTTGAAAATTGTATTAAAAATGATTTAGAATTTGGGCAAAATAATGTATTTGTAATAAAATATTGTTAATTGACCAGAATCTACGGCCATAATGTAAATAACTGGATATTATATTTTTTATCCAATTACATAACGAAAACGAAAAACTAAAACAATTCCACGCAACTACAATTGCTTTAAATCACAAATATTACTGTGTACAATGTTTATAGATTAAAGATTGATTGATAATTGTATTAAGAATAAGTGAAAAATCACATTAGAACATTTTCATTATATTTTCCTTTTCCTTAAAAAATATACAATTTTAATCCATTATTTTACTTTGAAGAATTAAAATTAATGATTTTCAATCCAAAAAGAAAGGAAGTATTTGAAAATTGTTTTAAATTGAATTTTCCTTTTATTCTTTATAAAACGCGAATTTTACTCTTCTGTTGATCTTAAAAAAAACATAAAAATTTATATATAATTTTTAGTTTTTTTATCCCATTTTTGGCCAAGATAAATGATGTGAATGATGGAAAAGCATAAAAAATCATTTAAAACTTATTGGAAATTAGAACAAAAAAATAAAAGGAAATATGAAAGCGGGACATTTAATATTTAAAAGTAAATTTCATTGTTTCATTCATCACAATCGAAAAACGATTTTTAGTTTTATAAATTGCATTTTGATAAAATAAATTTAATTAATAATTGTCAAAAACGACGAATTGTTTTCAAACCTTGCAGCAAGCACGAAAATTAATTAAAAATGAAAATTGTAAATTAGTGAGAATGACAATCAAGAATTTTCATTTGTTTTTACTGTTATGGTTCGTGTTAGCTTTGTTTGTTTACTTGAAAATTAATTGGGTATTAGATGGCATTCAATTTTAAATTAAACAGTGAAAAAGGTGAAAATTTACATAGAAGAAAAATGCAAAAAAGGCGTCGCGTCGTCTGGCAAGTTCAATGAACTGTCTTTTGAGTAGGATTTTCTTACAAATCGTATTGTTATGCTTAAGGTTTATTTAAATTGAATCGGTTTAATTCTTTATTCTATATTCTTTCTCAATTCTTTATGTAATTCTTTTCGGTGTAACCTTCATGGTTCTGAAACCATGGAAAAATAATTCACTTATAGTATTTAACACGGAAGGAGCTATGAATGTCAACGTAATAAAAATTAGCCAAAATAAAACGATTAGTGCATAAATGTGGTCATGAATCAATGCAGCTCTTTCTATCAACTTTTTCAGCAATTTTTAAAATCAAATCTTTGATTCTGCTTAAATTTCAGGACCTCATCTTGCAGTAAGCATGTCATTCCCCAAAATTTGTGACAATTCACACTTCTCTGAATTTCGAAAAGAATTAGTTAATCTCTTGCCTATTTTGCAAGTTTTTGTCTAAAACTTTTTTATAAAATATGTCACAAGGAATCTTCGGATATCCGTGGAAGCCATACTAATCAAAATAACACGAAAGCTTCATAAAGCTGAACCAAAATCGACAAAACTTCATCAATTGCAAATTCTTCATACGAAATGAAAATATGCTTTAGAGAAAATTGGACTTTTTACAAACAAAACAAAATATTAAACCGGAAAACTATTGAATCTATGACAAAACGAATTACACTTGGAAATCTCTTATTCATGAATCACAGAACAATGTAAAAAAACCATTAATTAGCTAACAGAGAAAATGATTCAGCAGTACAAAAATAAATCAACAAAAATTATACAAATCAAAATACAAAAGGCCTACATTATTTTATTTTTTGAATGTTGTCTTCTTCCAAAACCAGTTCTGTGGAAAAAATGTTGATTATTGGCAGTAATTCATTTTACTAAACGTAATTTTATTAAAAGCATCATGAAATGATAAAATTAAACTAGGTGTGTCAATTTGAAATATATCCCTCATAGTTTGAGTGTATGTATGTAACGGTGTGATCACCGATCACCGTAGCCGTTGGGTATAAAAATTGTGTTGCCCGGTTTCATTATTATTTCACCTGAATAAATGTTTTCACGTTTTTGTATTTGAATTTGTGTTTTAGATTCATTTTCATTTTATATACTAAATGATTTATGAAACAATTTTCACTAAAACTCATTACATCAAAAATAAATAAATAAATAAAAAAACTTCGATATCACGATTAAAATAAATAATTTAATTTTGTATAATAAAAATTAGTCTCGGTTTCGATTTAAATTTACATAATAATATTCTTTGTTTAATTTTGATTAATTACTAACCCTCGATCAAAATAATTTGATCGCTTATATACACATATTAGGTTTCCTGTTTCACTCTCAAGTATTGTAATAAGCAATTTTCTCAAACAGACAACAATTTTAATTTTTACAAATTAAATAATCATTTATGCAAAACATGTATTATTAATTGAAATTGAGTGACGTAACTAAGCTGTCAGCAAAAAATGTTTTTGCACAGTAGTAAGAGAATAAATTATTGAATTATTAGCGAATTTCTTTGAATATGAATACTATAATTTTAGAGTAAAAATAGAAAATAGTCGGTCGTTACAATGCTGTCATATGGTAAGGATTAATTTGGTTAAGTGGTCATCCTGAGGACGAAGCATAGATTCTAACTAGTTTGGAACCATCTAGAGCTACGAAATGCGACAATAATCTCTGACGTTCATTTCATAAATTGCCTCCAGATCATAATAGGTGCTAGAACTCAGAAACATGAGTTAGGGCTGCGGCCAGACTAGGACAAGGAGGTTGAAGAATTTTTTCCTTCTCCGCGTCATTATTGTAGATATGACAGAACAAAACCCCCGTCTTCTTGCTTGTTTGCTGATAAGACAGTATGCAGTATTGGCACCCACAATAATGCTGATATCTTTTTAATTTTGTATATAAGCTAATCAGAGCATATCTGCCCTACAATCACACATGTGGTAGATGGGCGTACCTTTTAAAGTAGCTATTTCACAAGTAGCAACAAATATTTCCAAACTTGGCATGCTTGATGACACAAGGCTGGAATTGCCTTGTCGATCGAGTTCGTTTTTTCAGATTCCTGTTCACCTTGACTGCTTTAAACGGTTCCCAATCCGGTTCACAGCCCTAATTTTGTTTTCATTCTTGAAGAGCTTTTTGCACTTTTGGCTATTAACCTGAAGATTCTTCATTTATCATGACCAATATGATTTGCTCATCGGTCTGTTGAGAGGGAGCAATTTATTCAAAATACGCTCTGAAGGCGTCACAATTTATTTCTAAAACTACAATTTTTGGAAGGCTTAATGTCTAATTCAAATTGCAGACACAGATGAACACAGCAGAAGTTTTATTCAGACGAAACGCAGTAAAGTACTTTGTTTGACATAAAGTTGGATTTTGATTTAGTTACTCATTGAACTCATCCAAAGATGTATCTAAAACGTTTTATTGGCACCAAAAATAGTATGTTGAACGAGTTGTGGATAGTATTGTAAATGATTTCGATTAAAACTCATTAATGTTTGTAATATAATTACCTCCTTTGACATGATTATCATCTAAATAAATTAGCGATTGTTGAAAAGTATCATCCAAAATTATAGCACCAAAATAAATAGGTGACTGTAAAAAATATCATTAAGAATAAATCGTTGCACAAAATAGGCGATTATGAAATAAAACCATACAAAAATCATCGTTGAACTAAAACAGAATGGATGATTGTTGAGCAATTTCATAAAAAATTATCGTTGTAGCTATTTCACAAGTAGCAACAAATATTTCCAAACTTGGCATGCTTGATGACACAAGGCTGGAATTGCCTTGTCGATCGAGTTCGTTTTTTCAGATTCCTGTTCACCTTGACTGCTTTAAACGGTTCCCAATCCGGTTCACAGCCCTAATTTTGTTTTCATTCTTGAAGAGCTTTTTGCACTTTTGGCTATTAACCTGAAGATTCTTCATTTATCATGACCAATATGATTTGCTCATCGGTCTGTTGAGAGGGAGCAATTTATTCAAAATACGCTCTGAAGGCGTCACAATTTATTTCTAAAACTACAATTTTTGGAAGGCTTAATGTCTAATTCAAATTGCAGACACAGATGAACACAGCAGAAGTTTTATTCAGACGAAACGCAGTAAAGTACTTTGTTTGACATAAAGTTGGATTTTAATTTAGTTACTCATTGAACTCATCCAAAGATGTATCTAAAACGTTTTATTGGCACCAAAAATAGTATGTTGAACGAGTTGTGGATAGTATTGTAAATGATTTCGATTAAAACTCATTAATGTTTGTAATATAATTACCTCCTTTGACATGATTATCATCTAAATAAATTAGCGATTGTTGAAAAGTATCATCCAAAATTATAGCACCAAAATAAATAGGTGACTGTAAAAAATATCATTAAGAATAAATCGTTGCACAAAATAGGCGATTATGAAATAAAACCATACAAAAATCATCGTTGAACTAAAACAGAATGGATGATTGTTGAGCAATTTCATAAAAAATTATCGTTGCACTAAAATAAACAGGCGATTGTTGAAAATATCAGACCAAAACCAAATTGTTTGATAAGCTTTTTTTAATTGTTTGGCTAACTTTTAACAATTGAGAACTATTATAGTCAAGGAACACCATAGAAAAGACAAATTTTCATATTTATTATTAACATTTTTTTCACAATTTTCTTAATATTCACTCATTAGATAAAAATCAAATTTTCCAAGTAATTAAATATAATTAAAATTCATGTATTCATGGTCTAATTCCAATCGATTGTCATGAATTAGGCACCTGCACATGCTTATATTCGTCGAATACAATGAAGGCGAAATGAAAGAAAAAATTATTGAACTTATTCTTACAATTTAGAGCATAGCTTAAATTAATTCATTTCAACGCAGTTACTGTGAGGCAAATGTGAGAGACATGGTGCTTGGATCACGACATTTAGCTCATATTTGACTAATTTTTGGCAGAAGTGCAGTAGTCGCTTCCTTAAAGTGGTGAACATTGACTTCCATCCACCTCTGCAAACGTAACGTCCAACTCATCATTTGAGTCAGTATAATAATCAAGAAGTTGCAGATACTCACCGATAAAGTTAGATCCGTATCCGTTGAGCAAGTGTCCCTTTCGGTAACAATTGTTTGAGGCTGAGAGATACGAATCACTTTTCTTTCTTCAGCCAAGGTTCCTGCTTAAAGATGCATCCTTAACTGACTCACTTTTTCTTTTCTGCACACTGGCAGAGTGACCACTCCAAAGTCAAAGTTAACCACACTTAGGAAGCATAAATTTCTTGTTAATGAGAATTTTAGTATACCTATCATCATTTAGGGTGGACATGGACTTAAACCTAGCTATCCTGCAGATATGGATGGGAAGCTTTAGATTGCTGTATTTTTACATTTCCAGTATCCTTCCTTTCCTCCCATTTTTAGAGGCCTTTTGGAATTCCTCATGTGAGTTATGCCATTTGGAAACGGAGGTTTCTCCGGTAATTTTTTTGCAATTCTGGATTCATATACTCTTTTAGTCTATTCTAAGGGGGCTAGAAGCCGATTTCGAAATGCTTTTGAGATTCCAGCCCAAATAAAAAAAAACAATAAATTAAATTTTCTGCTTATTTATCAATGTTAGTTTTATAACGAAACTGATTTTTCTATTGACTAAACGATTACATGCAATTTAATATTAAATGCTGAAAGACTTAAGCATTATAATCTCGAGCCAATAGTGAAAAGCTTACCCACATGTTTTTTTTGCATTTCTCGAAGTTTTAGGTCATAACGATTCTAAAGAAGCATATCAAAAATATACGTCTGTCTCCCGGCCATCCGTATGGCCGTCACAACCGACGAAAACAAGAAAACTACTGCAGTGATTTCAAAAATGTTTCCAAAATTTTCTAAAAATACTTTAATGGAAAGAGCCAAAAAGACTATAGGTTCGAAAACTGTATCGGATGTGTTTCAAAAAAATCATTTACTCTGTCAAAAATAGCAATTTTTTGCTTATTTATTTATTTATTTATTTATTCGTATGTTTTTATGTTTTATTTGTTTATAAATTTAGAAGAAGAGCACTACAAATCAATATCCAAGGAATCTATCCAAGGGCATTCAGTATAAATATAAGAATCCGTTTGAAATGGATGTCCACAATCACATGCCGGACACTCTTCATTATTATATAAATGAAGTTTTTAGTTAGTGCATCCATGATTGGTCCTGATTCTATTAATGGTTTTCCATATAGATCGATTTTCACTCATTCCAGCAATTTACAGATTCGGATTTTTTGTTTAAAAACCATTTATTTTCAGTGGTAATAAGTAGTAGCTTTGAATCTGTAGAAATCTTTATGGTCAGCATTGGTATGTGAGACTAGGAGTTAATAATGCCGTCAAGTATGTCAAAAGAATGATTGTCATTAATTTTTTAACCCAAGTTTTTGGAAAAATTTAAATTAATTATATGTATGACTTTAGAGGTAATTTAACATGAAATCGGACAATTGGAATAACAGTAGGAAAATAATTTTGAATTTTTGATTATGTTATAATTTTTGCAATAATTTCGAAATTTCAATCTTTGATTTTGGGGAATTTTGTAAAAGTTTCAATCTTTGATTTTGTACTAATTTTTGCAATATTCTAAGAATTTTGAAAAAAAAATTTTATTTTTTAATTTAATTTAATTTAATTTAATTTTTAAAATATTTTTGGAATTTTGAAAAAGGTTTGAATTTTGGATTTTGTAATATTCTTTTGATACTTTTGGAATATTGAAGAAACCTGGAATTTTTGGTTTTATTATAATTTTTGAATTCTTGGAAAAGTTTGAATTTTTGATTTTGTTATAATTTTTTGAAATAAATTCAATTAGGCCTCTTTTTTGAAAAAAAAAAATAAATTAATTATTTGTATCAGTATTGCAAAACGAAAAAAAAAAATTCGTAACGTAGCGTTCGTAGCGTTTCGTTTTTATAACATTATATTTATTTTTTCGGTACGTTATTTCGTTATAAAACAGAAAAATATTATATTTCGTTATGTTATAACCTTATAATTAAGTTATTTTAAAATTAAACGTATTTAATTGTAATTGTATTTAAATGTACAAAAATCGAAAACCTCTAATGAACAGTTACTTTTTGCATGCAAAATTATAAAAATATTAATTTTATACAATTGTAGTAAAATAAAATTTAATAATTGAAAATATTTTTACACTTTGGTTTTCATATAATTATACAAAAAGGTAATCCAAAAAAACGAAATGAAATATTAACGTTATCGTTACATTTTACGTTATTGTAACGCAATTTAATTTTTTAAACGTTATGCAAGTAATTATTACTAATAACGCTATTTAATTTCGTTATTTCGTTTTTGCGTTACGTTTCGAGTAACGTTTTGCAACACTGATTTGTATAATTGGTAGAAAATGGGTTGTTTGTTTTTGAAAAGTTAACATTACTGAACGATAAATGTAGTGGTTTTTGAGTAGTTTGCTGGGTATATCATCTTTTCAGTAAATTATGTAAAGTTATAATCTGGTACAATTTTCCAGTAATGTATAACAATTATATTGTTGCGTGTTAGTTTTGTAATAAATTTCAAAACAGATATAAAATGCTTGTGCTTTTACAAAAAATTTTTGATTTAATATATATCACTGCCCAAAAACTTAAAGCAATGTCCTCATAAAAGTTTTTTGCCGAAAACTGTTAAAAAATCCTTAACACAGAAGGAAGTCTTGACATCTCAAAGCCTCAGAATTTCAGCACTTTTATATTTTTATTTTTACAATTTATTCCAATTTTAATATTTATTCAAAAAACTACTAACATAAAAATATGTCAAAAATTTAATATTGCGATAACAACAAGAAATTTAGATCTGTATTGATGATCTTATTACGATCGACGGCCCCAAATTAAACATTTACACATGATTATATTCGTAAAACTCAATGAAGGCAAAACGAAAATAAACAAAACAACCATTGAACATATTGCTGTAATATGGAATAGAACGAATAATAACAGTTTACATCGATAGCATACGATTGGTAAAACAATTTCAAAGTTTTTCAAAGTCGAGCTAACCACTTCGTAACAATACTGAGAGATAATTAGCATTGTGGAGCCCCAATAGTTTATCTGTTGCTGAGTAAGCTTAAATATCAGCACTTGTCTCAACTTCTGTCAGTCATAATGGTATTCACCAAAATTTGTAAAAACTAATTTCTCTGGATTTAAAAAAAAACGGTTAACCTCCTCTATTTCTGAAGTTTTGTCAATATTTTTTTGCAAAAATAGTTCATCAAATTAACTATTGCTTAAAACTTGTGCTTTTCAGCCACACTATAAATTGAGGACCTTACAGCGAAAAGGGGACAGATCCAATTTTTAGTCGTTGCTCTCATTGTCCCCTAAAATATCAACAATAATCAGTTCTATCGTTTGATGCATGAAATTTCTTCCTTTGGTGCAAGCTCTTTAATTACGTTTGACTTTTAGTCACTAGGTGATTGACAAACAATCAATTGAGGACAAGACAAGATGTGGGGATTAGGGTTTCTAAATATCCGACCTATTTTATTATCCGGATATCGAATACGTAAACAATAAATTATCCGAATAATCCGGATATCCGGATAATTAAACAATAAATAAAACATGTTGTTTACTTTGCGGTATTTAAATCATTTATGTATATTTTTCGTGTATCTATATTATTAATTTTTATACATAGTCACAAAATAACAAAAATACTATTTCAATACGATTTCAAAAATACAAATCATAAATAATAATAATAAAAAAATTAAATTATTGATAAATTTATTTAAATTAATGAAGTTATTGATGCATTTATAAAAATGCGTATTTTAGAAAAATTATTGCATTAATTAATTAATTATTACAATGTCTCGAAATTGAGTCGAGTTCTAATTTTTGTCTTGGTAAGACCAGCAATTGAAAATACCCGCTCCGTGCAGTCGATGTAGGTTTTATTGGTAATAATACGCAATATAGAATATTTTAATTGCCCTCCGTTTTTTATAATTATTTAAATAAATGAAATCTTTTTTCAGCAATATGGAACTTCCTTCATTCTGCTTCTCAACATGAGTAATTAAAGCAATAGCATTCTCAAGTACTTTCTGCAGTCACGATTTCTTATACAAACTTCACTACTTAGACTTTCTTCATCTTCACTTTCAATAGTAATTTCATTAGTGATTTCCTCAGAGTCATAATTTAGAAGTACAGCTCTCATAAACTTTAAAAAAAATAGCCAGCACTTTAGATTTTATTGACAGGGCTTAAGTTTATAAAACATTATTTTTTTTAAATTAATATAGCATTAAATAAATATTAGTAAAATATCTTTACACTGCAGATTCACGAAGTGTTTCATAAAATATTCAATGATTACAGTTTTCAAAACATTTAAGTTGTAAATAAATTTTTAAAACTTGTAGTCACTTCACTGCACTAACAAACTTTGCAAAGCAAGTTAATAGTTATTTGAACTTTTCAACGCAATTTGATTATTTTTTTACAAAATAAAGGCTTTTTTAATATTCGGATAATTGCAAAAAAGTATCCGGATAATCGAATAGTCAAAATATGGTCGAATAATCCGGATAATTCGATATCCGGATATCCGGATTAGAAACCCTATTGGGGATATTTTGATGTTTTCCTTTAAGACTTGACTGATGTTTTTATTTCGTAAATGATGACTGCTGTATATTTAGTGAACTGATATATGTATTAGTTTCGTAATATTCAATTCCTACTGTTTCTTGGTCTAATATAATAACTTGATATCAAACAATTTACATATCGTAATGCTAAGATTTATTTGCCGCAGAATAAATTTGATTAAGCAAATACTGAAAAGCCTTTAGTTTCAAGGAGTATATTTGTAAAAACAGAACAATGATATCAATTTCAAAGAACAAAAAATAACGAGCTAACAACATTTTCTTATTTCAGAAGTTAAATAAAAGATTTCATCCTTGTTAGTGGTATATGAATCGATTTCAAAAGGAGTCTATTTACAAGAAAAATAAATTAATGTAAAAAAAAAAATTTGGTATTTGGTGTTTCATTTACTTCATTCAAAGTTGAAGAAAAAACAAACAATCAAAATTTATAACCTAAGCCATAATTGATATCAATTGTTGCTATCTAACTACAGAATTTTTTTCGCTTTCCTTTTTAAATTTTAGTTCAATTCATGATAGAAAAATAAATCTAGTAATTTTCAAGAAAGAGCCTTATGCTGTGCCCCGATCTATACTGAGACCAGTTTTATTCCTTACATTAGCTTTGTGTCAAGTCTAGTATTTTTCAAATGATTTTATATTTCTAACAACATAATTTTACATAATCGGTTTAACCTCAAGTCTCGACTAGACCTACTGGAAAAAACAATTTCCTGAGAATATTACTCGAAACAATGAAACAGCTTATGAAATGATATCTCGTATTACGGACAAAAATAAATGTTATTTTCTATAGTTACCGCATTTTGTAAAAGCACAATAACAAATAAAACCACAACAAATCTAATATCAAAAGTTATTCAAACAAAAGAAATTAAAGTTTTATTTTAAGTTTTTGGCACCCATAAGCCCGAACAAATAAGAATAATAAACAAATTTTTTAGTGTAACAAACAAATTTAATGAAATCCAGCATGACCGGCAGATAATTTTTTTTTTGTATTTATTTTATTTTTGTTGGCTGAGCTCTTGATATTGAAGCTGAAAACGAAAGAAGATTATAAAACTTATAATATACAAATTTTAGTCACGGATTTTTACAAAGTCAACCGAATCAAAAAAGTTAAAAAATAAATTCAAAATAAAAACTGAAATTAAATTGTTACAAAAAAAATAACGTTTTTTATTTAAATAAGAAAAATAGGTAAAATAAGAAGAAGATGAATATAATTTGTGGTTATTGTTTAAAATCAATGAAGAATTTTAATAGTTTTTTAATACTTTCTATTTTTTTTTTTGTAATTGATTTGGAGTAAAGATTCATGGTTATTTGTGACTTAATTATTTCCGTCACTTTTGTTATTATGTAAGCAGGGCAAGTGAATTGTGTTTCAATGTCAAAATGTTCAAAATGAATAGAAGTTGTAGGACAAAACGAAGCAGTGTAAACAGAAAAAGGGTTTGATGAAAATGAAAATATTTGAAAGTCATGCTCCTTCAATTAAGTATTCAATTTAGATAGAACGTAATGGGAACTTTTAGTTATAAGCATGTAATTATGTACTTTGATGCTTATAGTGTGAGGAGAAGAGAAGTTAATAAATAGACAATTGATTTTTATGTTAGGTATTTTAGGTTTGATTTGTTTGTAATGCAAGTGTTATAGTGATTTTATTCAAAGCGAAAAAAAGCAACGCATATGGTGCAATTATTTCGGTTTTAATATAATTAAGTGATGAATTATTGGCCACCCCATTTTGATTTTGTTCGTACAAATTTGTAAAACAAATTTGGTTTTTCGCTCTTATTTTATTTTTATTTTCTCCATCTTATCATTAAATATTAGCGTATGTCATATTTTATATGTGATAAGATATAATTATCGAGTATCTATTCATTAAAATCAAAATAAACAAAACAATCTCAGTAAGACGAACACACAAACAATACACACATTGGAACAATCTGTCAACAATTGAAGTTAAAAATCAGAACCACGTAATTTTGTGGAGCTTGAAGGGGTCGTGACTAAATCGACCACACAGAAACATTATACTTGATATAAGCAGTCTACGAGCTGGAGCGAGTGTTTAACGGTCGACTTATTGTTATACATAAATAGAAACAATTTGCAAAAGGAGTCTTGTAAGGCTAGTAATAGTAAAAGGCTGTTTATTACACTGGTAACTGATAGCATTTGTAAACAGTTCTTAACCCATTTCGATCCTCTGTTCGTTTTATCGAACAATGAAATTCCTTTTTTTCTAAAAATTGTTTACCTATGATGGCAATAGTTTTCTATTGAGCGCTTAATACTCAAATTTTTCTTAGTGTGTTGTAAATTTTACAAAGAAATTCTATTGTAGCCTAAACCTCCTCTACTTACTAAAACCCTCCTTCCAAAACACTCTTGTTTTAAGACACATTTTTGAATAATTATATGAAATACTAAACGAAGAAAAATCGAAAAACTAATGTGACGAATTTGTGCCAATGTAAAACATAACTCATAGAAATAATTTTTATACTTACTGCAACATTGGTGTTTTTCCAGGTGAACGTTAAGTTAATTGTTCATTTTACTGAACGTTGAACAAACCTTATAACCAGATTTTGTATGAAAACCGAATTTCCTGTTTGTTTTTAATACGCACTGTCATTTGTTGTTGCTATTTTAATAAGAGAATAAAAGCATATAACTTTTTGTGAGATTTTTTGTTAAAATTGAATATTTATACAACAAAGAAGCGTAAAGACAGTTATTCTATGTATTATACATTTGTCATAACTTTCATTCTTTATATCGAATGTTTGTTTTTTTTATGTAATTTGTAAATTTAACGCAGCGTCAAAAGTTATTGACAATGTGTGAATTGCAAATGCGATTGATAAGATTTCAAGCCGGCGAGAAATACTATAATTAAATATAACGAAAAATCACAAAAAAAAAAAGAAAGATATTGGCCTGTACCAAATAAAATGTTTCAGATATACCTGTGTACAAAACATGAGGTTAATAGATCAAGTAATTTCTGAGATGTCGTGTCCTTATACACACAGACACACCTTTAGACCCAATATCTCGGGTCACAATTGACCTGCGGTGCTGAAATTTAATAACAAAGCAATAAAGCATATATTAGACTAAGATATCCGTCTACCAAATTTAGGGTTGTGATAAACACCGATCCTGATAATGCATACACTATCAGAAACATTAGGGGATCTGCGTGCCTTACGAGGTTTAATTCTGACTAGCTTAGATCTTGCGGATTCGAGAATGTATTTGTCCTACCAAGTGCAAATGCAGAGTTGAACGCAAATAAAATTAACAGAACAGCTTTAAATAAGTAAAAAGCATGAACTCTGACGAATCCGTGTCACTTTACATAGTTAATTAGCTGGATTAGACTAATGCTTTTTGGTAGAACAAGTTCTAGTCTCCCTTGATAGAGTTTAATGTAACTGCGCCATGCAAGTTCAGAGCAGTTACAGATAATGTGTTCCATGCTTTCTGCCGAACAAGACCTAATTTGTTAAGGTGGTGAATTTTCGTTTTCTGTCATGCACCGTGATAATATATTCAGAGACCGTCACCGTGTCCTGTCACGCACCGTGTTAATATCTTCAGATACTCTCTGAAGACGGGGAAGTTGCCTAAAAACTTTTTTGAACGCAGCAGACCTTTCCAGCTTTGGATAACGCATTTGAGCGAACTCTTGGTTAATACAAAGCACGGTTCTGGACCAATGATCTTTGTAGTGGAGCCCGTCTTAGCTAGCAAATCTGCTACTACATTGCCGTATACTCCTGTGTGACTAGGTATCTACACAAGTGTAACGCGGTTAGTTTCTGCAATTTTTTGTAGATTCTGGTAGCATTGCCATACTAGTTTTGAACTGAAGCGCATCGACTTCAGAGCCAATAGCGTCGCCTGACCATCAGAAAAAATGTATATATCTTTGTTGCTGTATTTTCTTTCGGTACACAGCATTGCACAGTAGTTGATGGCAAAGACTTTGGCTTGAAGTAATGTTGCAGGACACCCAGTGTTAACGCCTGTTTGGCCCTGGGACCAAATGCCCCTACACCAGTGCCTTCATTGGTTTGGGATCCATCCGTTTACCAGATACTGGCATTGGATGGAAGTTTTTGTAAGGAGCTCTCGATTCCTTTCCTTTCCTTATTTTGACAAAAAACCGTCTATCTGGATCAGTGATACTTGGCATATGTTCCGAAATGTAGTAGCTATCCACTTCGTTCTGCAGTTTCAAAAGGATCGTTAGATGACCGGTTAGGTTACGAGGTTTGAGTGTTTCGACTAGTTGCAGTCTGCCAGCACTAGATGTTGCTGCAGATCAGATGTATACTTGCAATGGAGGAAATAAGAGAAGTACCTCCATTGAAGATGTTGGTGTGGTGCTAAAAGCACTTGTGGCACAGAGGTCTACAAGTCTTTGTATTTTTGTGAGCACAGTCTGAGCAGATATCTGGTTTAATTTTGGCCATCCGACCAAAGGTGCGTATGACAGTATGGGTTTTATTATACTTTGATCTAACCAAAGTATCAATTTAGGGCTTAATCCCCAGGTTTTTCCAAACAAGTTTCTACACGCGAAGAAAGCCTTGTTTGCTTTGTCCGATATATATTTTAGGTGTGCGTTCCCAGTGAGCCTGCTATCGAGGATCAAACCAAAATATTTAATCAATTTGACTACTTGTATCCGTTCGACGTTAAACTCAGGAGGATTGAAATTAAAACTCATTCTATTAGTAAAGACTACGGTACTAGTTACGAAAGAACTCCATTGCTGCCTGCCTGTTCTGGGTTCGTTCGTTCACCAACAGTAGAGTCATATCATCGGCGTAGCCTAAAGTGTTGAAGCCATAACCTTTCAGTCTATTTAGAAGATCATCAGCGAATATCAACCAGAGCAACGGAGAGAGTGCCCCTCCCTGGAGACTTCCACTAGAAGCCTGACAGTTGCCGATGTATTTTCTAGTGTATAGCTGTAATTTTTTGACTCTGTAGCATGTTGATGACCCACGCCAGAATGTTCGTGTTTAGATTTTTCTAAGTGGCCATTTCAGCAATAGCTTAGATACACACATTATCGAAGGCCCCTTGTTTGCCCATAAATATGCATGCAAGTGCCTCCTTGTATATCAGTATGATTTCAATCTCTCTCCTGTTTGGTATGCATGTTGGCATGAATTGAGAGAGTTTTGATTAAGACATACATGCCGAATTTAGTAGTCCATCACCTTTTCCATCGTTTTCAGAAGAAAAGATGTAAGACTTATTGACCTGTATGATTTGGCTTCGTTCGATTTCTTTTCTGGCTGGGGTATGAATCCAGAGGGTTTGTGTGATCATAAACAAGCAATTATCGGAGTCGAGCTGCAGCCCGTAGACTGTCAGTCGTTCCGCAGAGCTCTATCCAACTATCTCTTTTTAATCGTTTGAGTTCTTTCTTGTAGTTGGTTAGAGCCGATTGGTAAGGTGTTTGTTCTTTTTGCTTTCTTGAAAAGCTTCTAAACTTTATTCCTCATCATCTCTAAATTGCTATTCCACCAAGGCACATCTCTTGTCCTTTTAGAATTGGCAATTGGAAAATTGCGGTGGTAAGCTTCGGTGATATTTTCCTGCAGGTATTCGCCGCATAGTCGAGCTCTATTGGGAAGTTGATCCTGCCACAATCGCCTACATTAGACCGAATATGTACTTTAAAGAGATCCCAGTCGGTTTTCCTGTGGGTTCCAAAAAAGGAGAGTACTCTCCAGTTGGTGTTCTATGTTGAAGCATATGTATGCGTGGTCTGACATAGAAGTTACATCCAGGACATGCCGGTAACTGATAAAATTCTCGGTAATGTTGTTGCTCAGAGTAAGGTCCAGGACCTCGTTTCTGATTGCGTTTCTAAAGATGGGTTTGTTGCTTTTGTTGGTTATAAACATGTTATTTGTATATAGGTGTTGGAGCAGAGACTCACCTTTTGTGTTTATGTTACTACAACCCACACGTTGTGATGAGCATTGGCATCGCATGCAATAATTAAGTTGTAGTGTTTGTCTTTGCAATGCCGAATTAGCTTCAATGCCGAATCAGGTGGTATTACCTCCTAAGATGAACTTGCGAAATCCGCTGTGGGGAAGAGGGATTTCAATCGGCACAGCTGTTAGATCGTTGCAAATGAATTCTGTTAAGGTAAATACTTCCAAGCGTTTGTTGAAGAGCACCGCTGTTCTGGGTCTCTCCTGGCCTGAGAAGTATATCAGTTCTATATTTTTGTTGATCGATAGACCTTTTAATCTTTTACTATCTGCCCATAATTTCTGGATGAACACAATATTGTGACCATCCTGTTGGATAAAGTGGTTCAAATCAGCTGAGGCCATTGGTAAGGGGTGCAGGTTACAGGTTAATTTGAACGCAACTAACTTTAGGCATATTGTTTATTCAGACGGCTATGGTGGTCCAGCTTAAACATCTTAAACATCTTAACATCAACAAATGTCGACCATAAAACCTGTCGACCGACCTACCAATTATAAAAAGTTCATCGAATAATTAACAACCATTCCAGCCAGGGCTCACTAATTAAAACGAATTCCTGCCTGGGTGGAACGTGTTGCTTACAATTTCGGTAATTTCCAAAACACCAAATCTACCAATCTTACGAGTTGCGAGTTGACGGTCGACTTCAAACGTAATACCTCGATGAAAAAAATCTTGTAGAGCAAATTATTCATAAATCATCACTTACTGGCGATTCAAGAAAGGAACTCTAACACAACTAATTGGACAACTAGTTCCATTAAGAATGAAGATAATTCGACCGTTTCTCTAGTCAAGCATTGATTACGCAGTACCCTATATTCTACGGACTGAGCATAAACAAAAATCTACTACTTACAAGATGTACATATCTAGAAGTTTTAATATTCATTGCATCAAATCGAGTCATTTAGAGCTCGTCAACGATCTGTCTACCAAAATTTTTTTAGCAGCATTGAAGAGATTCCATAATCGTAGCTCAGTATGCACAGTGACATGCACAGTGGCAACGCCACAAATTTTGTTGGAGCGGCCAAGGAGCTCAAAATTCTTCAAGATGCCATCAAAAACCAAAAGGCTGCAGAAATAATCGAAAACTGGGCAGTTGCGCAATTAACAAATTTGAACTTTGTCCCACCATCAGCACCTTGTTTCAACGGGTAGTGTGAAGCCAAGGTGACATCAACGAAATTCCACTTGCAAAGTGTATTGTGTAATGTAAGATCTACCTATGAAGAAACACCCTTTAAACCCTACTTTTGACATTGATTGAAGCAACCTTATACCCCAAGCCTCTTTGTAAAGCTAGCAGATGACGATATAAATCTCCTAACTATTGAACATCTATTGATTGGACAACCTGTCATTGTACAACCTGAACTTGATCTCCGACACCTCAAGATAACTCAACATAAGCGGCCAATCAAGGAAATATAGATCATTCTAACTTTGATTCAAGTGACAAAATGGGATGTTGGGACGGGATATTTAAGCGTACGGAACTCTTTGTGACTCACTGTCATTGTTAAACTGTAAATTGTTATATAATTAAATTGAACACATAATTTTCTTTCTTATTTATTTTGGACATCATGTCATCAACATCTAAACATTATAAAACAAAATAATTAGAAAATTTAATTCAAACAAAAAAATTAAACATTCAACTAAACATCAGAGGTTTTACTGATTGGCGATAATACCTGATATCAACAGATCATACAAATATGTTGCCAAACTATCCAATGCAGTGACGTAGCTAGCATGGGTGGCAACCGGGGCGGATATTGTGGTGTCACCCCAAGAATGAAAACTGTCAAAATTAATAAAAAGCCAATAAACGTGGGGGGGGGGGGAGGGGGTCAATATAAAGCAACAAAAATTTTCATAGAACGAAAAAATTATATTGTTATATGTAAAACATTTCCATAATATGGAGTCAACTTAATATTCAACTTAAGTAAATTAAATAAGTTATGCAGAAGTTTCAACTTCGAAATTATTATCACCTCAACGGCGTAATCGATAGTGTGTCGGCCTAAGGATTCGAACCAGGCACTGAGGAGGAAGGTTCGAATTCATCCGAAACACGAAAAATGCGAAGTGGAGTTTTTTTCTGAGAAACTTCCATCCATACCTTTGAATTGAAAACATTTTAATTACTTCTTTACTTACTTGAGTTAAATTGATCTCAAAAAATCCCCAATATTGTAATATATTTTTGTTAAATACAAGAAAAGTGCAACGTACAAATATAATAAATAAAAAAAATTATGTATAGTATTATTTCATTCTTCGGAATATTTCTTTTTTGCGTAAATCTTTTAGGAGGTTACTACTGTTGTTGAAAAGGTCATGAAATATTCCACAAGAATTTGTTAAATTATTTTTCACACATTAAATGGCTTTTAATGTCTCAAGTAGAGTGTCTGCTCGAAAAATTCGGTCGAGGAAGATTGGTTATCTTGAACTAATGACTTGTTATCTTGTACTGAAGTACGCTGGGCTTGTCACTCCCGTAGATTAAAAATAAAAAAATTTACAAATCAATAAAATTAAAAACTTTACGTATGAACGTAAAACTCAAGTTAAAACAACTAAACTTTGACGGATTATTTTATTTTTGAAATTTTATATAAATAATTAAAATGTATGAATAAGTTTATATTATATAATCTTAATTACAATTTCAATAGAAAACAAAGTGGAACGCAATTTATGTTTAGTGTTTACTACAATATTGATATTGATTGTCATATAATTCGAATTTATTTATATATATTTAAACTAAAGAAAATGTTTTATTTAGCATAAATAAATTGCCTAATTTAATTTTGAGTAACGAAATTCTTTTTTCATTTAAATAACGAAATTCTGTTTTTTTTAAATCGGGACATTTTTAAAATGAAGTGGGACGCGGGACAAATTGTTAAAAATCGGGACTGTCCCGCCACAAGCGGGACGTCTGGTCACCTTATTTAAATCTCTTCTTTCTAGCTTTAACAGCTGCAAACTTAGAAATCACATCTTCAAAATTTATATTTTGTGTTGCCTCATGTTCTATTGTTAATATGCCAAGATTGTTAAGCCTCGTTTGGGTCATTGTTGCCAGCATGTAATTTTTAATTAATTTTAATTTGCTGAAACTCCTCTCACTCGAAGCCACTAATACGCAAATAGTCATAAATAACTTTAGTGCGACCATAAGATTCGGAAGAGATTTTGTAAAATCCCATTCCACGATCAATTTCAAAATGTCTATAGGCACACCCAGTCAGATACTGTTACATTGCCGCTTTTAAATGCCTTCTCAACCTTAGTATCTCTATGACGAGTTCTGTTCTGATACCTCGTCACAAAAACCGGTAAATTGGGATTCAGATAACTCCAACTCTTCACTGTTCGCCAAAAGCCCAGTGTTTGTCAGCACAACCTCGAACAATGAAGCTACATCTTGGACTGACTTTAATCTTGTTCGGAGTTCAACATTGAATCGTCGTAGTACTCCGTTTTTTTCATAGCAAAATCTATTGCCTCTTCTACAATATGACTAGGTTTCAATATAAAGACGAAGTGACTGTATTTTTATAACTAATTGATCAATATTCAAGCTTGTGCTTTGCAATACAATCCAAGCACAATTTATTCGCATTAAAACATCATTCCAAAACAAAAGATAGCAAAGAAATGTAAAATCATACACAATCACCATGCATAAGGTTCTGTGCATCGCGTTTAGTGTCTACATTTTCTTGTTGATCACTTAATTTCTCAACTGCAGCCACAATCCCATTAAAATTTTCATCCAATACTTTAACTAAAGCATAATGAGCATCCCAACGCGTTGTTAAGAGACTTTTAAAAGTTACTTTGCTGTGTTTAACAAGCACTTCCCAGCAGCTAGTCGAAGCAGAAAAAATGTAAAAATTCCACTGTTCCGAAAAATGTTACAAAAGCTAAATTTTGTGCAAATGAGTGTTGGCCACATAAATTAATTGAATGATCTGTACACCAACAAATATTGCTTTGTTGGTTTTTGCTTTAATAATAGCTTGCACTCCTTCATGTATACCACACATAAGAGCTGCATTATCATAACATTGGAAACAAATTGGACAATTCATAACATCTAAACCGTCATTTTCAAGATTTTTAAGAATTTCATCGCTTAAAGCAGCGGCTTTTTTTCCGTGTAAAGGAAAAAGTCCAAGGAATACTTCTTTGATTTCCACTTTTCTATCATCCATTTTCACATAACGAATCACTTCTGACATTTGATCAATATGTGAAATGTCAGGTGTGCTATCAAAGAAAATTCCAAAATATTTATATTTTTTTTAATATTTAATTCAAGATGTGTTCTTTTAACACTACATCATACTTTGATAGTAGTTTGATTAGTTCTATGAAATTGCCTTTATTTAAAGGCCTCTTCCTTCCTCATATCCACGAAATGCTAGGTTTTCTTTAGATAAAAACAAAGTTATAGGCAATAATCTGGATGAAAGATATTTCAACTTTTGTTTTCCATTATCTATTAAAATCAAGACTGCGTCTCCTATCGTTTTATGAACCTCGTTTCCAAAGTGTTTCGCTTTTTAAAATTGATTTATTCTAAAAATTGCGAAACCGTTTTTCAATCAAATTAAAATACATAAATGTAAAGTTCGTGAAAATTGGCATTATGTAATTTTAACTTACAATTAAAACGAATTGAAAAAACTCAAGTCAGTCTTCATCCTCAATAATGATAATATGCCCAAAAACCTAAAATTCGTTTAGAAATTTCGTTTTTTCTACTAATATACTCTTCTAATAATATAGTCAAGAACGTAAACGAAATATATCTCATAAAACCTTCTATGTAAAATGTTCAAAATGTTACTATTTACAATCAGTAAGACGAATATCGCAGAAAAAATCCAATTACAATACGAAATTATTAGAGGTACATTTTACTCCAGACAACGGACAAAAATGCAATGATGCCCAGGTTTTGTACAATGTGTACAATCCATCCTTGTAAATTCGTCATGTTGGACAGATGTCCAAGATCCGAAATCATATCCATCATATAATTGACTAAATGGAATATCTTCTTATGTATCACAATTAAAAAATGGATTTGATACATAAAGTCAATTTTTTTTTATTTTTCCAAAGCAATACACTTATATATTTGACAAATGATTTCTTTATTGCAATATTGCAATGTTATTAAATATTTTTGTCTTATTAAATTTTATCATTAATATTATAAAACTGAAAACAAACAGGATGAGTATGTATCTACCTATAAAAATTTGCAAAACTATAGTAATTGCATAACTACCATTTTATTCCACAGTAATTATTTATGTGTCCATTCGAAAACGATCCATTCCAATTTACGAGTTTCAAGATAAAGGAAAGAAAATTAATTTGAGATTATTTACAAACATGGTGATTTGATTGTTTATTAGTTTCCTTAGGTGTTTGCAATTAATTTGTTTGAAATGTAAAACATATTAGGTAGTAAGTTTAAGCTGATGTTTAGAAATAATTTTGGAATAGAGACATAATTTTGGCATAGAACAGAACTCAAGGGTGCCACCCTATCGACACAGGGTGCCACATTATCGACGGAGACCACTTTTTCTATACATTGTTCAGCATATGTGTTTTCAGACCTGGTCGTTAAAGAATCATTCTTGCATACTAAATAATGTACCGTAAAAGAAAACGGTGAATATGGTATCCATAGGAATATTCAAAGCTATTGAGTGATGGTATTCAATGCTGATTCGATTAAAAAAAAGAAATACACACATATTGTTGAAATTTTATTTTACGTAATAACTCAAAAATTTTCAAAAGTAGAATAGATCCAAAAGTAGAATAGATTTTGAACCAATAGGACACATTTATAGGACACATTATAAGTTATCACAATTTATAAATCAAAATTAAATGGATAACCTGGCTAAAATGGTTTCTAAGTGATTTATCGTTGAAAACGATTGAAACGTTGAAAACCATTGTGATGGTTTGTTTAAGTTTTTTTACGGTCGGGTGTCACCCCAAAATGGGTGACACCCGGGGCGGACCGCACCCCCCCCCCCTTAGCTACGCCTCTGATCCAATGTAAATGAGTTTGAGGTTGTTTAAGATTTATTAACTGCAAATCATAACTTTTTAATTTTCCTTTTAGTATGTTTGTTGATTTTTGTTGGTGTGATATAAATAGCGTGAAGATCAATTTTGTTTTAGTATAAAAAAGGATTTTCTACCTACATCTCATCTAACTAAAACTGCTTTTTGAGATCATATGATGGAAATGATGAATTTTTAACGTAAGGTTGATCAAGGTTTATTTAAAGAGAAATAGATATAGAAAGTTCTTGCTAATAAAATATTGATCAATTTGTTCCATTGTTGTTTGTTGTGATATTGAAATTTGTTAAAGTTTGAATGTATTGGATATTGGTGAACATTTTAAAATAAATTGGTTAAGAAAATAAAAATGAAAAATTAATCTTATTAAGAAAATTCAATTACATAAACGTGAAAATATTTATTCAGATGAAGTGATAACGAAACCGTTCTACGCGGTTTTTTATGAACAATCTCTACGATGTTTGGTTTATTTCACGTCGTTTCATATTTAAAGCAGATATTTATAAATTTTATGATAATCAACTACCAACCAAATCAACGACATTGCTGAGCGCCGGAGCACAAACAATTATTGGCTTTATTCGATCAGAGGGATATATTTCACATTAATAAAACTAATTTAATTTTATTGACACCACCAACTGAACAATCTGTTATAGACAGCAGCAATTAAAAATATAAGTGCAGTGGCATACTTTTGGAAAAATTATAACTTTGGGAGTTGAAAATGAAACAACGATGCCTAAAATTTGGAGACGTCAGAGTGAGCCTTTTTTTAATTCACATATTTTTATTATTATTCGCCTTAATTTTTCTTTAATTAAATCTTGTTAGTGTTTCTTTTTGTGGCTATAATATTTTTTTAAAGTTTATAAGAGATCTCCCAAACTGGGTTCGCATGTGAAAAATCCCGTTATTTAATTTTTTTATTTCTTTTATAAAAGTTCAAATTATAACTGTGGAGCTTTTACACTTAGGGACAAAAATTTATTAGAGGCTATTAAATAATTTAAGCATATATTGTTATTCTCATAGATATTCAACAACGCATGAGCCTGACCATGTTTAATGTTTTAAATATTCGTCAGTAGCAACCTAAAACATTCACTTATTCCTATACATCATTCAAGTATATGTCATATATAGTCCTATGTGCTCTCATTGTTATTCCAAAAGCTTCTGATAGAAACTTACAACTCCAAGCCGAGATCCTTTTTCATCTAATTCTATTCGACTTATCAAAAAAGATGCCATCAGTGCGGTTGTTAGGTTGAAACGTTTTAGGGACTTCTAGGGACAGCAATGTCAACGAAACTTCTTCATCCTTTGGTTCTTTTATGCTTTAGGCCTAAAAGAATTTTTTAGACTGTTTTTAAGGTTAACTATTAACCTATTCAACACTATTATTATTTCCAGAAAAATGTCTACCGATGTCTACCGATAACTTCAGTACCTTTAAGGCTGAAGTTGCTACAATAGAAGAGTCTAGTTGAAGTATAAATACTGCTTAATTTAAGCAAACATTTGATAAATGAGAGATAGTCAGATAGCTTCTAATGTAAGTCAACAAAGCAGATCTAGCCCGAGCTGTATCAATATCAGATTGATTAAATGATTTCAACAAATTGGCGAGATATTTGCATAGTAGTGAGTTTCGTCACAAGACATGTTTGTCTCCTCATAAAATAACTGTTCTTTTTCCAGTCCTATTATTCTTCAGCCCTAGTTGTGATCGTACCAGATTCAGATAATTATAGGGCTATTTGATCGGGCCAAATTAACAAAACCTCGAACAATTGGAATACCTTACCTACCATCGAATGTTTCTGATACTTTTAATTGGCATTATGATTGGCAGGAATATCATCCTAGCTGTAAACTTTTCGCTTAAATTTTAATTGTCTGAAAAAATAGTCGCAACATCTGAGTACATATTTACATGTAAGTTCCAACAGCTTTCAACTTCCTCCATTTTTTTAGACAGGCTATACAAATTTAACTACAATAGAATTATGTAAAATTCCCATGTAACGCTGTGCTTAATTTACATAAATTAAGGCCATAACAAAACAAAATATTTCATAATTACAGAAGATATATTTTATAACTGACACCACTAAAATTCCAATTTTAATTAAAGACAATTTATCTAAATTGTTTGTGTAGCATTTATTATAAAAATTAAAATAATTCATAATAAAATTATTAATTAATATTATTTAATTTCAAGAATTGTTTAAAAAAAATGTTTTTAGATTCAAATTTTATTTAAATCATTTCAAATTAATTGGAAATAATTTTTACAAATGGTGTCATAATTTTTTTTTTGTTTTTGGAATTTTATTTTAATTTATATAATTAAAAAACAAAATATAACTGATAATTAATTATTGTATATTTGTTTGAAATATCGATTTTAATTTGTTTTATTAATGTTTATACAAACAGAATTATTATAATCGATTAGAAAAGATTTAGAAATTAACATAGGTTAGTATAATAGGAAAGAAATAGTACATTATGATGCTAGGACGTAAAGCTAAAGATTTTGGACGGATGTGGAGTTTGCAAATCGAGGCGCTAGCCGAGATTTGCACCCACATTAAGTCCAAAATAGCTTACGTCCGTGCATCATATACTATTTTTTATTCGCCGCAAGCAAAATATTTTAAGAAAAGTTGTTTATTCTAAATTAAAATTATAAATTTTCATAAATCTTAAAATAAAAAAATGTGGAACAAGTAACCTTTGAAAAAATATTTATTATTTTTTCCAAATTCTATGACAACAAATGATAACAACTATTTTAATTGGATAATGAAATTTTGAATTTGCGGGTTGCTTTGATAAAAAAATTTATTTTTCATAGAATTTAAACAAATACAAATGCGTTTTACTTTTTTGGACGTAGCTATGACGACAAAATAAATAGTTGAAAAGTGATACTTTAAAGCCGCAAATCACAGTAATAAAGTAACACTTTAATATATAGGCGAATAAAAAGGTTTTTTTGACTTTATGAATGGAATTTTTGGATTAATTTATTGTATTGTCGAAAGTTTCAGTAATATAGTTTCTCATAAAACGGTGAGAAATCAATTTCTTCTACAGTTACAGTCAACATCCATTACTAGTAATGGCCATTCATCAGTTTAGTATAGGATGAAAATGTCGCGAAAGTTTATTTTGCAAATTACGTTTTCTCGCTAATTGATGAAACAGAAAGCTCGTGTAGTAGAAAGGGCATAAAGGCATAGAAAACGATGCCATACGAATAACAGAAACAAAAAATCTGTTTTTATTCTACTACTTAGTGTTTTGCATTAAAATTTTATTTGCCATAACCAGAATCATATACAAATTAAATCCATTAATTACGGTCGAATAATCTACCTATAAAAGTTGACCAACAACATTTTAACAATAAAAATAAATCACCGAGACAAACCTAGATGACTTTCACAACTAATTTCACATTACAAATATGTTAAAAAAAATTATAACGAAATACGATCAACATGACAACAATCAAATCACTTATCTTTCGTGTCAAAATAGAATGTTATGACTCTTGAAATGTCCAAATAAAACAATTGAATCAAAAGTAATTTAATTAAATTCAATTGCGTGAGTTTTTTTTTTCCTCTTATGTTTCTTTTCGTTTTTTATTTTTTTGTTATTTAATTTAATTGAGGTGTCTTTCATATGACAACACCAAATCAACTTGTTTTTTTTAATATGTATTAAAGTTGACAGAATGAATCATCAAATGAATTGTCACTTCTTGTTGAATGTAATTTAACGTTAAATATGTAATTAGATTATCAGTAAATTTTATAATACTTGGAGATATAACATTGTTTGTTATAACATTGTTGTCATTAAATTTTATTCTGCTTGCTTAGGAAGTCTAATTAAATTTCTCGATCATACTTTTATCAAACCAGAATTAAATTTAATTAGAAATGCCAATCTGTATAATATTCCATTTTCAAATCGGTAACTGCACAGCTTCCTGAAATTTATATTTCTTTAGGAATAAACTATCCGCCTCGACATACAAAAACATGTATTTCTTTCCTACAATAACGAAAGGCCATAGACTATACTAACCATATCTTAAGATTACAATATTACTTTGGTCTAAAGCATTTAAGTATTACAATCATTAGAAAATTTTCTTTTATCGGGAATCTTTTTATAAACAAAATATCATATCCCTATATAATGTATGGGGGTGGTGTTATGAATTTGGTGTTATCGTATTGCATTTACGGTTAAATTTATTTTCGGTTCTTCTTTTTTTTCTCAAATGAGACAAATATGGTTTTTTGTTGCGCGTTACTTGCATAATGCAAGTTAGGCGCAACAAAAAAACTACATTTGCTTCATTTGAGAAAGAAAAGATTGTTTCATTTGTTTTGATATAAGATGCTTAGTATTGTTAAATGAATTTTTATAATTTGGATCGCCTTGTAATGTGGGTTTGGCTATTCCAATTTTGTGTTGTTTCACTAAATGAAACAAATACACCACAATGAAAATACAAGTCAGAGAATATTTTTGCTAACCAAGTTGTTGTGTGAAGCGGTTTGGCTACTTTATTTTAGTTAAGTTTTGGACTTCGTCCAACAATTAAATTTAAATAACTTGCAGGGTTAAGTTTTAATAAATGCAATAGTTAAAAGCAAATTATAAAAATAAAAATTGAAGCTAAGTTTTAACTTTGATAAATATTGTTTGAGCTTTCAAAAATAGAATTGAAAATGAAAAATATATTTTTTCTTTGCTCTCAATTAGAGATAATTTAATTCTCGAGCCATAAGAATAGATTTAAATGTGAAAAATTATATTTTTGGCTTAAATATAAATTGGTGTTTTCGATTACTGCTGTAATATTGATTAAACCGTTAATATAAAAGGATGCAGATAATATTTCTTAGAAATCGGATATCGATTCAACCATAAAATTGATGATATCAATTAACAAAATTTAAGATTATATTCTTTCTTTTTTATTATAGTTTTTGTTCATGTTTTGTGTTTGTTTATCTTCATGTTTCATCTTTTTATAAACATTAATGTTATCGTTGTCAATTTCTTCATTAATATAATTTCTTGAATTGACCAATTAGAGATTTTCCTGGGCCAGAGTCTATATGGTTATTTGATCTTTTTTCTGGTAAATATATTAATCCCGGAACAAAAGTAGATTCTTGTATGAGTTGAGAATGATAGCAATTCTTTACGAGGATGAAGTTTCCCGAAACGAGCGTAGCGAGTGGAGGGAATCATATGAATGAAGAATTTCCATCATCCTATGCGAATACAAGATGCTATTTTATCCACGGCTGCAAAATATTTCGATTAATTTTCCTGCTAAAGTTTTTATCACCATATTGAAACATGTAAATCATAGATAGCATAGAAAAACGAAACTTAAATTTATTATTTTATATTTTATATATGTATTGTTCTCGTTTTAACCTTTTGATAATGCTATACCAACAAATAAACTAGAGAACTGTAGTAGAATGTAACGTAATTGTAATTGCGTCACATTCTATACACAAGTTAGAGAATGTATAAAATTACAATGGAAGACATACATATGGAAAGTATATATTCTTTATATTCTTTATATTCTAAGAAATTACCGTTGTTTAACAACATTACAACAGTAAAAAGTCTAATGACACTATATAGAGAAATGTTTAAATGACTGTTTCAACTTTTGAACAGTCATCGCTTCGGTGAAGTAAAAGATTCAATTCATGGCGCTGACGAGGAAGGTTCGAATCTGGTCAGATACACGAAAAACGAGAAGTGAAGTTTTTCTCTGAACAAAATTCAACCGTACCTTTGAATTAAACAACAAATACAACAACAAGTACAATACAAATATTTTTGTGTTACTTCCTAGAGAAAACAAATATTGTATTTGTTTCATAATTATTCTATTGATTTCTTAATCTTAAATTTGGTGTTTCTTTGAAGTTGAAATGTTGTATTTCATTACGATTTTGTTATATCCGTAACAATACTTTCCATTTAATCCTGTCGTCCTTAACAGGATCTAGCTCTCTTGTATATAAGGGCAATTTATCCAACAAAATTTTCACTGACCAGTACCAATGTTAATGGTACTGCTCCAAAATTTGAAGTAACCAGACAGTCTTAAACGACATAAAAAAAAAGATCCAGCTGATATCATGTCATTGATCTCCTAATCCACAAAAAGTGGACATGAGGATGAAATTTTATATTTCTTTGAATATGGTTGAAATTTTGCATACTAACTGTTAAAAGTTTACTATTTCATATTTCATTTTAAAAAAATTGAATTTTTGTCGATTTAACATATTTATTTTAAGCAAAGTGACATTATGTTTGTCTGAAATACACTGAGCCAAAAATCTTTACGTTTCCTGGTTTCATACAACTGCAAAAATAATTCTGTAAATCTTCATAATTGGCTACATAATCTGGCATCTATCATTAAAAGTTTTTGCCTGCAAAGAAGTGTTCATTAATCTTTGTTACAAAACTTAAGCATATTTAAATACTGATTAATTATTGTGTCACACCCGCAACAAAAAGTGATATTTATATGTCCACAGAAAAATTACTTTGACTATAAGTTAAGAAACTTTATTTTCAAAAACAGTTGATTAAGGTACCTTGTATTCCACAGATAAAAAAATTTAATTAATATTTTAATTATAGTTTTTATATGTTGCGGGTGTGACTTGTTCCTGTTGCGGGCGTGTCATTTAATTAAAGTAACACACGCAACATCTTTTGAAATTGCACAAAAATGTAATCTAAACAAATTTTATGTTAATTTATGTAAGAATAGCATGCTGAAAAGCATGTAGAGGGCAGCACTAACTATTTTTATTGTTTACATGTGTTTACGTTATCGTTTATTTATTTAACACTCTCTTTGACACATTTCTGGCAATTTACTGAAGTATTCAATGATTACTGGAACATATTTGTTATGGTTATCAGTTGTTGTAAATGTTTCGGCCTTGCCCATTGCAATTCCTTCAAATGATGTGACTATATTATATTGATTCATTTTTCATTGACTTCTTCGTCAATGGTCCTTTTACCACTGATTCCCTAGCCAGTAAAACCGTTTTCGTATTTTGAACCCAAGTTGACATCAACTGGTCTCTTTGTTATACATCATTCTTATAATACTAGAGGCATTTTCCTTTACGTACCACTGCAAGGAATTGTTTTATTTCGACAAAGGATCTTGCTTATGCTCTCTTTGAACCTTCATCCTCTTGAAGAAGACTGTCCTATTGCTTCTAGTGTGCTTCGAATGATCAGAATTTTACCTACAATCTCATACTGGTTTTCAACCTTTTAACTTAATCGTTCTCGATGACGTTCTCTTTATTTTGTGTAATGTTTACATTCTATTTGTTATGTTGAAGAGAGCGGTGGTAGTACCCTTTTGAAGCCAAATGTGCTACTTCTTCCTCTAAAAAAGATTTTTGAATTGGAGTAGCCTTCTTTCTGACCTTATAGATATTTATGAAAACGTTGAACACATACCACAATAGCCTATAATTCCTTTCGGGTGACGCAATAATTCCGCTTTGATTTGAATAGAGTTTTAAAAAAAAACTTTCTCGTTGATAAAGGTACAGAAGTGTCACTTATTCCCGCAACTTTTAAAGAAAAACTCTCAAAGAAGTCATCCTTTTTTTACTACGCAGCTCACGCAACGCTGTTTAGCTCTTATGGTACACTGTCTCTTACCTTAAACATTGGTTTCAGACCAGCGTTCTGTCTGAACTTTGTTATAGCCGATGTTACCATTGCATAAATAAATACAGTCTTGAAGAATTTCAATCAAGTTTTAGCGATTAAACGTCCAAAAATGGTCAGAATAAATTCCAAAACGAACTGTCAAAAATAACATGACTCACTTTATTGACGGCACACGGACCTCCTGTTTCATGTAAATATCGTCAACTAGCAAAGACGGAATTTGACTTAATGTTGTCTGAAGGAATCTGTCAACCGTAAAACAGTCCTTGGTCCTCTCCTCTCTATCTCGTTAAAAAGAAGAATGGCGAGTGGAGACCTGGCGGTGACTACCGTTTTCTTAATAATATATTATTAAGACTATGCCTGGTAAATAACATGTTCCAAACCTTCATTTTTTTCCACACTAACTTCATGAATGCAAATTTTTTTTCTACATTTGATTTCAATTGTAGATATCATCAAATTCACATTGATGATATTGCGTTGATCCCCGATTTGTTCGACTCAATTGGAATCAAACCAACTCTTAAACATGTCGATGCTATTATTCTAGGAATTTCTAGGTGTGATAAACTTCTGCTATGGATTTATTCCTCACGCCGGTGGCAATCAAGCCATTCTAAATGACTTTCTAAAAGTGTCTAAAAACAACGAGTCATACAATAGTCTGAAGACGCCATACAAGTCTTCGACTTATACAAGCGGCAACTTAGTGAGAGATTACTATACCATTATGCATTTTCGGTATCTTCTTGAAGGTAGAATTTTCATTTTACCGATCATAAGCCTGTCATCGAAGCCTTATCGCAAAATTCTGTGAAAGCTAGTCAAGTCAAGCATTTAGATCTCATAAGTCAATTTAAGACTGGTATTCAGTATATTCCTGGAATTGATAATGTAGTTGCCGACACACTTTCTCATGTCGAGAAAATATCAATTCCAGAATTAACTATGGCAACATTGCGAATGCTCTGTTTAACGAAACGAAGTCAAGGAATTAATGGACCCTAGTCACACACTTCAATTCCAATCATTTCCATAATCGTGTTGGAAAAACTATTGCCAAAACTTTTTGGTGTGATAGCTCTTCTGGTCACGCACGACCTTTTATTCTAAAGTAAATTCGTCAATCTGTTTTTAATAGTCTTTAAAATTTATCTCACCCAATAGTCCACAGTTCTGTCAAATTTCTTTCTGATAAAGTCCTTTGGCAATCCATTGGAAAGGATGTACGATAAATTACAATAGAACTGCCTGGATTGCCAAAAGGCAAAGCTTTCTTGGCATACTCAGTTTTCTTCTATTAACATCTCAAAGACTTGCCGAGATACATATGGACATTATTGGTTCACTACCTCCTTCTCAAAACCAACGCTACTATATCGGATATCATCGCTGAAACGGTTGCTTCAGCTCGTCATTCCAACTGGATTGCTAGTTTCCGCGTACCATCAGTAATTGTCATTTCACTAATCCGGGCTCCTATTTCAAATCCAACCTTTTCAGTAAGTGTTCTAAGCTTATCGGTTTCCAACGTAACAAACTACAAGTTTTAATCCTAAATGTAACAGACTCATCGAACGTTGGCAACGAACCCTCAAAATTGCTATCACGGGCTATGACTGGACGCGCTGTCATAGGGCATGATAGCAGTTTTGAGGGTCAATATCACTTGGTTTACAAACCTGTTTTCGTTAAGATTTCATCGTCAGAGCTAGTCTAAGGTCTTGCCATACTTCTTCCAGGAGAATTATTTAGTCATAATTCTAATTTCCCTTCTCAGTCCGATTTCTTGAGTCTCGTGAGCTGTAAAATGAAATCTTTAGGAGAAGTATGTCTTGAAACAAAAGAGGGCCAAAGATGGTTAAAATTTTGCTTCAGTTGATCCGGGATGGGAACTGAAACAATATTTTAACCACCTTCGGCCCTCTATTGTTTCAAGACACATTACTCCTACAGATTTTATTTTGAAAGCTCTCGAGTCTTGTTACGTACGTACTTAGTACGTAAATCACTCCAAGCACCATACGAAGGTCTGTTTCCAATCATTATCCGTGATGGTAAAAATTTCGTTATTGACCTAACAGGTCAATATAATCTAGTTTCTTAGGATATATTTAAACCTTGCGTTAATGAAATATCTGAAGAGGACTTAGCTCATAACTCACCAACTTTGAGTACCAATCTCAATCGCCAGATCGAAACATCGTATTTTACAGATAATGACCATTCTAGTTCTTTGGACAAATCCTATTATTTTCCTTCTTTTCCGATCATGATGTAATTTCTTCGTAGAACTAAAAATGTCTACGAAGGAAAAATAATATTGGGAAACTCTTTTAAACAATTGTTGACAAATTACAACAATTGTTGTTGTTTTGCTTATTGTTAATTTGGTATATATTCAATGAAAGTTTTACAATAAATCAGTTTTTAAGTTATTCGCATCATCAACAAGTGTTTCATTTAGTGTGAAGTCCAAGTGTAAAAAGTCATCAAAGTTCAAGTAAGTAGAATTTACTATTCGGTAGAAGTTATTCTTTTAAGAGCCTCTGGCTCATAAGAATAACCGATACCATATTAAGTGGTTCGGTAGAAGTTGTTCTTTTAAGAGTCTCTGGCTCATAAGAATAACCGATACCATATTTAGTGGTTCGGTAGAAGTTGTTCTTTTAAGAGTCTCTGGCTCATAAGAACAACCAATACCATTTCATGTGGTAACCAGTTTTCCTATTTAGAGAACTTACTATTTGGTGGATCTTGTTCTCTTAAGAGTCTCTGGCTCATGAGAACAACTGAAAGCATAGGGACTTCACGAACATAGGATTCACCACAGATCCCATATTCGTCACTACTTATTCTTTAGGATCATTTGATCCCAAACAATAAAACTTAAAACTCGTTATACTCCTCATTAAATTCATTCCCACGGTACGAATTTATTATATAAGCTTGTCCGACCAAAATGTGTTTGCTATTGTCGAGTCCGACAACTGACATTTTGGATGTTTGGGTTGTCGGACTAGACAATAGCAGACAAATTTTTGTCGGACAAAGTTACCCTTGTGTTCTAAATCAAATTTCCAACCCCCATAGTTAAAAAAAACAAAAATTTACAAGATCCCGGGCAATCGGCATTTTTCGGAGCTTGCCGAAAGCAAAAGCGGCCGATTTGAAAAAAATTGCAGAACAAATGTTTTCGGGCTCGTCAAGGACAGGCGCATCACGAAGTATAAAATATGTGGTAATCACAAAATTATGTAGGTGAAGGCCCAGGGACTAATGGTCAATTTTATGAAATAAAATTTGTTTTCTTACAAATTAAATAGAATTTATTTAAACGTTGGAACAAGTAACAAAAGCAATCATTAACTTCACAATTTCAAAAAAAAAAAAAACAATAACAAATAATAAATAATAAATAGTTAAATTAATAGTTGGAAATGTCCATCAAGAAAAAAAATTTTATTTCATAAAATTGACCATGTTTTTCAACATAAAAGTTGATTTTTCTCGAAAACGGTCGACTTTAGAGCTTATGTTTTTGAGTAACTTTTTTGTATAGAAAACATTGGCGGTTCAAATAAGTGTCTCAAAATCGAACTTTTACCAGTAGCGCAGAAGTTGGGGAGAAAAACACCCACTACCCCTTCATAACTTTCGCCAATTAAGACTTTAAAAAAAAATTCCCCACAAAACATAGCTTATTATGAGTAGAAAATGCTTACGAAAAATGTTTTCTGTACGATAAACGGTTCCGGAGATATTCGCAAAAAACGAATTTTTTTTTCAAGTTCAACACCCTGTATTTCGAACATAGTGCATTTTAGAGGGTAAGTTACGAGAAATTTTTTTCATATTTTTGGACGAGCTATCAGATCCTTAAGTCTTGCGCATATATTATGAAACACCCTGTATGTACATAATAGATGACGAAGCAGTTCTCAGCTTATTTATAAAAAATTGTTTCTGTTTTAACAAACCGTTGGGAATCAACACAAGTTGTATTGGTGTTAAATAATTTGAACCAACGTTTATTAAACATCGTTTTATCAAAACAATTGAACCTTCAAAGCCGGAAGAAAAACTTTCTGGAGTGGATCATGATACGATCACAAATCACAAACTACAAACTACAAAGTCATTAAAAATTATAGAAACTTTTAAAATGGATGCTTGCCGAAAAACTTAGTTGAAATAAGACTTTTACTACAATAAACTGACCTCCAGGATTCTAGCCCCCCAAATATTGATTTTACAATGTTTGAAATATGGAATCGTTTGGTCATCGTTAGGTCAGGAAAGGTCACTAGTTTTTTTCGTTTGGTCGTACCCCGTTTTTTTTTTACAGCCTTTTCAAAATTTGAGCTTTGGGGGGCTAAAATCCATTTTTCCAGCCCCCCAACATGCTCAAAATCTAATTTTTTTATTTTTTTCAGATGAAGAATCGTTAGGTCAGGAAAGGTCACTAGTTTTTAAAGTTTGGTCACATATAATTAATTAGTTATAAGAAATAAATCATTTCAAATGCAACAAAATTACAACAACAGAAAAACACAATTTGCGCCTAAATGTTTTCTTGACACAATTGTTAAAATTCTTGAGCTTTTATTATTGCGTTTCGAAAATGCTGTAAATATTGGATTAACCTATTTGTAACCGATATTTTAATGCATTTATTTATTTAGTTTAACGTTACATATAAAAAATTTCTTTATTTAGTTAAAAAACAAAAACTTTTTATTTTAATTTTATATAATGTTGAAGGTATGAAGAGGCTGAAATCCACTAGCAGTAACCCTTTCCTACATGCCGTAAATCAGTTTGTTTTATTTTCGTTGGATATATGATTGTAAGGTCAGGAAAGGTCACTAGTTTTTTTCGTTTGGTCGTATGCCGTTTTATAATTATAGACATCTCTAGTTTTGAGTTTTGGGTAAAAAGAATTCTCTTTCACGAACTGGAAATTTCGAAATCTCAATATTTTATTTTGTTTTTATGAAAATTCATTGATCGTGAGAAGTCAATTAAAATATGATTAATTATTAGAAATAAATCATTTCAAATGCAACAAAATTACATCAACAAAAAAAGCAATGTTCGCCTAAATGTTCTCACATCAAAGATTATTTTAATGACTCACCTCCAGGATTCTAGCCCCCCAAGTATTGATTTTACCAAGTTTAGCATATGGAATCGTTTGGTCATCGTTAGGTCAGGAAAGGTCACTAGTTTTTTTCGTTTGGTCGTAACCCGTTGTATAATTATAGACTTCTCTAGTTTTGAGCTTTGAGAACTAGAATTTGCTTTCCTGTCCCCATATATGCTCAACTTCCAAATTTTTTATTTTTTTTAGATGGAAAATCATTAGGTCAGGAAAGGTCACTAGTTTTTTTCGTTTGGTCGTATGCGGTTTTAGAGAATTTTCAAATTTTTGAATTTTGGGGGGGCTAGAATCCACTTGCTGTAACCCCTTCCTACATGCAGTAAATCAGTTGGATTTATTTTTGTTAGACTAATAATGGTTAGGTGAGGAAAGGTCACTAGTTTTTTTCGTTTGGTCGTACCCCGTTGTATAATTATACACTTCTCCAGTTTTGAGCTTTGAGAACTAGAATTTGCTTTCCTGTCCCCACATACGCTCGAAATCCAAATTTTTTATTTTTTTTAGATGGAAAATCATTAGGTCAGGAAAGGTCACTAGATTTTTTTGTTTGGTCGTATGCCGTTTTAGAGAATTTTCATATTTTGAATTTTGGGGGGGCTAGAATCCACTTGCTGTAACCCCTTCCTACATGCCGTAAATCAGTTGATTTTATTTTTGTTAGATTAATAATGGTTAAGTGAGGAAAGGTCACTAGTTTTTTTCGTTTGGTCGTACCCCGTTGTATAATTATAGACTTCTCCAGTTTTGAGCTTTGAGAACTAGAATTTGCTTTCCTGTCCCCACATACGCTCGAAATCCAAATTTTTTATTTTTTTTAGATGGAAAATCATTAGGTCAGGAAAGTTCACTAGTTTTTTTTGTTTGGTCGTATGCCGTTTTAGAGAATTTTCATATTTTGAATTTTGGGTGGGCTAGAATCCACTTGCTGTAACCCCTTCCTACATGCCGTAAATCAGTTGGTTTTATTTTTGTTAGATTAATAATGGCTTAGTGAGGAAAGGTCACTAGTTTTTTTGTTTGGTCGTACCCCGTTGTATAATTATAGACTTCTCCAGTTTTGAGCTTTGAGAACTAGAATTTGCTTTCCTGTCCCCACATACGCTCGAAATCCAAATATTTTATTTTTTTTAGATGGAAAATCATTAGGTCAGGAAAGGTCACTAGATTTTTTTGTTTGGTCGTATGCCGTTTTAGAGAATTTTCAAATTTTGAATTTTGGGGGGGCTAGAATCCACTTGCTGTAACCCCTTCCTACATGCCGTAAATCAGTTGATTTTATTTTTGTTAGATTAATAATGGTTAAGTGAGGAAAGGTCACTAGTTTTTTTCGTTTGGTCGTACCCCGTTGTATAATTATAGACTTCTCCAGTTTTGAGCTTTGAGAACTAGAATTTGCTTTCCTGTCCCCAAATACGCTCGAAATCCAAATTTTTTATTTTTTTTAGATGGAAAATCATTAGGTCAGGAAAGGTCACTAGATTTTTTTGTTTGGTCGTATGCCGTTTTAGAGAATTTTCAAATTTTGAATTTTGGGGTGGCTAGAATCCACTTGCTGTAACCCCTTTCTACGTGCCGTAAATCAGTTGATTTTATTTTTGTTAGATTAATAATAGTTAGGTGAGGAAAGGTCACTAGTTTTTTTTGTTTGGTCGTACCCCGTTGTATAATTATAGACTTCTCCAGTTTTGAGCTTTGAGAACTAGAATTTGCTTTCCTGTCACGACATACGCTCGAAATCCAAATTTTTTATTTTTTTTAGATGGAAAATCATTAGGTCAGGAAAGGTAACTAGATTTTTTTGTTTGGTCGTATGCCGTTTTAGAGAATTTTCAAATTTTGAATTTTGGGAGGGCTACAATCCACTTGGTGTAACCCTCTCCTACATGCCGTAAATCAGTTGGTTTTATTTTTGTTAGATTAATAATGGCTAGGTGAGGAAAGGTCACTAGTTTTTTTCGTTTGGTCGTACCCCGTTGTATAATTATAGACTTCTCCAGTTTTGAGCTTTGAGAACAAGAATTTGCTTTCCTGTCCCCACATACGCTCGAAATCCAAATTTTTTATTTTTTTTAGATGGAAAATCATTAGGTCAGGAAAGGTCACTAGATTTTTTTGTTTGGTCATATGCCGTTTTAGAGAATTTTCAAATTTTGAATTTTGGGGGGGGCTAGAATCCACTTGCTGTAACCCCTTCCTACATGCAGTAAATCAAATGGTTTTATTTTTGTTAGATGAATAATAGTTAGGTGAGGAAAGGTCACTAGTATTTTTCGTTTGGTCGTACCCCGTTGTATAATTATAGACTTCTCGAGTTTTGAGCTTTGAGAACTAGAATTTGCTTTCCTGTCCCCACATACGCTCGAAATCCAAATATTTTATTTTTTTTAGATGGAAAATCATTAGGTCAGGAAAGGTCACTAGATTTTTTTGTTTGGTCGTATGCCGTTTTAGAGGATTTTCAAATTTTGAATTTTGGGGGGCTAGAATCCACTTACTGTAACCCCTTCCTCCATGCAGTAAATCAGTTGATTTTATTTTTGTTAGATTAATAATGGTTAGGTGAGGAAAGGTCACTAGTTTTTTTTGTTTGGTCGTACCCCGTTGTATAATTATAGACTTCTCCAGTTTTGAGCTTTGAGAACTAGAATTTGCTTTCCTGTCCCCACATACGCTTGAAATCCAAATTTTTTATTTTTTTTAGATGGAAAATCATTAGGTCAGGAAAGTTCACTAGATTTTTTTGTTTGGTCGTATGCCGTTTTAGAGAATTTTCAAATTTTGAATTTTGGGGGGGCTAGAATCCACTTGCTGTAACCCCTTCCTACATGCAGTAAATCAAATGAATTTATTTTTGTTAAATTAATAATATTTAGGTGAGGAAAGGTCACTAGTTTTTTTCGTTTGGTCGTACCCCGTTGTATAATTATAGACTTCTCCAGTTTTGAGCTTTGAGAACTAGAATTTGCTTTCCTGTCCCCACATACGCTCGAAATCCAAATTTTTTATTTTTTTTAGATGGAAAATCATTAGGTCAGGAAAGGTCACTAGACTTTTTGTTTGGTCATATGCCGTTTTAGAGAATTTTCAAATTTTGAATTTTGGGGGGGGCTAGAATCCACTTGCTGTAACCCCTTCCTACATGCAGTAAATCAAATGGTTTTATTTTTGTTAGATGAATAATAGTTAGGTGAGGAAAGGTCACTAGTTTTTTTCGTTTGGTCGTACCCCGTTGTATAATTATAGACTTCTCCAGTTTTGAGCTTTGAGAACTAGAATTTGCTTTCCTGTCCCCACATACGCTCGAAATCCAAATTTTTTATTTTTTTTAGATGGAAAATCATTAGGTCAGGAAAGTTCACTAGTTTTTTGTTTGGTCGTATGCCGTTTTAGAGAATTTTCAAATTTTGAATTTTGGGGGGGCTAGAATCCACTTGCTGTAACCCTTTCCTACATGCAGTAAATCAAATGATTTTATTTTTGTTAAATTAATAATAGTTAGGTGAGGAAAGGTCACTAGTTTTTTTCGTTTGGTCGTACCCCGTTGTATAATTATAGACTTCTCCAGTTTTGAGCTTTGAGAACTAGAATTTGCTTTCCTGTCCCCACATACGCTCGAAATCCAAATTTTTTATTTTTTTTAGATGGAAAATCATTAGGTCAGGAAAGATCACTAAATTTTTTTGTTTGGTCGTATGCCGTTTTAGAGGATTTTCAAATTTTGAATTTTGGGGGGGCTAGAATCCACTTACTGTAACCCCTTCCTCCATGCAGTAAATCAGTTGGTTTTATTTTTGTTAGATTAATAATAGTTAGGTGAGGAAAGGTCACTAGTTTTTTTTGTTTGGTCGTACCCCGTTGTATAATTATAGACTTCTCCAGTTTTGAGCTTTGAGAACTAGAATTTGCTTTCCTGTCCCCACATACGCTCGAAATCCAAATTTTTTTTTTTTTTTAGATGGAAAATCATTAGGTCAGGAAAGGTCATTAGATTTTTTTGTTTGGTCGTATGCCGTTTTAGAGAATTTTCAAATTTTGAATTTTGGGGGGGCCAGAGTCCACTTGCTGTAACCCCTTCCTACATGCCGTAAATCAAATGGTTTTATTTTTGTTAGATTAATAATAGTTAAGTGAGGAAAGGTCATTAGTTTTTTTCGTTTGGTCGTACCCCGTTGTATAATTATAGACTTCTCCAGTTTTGAGCTTTGAGAACTAGAATTTCCCCACATACGCTCGAAATCCAAATTTTTTATTTTTTTTAGATGGAAAATCATTAGGTCAGGAAAGGTCACTAGATTTTTTTGTTTGGTCGTATGCCGTTTTAGAGAATTTTCAAATTTTGAATTTTGGGGGGGCTAGAATCCACTTGCTGTAACCCCTTCCTACATGCAGTAAATCAGTTGATTTTATTTTTGTTAGATTAATAATAGTTAGGTGAGGAAAGGTCACTAGTTTTTTTTGTTTGGTCGTACCCCGTTGTATAATTATAGACTTCTCCAGTTTTGAGCTTTGAGAACTAGAATTTGCTTTCCTGTCCCCACATACGCTCGAAATCCAAATTTTTTATTTTTTTTAGATGGAAAATCATTAGGTCAGGAAAGGTCACTAGATTTTTTTGTTTGGTCGTATGCCGTTTTAGAGAATTTTCAAATTTTGAATTTTGGGGGGGCTAGAATCCACTTGCTGTAACCCCTTCCTACATGCAGTAAATCAGTTGATTTTATTTTTGTTAGATTAATAATAGTTAGGTGAGGAAAGGTCACTAGTTTTTTTGTTTGGTCGTACCCCGTTGTATAATTATAGACTTCTCCAGTTTTGAGCTTTGAGAACTAGAATTTGCTTTAGTGTCCCCACATACGCTCGAAATCCAAATTTTTTATTTTTTTTAGATGGAAAATCATTAGGTCAGGAAAGGTCACTAGATTTTTTTGTTTGGTCGTATGCCGTTTTAGAGAATTTTCAAATTTTGAATTTTGGGGGGGCTAGAATCCACTTGCTGTAACCCATTCCTACATGCAGTAAATCAGTTGGTTTTATTTTTGTTAGATTAATAATAGTTAGGTGAGGAAAGGTCACTAGTTTTTTTCGTTTGGTCGTACCCCGTTGTATAATTGAATCGGTCATTTCAAAAACCTCATAAGTCACTCAATTAGAATTTTCAGAAATCAATAAAAACTGTTTCATACACAAACAAATGAGTTTTAAAGGACTTTTTTATGTTTAATTTAGTATTTGAGTGGTGAAAAATTAAAATAGCGAATAACCTATACAATTTATTAATAGAAATAATGAAAAAAACCTGAAAAACAGTTCTTGACTTATGTGGTTTTAGCAAGAAATAGTGTTAGTGGTATAAAGTTAAATCAAAAACATCGTAGTAATCATATTTTTTATTGCTTATTATTGAGAATTACACTTAAAAATAATCTTATTAACATTTTACATGTATTAATTTGTCATGTTTTAATATCTTTATGGTACATAGTCATATTCTCCATCATTCTTAATTATAAGTTAATTCATATATAATAGTATAATACGTATATAATTCATATATAATTCATATAAAATACAAATCCTTGAAAAGAGGACGAGTGTCATGGGTCCGTACCTGCGGTTCCTCTCGTCCTACGCAGGGATGCAGGACTGCTATCGATATCGACTTACGTGGTTTTTACCCAGAATACGCATCTCCCTTTAAGGAACCATTTTCTGCAAAAAAAGCATGTTGGTAAAAAATGTGACTTAAGAGGTTTTTGAAATGACCGATTCAATTATAGACTTCTCCAGTTTTGAGCTTTGAGAACTAGAATTTGCTTTCCTGTCCCCAAATACGCTCGAAATCCAAATATTTTATTTTTTTTAGATGGAAAATCATTAGGTCAGGAAAGGTCACTAGATTTTTTTGTTTGGTCGTATGCCGTTTTGGAGAATTTTCAAATTTTGAATTTTGGGGGGGCTAGAATCCACTTGCTGTAACCCCTTCCTACATGCCGTAAATCAAATGGTTTTATTTTTGTTAGATTAATAATAGTTAGGTGAGGAAAGGTCACTAGTTTTTTTGTTTCGTCGTACCCCGTTGTATAATTATAGACTTCTCCAGTTTTGAGCTTTGAGAACTAGAATTTGCTTTCCTGTCCCCACATACGCTCGAAATCCAAATTTTTTATTTTTTTTAGATGGAAAATCATTAGGTCAGGAAGGTCACTAAATTTTTTTGTTTGGTCGTATGCCGTTTTAGAGAATTTTCAAATTTTGAATTTTGGGGGGGCTAGAATCCACTTGCTGTAACCCCTTCCTACATGCCGTAAATCAGTTGGTTTTATTTTTGTTAAATTAATAATGGCTTAGTGAGGAAAGGTCACTAGTTTGTTTCGTTTGGTCGTACCCCGTTGTATAATTATAGACTTCTCCAGTTTTGAGCTTTGAGAACTAGAATTTGCTTTCCTGTCCCCACATACGCTCGAAATCCAAGTTTTTTATTTTTTTTAGGTGGAAAATCATTAGGTCAGGAAAGGTCACTAGATTTTTTTGTTTGGTCGTATGCCGTTTTAGAGAATTTTCAAATTTTGAATTTTGGGGGGGCTAGAATCCACTTGCTGTAACCCCTTCCTACATGCAGTAAATCAGTTGGTTTTATTTTTGTTAGATTAATAATAGATAGGTGAGGAAAGGTCACTAGTTTTTTTTGTTTGGTCGTACCCCGTTGTATAATTATAGACTTCTCCAGTTTTGAGCTTTGAGAACTAGAATTTGCTTTCCTGTCCCCACATACGCTCGAAATCCAAATTTTTTATTTTTTTTAGATGGAAAATCATTAGGTCAGGAAAAGTCACTAGATTTTTTTGTTTGGTCGTATGCCGTTTTAGAGAATTTTCAAATTTTGAATTTTGGGGGGGCTAGAATCCACTTGCTGTAACCCCTTCCTACATGCAGTAAATCAAATGGTTTTATTTTTGTTAGATTAATAATAGTTAGGTGAGGAAAGGTCACTAGTTTTTTTTGTTTGGTCGTACCCCGTTGTATAATTATAGACTTCTCCAGTTTTGAGCTTTGAGAACTAGAATTTGCTTTCCTGTCCCCACATACGCTCGAAATCCAAATTTTTTATTTTTTTTAGATGGAAAATCATTAGGTCAGGAAAGGTCACTAGATTTTTTTGTTTGGTCGTATGCCGTTTTAGAGAATTTTCAAATTTTGAATTTTGGGGGGCTAGAATCCACTTGCTGTAACCCCTTCCTA